>JAGTXR010000042.1:0-1210256 GCA_022606575.1 Glossosoma conforme | reverse complement strand
ATAAGAGCTACAACTCATGTCCTCGAACACTTGCTGCAATTACTCTCTTCTAGGGTGCCCTCTGCAGTTTCTACCCTCAACCATACCTTCCACAATGTCGTGAAGAAGACCATCATGGCGCATGATGTGACCGATTCATCGGGCTCGCCTCCCTAGATGTTTCTTACTATGAGATATTAATAATTTTATTTTTTACATAACTCATAATTGTTTAGTATCTAAAGTAAAGACAAAAAATTATCACAGTGTCTCAATAATGTTGCAAATGATATAGAATCTAGGTAGTTACATAAGTTGGTGATATCTTTTATTATTTAAGTTTCTTCCACTCTTGTATTGGATAGTTAGACAAGTGTTCAGTGTACAATTTCATGTAGTGTTTATCAAAAAATAATTGCTACAATGGTAGAACCTCCGAGAGGACATAACACTCTGAACGCTTATAGCTCTTCTAAAGAAGAGTAAACCGCCTTGTCTTCAATATCACTTAGGTCATCAGTAATGATGTGGCCGTATTTAACCCAATTATGATAAGTGATTTTTTATTGTATTTAAAAACATTGATTGATTTTGTGAGTATTTATTGATGGCACTAAGAGGACCATGTCATCAGCATAGCTAATATTATCAGCACAGTATCTGCTGATATGACAACCTTTTCTAGATTTATTCAATGATTGTATTATACCATCAATATAAACCTTGCCAAACTCCGCCCTTTATGTATAAAAACCCTTGATTTCATAATTTAGGTTTTAAGTGTACCCATTTTTTATAGAACAAAATACCTTATTTAAATTAAATATAACTATGAAACTTCAGTTTAAAATGGTTGCCGTTTTATAATAATATTTTTATTATTTGGTTATTTATTTCAATAAATATATTTTTATACAATATTGTTAGAATAAATAACATAATATCATAATATAATAATAAATATAATATGAAACGAATCATCAAACATGAGTTAATTATTTACTCTTATTGACATTATTTTTAAAGTATGAAATGTATGAAGATATCAGGTCGTCCATTTTGTAGCCTAGCGAGGTCTCGCACAGGATCTTGGAGCCTCGCATGAAGTTGCCCAGAGTCATGTGGAAGAAGGTGTTGCCAGAAGACCAGTTGGATAGATCAGAGAACGGGTATGTCACCAGAATGTCCTGAAATAAGGGCCAGTGTCAATTTTTAAAGACCTTATCTATATATTCTAAAACGGATTCAATTAAGAAACCAAAAATTAGGTTTTTTATTTATATACTCGTACGGCATATTTATTTTTAAGAAATTATAATCAAATAAAAATAAAGAAAAAAGGTACCCTAAGGAAAAACCTTAGATTCATCAGGATTATTAAATGTTAGCAGATGAAACCTAAGTAAACATGATACAAACCTTGTTCTGGGGGTGGATGATGCTCACTCCATTCTTATTAATGCCGATGATGACGAGCTCCGGGTAAGCAGAGTCTGTTGTCTGTTTAACCTCAAAAAATGCTGTCCCGAATGTCGGCCAATGGTGGATAGCTTTAAGGAAGTCTGCTTTAGCTCGCTCGGGCGTCATGCCCTCGTCACGAAGATGCGCTGCTGCAATCTGGCGGCGCCACTCAGCCGGGGGGTGAAGCCGCAGCAGGTCCGGGGGCAGGAGACTCGGCAGCGGCAAGTCTCGTGCGAGAAGTTGGCGATCCTCGCCGTAGCGCGCTCGGAAGACCAAAGCTGCCAAGTGAGTGGCCTCCGAGCGCCCTACTTTGTGGTAGCCCCGGAGGAACTTCGGCAGCTCCTGGGGAAAGTGGAAGATCTCGTCCGCATTGACGTCGCGACCGGGAACTGTGCCAATCCACAGCTTCTTCATAAAGAATATCTGATATTGGCATTGGATTGGTGCACCGGCTGAAATGATATTCAATAATTTATAAGTATTGCTGCAATTTTTTTTGGACCTTAAACTTCTAATGCGGCCCATCACATTAAAAATTTTAACCTATGCCATACTCATTATCAAATAAGGGAATACGGTAACCGCAGCCATAAAAACCCAGTCGATTGTCAATCCTTTGCCCAGCCCTAAGTCAAAACTGATTCTCTAAACACTACGAATATCTTCTAAACACACCAATGTGAACAATTCTTCAATGGCAAGCTCAGTGTGGAATTTGTTAATGCTAATCTATACATAGTCAATACTTTCATAGAGGTCAGGTGATGAACTTGACACTCACTCATTTATATATTTACAGAAACCTTTACAAAAACAATTAATGTTACAATGTATTATTTGTAAGAAATGATATTTTGAACATAAGTCAGTAATTTAAAATTGAATGTTATTATTACCATTTCTGGAGGGTCTAGACTTTTTCATCCATTCTATCAAGACATGAATGAAGTCAAAGAAGTAATCATTCTCTGGCACTGAGAATACTTTGTCAGTTATTTTGACAAAAAGGCTGAAGCCGTCGCTGTTCTTCAACTCTAGTCTTCCGGCTATTTGTTGGCACAGATCTTTGGCCTTGGTCATCGAGTCCACTTCGAAAGCTTCGTCACTATCATCGGGAAAGTAAACTTTGTGGTAAATCTGAATACTTCGATGCTGAATCGCTTCAACTTCCACCAGATAAGGAGGGTAGCGCCGCTGGCCACTCTTCTGCGTCTTAAATGAACGTTGCAAGCATTCTTTAGCTAATGGATGCTGCCTTGTTTTCAAAAATTCATTCAATTCCTTTGTCAATGTTTGACCGCAAGAAAATAGACCCGTCGCTAACCAGAGAAGTTCCCAGCCTCTCTCTTCGCTCAATTGAATGCGATTATTGGTGAGCTGTTTCATAATTTGACAATACACTTCATCTTTGAGCACTTCATGATCTAAAGCGGGCCCAAATATTTCATCCGTGTGTTCGGTAGCTATCCTCGGCTTGGGTGCCGGCATATCTCCCATGTATTTCAAGATGCTTACAAATATTGAACATGATTCTTTTGATAGCATATCATTTCCTTGAAGCCTCTGCAGTAGGGGCAGCTTGATGGGCTCTCTTCCATGCCTCCAGAGTTCTTCCACCGCGCCCTTTCTTGCCGATGTGATGGTAGCCCTTGAAATTGTAGCAGGGCCAGCGTAACCCACTCTAAAGTTGTCTTCGGCATACTTCCTTAATGTGTGCATCTTTTTTCGTTGAAGAGTTGAGTATTTGGTAGGCTCGTGTTTGTAAGTGTCCAGCGCTCCTTCTTTCTTAAACAACTGCAAAATGTTATCAGGAGGTCTTTCCATAGTCGGTAAAATATAGACTTGGTCAGTTGAGAAGAGTCCTTGAAGACCATTACATTCTCCGTTACCCCATGTGGAAGTCATAACCGTTTCCCCGATACAGTCGTTCACTAGTGTTATCAAATCTCCTTTTTTCAAAACCAAAAATGAAGAAGTGTCTTGGGATTCCTTGTAATCGTTTTGAGCGATGACATAAAGTGATCGTTTTTTTAATCCATCGATCAAATAAATAACCAGATTGCTGAGATCTTCGGCGTCCAAGCTTTGGAATACGAGCTCCTCTTTCTGTACGGTCACGAGAGTGAAGTTATCGAATTGTGATTGAGTATCCTTTTTAAAACCGACATAGCTTATCTCCACAAATGATAACTCTAACAGAATCTGTTCTTGATCGTCTACCACATATATACCTGTCCAATTGACAGCAATTATTACATTATCTTTGGGAATAGAAGGGCCTTTGATTCGTATGGCTTCAAAGAAGCGGGAAAACAGAATCGGCCAAGTGAGTTTGGAAAATATGACTACATCTTCTTTGCATCGAAGAGGATCGACGCGTTGGATAATATTATTGCTACTTCCAAAGGCACTTTTGATGAGGCTCTCCCATTTGTGGATGACTTTATCTCCCGCCTGCAAGAACTGATTAGGTATATAGTTGCTGACCACCTTCTGCAGCAGTTGGGAGTCCATCTGCCCGCCGAAGTCAACATAGTACTGCTGGGCGGCCAACATGGCTATGTCATTCTCGGTAGTGCACCGATATTCTCCGAACTTGACCCCTCTCGTAATCTGATGATATATTAAATTCGTAGCGACGTGATCCTCCAAAGGATTATGCCAGGGTGAGAATATTTCCTTACGGAAGAATAGTCGCCACGGAGCATTCTTTTCCACCCCTCCTTGCTCCTTGGCGAACTGCTCGCACTGGGATACGGCGTCCATGACATGATCACCTTCACTGCCCAAGGAGAGGACTTTATCAAAGAGATTGATGAAAATAGAAAACCCAAATGTATCGCTCAGACCGATGTTCTCAGCAATTTGCAAGCAAATTTCTTCAGCGGTGGAGGCTGAATCAGCTTCTAGCGTTTTATTGGAACCGTCCATGAAAGTGATAGGGAGCAGAATTGGCTTTTTGGACTTGGTGGCTTGGAGTTCTATCCAACTGGGTGGCTGAGTACGGGAACCATTCTTCAGCGTGCGGTTGAGCCGTCCCTCGCAGTAAGGGGCGTAGCCAGGCGGACCGTCCCGAATGAAAGCACGGAGGTAGTTGACAAATCGCTCGCTGGGTCCAAAGCAGCCAACACAGAGTGACATCAAGATCCAGCCCCGGGCATGTGAAGGTTTGGACGGGTTGTTGGAGAGCTGCTTACAAAGTTGGCAATATATTTCATCCCTAAAAATGGGAATCGACATATTAAACATGTATAATTATAAAAAAAGTATATTTTATTTGTCTTATTTATTATATTAACCTCAATTCGGGCCTCAAGATTCCATGGCCGATGATAAAATGAAGCTTCTCGAGGTTGGTGGTCCGGCGAGAATTTAACCAGGTGTTGTAAAACTCATTTATCTGCTCGTCTTCCATAAGTCCTCGATGCAGATCATTTGTTTGCCTCTTTAATGTCATATTGATCAGTTTCTTTCGACTGGCATTCGATACGGAGTCTTTGTTGGAAACCAAATTCTGTAAATATAAAGGCAATTTGAAGAACATAGTTGTGAAGCCTACTGTTGTGAGGAAATAATCAATAAGATTGCCTATTAACGGTCTTCACTGTCATCACAGAACGCTCGACGAGAGGTTGCAATCAAACTTTGCAATCGGGTTTGTGAATTCATGGAAAGAAGACCCAGTGGCTTTCCAATGGCACCTGTCCATATGCAAAATGGTCACTCATCAGCAGGGGTCAGACTATTGAGTTGAAAATATTTTGGCCTAGAACGTCTTCAACTCTATGCGTAATATCTGTATCTCGCAGCTATCATCAAGGAAGGGAACGTGAAATGATGATCAACAAGCTAATTTATTTAAATTTATATATGAAAGAATATCAGCTGTAAACCCACCCCTAATCATCTGGAAATACAGGGGTCTTAAAGTCTTACATGATATTCAGCTGATCGTTGGAATGCTTTCCCGAGTGTCTCTGTCAGGTGCGTCATGACGGGCACCGGGTCAGCCTCCCCGGCGTCTCGCGGCTCAGGCAAGTCCCCCATGAAGCGCAGCAGCGCCACCCACAGGCTGCGGGCAGCGGCGTCGGCGCCCGGCAGCTCCTCGCCCTCCAGCAGCGGTCGCCGCAGCGTGCGTCTCGAGTGCTGGTAGCTGCTGCTACTTGTGAAGTAGGTCGCCGCGAACTTCTTGAAGTCATAGGCGGAGAGATCTTGCACTTCCTCTTCTTCGACAACCATGTTTATAGTCTTTGTTTGGTCACCGAATTGACTTTGTACCTGCCGATATATATTAAAATGTCAAATGAATTCAATCTCAATTTTTTTGTTATTTTCTTAATTATTTTGCACTAACTGTGTTATGATTTGTTAACAGATTAAGTTAGAAGTTAATTGAAAATAAAAATAAATAAATAATAAAATCTTACCGATTTAGATTCTTTCGACTCTGACGCGGACTCTTGAAGGAATCCAAATACGTCATCGACATACCGGTCATCGACCTGAGCGTTCATCTTGGTTGAAGTTGTAAACTGCTCCCTGTTATCTGTCCAGATGTTCTTAAACAGGGCGTTCACCCGCCTCTCATGAATATCTTCAGCCTTCACAACGAAATCTCCGTTTCCCTGTTTTTGGATCTCGTTCATGTCTTCGGCCTTCTTCTTCCTCAGGACTGCGAGCTGTTGCTTGATGAATGAGCCCTTCTCTCGTATCATCTTCCTGACTAAGAACCCTCGAGCGAAAGCCTGGATTTTTACAACGTTGGATCTGATTTTTGGGAACTGCGCCGTCAGCTGACGTGACCGAATGACGGCCTGCAATCGCAGATAACCGCGTCTCATGATTAAGTAGCGCTTGCGATATCCACGCGCTCTCCAGTGCTTCTGCACCACGAGAGCGGCAGCTTTTAACCTCAAGTAACGTCGTCTGCAGACCCAGCGTCTGATATTCTTCTGCAACAGCAATATGTACTTCTCCATGACGGTTTCTCGCATTTCTTCTAGGCGGACATCGTGAGAGTCTTTTAAGAACACTTTATTATTTCCCAGCTGATACTCTTCCATTCCTGCGAGTACTTGATCACAAATCTTGGCACTGGCAACTTTGCAGTCCACTTTGTGAGGAGGAGGGATATTATGTATGAGAAACCGATATCGGTTCACAAAGTCAAAGAATAAATGTCGGATGGGGAAGCCGGCTCGGCGGATCTTTGCTGTTTCCATCAGACCGGCGTAGCGGAGCTGCCTCACACAGAGGGAACGGTCAAAAAGCTGAAAAAATAATGGAAACAATTATTTAATAGTAATAAAAAAAAACTATTTTTTTACCATCAAATCCAGAATATCACTGAAATATGTCATGTGCAAGTTATTTGATTGTTTCTAATTAGCAAGTGATTAAGTTAATTCACTTCTATTCTAAAAACAACTTCTAGCAAGATTTAAATAAATGTTTGAATAAAAATATGCAATTGCATATAATTCAACGTCTAACGTTTGATTTTTTTTTTTAATTTACTGTATTGTTTTGTTAACTTATACATAATTAGACCGTATTATAAAAAAATCTAGCTCTGCAGTAAGAACCTGAATCAGCTAAACCAATTGATTGAATGGTAAATAAAATTAACGACGGTGAGAAATACAAATTACCTTTGGTTTCTTGAACTCATTTGGTTTGATGCACCTTACAAAGAAGGGGTGACACGAATACAAGGACTTCATCAGATTATCCAATGAACTCCTGAACTGCAGAGACAGAGTAGCCGACTTCTTAGCGCCATCCACTTCAACTGGACTGTCACTGAACAGCCCTTTCAAAAACACATTGGTCGACTGACCGATCAGTTTCTTCACATCGGCACTAAATGTGTCTCTATTTTTATCAAGGAAACCTATAAATATAATTGCGTTCATTAGTTTTAACAATTTCATGTAAACATTAATATCAAAAATGTATTTCAGTTTCTCTTAAGCTATACATTTCTATAATCCAATAAATTATTCAAATGCACCAACTATACATCCTCACCTTTCACTTCGTAAAAAACATTTCCAGCAAAATGCTGAACACCAAACGTGAGAGTGTGGTCAGACTTGGGTTTCAGATACATGGACTTGGCGCCGTGGGTTGAGTGCAACTTAGAAAGCAAAGTCAAGTCAGTCCCTTTAGGAAACTTAGTCTCATCATCAATCAACGACATGATGTTCATGCTTTTAATGCCGACGAGTTCCAAAACTTCCTGGTTATCCACATATTCGATATTCACCCATTTTATTCCTTCTTTTTTGTACTCTTCCTGCTCCATTTTGAAAATGTGCTTTACAAAGAACTGCTGCAAGTTTTCGTTGGCATAGTTGATGCACAGCTGCTCAAAACTATTAATTGTAAAGTTTTCAAAACCGAATATGTCCAAAACTCCGATCGTGTCGATAGGACCTTTTTCTTTTTTGTAAAGAGTTTCATTTATCTTAGTCACTATTTTGATGAATATTTGCCCGTATATTGCCTTTACGAAAGAATCTCTCGACTCTAGAGCACTCTGCCTTGATATGGATGTCACGACTTGGTCTCCTTGCACCACAATGGTCTTTCTGGTGAGAGCGTCACACAGAGATGACTTGTTTAACCCCATGAGCGTCGCAACTCTTCCGGCATTTGTGCTGTCAACTATTTCCGACCCCTCAAGATTATTAACCACGGTCGACTTATATTTCATGTTGCCCAAGTGTAAGATACCGGCCAGAAGCTTAAAAATATTCCACATTTCTTCATCGGAAAAGTTAAGCACTTTCATTGCCGCCCTCACGTCGGAAAACTCTGCAGCATCATTTCTGCCGTCGCAGGTGAGAACTTTTCCGCCCTTTAAGTATTCATAATTGGAAGCATCGGAGAGTTCTAGTTTTTTCTTTTCTTCATAGCTGAGTCCGGCCAGCATGCTATAGAATATGTGGTAATTTCTTTCCCCGGGATTCTGTGTAACGATCCTGGATTTCTCCAGTAGATATTGTTCAATTCTAGCTCCTTCGATTGTCCCTTCTCTATTAAAATTGATGTGAATGTATTTTCCAAATCTTGAAGAGTTGTCATTGCGGACGGTTTTTGCATTTCCAAAAGCTTCCAAAATGGGATTGGTTTCTTGAATTTGTTGTTCGATCCATGAATGCTTACCACTGACAGTAGCGAGGTATTGAAGAATCAATTTGGTACTTTCTGTTTTGCCGGCACCGCTCTCCCCACTAAAATAAAAAAACTGTAAACTCTTACGTATGAACGTCATAGACTTATATCAAATCATCATACATTTATCAAGGCATCACCAATAGCTATTAGATTGATTTTAAGAGACCAAAGTCCTTTCATACCTTATAACGATACATTGATTTGTGTTTTGATCTTTCATTTCTCTGTAGCAAGCATCTCCAACAGCAAATATATGAGGAGGAATTTCTCCAATTTTCTTCCCTTGGTAAAGAGCAATTTGTTCCCCGGTATATATCGGCAGGATTTCATAAGGATTAATGGCAATAAGCATGGAACCAGTATATGTCTGTAAACAATAAAAAAAAATGATAATCAAAGGTGACAGTGTGTTAGTGGTATAGAAGCGGTGGATGCCTATAGCTGATTAGAACTCAATTTATTTGCATTAAAACATTATGTAAAATGTATTTGACAAAACTTTAGAGCAGCAAGAAACTATGAATTAAAATACTTATCTGGCAGTTGTGATTCGCTAATCATTTAAGCCAATTAGGTAACAAGTATGGTAAGAAATTCATATTTAAAAAACTTACATAAATCAATTGTTTGTTATATCGCATGTGCAGATTCCTCAAGATGGCGTACTCCTGGAGATCCCCAAGTGTTATCATATCCTCAACTCCTCGCGATGAAGTGATATGCATGGACTTGAACACCTGCTCAGGGGAGATGGAGAACTCCTTCTTATCGTCATCTTGCACTTTGAGCTTTTTCCCTTCAGACTTGATCACCCGACACCCGATGGGTATTTCAAATTCTCCCTGCTCGAGTGGCTTGACCCACACATATTCACTCTAGAAAAAAAACAGATAAAATATTTAATTAAATGCCATCCACTAATTTTGGCAGCTTTCTATTATATTATAATACTGAAGAATTATTTAAATTTAAAAAAAATCCATAGATCTCAAAAAATACTAGATAATACGAGAGGTGGAAATTGTATATTTAAACATTTATTTAAAAGTTTTACTAATATAATAGTTTTTATAGTGACTTAGATTACATCAATACAAAAAGGGTATTTTGCCTTTAGTGAATGAATTAATTAATATTTTTGAAAAGAAAAACAAATGAGCTATGTTGCTATGAGTGTGTGAACAAGCTTAATAAAATTTAAAAAAAATATATGAATAACATATAAAACAAAATGAGATACTGACCAATCATAATGGGTTAGTATCTGTATACTTTAGTTTTTCTCAGTAAATTAGATAAATGATAGATATTTTAAATTCAAAACTAACAAACAATAATAAAAAAAACATTTTAACCTAGCCTCACACATTATTATAAGATTATGTAAAAAAAACAATCATATTTTTATACAATAATGATTATTGTTTTTATAATTAACTTGTATAGGACAATTTCATTAATATTACCTAACTTAATAAATTAGACATCAACCAAAGCAATTGCTATTTTAATAATATAGCCTTAATGATATTTCATTAGTCTTATATTTGTTTGTTTGTGTGGTTATATGACGGAGGTGGATCATCGCCCATATTCAAAAGGGAGTACTAAAAAATTCACATCAATATATCTTTTATGTCTATCCGCTTATTTATCAAAATGTAGCACCGTCTTTAAAAAGTTAGTTTTGCAAAATGCGCAAAAGTTGAGAATAAATTATTATATTTTTTAAAGAGAGGAAAAATGAACTTATGTGTGATTTAGATGACATAAGTCGACAGTAAAAAAATCCAATTTTAGCGTAATTTAAATCAATAACATGATCTAAAATTGACATTCAATTTTAAGAATTTAGATAAGAGTCATAATAATAGACGAAAAAATGTACCGAAACCACTTTAGATTCCGCCATGTCAATATTTCTATGGCCTCCCCGGCATAGGTAAAATAATTATTTCTGAAACCACTCCCAGGTAGATAGCACCGATGACTGCATATCCTAACACTTCCAGCATACCCAATAGATTAGGCTTATCTATCATTTAGACGTTTATCTTAATCTGATAGCCACTGATACATGGCTATGCTGTCATTATCCCTGAGTATTTGTATTATTTATAATATCACAGACAGAAATCATCGCAGCACAAAGCATCAATTTATACCAAGCTATGGCATTTTATCTCAAAAGAATTTTTATTGTTCCTTTCCATGTGTGGGTTTTATAGAACATCATTGACTCAAATATTGTTACAATAACAGCTTCATGCGACTGGAAAGTGTTGAGTTAATGCTACCGAACACTTAGACGGGGATTATCTAAACAGCAAGACATAGTGTATTTAAACGGACTATCGTCTTACAAGTATAGACAGTAGAAATCTACAAGTCTGAGAGCTGCTATTTTTTCTACCACATCATATTTAAATGCGCATATATATGCGCATTTAAATATAATAAAAAACCCATATGGGTTGAGCCGCCCCTTAGGACAAAATAGTGCAGGCATCGGGAATGTTGGGCTAAATCACCCGATTTCCTTAAAAAATCTGATAAACAAATTTCCAAGCTTTCTTTTTATTCCTTGTGACTTTTTAAGACTTAATAAAATCTATATAAAAATACTCACTTAACCACTTAATGCTCGCGCTCGTACCAGTGCGGGAAAATTGTCCACGTCGTTACGCTCGTGCTCGCACCGGCACGAGCGTTCACTTTCTGTTTTTGCCGCTCTCGCACATGTTTGATGTTTACGCATATACAAAAAAAGGGTCTGCTTCCAGCTGTATTTATCATATAACTCATGATACACCACACGTCTTACAGCTAAAAAACCCGAGTATTAAGTGGTTAATAAGCAGACAGTATTGTTATAAGTATTTTATTTGCAAAGAGTTGATTGTCATCTAACGTATTACATCTCCCTATAATGGTACAAAGAGATATACAGTTCAAATTGACCTGGAATATTTTATCAAATAAAAAGTTTCCACTGTATACGAGTATACTATATTTTATAGTAGGCATTTGATTGGTTAAGAGATCAGATCACTTGTCAATACCTGTCTTCTTCCATGATGCAGAATTTTCCATTGTTGGTCTTTTGATCAAAAGGCGTCAGGGAGCAGACCATCCTGACATCCAGCACCTTTTTTGTGAAAGCTTCATCCTGGATCTTGACCTAGCCGAACTCCATCTGCCCCAAGATGCGATTAATTGATGATCTGTAGCTAACAGGTCTCCCAAAATTACTTTGATATTATACAATTTCTATTGATCAAAAACAATTAATATATACATTTTTAAAAATGTAAGGATCATAGAATCCAGAGAAGATATTTTTCCAATACCATATGTCGGTATTCTCCTACATGTCTTTATACACGCTATGCGTTTTGACACACATATAAAATGTTTAAATTTGAGTGAAGTAATTACTAATACATGTATGGCTCTTGTTTATATAATCGATTGTTGGTGAATTTTTTTTTGTTGCTGTTGAAAAAATGTCAAGATATGAAACATATTCAGGCTTTAAATATATATATATTTTTAATTGGAATTGGAATTAAAATACAATTATAATGGATTGCTTTTAATAACATTAAATCTCTATGAATTAATGGAATTCTGGGATCATTATTTAGGTATTCCTTATTAAAATATGAAATCGTATTTGATTTAATTGATTACCTATGAATATCCATAAATCTCTGATTTAAAATCTCTCATTTCTACATGTATAATGATAATCTTGCAGTAGGGCGCTGTACCCTATTGCAAGATATTTTTAGAAAAAAGGATGTGTGCAACTTTATTGACAATATGGATCACATTAGAATATGTTTCCCCATGTTGTTTTGTGATTTAACTCAATAATTAATAAATATACTAAATTTTGGTTTCACTTTGATGTTTTTAGATTAGTAATTGAAAAAAGATTGCAATTTTTTTTTTGTTAAATTTAGTCAACCCTAATGTTGTAATAAGATCAGATATTTAACCTGATGCTCTCACTGTTTGGACCATTTGATGCTAAAGGGAATTTCAACCAAAAATGTACAGCATAGAATGGACTGTTCTATGAAAAACTGTAACAAAACCCTAATCCCAAAATCTCTATAGAAGTCTACACTTTAGGAGGGTTGAATTTAACATTAGCTCCCAATTTGTGGTGACCTAATTTTCCATCTACGAGAGCAGATTTTGAAGATGGGAAAAACCAGGAAAAACAATGAGTAAATAATTGAATATTTTATTAAAAATTGATAGTAATTAAATTGTTTTCATTAGTTTATAATTATTTTGCTGAAATATATTACTATTTATAATGGTAAAACTGTTGTAGGGTTTATCTTCTTAAAAATGTTTTCTGAAATTAATACTAAGTTATAACTGATGCATAGTGTTCTTTAGTAGTATTGCTCATTATCAGGTTCATGTTTTGTTCAATTAAATTGCCATTTTTTACACATTTTTTGCCACTTAGACAGTTCACGTTAGTGAAAGTTAGTCAGTCATCATAAATATGTACTGTTAAAAACAGCATTTTTAACTTAAAATGATAATTCTGTTAATAAGAAAGGCTACTAAGGAACACAACTCATCATTTATAACATTGTAGGTATATTTTGATTTTACAAAGCTTGAAGAAGTGTTTTTCAAAATGAGATTCTAACAAAACATTATAGGCGATATAGCAAGCCTAATTACTTGTAGTGAAATGTTCTCTCAGTTTATCCAGCGCCTTGTATCGATGAGAAATTTTATTCTTTTCATCTTTGGGTAGTTCTGCAAACGTTTTATCATAGCCTTTTGGCTGGAAGCAAGGATCCCAACCGAAATCCCTGGAGCCTCTCGGCGACACTATCGTACCTTCCGTCTTCCCTTGAAAAAGGATAACTTGCTCCCCTTCACCGGGAGAAAAGGCAAACGTGCAAACAGCTTCGGCGGTCTTGTCATCCCAACCGCTCAACATTTTGTGCAAACCCTCTGGCCCCAGCTTCTCCAGAAACCACTTAATATAGGGCCCTGGAAGACCACCGAGAGATTTGAAACAAAGGCAGGTATCTTCAACGAGCACTGGAGTCTTCAACTGACGAGCAGCCTCCTCACATTTTTTAATGCAGATCTCGTCAATTTCGCCTTGTAACTCGGGAAGGTCCAGCTTCTTATTGACAACTTGGCGAGGGAACGTCTTGCCGAGGATCGCTACGACCTCTTCTAGTTTTTTAGCGTTACCCGTGACAAAAGTAATCGATTTATGAGCCATCGTATGAAATACCATGCGATAAAAAAATCACGTTTTTATGTTTTACCGCCAGTATACCGGCTGTCAGTCAGTTGATCTTCTTTCTCTTTTATCTGCGGTGTGGAAATCAACTGAAAATATACATATCAACATTAGGATAAAGAACTTTTTTAATCATTACCCTAAAATATTTTTGCATCAGTCAATTTTATCTCCTCGTTTTAAAAATGAACCAATCAATGTCAATTAAAATAAAAGTTTTTTTTTAATTAATTTACTCTGAAAATGAAAAAGTTGTGAGAAAATATTTAGTATGTTATAGTAAATAGATAAACAAAGTATTATACTTATATTGACTAAAAAACAAAATTTAATTGTACACATATCTCCTTTCAGGTTTCGGAGAAATCATGCTGCTTAATGTTTGATATAACAACTTCAAAATTATTCAATTATATAAATTATATAAGGCCTTATTTTATAAAGAAAATATACATAATTTATTCCTCTTATCCTTTATACCTACCTAAAATAAACATATAACCCTTGGTTTCGTTAACTTTTATTTAAAAACAAAATAATTTAAGCTTTCATCAATTACCCCTAGTAAAACATTAATTATTAAAATTATTTGGTCAATTGTTAGGTAAGTATAGCTCTATTGCCTGACGCATCTATTTTCATGTGTCAATGGAGAAGTTTCATTGGCTCTGAATTGTGAGAGTGACTGTCGAATAAACGAAATATCACAGATATAATTATTAAAAATGCCGACCCAGGACCTGACAGCGACCAAAGTCGTGGTTCATCCACTTGTGCTATTGAGCGTGGTTGACCATTTTAATCGAATGGGGAAAATAGGAAATCAAAAACGAGTCGTCGGCGTTCTTTTAGGTTGTTGGCGTGCGAAAGGAGTCCTGGACGTCTCCAACAGTTTTGCAGGTACAGTATGTTTTTAAACATTTTATCTTCTTTGTTAACCCATTCATTATTGGCTTAATTATTTATGTTCAAAAATCGGTAATTATTACAGTATTTTTATACTGTTTGAAAACACGGTCTATGAAACAATGACTTGATTATTTTTCATCTTTGTCAGCAGATGATGTTTATTTTTCTTATATATGCATTATTTTAGGCAATATTTAAAAGGAAACGATCAGTTCATTCAGCAAACACCTAAAATTGATTAATAATAGCTATCACCTTAACCTATATTTTATTAACCTTAAAATACTAGAAAATAGATTAAGTGGCCTATTATTTTAATCAATAGTATATTTGATAAACTTCATCTTTGTTTATAGAAATTTATTAAATCAACACACGCCTTAAACAATTAAAACTATGACATAACTGATGAATAGTGGTCCTCCGGAAGATCATTGCTCAATATTATATTTGCCATTTCAATATGTAATATTTCGTTGTTTACACTTTTTATGTAAACTTTTTTTATGAAAAATTAAAATATTTATTTGATTTTGAAAATCACTAATTAGGAGCACCACACATCATTTGTAACATATTCATATTATAAATGTTAATATGCTGAAGTGAAATGTAACCATATAGTTTTCAATTGACAAATATTTTTGTATTATTATTTATTTATTTATTTATTTAAATAATTATCTCTAAGTATGTCATGCAGTTATATACACCACATCCTTCTTCTTTGGGATACATTGGTTCCAGGAAATGGCGAGTATAAATAAAATCGCACCAAAAAAACTACTTTCTATACACTTCAATGAATAAGTTCCAAAAATGTTTCATATTCAGCTAAAGTAATCTGGAATTTTAATTTGTTACATGTTCTTTAGGTAGTTATTTTGTTCCTGGGTTTTGTAGAAAAATCCATTATTTGTATGTATAAATTTATCAGATATTAGTGAATAACAAAACGATGCATTTTGTGAAATTTATTGTTTTGAATATTCATTTCAGTTCCCTTTGATGAAGATGACAAGGATAAGTCTGTCTGGTTCTTGGACCATGACTACCTGGAGAACATGTACAGCATGTTTAAGAAGGTGAATGCTCGAGAGCGCGTAGTGGGCTGGTACCACACAGGCCCCAAGCTCTACCAAAATGACATTGCCATCAACGAGCTCGTTCGAAGGTACTGTCCTAACTCTGTCCTGGTGATAATCGATGCAAAGCCCAAAGACCTCGGTTTGCCCACCGAGGCCTACCAAGCAGTGGAAGAAGTCCATGATGATGGATCCCCCACTTCCAAGACCTTTGATCACGTCCCCAGTGAAATCGGGGCTGAGGAAGCTGAAGAAGTCGGCGTGGAGCATCTTCTTCGAGACATCAAAGACACGACGGTCGGCAGTTTGTCTCAGCGTATCACTAATCAGCTTCTCGGTCTCCGAGGGCTCTACACTCAGCTTCGAGAAATCCAAGACTACTTGTTCCAAGTAGCTCAAGGAAAATTACCTATCAATCACCAGATTGTCTACCAGTGGCAGGACATCTTTAACTTGCTGCCCGACATCACTCAAGACAACTTCACTGATAATCTCTACGTTAAAACTAATGATCAGATGCTCGTGGTCTACTTGGCAGCTCTCGTCAGGTCCATCATCGCGCTGCACAACCTCATCAACAACAAGCTTACCAACAAGGATGCAGAAGAGGGAAAGAAAGACGAGTCCAAGGATAAGAAGGAAAAAGAGGACAAGAATAAAGATGATAAGAGCAAAGGGGATACTAAAAAAGATTCCAAAGAAACAAGTAAAGACGAAAAGAAAAAGTCATAATGAAATTATTTAATATTATATTATTAAGTATTTTGTATTACTCTCGCGCAGGAAATTTATTATGATTGTCATTTGTCACCTTCCCTTACCGGCCAAAACAAGTTCCAACTTTTCAATATATGTCCAATTACGATTATGAATGAAGTCAATTGGAAGATCATTTAATTGTAATGTTATTTGTGTTGTTTTTGTTGGCTTTTGTGTAAAAGCATTAACTGCCATTGACTTGATATGCTTCATTACTAGGGAAACACATTAAGTGAATGTCAATTAATGTAAGATGCTGGATTGTGTACGAGATGTACCCGTATCTACATCGGTGATATTGTTTCTTCAAAATAAGTTTGCTTAAAAATGTTCTATAATAAAATCACAATAAAAGTTTTTATAAAAATTAAAGTTTTTATTTTACTTCTATAAAAATGCAATCGTTAACAATAAATTTAAAATTATTACATTAATCACTTGCATATATTTCCTTAAATCAGACGTATTCATAATATTAATTAAAGTAAATGGATACAGGTATTCACATTATCTTAGTTATTTTAGTATAATAGCTACAATTATTCACAACAACGCATTGTTTTTGTTTTAAATATTTAAAAATGGGGAAGCTGAAAATAAAACTCATGTATTTACACTCTTGAAATGTTTAATTTGCATATTTTTATTAACAAAGCATAGATTACGATGAGTCAACAGTCAATATAAATATTTGTTTTATATAATATTTTCCCTCTTATGCCAGAGAGACACCATGCAATAAAAGCTCATTTTTTATGGCAGGGAAAATTGTAAAGTTTTTTGTATATATTCCCGACCTTATAACTAAACAATTCCTATTTGAGGGGTCTTTGCTTCTTGTTACAAGCATTATTCAGGCTGTAAATCTAAATAAGTGCAGTTTTGTAAAATTATTTCAACCATCATAATTTTATAATTATTTAACAAAAGTTGTATGATGTTATCAAGTCGGTATTCATTAATTACGGCAAAAACAATATCACCATAAAGAAATTAGTAAGTCTTACTAAAATTTTAAATTACATTGAAAGATTTTAAACATCCAAATTTAAACATATTACATTTATACAAATATATCCAATAATATTTCTTTGAATGTGTGATTTATAACATAATTATGAAAACATTTAAAAACATTTTTTTTTAAGATTAAGAATATGGATCCAAAGAAAATACGATTATAGAATCCCTTTATTAATTAATTTAAGAAAAATAATATTGGATGTGAAATACAGTCCACATGAAATACTTTTTCTGCATGAAATGTATTAACACATTGTTTGCGGGGGTTTTTTTTATTAATCCACCCCGTAAAGCGGGCAATTTTGTCAGATTCGCGCGCCAAATTACGTTTCACGTAAAACAGCTATAACTTCTGAACTATTAATCATATTTAAATAAAAAAATGAGTACTTTACCTTAAATGAAATTGTCTATTATTATGCGGTCACAAATGTTTATATTTTTGGATAAAAAATTATAATATTCATGGTTAAATATAAAACATTGGAAAAAACTGCACTTTTGTCGTATTGTCGATTTAGTCATTTTATGCACGGTCAACATAATATATATTTTGTAAAATACAAAACAATAAACACTTATATTGTTTCAAAGTATGATATCGTTGGAAACAGTTCCCTTTATGTAATGGTACAGCACAGAATTTACACAGATACCGTGTTTCGCTATGCACTTTGTGGACCGTCCTTACGGACTTGTCCCATAAGAATAATAAGTCTCAAAAATTTCTTCATGTCTTGTATTGTAATGTCTTGTATATTTTAAATTTGTGCATATTTTGATAATAATATCTGTTTGATTCTTGTACAAGGAATGTAAAAAAATCCTCTCCTATGAATAAATTTGTTGCTTCCGTTACACTATTCGGAGCATTAACGGGATTTATACCTGGGCGACCTAAAAACTCTTCCAGTACTGGTGTATTATCTGCCGATGACCATGAAACAAAATGTTTATCTTACAGCTTTCAAGTGAATGTTTTATGACCACAGTCGGCCACCCGACCCTAATTCCACGAATTGCCGGGTTTAGGTACCTTATTGGTTTAGGTACCTTATATGAGATATTACACGTCTCAAAGGAGCTGGCGCCTAATTTTTAGTTCACAGAGTAACCAAGAATCACACGTTTCTCGTAATATGTTGTTACTCTAAGTGTCAACGCTTTAGGCGCTCTCCCCGCGCTCTACCAACAGTATACAAATACAAAAACGCTTTTAAGCGTCTCCCGCTCTCTAGCAACAGTATGGAAAAGACGCCTTTAAGCGTCTCCCGCAAACAATGTGTTAATAAAAAACATTATTGTTAATTAAAATCTCCAACAAATATAAATTTAAGAATCCTGATTTAACATTCAAACTTTAAATTTATTTTAAAATGAACATATTTATGGAAGGAATGTTCAGATTAACAAATCCATTATCCTATTTTGTTCATGTATCTAGTTACAATTTATAATCCTTGGTGACATTATTAAAGTCACAGTCAAGATTGTCTTAAAAAAAGTGTCATATGTACACAGTTTGATATTTTATTATTAGTATTTTACTTTTTTTTTATATCCATTTCACTTAATACTTTAATTGAATGGTGTCAAACAGGTCATATGATAACACAATACAACAACATACTAACAAATCAAGACGGCTATCCAAACCAACCATATTGAACTGTAACTACAAAGAGCACCATCACTTTAAATATAAAATTATCACATCTCTTAGTATCTGCTCTACTCGTGCCTAACCTGTCCACTCCGGGACCGACGTATGGGTCGAGACCACTCTGATTATAATTTTTATAATACCATCCGAGGGAATCGTTGAATGGGTTTCCCTTAGTTGTTGCGTCGTAATCATTATAAAAAGACGTCTTTCCTCCACGATTGTTGGCTCTAACAGGCTCAACGGAAGAAGGTATTTGCAAGTTGTCATTGAGATTGTGGGGATTGTGTACTTTAGTTATTGTAGCAGTTTTCCTTCCTGCAGGAGCGGGGTGCTGCGCTGGTAGTCCACCGGGAACAGCTAACACGGATAAAGCACTGGGCGACGCAAACTCATCATCCTTTTGATGATTGATATCTGGAGTGGATTGTGTGCTTGGCAAAAAGTCTACTCCGGTTCTGAGATCATTTTTGAAATCTTTGAAGCCTGTTCTTTCCAAAGTTGTTGGTGTTGGTGATAATTTGGCATTGTTCGTTTCACTATTACCTCTTCCGATGATATCAGGTCTATTCGGAGGACTTATGTTATTTTTGTTTCCCAAGTCGTTAAATGGAAAGCCATCCCTGTGTTCCATTTTCAGCCCGGCAATTTCTGACAAGCGGTCTCTCTCAATGTCAGAATGGTTATTTCTGTTTATTGATAACCCAGAATTAAAATTACCAAAATCATTTATGAAAGGTTTATTATGTTCTGCTACTATGTTCCCATTTTGATTAGAAATTAAAGGAGATAAATCGAATCCACTTTGATTTGGTTGCAAATTTTGCAATGAATTAAATAGTGCTCCTTTATCTGACACTATTCCTGATCCTAATGATGGATCTGGTAATCCACTTTCCATTTTTATTATTTTGTTTTTGCTTGATGGAAAATCATCTGGCCAGGATGAATGATTGTTCTTATTCTTCTCTCTTTCTATCTGCAAGGATATGTTAGCGTGTGGATCAATAATAGGTCTAAATCCACCAGAAGCTCCAGGTGTTAATGGAACAAACCCTCCCGATTGGAAATCAGGTTGTGTTGGAGGGAAATTTTGTAATCTACCTGTTCCTCGTGATTTTCCATCGCCTACTTTCCTTTCAGTTTTACGTCCCGAACCCCAAAGTTTTCCAATATTGAGCCCCGGAATAGGCATTCCGAAAAATGTAAAAGCCCCGCCCGCTCCAGTGTTTATAGGAAGATCACTTTGAGTGAAATTAGATTTTTTCCCCGCATAAAGTGTCGGAGTATCTCCTGGAGTGTAATGATAAGATGTAGAATTAAATGGATTCGTCCGATTGAAATTAAAGAACTTGGAACTAGAGTTACTTAATTCTACTAAATTAGTTTCATTATAAGGATAATCAACATATTCATCATAGAAGTATTCAGACTCTTCTGGTGAGGGCGCCATATGGACATTGTTGGGAAGCTGTGGAACCGGCAATGATTGGTCTCTTATCTTCTCCATCCACGGTGAAAATACTTGTGATGTTCCATAATTAGGATCAATGATTTCTCCTTCGCAGCCGGGCAAGACAGGTTCTTCTTTTAGTTTGTCACCGTCACATTCTTGCCTATAGAGCTTTCTCTCCTTCAATAGACTTCCATCTGCGCACCGCGGTCCCACTGATGATGCTTCTTGAAGCCAAGCTCTGAACCATACCATGCTGCATCCACAAACAAGGGGATTACCTGTAATGGCAAAAATATATAAGACTATCAATGCTTGCTGTAAATTGAAAATTTAAGTATAAATATTTTATTGTCTTGATGTTATGAATTCATTTGTGTTTTTTTCTAATAATTATTCTTACATTTTCTATATAAGCTACTGCTTAATATTACAAAAAGTTAATAAATACAGATAACATTAAATGTAAAAATGTTTATTCATGCTTACCATCTATATCTAAAACTGCAATATTACTACGAAGTGATTTAACAGATGTCTCTGGCAGTGAAGTCATTTTATTGTTTCTTAAGCTCAGAACCTTAAGTCTCGGCATACTGTTGAATGGAGATCCCTGGACTGCGCATATTTTATTATTATCCATTTTCAATTCAACCAACCATTCCATGTTGTCAAATGCCATCCCTCCAACACGAGTCACTTTATTGTTACTCATATCCAAAACTTCAAGAGATTTAACATTTTTAATGCCAGCTGACTCTAGTCCTCCAATTTCATTGTTACTTAAATTCAAAAACTGTAATTGAGGAACTTTATAGAATGCATTATTGGAAATTCGATGTAAATTATTATCCTGCAACTCCATGCTTTTTAGAGATGGTAGTTCAGCAAATGCAGCATCGGGTATTTCCATCAGGCGATTTCCACTGAGCAAAATCGTTTCAACATCTGGTAATGTTCGAAAACCTCCAGAATGAATCATTTCTAATTCATTGCCTCGTAAGTCTAACATTTCGAGGCTTCTTAAATCTTCAAAAGCACCTTCTTTCAATTCCAAGAGTTTATTATTTGACATTCTCAATTCTTTAAGGGCACTCAGACTACTCAGTACTGTGGGAGATACAGTTTTGAGTTGATTATTACTCATGTCCAATATTTCCATTTTTAATAATCCTGAAAAGGTCTCAGGTAGTGAAGTTAGGTAATTTGATGAAACATTAACTTTTTCCAAATTTCTTGCATTTTCCAGAGAATTGCCGGCCATTTCCCTAAGCCTGTTTCTACTGAGATCCAAAGTTCTTAAATGTGGAGTATCGTGCATGATATCAGCTTTCATCACTTCTATAACATTTCCATGCATGTCGAGATGCGTTAACCCCACCATATCCTTGAACATGGTGGGATTGATGGTCATTATCATATTGTTATGCAAATCTAACATCTCCAGCCTGGCTAAGCCGACGAATGAACCATCTTCAATGTGTTGAAGGCCGTTCAGTGAAATATCCAGTCTTCTCAACTGTGGAAGGGAGCTCATAACTCCTGACGGTATGCTCCGAATAGCATTGGCGCTCATATCCAGCATTCTCAATGAGGGTAGGTCCAAATCTGGCGACGGTGGAAGAGGTAAAGAACTCATCTGATTCCTAGACATGTGTATGTATTCAATTCCTCTAGGTAATCCAGGAACAAATTCTAATAGTCTATTTCGGCTCACATCTAATTCATATAGACCCATGAGATGTCTAAATGTTGCGGGATGAATGGACGCTAATGAGTTTCCGGACATATTTATGTGTTCCAAAAGAGGGGTTTCCAAGAATGTCATGGGGTCAATTATGGCAATATTATTATTGCTCAAATCTACTTTTCGCAACGACGGTAGATTGGTGATCAAGCGAGGTTCCAGTCTACGGAAGAAATTTGATGACAAATCTAGTCCTTTCAGGGCTGGTAAGTTCCAAAATGGTCCATCGATGTGATTTGACAGAGAATTGTTGCTCAACCTTAATTCGCGCAGAGCGGGCATCGCCATAAAAGCCTCCCTTTCAATAGTTCTTATTTTATTATTATCTAAATGTAAGCGCTCTAGAGTGGGATGGCCCCGCAAAGCTCCGTAAGGAATGTTTTCCAATAAGTTTTTACTCATATCCAAGAATTTCAATCGAGGTAGAGCATCCAATATCGCTCGGAGTTCGGAAACGTGCCCTATTTCATTACCGACCAACCACAATTCTTCTAACCCGCTCGCCGACGCTTGCAGGAAGGACTCGGGATGTACCCGCTGCACGATATTGTAATTCAGATCGAGCGATTTAAGCGCGGGTACCTTGTGGAAAGCTCCATGAAATATTTCAACTATCTTATTTTTCGAAATAGATAATTCTTTCAACGCAGGGAGATCTACAAAAGCGGCTTCGTTCAACCTGTCGATGTGGTTTCCATCCAGTCGCAGTGTAGCCAGAGCTGGCAGTTCCCGGCAAACGCGTCCTACCATGCTCGCATCCGAGATCTTGTTATTCTCCAGGGCGACCTCCGCTAGCGACGGGAGGACTGACATGGCTCTCAGGTGTATCCAGCTCAGTCCGCAATCGGAAATGTTGACCATCGACAGCCGGGGTAAGTCGTGTAGTAAGTTTGACTCCAGTCGGTTGAGTCTCGGACTGCCCGTCACTTCCAACTTCTCTAGGGAGGGTAGATGTTTAAAACTACGACCGTTCAGTTCAATCAGCGATGATGACTGCACTTTGAGATACCTCAAGTTGTTCAGTCTAGAGAAGCTCGGGAGTCTCTTCAGTTGGTCGCTCTCGATAGTGACGGCTTGCAGTTTCTTCATGTGCGCCACGCTGTCTACGGGCAGACTGCGGAGGTCGTCTTCGACTATGAAGAGCTCCATGAGAGAGTCCTCGAGCCCCGCCAGCCAGCCGGGCGCCACTCGCTCCAGGCTGTTGTGTCGCAGCATGAGCCGCAGAGCTTTGAGGTTGCGGAAGGCGCGGCCGGGCAGAGCGGGCAGGTAATTGTGCTCGACGATTAGCTCATCTATTGGCCTCGATATGTACTCTCCGATTGTCTTCAGCCCTTCGACAACTTTTGGTAAATCACTATGCGTGCACCTGAAAATATATTTAATTGGACATTACTGGTTTTGTTTAATGTTTTACGATAAACTCTCGAATACATCTACTTCCAATCTTCTTACCATACGATACTAAATATCAGCCACCGTTGCGCTTGGATCGGAGCATATGCTATGCTTTAATTAAACTTACTACCAATATCACTCCAAAACTCTGCCGTATATGTTTGGATTCGTAACTTGCCCTGGATAGTGACAACCATGTGGAATAAAGATAAGGCAACTTAGATTTCTCCTTTCATGCAGCAATCATTTTCTTATATTTGTCAGGTTTCTTTTGACGAAATCCATTAAATTAAGGAGGTCGGGTGATTAATCTGATATTAATGGGCAATAAAATCGATGTCCAAATTTACTCCCGAAAATATTGCTCACCAAACTTGTAATTCTTCTCCGCGGGTGGCGCACACACACGGCAAGATGGACGCGGGCGGAGGGCAGGGCGGGCGCTGGGCGCTGGCGGAGGTCAGGAGCAGCAGCAACAGCAACGCCCACGTGCAGCAGTTGGGGGCCCGGAGGGAGGGCCGGGGGCGCGCGCCCATGGCAGCCCTAGCGCATGGCTCGCTCGTTGCCACGGCTGCAACCTAGGACGACTACCATACCTGAAAACTCATCCACACATCATAAATTAAAAAATGTTAAAAACGATATTTACATTTTAATTACTTACTAAGACTTGTATATAGTCATTCCTTGACTTAAGGTATCCAACTTAAGACCCTTATACAGAAAAAAATCTTAAGGTAACCAAACTATAATAGCTACTTTCCTTTAGAATGGTTAAAGCGAGGAAGACTCAGCCTTCGACTCACCTCAAATCTTAAGAAACGTCTTCGCAAACGGGTGTTAAGCTGGTTACCTTAGGTCGAAAAATGTCCTGCATTCGGGCGCAGGATATATTTTTCAAAACGCTTATAAAAGTTCTCAAACAGTACTGTTTAACCGGTGCTCCGCAGTCATATTTATCAATATGTGTAGGCACCTATTACATGTGAATTTATGTATAGCTCTGTATAGTTTTACACACGGTGTTGGCATTATAATAAGTGATATCTATATTTTGCAATACTGCACTTCAAATCAGATAGAGCTATACCGACTACATATTGTGTTTAGATAGCTCCGCCTCATTTCAAGAGTTGGTCGATCTTACAATTTACAATCCTCGTGTGAGAAGTCATTTTTGTCAATACATAATGGGTGATATTTTGAAAGACAATCTATAATTTTCTGTGTAATTTTGTTATTTAATATTAATTACAGAACAAATATTATTTAATATCATAATCAAATATTTGTTATTTAAAAAAAAAAACTACAATTATCCTAAGTTATAGAATGCAAAATAGCAGCATAGTATAACATCATATAAGATATTGTAGGAATATGGTTGTGAAAATCTGAAATTAGGAAAGCCATAAAAATCGTAAGCGCTAACGAATTGGTTACCTTCTCTTTCAAAAGAAACAACCAACAATCGTTTTGAAGGATGCACACTTTTGTTCTCAATTAAACATTAAATTTCCTCAATTACACAACAACCAAGTGATAATAATTACAACGGTTGAACAAACACGCAGTATCAACATTGCGAGGCGGGCAACGTAACAAACTTAAAGCAGACAATGCCGTGCTTTCAACACAATCGCCATTATTCCTCAAGATGGCCGGAGAATTCTTCGAAGCACCCTTTCGCCTAGTCATTGTTTGGCTCGTCTCAAGGCGACCCCTACGCATCACTGCCCAGAGATGAGTCAAGATTTAGAGGACTTTGTATTCAAATTCTGTGTTAATTTTGCCTGCGCAATACCATAATTCATCGTCTGTGGAAAACGGTAAGTCGATGTGTATAGCGTCATTCACTAACTTGCAGAAAAGTATTTGCATAAAAACGAATACATAGTATACTGGTATTTAAGAAAAAATGCGTTTCTGTTGTATATAACTTGATAACAAAGTCATAACAATATTTCCTATGTTAAACTATTTTGCTATGTTAAAGCATTTCCCGTCCTTCTAAAGCAGCGGTCGGGGAACTTTTTTAACCATTACCCCAAAATATTTTTGCGTAAGTCGATATTACCCCAAAATATTTTTACGTGAGTCGATATTACCTCTTCCCCCATTTTGAAAAGAAGACAATCAATTTATATTTAAATAAACATTATTTATTCAGTTAATTTACACTGAAAATAACAAAAAAGTTACATGAAAACAGTAAGATTTATGAAATAGCAAACTAGAAAATTTTTCTAATTACCCCACAAAACATATTTTTACCCCATTTGGGGTAATTTACCCCGGGGTTCCCCGACCGCTGTTCTAAAGCGAGCTCATTGGTGTCGCCTCCACTAAGTCCGCTTATTTAACATATCATCTTCTGTTCCAAAGATTTACTTATCGTTAGGTTATTTTTCTTGACCACGTTTTCTGACTGTTCGTAAGATAAAAGGTTTGCGTTTGCAAACCGACGCAAGGATTGCGTCCGTAAGTCAAATTGATTATAAATATGTTTATTTGTAAATTGAACATTCACTTGAAGTAATTGAATAAAAGTATGTTTATCCACGTAACGAACATGATTTAAATATTATAAATTCAAGAGGAAATGTTTCTTAATATGTATTACCTTTAACTGTACTATTTTCTTATATGAATAAAAAATAATATTCTTTAAATCATCACTTTTTAAAATATATTTACGAGTTTTCAAAATCTAATTTGTTCTCGCCTAGTATGATACATTCGACAGCGTGGAATGAGTGCATGTTTTTTGTCTACACTCAATTGCTGCGGCACGTTCTTATTTTAGGTTAATAATAGCGAAAATGCGAATTATTTACGCCATCTTTGATATAGCCACTTAAAACTGAATATAACAAGTAAATTCTCCTTTGACGATGAGCGGTCACGCCTTCGCTGCCGCACCGTGATCTAAAAAACTTTGGTCTAAAAAAGTTTGTGGGTGGATTAAGCCTTACATTGTAAACCTGGTCGTCACTGAAGTGACCTGCCGGAAAACAAATAGTCATTTTGCCCAGCAGAATGTGATTCAGAGCGAAAATCCGGATTAAAAGGATCCTACGATCACGCCAATCAAATCAGCAATAAGACAATACTCTATTTAACACAAAAGAGCAGAGACAACAATTCATCAACAACTAATTCAATTAAACTGTTATATTTTTATAAAGTTATTCAACTTGTTTAATAAAAATCTATTTGGTTAAAAATAGAGAAGAAATTCGCTTAATTCGTATCTGCATCTAATTCATTCAACCGCGATATCCATCAAAAGACAACATTTTGCCATTACGAATATACTATTTATATATAAACGCTGTTGTTTTTCTTTAACTGTCTGAAAAATATTACCATGTTTATAACGTATTCAATATTTTATGTTGATTTATTATTCTAATGGTTTGACACGCTTAGTGTAAAATGAAGTAGGCGCACAGTGTGCAATGTTGTCTATTTAGTGATGACCGTAATAAGAAAAAAGTGCTACTGAAATTTAAAACAAATAAAAGCGATATTAAAATATATAATATCAAGAATTAGACATTTGTGATATAATAATGTTTGGTATTATTTGGCAATTATTCCCATTATCTTAAAATTACATTATTTATTTTGAAAGCATTTTTTATCTATAGAACCAATTATTATTGTCGTCTGCAAATGATATCTTTAGTGCCAGCCCCATACTTTTCCCCCTCAAAATATTTAATTCTGCTAAAAGGATGTTAGTTATTACTTATAGTATTTTTTAAAAAGTAAAGGATTAGTTTGGTGATTATTTTATATTGAAATTTTAGGCCTGGGCGTAGTGCTAGAAGTCGGGGCCCGCGGACCATGACGTTGTTTCTTCACCAGACAGCAAGGAATTCGAGCGGCCGCTGATGGCAACGCGGACCCCATTTCACAACCTGTGGCTATAATGATCCACTAGTCATAAACTCATAACATGCAGTCATAACACCCATAGCGCACGACGGGCGATGCTCGGACGATTGTATCGAGACAATGGATGCCTATTGTTTCAGCTACGCCAGATGGAAGAACTTTCACGTACTTATTAAACGATTACTTGATGTGTCCAAAGTAAATTAAATTATACCTAACGCATCACGCTATGCTTACGTCTCATGAGTATGTACATTATGTCTATTGTTGCAGCTATAAAAACAAACACCTCTTAGTCTGGAAAGTAAAAGCTCTTTCTGCTGTGTAAAAGAAAAATATTGCTGTAAACACTTGAAGTAAATTCAATTAGAAAAAATATTTTATCCATCTAGGAACATATCATCCTTCCTTCCTTGGTTACTAAAAATATACCATGCAGCCATACTAGTAAGTAAGGATTGTGAAAAACTCAAAAGTATTCAGTTAGATACTAAGTTAGATACTAGTTACTTCAATAGAATAATTAAGATTGTTAACTGACAATTAATGAAAAAAAAATTGATTTTGTAAAATCTTATTAATGAACAACATTTATGAATAATAATTATATAATGTATTTATAATAATTAAAATGAATATCTAACTATAGTATCGAGGATTGTAAATTTGTGGATAAACAGATGGAAGCGTCAGATCAAGTCAGCTTTTATACAAGCGATCTAGGACTACGACTATTTCATGTTGGAAGCGGATTTTGATAGAGTTATATAAACGATATGACAAATATAATTTACGTAAAATTCTCGGTGTATCAAATAAAATAATCTATTTTTAATGGAAAAACGAGAAAAGTATAAAATAAAAGTATCTCTAGAACTTATAAACGACATGTCCAAAATAACCTCAATATATTTATGTCATTAAATTTATAAATATAATGAACAACGAATGCATACATAAACTGTGCTAGAAAATTCATTGTTTTAACACAAAGCCGATATTACGAAACGAAAAGCTGAAATTTAAATTGTACATACCCCTGTTAAAGTAATATATAAGTATCGTAGTCTGTAATCATGGTCTGAAAGAATTATCGTCCACACTGACATCGGCCTAGTAAGTAAATTAGTTGAAGATGAGAGTCGTCCAAGACCGGCCGCTGAATGGTGGCTCTACGCCGGTCGTAGTAGGCAATACTCAGTACTGGCCGCGGGAGATGAGCTTGTTTCAGAACATCTGGAGCGGAAAATGACCCAGCAAGACGATCAAAACATTTACATCCACATCAAATAAAACTAGGCCACTTTAAGTAAGAATAAAAAATACGCACATATAACCATTCTATCCTATTAAATTCAGCTGGTATTTTTGTGTTCAACACGGAATAATTTGTTTTGCAATTTGAAAATATAAGTATTCCGAAGAGCGATTTGGTGAACTACTTTATTCTGTGTTTTGATCAATAAGATAATATTTGTTAACACTCGTTCTTTTAAGCAAGAAAGTAACATTATAATGTTATAGAGATATTGTTTTGGAGTTTTGTAGTCGCCGAGTAAATTATTATTTTCAGTACTTACTTTATTAAAAACATTACATTAAAATTAACCGTACGACTTAAAGAAAACGTTGTGCGAATAAATACTTCAAAACAACACATTTTCACAATTTCCTTTAAAATTTCGAGCTGAAAATTATTTTAATCAAGATGTGAAGAAACACGTGTTTTTCACAATCAACAGAAGGGCATCAGATTATCGCAAATCGACACAACTCTAGACTCTTTAACATAAAATTAAATACTTAATGCTCACTTTAATGGTCACTTCCGAGAAGAGCTGTGCACCCGGATTCAAGCGACCGCAATTGTTAATTACAATAAGCACATTCACATTCCTCTTCCAAGTTAACAATTTCCATACATTATTTTAAAAAATGTCGGTTCGTTTCGTCACTACCAAAAGACCAGCGAAGCTTGCAAAAGTAAACTGCTACACATTTCATAATGGCGCCAATACGGGGAGACAGAACAGTTCCGCGACTTTTCTCTTTCAGATATCTGTGGCGAAACATTTTATATTGTCTCCGGTTATTGGACTAGGAATACTTTCATGAAGCGGAACTGATTTTGTTCACGCTTCCTTCGATACTAAGTATCCATTTGTCAAGACAATTTTCCAGCACGTAGCACAGAAAATGATATAATAAACTACGATCTACGATAATTAATCAATAATTCAAGTTACTATTACACATACACCACAACAAATACTTAATAATAATAATATTAAAAAAAACTATTTATTAATATATCAGAGAAACAAAAACGATGTAAGTACAGTTTGAAACATAAACATTACGCGCTAGTCTTGTTCATCATACTCGCGCTAGGTCACTGCACAATTTCCCCACCTCCTAAAATTGAGAAATTAACACCCGTTTCATTGCAATATTCCATAGATATATTCTTTTTTATCATATTTATATTTAATTTAAATCAATTATATTAATTACACATAAGTTTTTTAATGATACATACTCTATATTAAAAGTGTGCTCTCTAGGTTTAAGCTAAATTACAAACTGTACGGGTACAAAACAAATTTCTCATATGCTTGGCGTATATAATGATCTATTCGTTTGATACTAATTTTATAAAATTATAAATTAGTTTGGCCAATTATTAGATAAAATACATTTTTCTTATTTAGACTATTTAGAAAAAATGTTACTATTTTATTATGCCCTGCTGAAAATCAATAAATAATCAAATCGTAGGTAGAAGAATGTTGGTATGTGAAGTTATACAATTCATTTTATGATATAATTTCCATATTATCAACCCATGAAGTCCTAAAGATTTAATATATTTTATGATAATTGAAATAATTTTGTTAGTTTAAAAAATATTAAGGATATATTTAATAAAAATATGGATTTTAAAACCTAAGAATACCAACAGCTAGAAAAAAAATCGTAATCCACGCATTTTCTTCTAATTCTCAAAATAATTTATATTGGTCGATGGTCTGCAAATAGTTATAGTGATTTGTAATTTTTTGAATGAATGCAAATCTTAGAATCGCCTTGGGTGGCAAAAACTCTGCATCAGGCTAATCAACAGATCTCTTTTAAAAAACGAATAACAAACGTTTAATGTATCTCGATACGAGGATAATGGCAGATGACAAAACAAAATATATTGTGAGCATACGCTACATACTAAGTGGATTATTAAGAAATAACATAATAGTGGCAACAAACTAACTAGAAGTATGTATACCATATGTTAGTATAGAGAAATTCAGTGAAAGACATAGACTTATAACACGTATAACTCTAAATCTAGTAGATACGTGTCCTTTTCACACGTTTTTTACATGTAGATTTGCTAATTATACTTCCTACATAGCGGTCTGTTAGCGTAAATATTCCTTTAATTGTTGATCTGCAAACTATTTACAACAAATACAATTACATCTGATAATTATTTATCTTTTAATGAAATAGTTAGAAAGCGATGGCGGGCGTAGGAATCAATCTCAAAACATAGCGTAACCAAGTTGTTCTATCGTCCAGCAATTTAGAATATATGTAAAAGTGTAATGATTACAATTTTAAATCTGCTAAGTTAGTTAATTGTTAGAATTCCTGATGGATTTTAAAAATATACTCCTATTTTGTCATTTTAATTAAAGGAAAAAACAACTAAAGATTAATCGAATAAAATTTTTTGTCTCCTCAGATGTAATGACAAAGCAACTGACGTAATACTCGTGATGTTGCCGTTAGCATCGCTGTAGCGAATAAAACATGTCACGGAACATAATCTGAATAATATGTATGGATATAACAGTAGTCATGTTTAGGGACTGTAACGACATTATTATCTCGGAGAATGCCACGAAATAATGTTGTCAACTTTTGTCAAGGAGGGCATTTTCTTTACGGGTGAATCATCACACTAAGAGTCCCGTTCAGCCTTGAGGACTGGCGGTGGAAATTAAGGCAGTAAACAACTAGCAACAATTCCCTCTTCGTTGGACCGAAAAAAGTCAATCGCCTTATTTTTATTTGAGTCGATATACTGTAAAAATCATGCAGAGACTGATACATTTATATTGGAGGCCCCATGTGCATTTTGGAAACACACCTATTCAAACTATATAAAAAAAACTTAAAACCATTCAATGTTATTGCAATTTTCACATACACGCGATACAATTCGCTTAAATCAAAATGAGAAGTATAATGCACCACACAAAAAAAAAAAAACTTTTCGATATATCGTATTAAGAGCTCTCACAGGCCTGTAATTGTTTAAAATTTGAAGCGAATAAGAGTGACTAACGCTGTATTTTTTATTTGTCTTAACCTAAAATATGTTTTCTTTTTACTTTACGTGTGTCATTATTGAAACTACCTAAGATTCCGTGCCGCTGAACATAGTTTCTCAACCTTTTTACATCCGCGGACGATCAAAATATTCAAAAATGTTTTGTGGACATTGAAATAAATATAATTTATAATTATATATTTTTTTTATTCCAAACAATTAATTTTGTCCCTATGATGATGTAACAAAATTTAAGTATATTTAAACAAGAGAGATACAAAAAATAAAACTCCATTACTTATCCAAAAAATAATAATAATTTATTAGATGAGTATTCGGTATTATTGATAGATCTTCGAGAATTAAACAGTCTATGGAATAAAGAAGTTAATGCCTTCTGTTTCTGCTTATTTGCTATAATAATTGATAGCCGCAGTGTAGAGCAGCCGTCCCTTCAATGTGCTTGTCTTCTATTTACATATTTAAGCGGTACAATTATGTTGCAATATTAATAAAATTATTGGAGAAAATAACGCGCTCACCTCTTTGGGATGCTTATTTAAGTACCTCATTTTAACTCATATTTTTTCAAAACATTTTTGAAGTTTATTCGTCGTTAGTTGATGTGGGAGTTAGTTACAACATATGATAGATAACCGACACGCAATCATGTTTCACGAAGAAACGAAAATTAAAAAAGACGACGAAGAAGCCCCCCATTTGTGCGGATTGCAATATGATGTTGACTTGTTTCAGTCAATATTTTATAATTTAAAAGCATTGTTGATTTGCTCCCAAATTTTATTTTTCATAAAAAAAAAAACATTAAAAATATAGCGACTGTATTTGAATTTTGAAAGATACTAAATAGTAAACCTTCCAATTGACGATTTCATAAGATCGGATAATTAGCCCGATGCTCCTGAGATTTAGACCATTTAGTTCTTAGAGGCGCTTTAATCCAAAATAACAACATAGGAGGGACCGTTATATGAATAATCGCCGCAAACATTGTAGGAAAAAGTATGTTGCAAATAAAAAGTCGCGTTTTATAAGAGGGTTGACTGTTTACTGCCCCTTAGATCGAGTTGACCATAGGAAACTCTGGATAAAATTAAAAAAGCGCAATGTTCCGGCAGCTATTGTGAACGTCTTGGCTGTATGGTATGCTCAACAAAAGAATTTTGTACAATGGGTTGGAGCCGAGTCCTCGCCTTTATATATGAAGAGCGGAGTTCGGCAAGGTGGTAGTATGTCACCTATTCTCTTCAATGTATATATCGATGACTTGATCCAGTCATTAAATGCTTCCAGAAAAGGTTGTCATATAAGCGGCTACTGTGCAACAATATTAGCTACGCTGATGACATGGTCATTCTATCGCCATCAATAAATGCACTGCGATGCCTTCTTCACCTTAGTGAAAAGTATGCTAAATCCCATGACCTCAAATATAACTCCACAAAATCAGTCGTTTGTGTCTTCAAACACAATAATGAACCACTGATCATACCCACAGTGAGTCTTGAGGGCAGGGATCTAGCGACAGTGTCTTCAGTAAAATACTTGGGCCACATCCTCACAGATGACCTACGTGACATTGAAGACATAGAGCGGCAAAGAAGACCAATAAGCGTTCGGAGCGGTATGCTTTCTCGGAGGTTCTACCATTGTAGTAATGCTGTCAGGAAAGTGCTATTCAAAGCACACTGTATGGCACTGTATACCTCAGAACTCTGGTCTAACTATCCTAAACGAGAGTGGGAGAAGCTCAAAGTTGCGTATAATAACTCATACCGCCAACTTATGCAACTCCCTAGATTTTGTAGCGCATCTGACATGTTTGTGGAGGGCGGAGTCCATTAATTTCCAGCATTATTGCGACACCGTGTTGCCGGCTTCTGGAGCAGGATAAGGAGGTCCAACAACATCATCATCCTGGCTGCTTCTGAATGGCTCAACTCCTCCCTGAGCCATCGATGGATGGAGATAGTGCACCAACCACCATGAAATACTATTTTATTTTATTTAATTTTAATTTTTATTTTATCTTCACTTAATTAAAACTTTGTTCAATGCTATGTATTTAAAAATATGGCAGATTGGGTATTGCACAACCCACCCAATCCTGCTGGAATAAAAACTTTATTATTATTTATTATTATTATTATTATATAAGGGTAAAGCGGGGCAAGCTGCATATCGTGTAATTAAATTTTTTATTCTAATAATGTCGATAATAGTTACACCCGTATACATACCAAATCTTGTACAAAACATGGCACAATCAAATCGTCATTTTAAGCTAATAAAATTAAAATAAATAAAATACCTAAATGTCTTTATACCATAGATACCCACTCTACCACATTTTACCTTTCTAATTGGATTTAAATTCATCTTCCGAGAGTAATAATATACAAATTACGAAAAACAATGAAGTAATAATTAAATAATCAGATTTATTAATAAACATATATATATATATATATATATATATATACAAAACTTAATTATTGTAAATACCTATAATACTCGTATTTACCTATTGCGCTTAAAATCAAATTTTGAAATAAAATTCTTTATGATATCATATACATATTATAATGACTCATTTGTTTATCTCTTAAATCTTCTAAAATTCATTGTTAACATACATGTCCAAATTGGTTTAAAATTAGAGTTATGTTTAAATTATTGTTTACTAATCTCGCATAAAATGCTAATCGGTTATTTTTCTACCATTGATTTGTGAGTTCGAAGCATAATACAATATAATTATTACGTAAGTATTAATCAAAATTTCAACTGATTATACAGCATTCTTATAGAAAATTTCCCAAACAGTTTTTCATGGAAAATATGATTATCTGACAATAAGCAAACGCCAGCCACATGGAATCAATTTTCCTTTCTCGTGAACGTTATTAAATTGGAATGTACATAACATAATTCAATGAGTGACAGAAAAAGGTTTCACTTGGATCTTTTTTGTTAACATAATTGCCTACTTGTTTCAAATAAAGATACGTAGTATTGCAATAAAACGAGTAATAGAGATAAGAAACCTTTTTTCCTATATTCGTATACTAATTTAGACCAAAATTTAGAATTCGAATTTTAAAGTAAAGCTGGTTTCTTATTTTCTTTTATATCAAAACAAATATTATCCTACACCCACATTCAGTAATTGCAATATTGCTCAACTTTTAAATAAAAAAGAGGTATATAATTATTATTTTATAATACATTATTTTTAATTTAACGAATTTTTAACTAAAATCAACGTACAATTTGTAGTTTCACCAAGAACGTTAAGTTCAACCTTAAAGATATTTAGTTTTCTCATTTCTAACAGAGAGTTATCAATACAACGAACTTTACGGCGAAAAAATTGAATAGCAGGTGTAAAAGGAGGTAAAACAATACAATTGATAATATTTGTGTAGATATTGCACAGAAATGCTCAGTTGGTTAACTTTTATAACGAGACACAGCTTGACAAACATAATGATGTTCACAGCTCTGTCACTGTCCGCTTATCTTATTGTTAAATTTTTCAAAGTATTGTTCGTCTTCTTGGGAACACTGATTGCAAAGAGACAGATTATTGTGGTTGTATTGCAAAATCTATCGCTCGTGTGGGTAGATATTAATATATCCCTTAATACAGGGAGCGGCAAAAAAGCTGAAGGTTTTAAGTCAAAACATCGACGAAAACCGTCAGGTTTTTTTGCCGCTCCCTGTATTTTCCTACATTAAATGTATTGGCTTATTATCATTAGCTTATACCATACAGTTAACTACTCGTAAAAATATTGATCAACTTTAAAATGAAATAATCGCATTGATTTTTGCATTTATGTTATTAATTTAATTATTATTATAATTATTGGTTTATGGAAGTGCATCTATTATAGTGAGGCGATTAATTAAAATTCGCACAATTGAATTGCATTGAAGGTTCGTTAGCTTAGAGTCAGTCAGTGTCAGTGTTACCTGATACGTAAAAAAACGAGAGAAAAGGCGGTTGTTGCATCGGATAAGAAGCCATGCGCTCCACCGAGAAACGAAAGTGAAGTAATTTCAATATTTAAAATATCTCACTCGAGAAGCATGAATTAATGTTAATTAAATAAACATTCAAGTCGCGCATTTTGTGATTTTCTTAATTATGGTATTTAAATTTAATGAAATGTATGCGCCGGGTTATAAAAAAATTAATTCCGAAACGCTTTTCGGTGAGCAGTTATAATAATTCTTGAGAAATTAACTCTCTAACATCCGATTTGGGGCAAAAGCTGACTAGTTGCTGTCGAAATACCTATCGTAGCATTACATTTTGACAAAATCGAACAACAATCTTTGACATTAACTTTTATGCATGTTATAGTACTTAAATTATTACATTCGGGTAAATAATTTGCTGTCTTACTGTTAAACTACTTGATTCAAAGGGAAAATCAAAGAACTGCGATATTACGATGCTTATACAGATGGAATTTTATTGACTTTTATACAATATCTATGACAAAATAATGTTGCAATAGAAGATCCAAATTGTATTCGGTACAATTATTGAATGGCCTCGTAGGTTATTACGGCCAGATTTTGGAATTATGGCTTTTATTTTGGGTAGCGTTTGGCGAATTTCTTCTTCTCTCCAATATTTCGACCACAATGCAGGGGTGGATGACTCTTGTAATGGTGGTCAAAATATTGGAGGAAATAAGTAGTTTACTATACACGGCTCAAATTAAAACCCATAATCCCAGTACAATTATTGATTTGTCAAGAATCTCTAAATATTCTTTGTCTCTTATAAATATAAAATTTCTGGTGTTTTAAAAATTTATATGTTTATTATTTGACGCATTTGGTTGTCCATTAATATATTTTTTGTTTAGTTGTGCAACTGTGTATCATCGAAACGTTTACCAATAGTGAATATTAAAAGTAATTAGATTATAAACACTACTCACATATGATACTCGTAACATTAGTCAATTAAAAAAGCCCTGTAAAGTTAAGCAAAAAAATGCAAGACCTTTTATGATACAATATTTTAGATCGGGACTTATTACTTGTCTTTTAATGCATTTTTTTTTGGTTTTTCAAAAATTGTGTAATTTTTTCAAAACAAATTATTTAGTATTAATTACCAGTGTAATTTCTAGGCATTCATCTAATATTCCAGATAATTATCTTCACTCACCGTTCCAAAATCCAGATTGTTAAACGTGCTCTGCAATGTTAACGTAAATCCTTGTAGTTATGTAATAATTATCACTTCACTCAAATTTTTATCTCTCAACAACAACCGGTGTTAAAAATGTTTTGAACAACAATGTGAACACTATGACTGTGTATAACTTTAAAGATTTATGAACAAAAAAGGTTGCTCGTTGACGCCGGATGATGGATAGACCCTCGCGTGTGGAAGACCAGACTTGGTGCTCGGTGCTGGGTGCGGCTGTGGGGCTGTGGCAGGCTCGACTGGCGGCTCGTGCTACTACAGCCGCCTGCCTTCATAGTCCGCCGAGCACCTGTCCCTCCTCCACGCTCCTTAGACGCTCGTCACACTCCCGTACCCTCCGAGCGTGTCATGCCGTTTCACCAGGTCACAAACGGCTACGATTCTTTTGATACGGCAGCAAACGGCAGAAACCACAAACTACCATGTTCATATGTCATGCATCTGTTCTTGTGTTTATACAATAATATCTGGAGCATATAGCCTCCACGAATTGCCGTCAAACAGTTCTGACAGTTGCCATATGCATTGTAGTATCCAACCATATTCGCATGTTTGTTAATCAGCATTAAACACTCGGTTGCAACTATGTTTCGCGTTTAATATTCCTTAACTTCAATGATTAAAAGCCATTGACTATACAAATTTGGCAATAGCCTTTCATTGTCTTATTTTCTGAACCTTTTTTTGTCAAAAACTCGAAATTTATAAGCTTAGTCGATTCGATAGGAAAATTAATCATTTCCAGCAAATAAAATCGACTTTTTACATTCCCTTCTATCTTCATTATTAATCGTATAATATTTTTTTATACTTTTTGTATACTGAATTTCTTTACAATCTTAAAATATGTTGAGGTAACGTTTTGCCCACAATCGTTTAATCCTTGCTAGATTGTGGCTTCCTTAAAGGGTGCGGACTTATCCAATCAGATGAAAATGAATCCTTCATCAATTCTGTTATTGGCATCCTGTAGTTCGTAACTCGTATTGATAATGTTTTTAAAAAAAAAATACTACAAAAAGGAACACACGTTCATTATTTTTTATCCGTTATTAGATGGAAGATTGATATTAATTAAAATAAATTGAACAGAACGTAAATAATGAATGTGTTAATAAAGGTTTTTTACCATTATGCTACCTGGTTAAGGCAAGGTTTTGGTGAAAAAATAGCATACTGTTGCTTGCATATTATGGTGCGCATGGTCCACTGACACTTGCCATTGTTGTTGCTACGATTGTATTGTTCTTTTTCTTTCCAAATAACTCCCCCTCCCAATGGCGGCTAGAGCACAATTCTTAATCAAACAGGAAGACTTTCGTAAGAAGCGCGGCTTCCTTTTTGAGGAAATCGAACAATATCTACCTGCAAACATACTTCATTCCTCAATTGATTTAATTCTTCAGGTGACCGGACGATTTCCGCTAAAAAAGATTACAAATATATATTTACAAGTAGAAATTACGACATATTTTGTCTACTAATTCTTCAAATAAAAAAACAGTGTTTTAAAAGTTTGTAAAAAACGTAAGAGAATACCCAAAAAATATAAACTGATTAATCTTCTTTTAATTTATGTCGCACGTACTCAAAATTACATTTGCTAATCAGGCTTAGCGCGACATGGAGTTTTGATTTCGTTACAATAAATTGTAGGCAACATAAAATAAACCTCCTCACATTGCCTTCTGGAAAAATATGTTTTTTTGTACGTGTCTAATGTGTGAAGCAGCAATAGAAAATATACTTATGCCAGTATTAGGATTTAAGTATTGTTACTATATTATAATATCCTCGAACCACATCGAATAATTTAACATACGTTAATATTTTAATGAACTTTGGAGTGTGTAGAGTTTATGTAATGTTTTTCTGAATTAAATTGTCATTTTAACAAAGGAACATTCTGTTTTTTCTAGAACTTCAATCAAAAACACAACATCACATTAACTAGCGGATGTGGATATATCAAGACACCTCAAGGTAGATTGTTAATATAAAAAATACAATTAACATTATTTCGAATTAATAATAACGAGAAGGAGTGAATACTGACATACTTGAACGAAATTATGATTTATTAATATTTACTAAAATTAGCGGCTTACAAATACACTCTTATTATTTTTACGATATACATAAATATTATGTTGAATTAAAAGTCCTCCAGAATCTTAGTTTAATCGTATGAATTATCGTTATTTCATTTTAAATATCCCTCGTAATTCTTCACTTTAAATCAATGTTATTTAAAATTGTTGACGAAGATGAAGCTTCCGAACTTTAGAAGAAAAAAAACAATCGAAATAAAACTTATTTGTATGTTCGCTTATATGTGAGTATATCACAATTATTAAAGATGTAATTTTATGGTTAGGATATCAACGTTGAAATAAAATAAATCTTAGTCCACTTTTTTTACTTATGGACCTCATTTCTATATAACTAACTATGCTGCATAACTAACACCTTTTTCGCAATCATGTAAGTTGTAGATAACTATTTTCCGACCAGTGGTTTTCAGACCCTTGGGGTTTCGATGCAAATCGAGGAGTAAATAGCAAAGCTCAGGTTTTTAATGTAGTAGAGAGTTTCAGATATCATAGCGTTAAATTTACCGAGGAAAAAAACCTGTGATCCAAATATATTAGTATAATCTATATAATTTTTTTTACAAAGCTGAAGGGAAAGGGATATGTTTTTAATTATTTTGACTTATAATCGTCTATAACGGGTAATATTTTTATCGCAACGGGGTCCGCGATTATTTGCAAGGGATCCGAGTTACTAAAAATGTTGGAGAATACTGTTGTAGGTAACATATTTCCTTCTAGAGGAGACTTGTTAAGTTCGGAACACCTTCGTGACCGGAAGTCCGGTTACGGTAGTAAAGATATTGCCTAATGAAGATATATTCATGTTATCTTCTTTCACGAAATGACAATTGATTTTTTGTATTCGATTTGTGAATATTAAATATTAAAAATCAAAGGGCGAAACGGTGTATGTAGGTATACAATATAAAACGCGGGACTTAAATTATTAAAAAATATACTTCATATTATTTATGCAATTTTCTTTTATGCGATCAAATCTTTTACAAAAGTAAAAATGTAGCGTATGTAAAACAGATTTATTTCAATAGTCTGCAATTTAGAAGACAACAAAACTTAATTACTGAGTATGTTAAATAATAAATGATGAACATTAATTTTTGCTTCAAATAATATAATAGAGATTACATCTATTAGGCACGGTTTTTAGCGTATAGGTATCTAGAATGGTATCTTCTAAACGAGGTCTCCGATTGCATTAAGCCGAATTATTTAAACCACATTTACTAATTACTCTGGTTTCGCGCATTAACTACGCAAACATAATAATCCATTTCACCAATTCCGGACACATATCACATGCTCGTTCACCACTGGCGCACCAAAACAATTTTCGTGTACTTTAAAATGTTCTATTTGGTGTTCCAAAAAAGTCCAGATATTACCGCAGCAACAAAGCCGCCAGGGACGTACATATATATATATAATTTTATGTGGAATACAAAATAAAATAAAAAAGTTAAATAAAAAATCAAAATGTGTATTTTATAGTGTTCCGCGTCATTTTCTTGTCCGAAGTGGTCATATATAGGAATAACACAAAGCTGATGGAAATTTTTTATTCAATGACTCATATAATCTTTAAATGTGCTGATTAATAAATGAAAATTTAATACAACCACCGCTGCAGTTATCATCACGGTGTGATTTTCAGATAAATCAAGGATATTTAACCATTTTTCGGCAGTTGAAATACGAAGAAATCAATACACCGTACATGACTCAACGTAAAAGCATTGAATTTCAATATACTTGTTATTTCACTTCAAATTCTTTTATTTTTTATTAAATAAAAACGTATACAATAATTTATTATGGATCTCAAAGTGAATGCTCAAAACATTGAAAATAAAAACGTATTCAGCATTCATTTCGAATATTAACTTATTACAGTATATAATAGAATATTATATATAATAGAACAACAACGCCTATGTTAAACCCAAATATTGTACGTGTGTATTATACTCATGTTACGTTAGTTATTCGCAATATATGATGATTTTTGAAGTTTATTTAAGACAAACTTGGTTTTTTATAATTTTGCAATATGGATGTGAAATTTAAGACCGATGTTACGATTACTTATTCTTTAAAAACAATTTATTTTTATGAACACGTACAATCATAAAGTAATATTAAAAGACATCATCATCAGCACGTATCCATTCACTGTTGAACGTAAGCCTCCCGCATGAGTCTCCATCCTCTTCAATCCTCCGCCTTCCGCATCCAGGCAACTCCCGGTATTCTTCTTATAACGTCAGTCCATCTTGCAGGGGGCCGGCCAATGCTTCGTTTGTCAATTCTTGGGCGCCATTCCAATACCTTTCTTCCCCATCGACCGTCATCTTTTCGACAGATATGTCTTGCCACTACTTGAGTTCTTCTGCATATTTCCTCGTTTCGGATTCTATCTTTTAGCGACACTCCGAGCATGGATCTCTCCATAGCACGCTGGGTGACCTTTATTTTATGGGTAAGACTTGCTGTTAGATTCCACGTCTCTGCGCCATAAGTTTGTACAGGGAGGATGCATTGGTTAAACGCCCTAGTTTTAATATTTTGCGGAATTTTATTAGAAGACATAGTAAACAAAATAAAAGTAAATATATATATATATATATATATACTCGATCTTTCAAGTCACATTTCATAATTGTTAGTAGCACGATTTATGTGATTTTATCTTACAAACCTTGTCATTAATAAAAGGTTATTCTTTATTTTCTTTGGGGAAGGGAGAATTAGTTTGAATTTAAGGTACTGGTATATTTGATCAATATTAATATCAAAATTATAAGAGTCGATTGCAAATAAACTTACGATTTATTAATATATTTGCACTTCCGAAATCAAGACGTGTATCTTTCATTCACCAAACCCGATTTAAGGAACGGTTTCCTCGCTTAGATTTGTGATTCCTATCCTTTTTGGATGTCGACCTATTATATTTAACAATTCTTGGAATCAGTGTGAATAGAAATGGGTTTTAGGAAGGACAAATACATAATTATATTATACTACTGTAACCTTTTACAGAAATATAATATATTTTATGGATCTCTAACTACAGGCTCAAAGAACCTAAATCGTTTTATTCATATATCATATCATAATAGGAAAAGAGGACTTATTTTTCATCCTTAAAATTTTGGTAGGCGTAAAATATGTTCAATAAACTTTCCTATTACGCACGCTTTTTCCTATAGTGTTTGTGGCGATTTTTCAAATAACGGTCCCTTCCATGTTATTATTTTGGGTTTAACTACCTATTATAAATAAATGGTCCAGGCTTCGTAAGCATCAATCTAATGAACCAATCTCATGAAAACTTTATGGAAAAGTTGCTGATTGTATGTGGTAATATATTCATAAACTTATATTCATTTATTCAGCCCAAAAAGTAATTTCAATTGTGCATCCTAGGAGCTAGGATATACTCGTTATTGCAGAGCACGACCCCTGCAATGGCGATCGAAATATTAGTTCAAAGAAACTCGCCACCAAAAACCACAATACACAAATAAATCAACTGTCATTACTTTGTATCTGTAAGCGATGAAACACGAATATAAAGTTTGTTAAAATAAAAAGATGTGCAACTTTGCATGTTATATTGTTATGCCAGTCATCTTAGTTAATTGTTATTTTTATTTAACAAGAGAAAGCCAAAAACGTGTAAACTTTGAAATTTAATTATGACCTTAATTACGGCTGACAATATAGCCACAAAGGTACAATAAAAGAAGACTGCAATAATGTGCATTATTTGCTACACTTGGTGTTTTTACTTAGAATATTAATAATTACTCAAATCATTGCAAGGTAACGTAGTATTTATTATACAATACATTTGAAGCAGAAAGTTCACATTTACCTTTAACCTCTCCTCCCCGGTGATGTCTATCGACTACACATTGCTTGTAATAACTTAAATATCTCTGTAAATATAAAACACACAGGGTTCAGATTTTAGGTATTCCTCCTTAATACATTTACGCATTGAAAAAAATAAAAATATTCATAATAATAGGCACTCATCGGGAGCAGGAAATATTTTTCTAAAATCCGGAATAAATTCACCACTACAATCAAGACGCGTCAACTGTCATGAATTCATTCGACTTGTCGGAAGCGTGTAAAAAAATAAAATTAAAAAATACCCAGATGCGTCGGCATCTATACTCCTCACTCTCGCTGACGTACTAATATGAGTGAGCGAGACGGGAAACCTCAGTTGGTCGGCTAGTTCGAAATGATATCGATGCGCGTCGGCTCATCGATATGTCGACAGGCTAAGTAGTGTTAGTAGCTCTCGGAAGTTCACGCGCTAAGGTGCGTCTGGCCGTTTGAGGTCTTCGTCTGATGTTTTTCATGTTTTTAGCAATTAAATGTCAATTATTACTGCTTATTGACATCAACTATTATAAAATTAAGCGATATCTTTGAATATTTTCATTTTTTCGAATTTCTTCTCATTTATTCACTTTAAATCAGAATGTGTAACGAGTACACACAATCGGAACGCGCGGAAGTTTTTAACATAGTAAGGCGAGGGTTAATAAAGGAAATTTGTTTTTTTTTTTTTTTATATTTCACGGGTACATATTTTTTTCTAGAAGGCTGAATTTGAACGTTAATTTATCATCTTTACATTCTTTCAGTTGGATTCGTTTGGCATTTTTAAAGTATGCTTGTCTTAGAAATCCTTCTATCTTGTGTTATTTATTATTCCAGTTGATGAACTCACGCGTGTTCACTATTTATTGATAGGTTATTAATATTTATCCGCATTTATAAATATATTCTGTCTGTTTGTAATATTATATATTAATTTCAACACAGCATTCTTACAAATTGTGTAAATAAAATCGACAATTTAATTTGATATTGAGTTCAATAATTAATTTATAAATTTAACAAAAAATTTGCTTTGTGTATATATATAAGCAAACCTGACATGTTTATGGAATAAAACTATGAAATAAAATATTGTTTAAGGACAACGGTACCTTGGGCATTCAATAAAATACACAAGGTTTCAATAAACACAAAACTCTAGCAAAAGTCAACAATTAATATATATTGACGTCAATAATATAACTCCAGAATATGATTATTTAATCTTTATCGGTTTTTAAGTGAAATGATACAAATACAATTAATATATTTTTAAAAAAGGCAACTAATTTCATGGCTGTATTTAATTCAATTAATGGGCAGTCATTATTTAGCAAACGGTCAGTAATAAAGACGTAAAAAGTTAGGTAAAAAAGAGTTAGAAAAATAATAAATTGGCACGAAATAATTATTGAATGGTAATTAATAATAGGTTAGGTTAGATTAGGTTTCTATTTTATAGGTAAATTATTCATTTACTTTACATTATTTTTATAACTGACGACATTTATACTAACAAATTGGATACTGCCAATTTATTAAGTCTATTGTCGATTAATTTTATTTACTGCCAATTGATTAAAGTTACTCCAAAGCCGTTACTGAAAAATAAATACAGGCCTTTAAAAAAATTAAAACTGACGTTTTTCGATTCAATTCTTTCAAGTCGTCTGGTATTTCAAAAATAATCACAATTTTTAAGGAGGGTTACGAAGCTGTCCAAAAGTACAAATTTTTGATTAAAAGATCTTAATGTTCTGTATTCACATGTTTATAAAGTTCTTTCATCATGTTATTCATACTTTTAGCATTTAATTGAAATCCGTGTTAAATATATCTTATACCCTATTCTATGAAAAATGATTTCCTATCGTTATCCAACTTAAAAATAATAACAGTAACATTTAAAAAACATATTAAAAAATACACATTAGAGTAAAATAATATATTTAATCTATTATATATCAAGGCATGATTATTTGAAATTCTTCAGTTATGTTCAGAGAAGATTCTCTTAATATTTTTCATGCCGCACTTCCCTAAAAGCGGAAAAAGAAATCAGCGTAATCACAACAAGTTTTCTGAGCAGTATTTTTTTTAATATTTCGTAGAAATACTAAATGATAAATTCATTGTTTTCCACAAAATAAAACCCAAAATATAATTTATACCAAAAGTATTAAAATTAAGAAACTGAAAAATCGAGATACACATATGATGAGGATGCGACAAATATTAATACCGTTCAAGGGAATTCAACAATATCAAATGTCTACTTGACAAATAATCTAACAGAAACCATTAATTTGATTTAATGTGAAAACAATCACAATTACTCTACAATCTAGGCCACGATTTGTCATGGATATTAAATGTGTTTTCATGTGCACAACATTTGAAGATATGCTTTGACCATGGCCGTGTTAGTCGATACAGTACTTTGCTATCCGCAAAACAGCTGCTATCAGATGTATCCAGCACGTACGATTATTGTATTGATCGCGAATAAAAGTGAAAAGCTATGATTTTCACTTACAAATTTTTCTATTAACAGAAAAAAAAATCATACGCCAGAATGTAGGCAAGCCGCTATACACGGAAGTAAAAAATCGACCTACTCCTGGCGTAACGGTTACCTATAACAAGTTTGCTCACTAGCAGTCGTCATACAAAATCCTATCCATCTTCGTCATTTAAGCACCGACAGAGTTCACCATTTTTTTTGCAATTGCAACTGAAACTTGTTTAGTTGAAGGTTAAATAAAAGTAATGTCTAATGTATTAATAAAAACAGTAACAAAAACGCAACGAAAAATATATTTCTGAGTATAAATGAATTATTTATAACTCTTAAAGCAAATAAATGTAAATACTATTTAAATGATTCGTTTTTTTATTTTGAATTTTTTTTCCCGTTCTCAGTATATACATAATATGTGCATTGATATTCAAAGAAACTATGGATATTTTTAATGATGCAAAAATATAAATTAATAATGGTCCATAAATATAAAACGAACAATATTTTGAGGTTATGTTTTTATATTTTTTATAATAGAATATGTGTGATATCGTTGTTCACAATAATAAATGATCTTGTTTATGATGTATGAAGGGAGTATACTTTTATTTCAAGTCAAAATAAAAATAAATGACATCTGTACTTCATAAATGATATAATCATAAAACATTAAAAAATACATTTTAAAAAGCTTACACTAGTAATATAATTATATATAATTTTATAAATTAAATAATCATCGCTAGTGTTAAGTTGTCTGCGGTCCCAGTGTAATTAACTGTATGCAAGCCTGACGCCCAACAGATCTGCAAAAAGTGGGTCTGCAAAGACTGAACACACCAATATACTTATTATACACACAGTCCTATACAGGTTACCAGGCAGATACTCGTACTTAGTGCTTTCGGACGAATCAATCGAGGTGAACGGCTGAAATTATAGGCAACTTTCATTAGCTACGCGAGATGTTCAAATGATACAGCTAAATAATAAATGCACGATCCCAAAATTGGTTGCACAAATTTTTGTTCATCGTGTCACGAAGAAACTGAATATTGTATGAAAGGTATACAATCAGTACTTTTTATAAACAATATTTTTCTGTTTTAGAAATATTTGAATATATTTTAATTCGATTTGAGGTTTCGTACCTGTCGATAGCAATTGTCATTTCCTTCCCCCAATTTTAAGGTTTTGTCAGAATAAAAATGCGTTATTTTGAAGCGTTATGTGTGTGTTTTTATCATTACATAGTTTACGGTGTGTAAAGGGTATATACGTATATACTAAAACGTTTAATTTCTCCACTTAAATCTCATTGCCATTTATTATATAATATTATCAGTAATATATCAAACTGCTGGAGAAATTGAAATTAAAAGATTCGATATTTCAAACTGAAAACATGAATATTAAATTACATATTGATGATACATAAGGATGTTATATTATAATATACGAGTAAATTAATTTAATGTTATTCTCTGTACCTGTATTTATTTCAGTATAAAAACTTGAAGAAATATTATAAACTCAGACCTAAATACTAAGAGTAGATATTAATATATTTTAGACCTTTGCACTGGCAGCTCTGTCGTGATTATAGCATTTTATAAAAATTGATGCACAAGGCTTACAAGACAATATTACATATTAAGTTAGTAATAAATACTGCGAATAACTACTGTTAAAATATTTCAATTCAATCACGTAAAATAGTCATATTTGTATAAAAAAACATAATAAAATAAAAATTTCAATTGAGTTCAACAGATGAAGAATGGCATAAGAAAAAAAAATTAAATTATTATTAATGTAAATCAATATCAATTATAAGAAAAGGTATAATAAATGTTATCGTTTTTTATAGTTATATAAATCACATAGCAACTCAATCGTCAAAAAGGCGTAATAAAATATGTTACATAAAATTATTAATTGGCGGAGCGTAAGTTATTGCGCAAAACAAGATTTATTCTGGTTCAGCCGGAAATACTTTATTATTTGTGCAAAATATTTTCAAAGTAAATATTTTCTAGTTAAAAAGTCAAATCCACGTGGTTGACGTTCAGATGCGTAGGCGGGATTTTTCTTTGGACTTCCGAGGCGGTTCATGGCACAATTCATTTACAATCATTCTATTATTTTCAAATATTTTTAAGCTACATATAATACTATGATTGACTTCCAATATAATTGCGCGGGATTAATTTCAGCTTAAATTAATACTGATTATCTACCACTCCAGTAATAAGCCTCTTAACTCACCTTGTATATACTTCTATAGAAAAAAATCTTATATCTTCTGCAGTGGTTTCTCATATAACGGTTTCTTCAATAGTGTACATTGAACCGAAGCCTTAGAGCCAAGAGCTCCAGGTCTCGGGTGGGTTAAATGTGTATCTATAAAAGCGAAATAACGGTATGTGGCTTATAGACAGCAAAACCGATCAACCGATCGACCGATCATCATGTATTTTTTTCCATTTATTCATGACACATACAAATACAAACACATACAAAACATATATTGTTTCCTTTTGATTTAAAAAAAAAAATGTATTTTAAATTCAAACCGCTAAACCGTAAATAAATATAATGTCACGGCTCCAGAGGTTACTTTTATTTATTTAAAATTAAATAAAAATACAAGAATTTATTAAATCTACAATATGAACGGTTAAAGAGTACCACTACTGGTACCAACCATTGTTGGCGACTCTTCGAAAACGTTAGAAAAACAATTAAACACAAGGAAAAAAACGAAAAAAAAAACGAATTCGGAACAAAATTTGAATTTTGAATATTGTGCAAGGCTTTTCGTTCTCGCAGAATGAGAGTTTTCATGCCAACGTCACACGTGATGTCTGGTATCAAAGTATTGTTGCGTTTTTTAGAAAGCTTGAATGAGAACCGCCCGGATCTCCCCGTCTGGCCAAGAGCACCTCCGATGATTTGCGAACCCGCCAGTCAAGTTCATCTGCGCGAGCGACGATGGCCTCAGCGAGCTTGGCGGCCAGGGCGCTGCGCGGGGCCGGGGCCGGCGCGGGGGCGCGCCTCGCGGGGCTCTGCGGGCGCCTGCTGGGGGGCTCTGCCCTGCAGGGGGCGGCCAGCTTCTCCTCATCTCCCGAGAACGAAAAACCAAAAATCCTCATCACAGGTGTGTAGCGTATGCCTCACCGTCTCTCCGAGTGAACAAAATTGTAGTAAAAAACCGTGTCCGCTGTGATGAATTATGCTCACCGTCGTGTGAAAAAATATGTTTCACTTATATTTTGTATGCAATTTTACTAGTTTCATTCGCCGGAAGCTTGTTGATATTTTATTTCCTAAAAATAAATGGTTAAAATTTCAGTTATAATTTTCAATTATTTATTTTTATTGTGAATAAAATAAAATAATTCAGTACACCTATAAACATGCATCGCGAAAAATAAGAGTTGCTGATGTGAATTACACAGAAAAAGGGATTTAACTAACGTAAACTCGATTCAAAATCTATAATAATTCAAGAGAAAGAGTGTATTATATAAAATCAATTGGATATGCTTACGATAATAAAATAATGGGTTAAATACATATTTCCTATTAAATGTATTTATTCATTTACTTTTTTCATCTAGTCATTATGTTTTCTGTGGGTATTTTTATCATTATGTAGAGGGAGTAAGGAACAGATCATTTGCGCCTCGCCTTTAACATATCATTTTATAACGAGGTGTGATTATTGCAGGTGGCCTAGGACAACTGGGAATTGAATGCGCTAAGCTGCTACGTAGCAAGTACGGCCAAGAGAATGTTATCCTATCAGACATCATCAAACCCAGCCGCGAGATCATCAACTGCGGGCCGTACATCTTCGCGGACATCCTCGACTTCAAGGGTCTGCAGAAGATCGTCGTGGACCACAGGGTAGACTGGCTGATCCACTTCTCCGCGCTTCTCAGCGCCATCGGAGAACAGAATGTGCCTCTAGCCGTGAGAGTTAATATCGAAGGGATGCACAACGTGATAGAGCTGGCGAAGCAGTACAAACTCCGGGTCTTCGTTCCTAGCACCATCGGGGCTTTCGGACCGGACTCTCCAAGAAATCCTACGCCGAACGTAACAATTCAAAGACCTCGCACGATCTATGGAGTCTCCAAAGTGCACTCTGAGCTATTGGGGGAATACTACCACCATCGGTTCGGACTGGACTTCAGATGTCTTCGCTTCCCCGGGGTGATCTCCAGCGACCCTCCTGGAGGTGGCACTACAGGTAAAATATCAATCTTTATTTTAAATATGAAGAACTAATTAAAAAACTGATGTAATTCATGTTAACTTTTGAATAAAACATTTTATACTCGTAGTTCAGATAAAAATATACTCACTTATAATATTTGGATTACAATTGAGTGTAAATTTTGTCGATTTCTACTATCGATACTCTTGGAGGAATAGCATAATTTAAATTATTCAAATTAAATAAGATACCGGCTTTTTAACCGAAAAAAAATACAAAATTAAAAAATTTCCTGAAAATGTTAGAATTTCTAGATCCTCTTAAAATGGAAGTCTCTTTTTGACAATTAAAATAAAGTAACTCAACAAAAATGTAATGAAATACCAAAATTACACTGAAAAATTGGTTTTTATCTCTCACATTAAATCAGGATTTTAAAAATGTATTATTTTACTCGTATTAAGTAAATACTACGTATTTTTCAATAATCAAAACAATACATTAATTAATGGATAAATAAACTTGACACGTTTAATACCTTTTATTTTAATTTGTATATTATAAATTGTATGTACACGGGATGGCAGATCATAAAAAGTTTTCATACTCGTGTAAATTAATTTTATGAATGTTCTAAAACGTCAGGAACTCATAATTATATTGTATTAAATTCAAACAATCCAGTCAGCTGTTACTTACTTCACTGTGCCAAAAACCCGACTTTCGTTTTTTCGTTCTTTTCGTTTTTTTTTTTCAGTTTTTCGTGAAAATTCCTGTTGCTATTGGCACCGAAAACTATGTGTTTGAGACGTCAGCACATTTTTACCTCACATTTAAATTAAAAGCAAAAGTGATTAATGTTAGCGACAAGCGTCACAGTATCAGAAGATCAAAGTTATTTTTGCTTAATACGAAAAGAGTATTCCGTCAAACGACATTTTATATTAAGAACTTGTCACTATGACAAGAGCGCACTTATGAAAATATTAATAATTTCGATGAGAAAAAACATAATACATAATGCGAATTAAAATACTTACACTAGTCTTATTCATTATAAAAATAGTATACACGTATTATGATTAATTAATGTTATTATAATACTTCTTCCACATACGTATCCACTCCTTAGCTGAAACATATGGTCGTCACGAATTTCCGCCACACAGGTCGGCCATATTAACCTTGCCTTGTACTGAGACACAAGACTTTTACACGCAGAGCTCCATAAAGTACGAATACACATGTACTGTGTTTATTTCCTTACAATGTCAAGATCCCGGGGCTCGAAAAGAAATCAACTGTAGTATCCGAGTCTTAAAACTATTTTATTGACTAATTCCATTTTTATTACTAAATTATCGGTTATTAATGTAAGAAAATCGTTACGTTCTCTAAAAGTCATATTGAACTGACTAATAACGACTAGCTACCGATGTTTGATTTAATATTTTTTCCTTTCTCTTCCATATAAAGGCGGTAGAAAATTCAAATTATTGCTTAAAGGAATTAACGATAATACGCATTATTATTTTCATTAATCTGATACTATGTTAAATTTTCTTATGAAGCCTATTCATTATTCTATTATGTCACTACAATAATATTGTTGGATTTTCTGTATAAAAGTGAAAATACGTTTGAAACCCGATGCCCCCGAGTCCCACACCATTTGGTTTTAAGAGGCAATTCAATCCAAAAAAAACATTGAAGGAACCGTTACATGGAAAATGGCCTCAAGCGCTATAGGAAAAATCTCAAATACAAATTAAAAAGCATGCGTTAGGGTTGACTATAATTACGACTTTATTAAATTCTTATCGGTCTTGTTTATTTGTTTGTTTCCACGGATCGGCAGTTTGATTATGGACCAGTGTGATTTGGAGTTATTATTGTTCTTATTATTTTTACTTTTATACGTATTTTTTATGGTAAGATTACGCCATCGCGATCTTCCACGCCGCGCTGCGCACCGGCCACTACGAGTGCTACCTGCGACCGGGCACGCGCATGCCCATGATGTACATCGAGGACTGCCTGCGCTCGCTGTGGGAGTTCATGAGGGCGCCCCCGGAGCGCCTGCGCCGCCGCGTCTACAACGTCACCGCCATGAGCTTCACCCCCGAGGAACTGGCGGAGAAGCTGGCCGCCTACGTCCCGCAACTGCGCGTCACCTACAAGCCGGACTCCAGGCAGCACATCGGTGTGTATCATGCCTACTTGCCATCTGAGATCCTGCCCTATTGCCCCACTAACTCGTCCCCCATGATAACAGGCAACCCATCGATGTTGCCAGACATCGAGCTGAACTTCGCTGACAAAAATAATAAAAAGATATTTACTCGCAATAGATAATTTTCCAATAAACGATTATCTCCTTATTCTTCATCTTTCTCATGTTCTTTGCCATCTTCTTGTAAACTCTCGTCATTTTATAATTTCTCTTCAAGAACCAATTAACCTTCTGTGCTCCGTAATGCATAGGAGTTTAGACATCGAGTGCCATCATTTGTTAGGCGAAAATACATGCTTTCGTCTTAAATAAGTCAATTTGAAGGTCCTCCATCTATTTTAACCCTTCTATTTATTGCATTCCGGTATGCATCCATCATGTCACTGAATATTTAAAAATCTAGTATTTATGCATTCATCATCTTAATCGTGTGAAAATAATGGCACTTACAAGAATGTTTAATTTACTCCAGAGGATTCTACTCGTGTTATGGTCGTGGTCCTTCTCTCGCTTAGTCTTTTCCTAATGTGGAAACAATTTTCCCAAAAAAATATTCCTTCATTTTATTACATGCATTTAAAAAATCTTGAATAAATTGGCATTATGTGTAAAATACCCACAACATGAGTTTACGATAGATATTCTAAGTATAAATTAATTTCTTCTTTATTTTATATTTTAGCTGATTCCTGGCCAGAAGTTCTGGATGATAGCGAAGCCCGAGAAGATTGGGGGTGGAATCCTAAGTACGACCTGGATGCACTCGTGAGCCTCATGGTCAAAGACCTAAAAGCCAACTATATAGACAAGAAATCGTGACACATTAATGATTAGATGAATTACATTATATTTAAATAAATTTTTCCATTATTATATTTTTTAATAAACCAATATATATTTTTCGTAAATATCACTTGTTTTTATTTACTTAATTGAACAATACAAAATTAGTTGACTGTTTTAAATAATATGATATTTAAATGTATACTACTTTAGAATTTCGAGTCCGTAACAAATGTAATATGTTTTTCTCAAGAAGACGGAAAATAATAATATTCGATTTTATTTTTGGAGAAATTCTATATTTTATATACTTCAACTGGAATACATTGAGTAAATGAAATGTAGTTTTTCTTCAATCGAATCATATTTTAGTTGAATTTAAATGCATAAGTTTAGTTAATGAGGCTTTTAAAATTATTTTTTTCGATCGATAATTCTTGGTGGAATTTCATAATATCAAATAATAAGTCAAGACATGACAATGGCTACCCGACGTAGCCAAAACATGTCATCCTATAATAAAAAAAAATGTTGAATAATTTCTATACAATCTTTTTTTATATTATAATTGATAAAATCACAAAACATTTTTACATAGTTGTATTGGAATAAATTATTATAATTATATCACAAGAGTCGTGTAAACTACATACCAGCTTAAAATTTCCCAAACATATTTTACTTCTTATAACATATCTTTTCATATTTTGGTGCAAATCAAAGTGATTACTTTAAAAATAACTTGGTTAACCGTTAATCCATTACAGAAAAAAATAACTTCGTTAATCATTTATAATTATAAATTAATCATTAAGCTATTGAAAATAGAACGAAAGTTAAAGATAATTTTGAAATTTTTTAAAGCTAAAAACTGTATGCAAAATAATCATCGTCCCCATTTTAAATGCATGCAAAAATATTTTAAAACTAAAATAAATATGAGACAAAGTTATCTTCGTTTTAAGTATTTGCGCGACAAAAAATGGGTAAAAAAAGTTTATCGCAAAAAGGTAGCTTTGTTAGTTAACGAATTAACGGTTGTTCGACCTGTTATGTTTTCACGTGATAATATACGTACAGCTTTTCTTCCAAAGATTTAGCCTATTGTCGTGGGCTTACCCTTGGCAGTGGACGAATGACTTAAAGATCACGCGACAGTCAAATTATTCACAAACAAAATAATCAACCACGCCAAGCACCACGCGGAAGTCAGCTCTTGGGCTGTCATTTAGCAGTTAAATTGAAAGTAGGTCTGTGTCAAAAAGAATATTAGGTTTGTATTATTACATCTTTGATCCTGGCCAGTGCAGTAACCGTTAACTTAAATATGTTGTACATTGGTGCGTAAGCAAAGTATTACCAGTAATCATACCAAGTAGTTAGTACCTATATGCCATGTTCGTGGTGGAGAAAGTTGGGAAGATATTAATGTTTTCAATAGTACTCGTATCTCAAATAATATTCTACTGAAAATGCTCGGATCTGCCAATGAATAAATACGTTCTTTATATCAGTCATAAAGTTTATATTTAAATTGTTTTATATTACATATGTTTCAGTTTCATTGTTTCGGATAATAATTATGTAAGCTTCGTTTTTATTTTATTATGTTTTCGATCACCTGGCAAGTCTGTGATTAAATATGGCTGGTGAAAATTTTGCGAATATTTTATTGAATCTCAATTCTACCATTAATAGTAAAGTATATGTTACGCCCCTGTATTACGTCTTTTAAGAACTTGAATATAAATTAGTTTTATACTATATGTGTCAGTTATTATAAAGTGATATATTTTTTATCATTAAATGTAATTTTTATAGCAATACCCTTATTATACAAATTTCGTAGATAAAATACATATACACTTAGTAGTTATGTATAAACAGTTACAGTTCTTAATACATCATTACAATCACAAAAAAAATATTATAGTATATTAAAGGCTATAAGGAAGATCGAGGGGAATGGAGATCGAGATGCAAGATTTTATTGCTGCAAACCAATCCACCGCATTGATATTACGAAGAAGAAGGAAGAAATATTTAGATATCTGGTACAGTACAATGTTGTCCGATGTTTGATGTTAAAGAAGGTAAGAAACTGACACTCGTTTACTCGTACTTGGTCATCGACGCCCCGACGCTCAGTCATAAGCGACACAAATATAAAAGTACAGGCGAACCTCGACTTTCGCACATTCGACTTTCGCACAATTCGCTATTTCGCACATTTTTGAAAAATAGTTTTTTAATTATTTTTTTCCCGAAATAATGCAAAAATGTTTTGTTTTAGAGTTTGATTCAAGCTTAAATATATTTTTAGCCCCTTTACACTTCTTAATTCAATTTCATTGAATTATTTTGCTGTGTAGCTTGTTTGTATTTTGAATTTGTGAAATTAATCGTGTCACAGGATTTTTCCTAAAATATAAATTTATAATAGAAAATATGTTCATTAATTTTTGGCCGGCGATTATCTAATAATATCACTTATTTATAAAATTTACATAATTGCTGCATTTAATTGAATATAAATGTGCGTTTTTTTTACGTAAGCACATACAGGAGAATACCGACAGATGGTGATAGTAATTCTGAAGTTTCATCTGTGGAATTCTATGACGCTTACTTTGATGCATATGACTAAGCACTGCATGTGGTGTTGATCCGCCAACGTCATAGACTACAGCCCGAGATTCACGCATCATCCTTATTATGGCAGGAATTTACTATGAATGGGTGGTCTTCACGGGAAGACTTTCGTCTACCACCAATTTTAATTTATAGGCTGGCATTTTACTTATGGGAGATCAAATTCACACCAACCGGGGTATTTGTTGTATTTTAAAGCCCAGAAATCGATTGAATTTTTTTTTTAATCTCCGTCGGGGATCGAACCCACGACCTTTCGCTTGCAGAGCAAACACTTTGACCATTGAGCTATACTCGCCGGTAAAATATAAGTATCATTAACAATAAACTATACGCAGATATGAGGTGGCATAAGTGGTCGAATGGACATCGCGTTTGACAAAAAGAAATGAACATTTTGTGTAAGATCATTTGTTGAAATCCTCATATCCGCTGTTTATTTTTTTTCCCGATTATTTGTTCAGAGACATGTCATAATCGTAAGATTTTGTAAGCTTTAAATTTATAATGGTATCACACACACACAGGACGGAATTTGAAAATTATTCGATATGAACTGAAATATGCGCCATTTTTTGGGAAGATAAAATATTCGCTAACAAAACATTTAAGAATTTTTTTATTACAAACAATGAATGCAATATATACTTATAAATTACATTAAAGATTCGTGTTAGACCTGCGAAAGAATTTACCAAAAAAAATATTAGAAAAAAAAACAATTCAATGGGGTTACGTTACAACATAATTTCTTAAAAATGCGGTTATAATTTATAATTTTTTCAATGTTTTAAGCATTCACTTTGAGATCCATTATAAATAACAAATAATTATTTATTTACTTACCTTGTTTCTAAATGGATCACAAAAGTCACGTAAGATTATCTTATGTGATCTTACGTGATGCATGTAAAAACTAACTAAACTAATTTATAATTTTTCGCTCACTTTACACTTCTCAAAAGTACATGAAAATTTAGTCGCATTTCCAGTATAAAACTGTGTGTGAGTGAGTCCTTACTGTTACTTTTCGGTTCTGACATTTTAAAGTGTTGAGAATTTTTTAAATATTATAGAAGAATGTGACCCAAATGGAGAACGCATATCTAAAGTGCGTAGGGAGATCCATAATGGCACTGCGTGTTACAGAACTCTCTATGAAGAAAAGAAAAAAAAAAAATACAAAAAACTCTTGACAATTTCGTTAAAAAAATATAATTTCAATTTAATATGTACTGAGTAATTTTTGACAAATAAAATTTTTGAAGTATATCCAATCTTTGGTGTTTTTTTTTCTTCCCTCTACTTTCGAACATTTAACTTTCGCACACATTTTCAGGAACCAATTATGTGCGAAAGTCGAGGTTCGCCTGTAATTTAAAAATATTGGTCGAATTTGCATAAAACAACATATCTGAGTTTTTGCGCAGTCAATTGAACTGATAATAAAAAATATTGTGTGTGAAACTTTATTATCAACATTATAGTAATGACGTTCAAAACATTTTTATTTGAAAATGTAGCAAGAAGTGTTTTTACTTTATTTGTGACCGTTACTAAGTGAAGCCAGGTCTATAATAAAACATATACGAGTATGCAATCTATGCAAAGAACACGAGCGGCCCAGCTTTAAGGGTGGCCAATGTCTTTGGATTGGGACCAAACACACTTCCATGGGACTAAATATCACACTGAGTAAACATATACAAGTACTATACAGTGTTATTGGTAGGAAAATGAATATATTTTCAAATGAAGTTTTTCTTTTCAGAATGTTTAAAAGCAACGTTCAAATAATGATCATTAATTATTATATTAGTATTTGTATAGCGCTCTTTTATGACCGAATGATCATTCCAAAAGCGCTTCTTTGCCTCTCTGAGTAAAAAGGTGGGTCTTGAGTCTGCTTCTGAAGGATGCCTCCGCTTTAAGCTCTCTTATGCTTTCCGGTAGTGAGTTCCAGGCCATTGGTGCAGCGTAGCTGAAAGCCCGATTGCCAAAGACCGTGCTAGGACTAGGAACTTAAACACTATAAAATACACTTAATCACCGATCGATGATTTCATTTTATTGTTGTCGTGTGACAAACACTCGTAGATTGTAAAAGACTCGTAGTCCTATATTTTTCGATGGCAATATAATTGACCAATTTTGATTTTAAAACTCCGTTAGACTTTTTACCACTTGAGTTCGAACACAAAAGCTGAATTCAAATTAAGATCACCATCCAGTCATCCCCACAGATACTGTTAAATAATTCTCAGTATAAAATATAATCCATAGGTAATATAGGTATATCATCGGTTTAATTAGTAGTACCTTTTCTAAAATCGTTTGTGTTCTTACCACAAGTCTTTGGCATACTTTGCGTGTTTTTGATGTGTGACAACTACTGAGAGTTTTTTTACAGTATAACTTTTTTTATGACTTTCAACTTTTTGAAAATGAAAAATAGATCTAAAAATAACTGAACGAAAATATTATCGCCATTGATGAAAAAATTGTGAAAATAAAAATGTGACTCCAAAAAATTATAAGCGAAAAAACGCCCCAGAAAAAAATAGTTATATTGGTACATATTATATTATTTAATAATAGCAACAACGAAAAAGAAGAACTATCCGAAACAGTCGAAAAGTGCTGTTTTCATTTTAATGCATATGTACTTTTACATACAAAAATCGGTGATCAAACTACGAAATAAAAAAAATCTTTGAGGATTCTTGCGAAATTTAAATCGACACTCGTGGGAAGAAACTCTTGACGGAAAAGTGACTTAAAGACGTCATTAGTAGTGACCAACGCCCATTTTTAGCCCACGCATTCTTCGGTTAATGAAAATCTTTCATTGCCTATTGCCAAGAACACACCTCTCTCTACGTGAAAATTATAACATAGTAAGATCATCTGACATAAAAAATAATATCAAAGAAGTTAGATACGCCTGATGAAATAAAGATAGGCCAACAATGGTTTGATTTTGACTAGAATAGATAGTAAAAAAGGTAATCGTATTATTATAAAACAAATGTTTAAACTACTCAACTATAGAGGACAGATTAAATATGTATATCCTTATATATTGATAAACCGTTTATGTATTCATGTTTTCTTTTCTAATTTTTTTACTAAATTTTGAATAAATTAGGCACACAATCTCGTTGTATACCTATGATCCACGTATTAGGTTATCTAGACAAGCGATGTAACTAGGGGCAGGATCCACCTTTTTTGGATTTCTTCGAAAATGCACCTAATTTTTTAAGCAAAAGTCACAGTTTCCAAACGTTAAAACAATAAGAGTAAAATTAAAAATCATCGCTTAATAAAAACATAGTAAAGATGCCGAGCGCCCCCCCAGTGATAAGTAAGATGCTGAATTCCCATTGACTCGTTTGAGACTGATAGACACACCATTCCACCAGGACTGGGCTACCTGGCGACAGACTTTAATACTAGAATATGCCTAGAAGTTTGGGTGTCATTTTCTTTTCAATAGGTTTGGGTGTCATTTTCTTCAGAATATTTTATTTAGTTTAACATAAATAATTGACATTATAATGCAAATGGCCTTTATTTACTGTAAATAATGTATTTGTAATTCGTATTATGGCTCTTTTGCCTGTAATAATTTGTGGGTAAAAAATACATGCTCCTTTTATTTAGGATTTCGTCTTTCAATAATTTCTTGAATATACCAATAAAAAAATCACAAAATCGTCAACCCTGAAAAAGACCCCTGCAATGGCGGTCGAAATATTGATGCATGAAAATTCATCACACATGGCTCAGCCCAAAAGCCACAATACCAAATCTGGACGACGAAGTTAAACATACATATGTATCATTAAAATAATATAATTTCACTTTTAAAATATGTGTATTATTAATATTTGTAAAATATTTTAGTTCTAAGTCAACGGTGGGGCTTTTTTATTCATCTGTGTACTAGGGTAATTATTTATTACTCTCTTTTATAAGTTCGATTTATAAGTTTTATGTGCATATGAGTTTATTTATCTAGAAATAGTAATTGATTTGAATGACGATACATGATCATCGTTGGTTCTAATCATGAATGTATTGCATAATAAACCATAACCACACTCAGTGTATTTGTTAATTTTGAGTGACTTGAGTGACGAAAAATATTTAAGCTTGTTTAGCCTTTTCACGCCTGTGCGCCGTGTAGAATAGAGCTAGCTCACTGCCCAAGCATTTTTTCTAGCAAATTTAGCGCAACCCGTAAACTATTATATAAATAACTATATCTCTAAAACTAGTCATCCTATTTGGGTAAAATAAAAAGCACTGAGAAAATAAAAGATTGTTTATAAATTACAAATGGTTTATTTTAAATTTATCACATTTTATATAGTTATACATTACAGTTCAAGAATTAAAACTTCAAAAATTACACAAAACTTAAAGCATCTAATCTAATGCCATAAAATTACAAAAATTATAGAATATAAAATAATAAAGACATACGGTTGATTTATTACGGTTCTCATAATATAACACAACGCATATCACAAGAGCCGACCTTTTAACGAAGATGCTTACATAACTTATTATGACAAAAATATTTATCGAAACCGAAAATAAAATTATGGATCAGTATCTCAAAGTCATTATTTGTGTAAGCTTTTTTTGAATACTATTATCTTACATAGCGAAATGTACCATAAGCACTGGTCGCGTACGGGACCACTGGGCATTGAACGACGCAAATCTCCGGTCCCGTACTGTGGCGGATAAAGGTTAATAAATCTAAAAGGATATTATTAATCTGTAACAATAATAATGATGCATTCATAGTGAAACTAAAACGTTTTATACATAAGAGGTTTCATACATATTGCCTACACCAGGGCTTCTTAAACTCTTTTCATTAACGACCCCATTTATGATTGCGAGTTTCTTGACGACCCCATATAAATATGAAAGAAAAATAAATAAATTTATTTGATCATTTATTTATTAGGTAACAATATACATTTACATATGAAAATATATAGTTATAGAATTCGTTTATTCGGTATCCGTTCGAAGATTTTAAATATATGGCATAGTAAAGAGATTGGGCGGTAGCTTTTGGCATCATTTGGGTTTTTCCCCGACTTTAAAATGGCTATGACCTTAGACTTTCTCCATATTTTTGGGATTTGACTGCCGATCATGCAGACGTCAAACATTTCCAGGAGCCATTGTTTAGCCTGGGGGATCTGTGTCCAATTTTTGTCCAAGGCTTTCCACCATCGAGATCCAGCGTTCCCGTCTGCTCTACTCCACTGCAGCTGACACCTTGTTGCCCAACTGCATAGTTTCCTCTGCAAATGGACGGGTATCAAAGCAGTCGGTGTATTTCTCGAGTAGAGCTACAGTGTCAGGTTGAAGACGCGGAATATATTTTGTTCTACATCCCTTGGGGATGTGGGCTCTGGACACTTTTAGATAATTTTCGTAAATGTGTCGTAGTTCTCCGGTGTTGGCTTGACATGTCCGACGGATTCTTTTAGGGCATTTTTGTATGCATTTCAGTCAGCTTTTACGAAATGATATCTTCTACAGAATGGCGCATCTTTTGGCCTAATTGCTGCCATAACGTGAAGAATGAGAGGTCTATGTTGGGAGTGTGGAATTGGCGTGCCTATTATTTTGGTGCACTGTTGGCTAATTTGGCTGCTGGTAAAGATGAGATCTGGGTTGTAGCCCCTCTTCCAACTGCCGCTGTTAAAAGATACCGGTTGTTTAGCATCATGCACCAAAGATAATCGGTTAGCTTCAAACCACTCTTCCAGGGCTTCTCCGTTGGGGTCTGTGTTGGTTGTATCCCGAGAGAATGTTGTGGCTGTTGAAGTCACCCAGGATTACTTGCATGTTTTTGTTTAGGAAATTTGCCGGTTCACGGAAGTAGAAAGCTTCGGTTGGGGCTCATAATAAGATGTGACGGTGCAGTGATCCAACTCGATACTAAGGGTTACGATGTTATTACCTCTGCGTGGTCAGTCGAGGTAACCGTCAGACCATCACGTACAAAAATCGCACTTCCATATTGCTCGTGAGGTCTTTCCGAGACGAGGCGCATTCCCTCAATGGATGGTCTTTTACTTTGCATGCCGTGATGGGTTTCCTACATGCAAAGAATATCGCATTGTAGTTGCTTCGTCATATGGCAAAGGAGTTCTTCTTTGCAGGAAGATAGTCCATCAATGTTGATGGAAATGGTAGTGAGAGCTGGTTTGCTGCTTCTCATTTTCTTTTTGCTGTCACTGGGTTGAAAAGATTGACCGGAAGAGGAAGTCCGAAATTCCGTTTCCAGGGGGCACCGCGTGGAGGTTCTTTTCATGCTCCCCATTTTCCGTTATGATGCAAAGGATATATCGCTCTCCGATGAGACGGAGGAAGTTGCTGGCTTTTATGCCAAGATGGTTGATCACGATTATACAACGAAAAAAGCTTTTAATGATTACTTTTTTAATGATTGGCGTAAGGTCATGAATGCCAGGGAGAAGTCGGTCATTAAGTGTCTCAGAAAATGTAATTTTAGATCTATGCGTGCTTTTTTTTTAATCAAGCTGTAAATTACAGAAACGAATCAAAAGAGTTAAAGGCTCAGTTAAAAACAACCAATGAAGAGCTACAAAAAGAATTTGGGTTCTGTACGATAGACGGGCACAAGGAGAAGATTGAAAACTTCTGCATTGAGCCGCCGGGTCTCTTTAGAGGTCGCAAAGAACACCCTAAGATGCATAAGAAACGTGTTGTACCAGATCACGTTATTATTAACTGCTCAAAAGATAGCTCTCAGCCTAAAGCTCCTCCCGGTCACAAGTGGAAAGAAGTTCGTCATGACAATTCTGTAACGTGGCTGGCTTCGTGGACTGAAAATGTGCGAGGTCGAGTAAAATATGTAATGTTAAATCCTAGTTCAAAACTCAAAGGTGAAAAGGATTGGCAAAAGTATGAAACTGTAGGCAAACTTGCTAAATCAATTGATAAAATTCATGATACTTATCGTGAGGAATGGAAAGCCAAAGAGATGCGAATCAGGCAACGTGCTGTGGCTGTATACTTTATTGACAAACTGGCACTCAGGGCGGGCAACGAAAAGGGCGAAGACCAAGCTGACACTGTGGGCTGCTGCTCGCTTCGTGTGGAGCACATCGAGTTGCACAAGGAAAAAGATGGCAAGGAATATGTTGTTGTCTTTGATTTCCTCGGAAAGGATTCCATTCGATATTACAATGAAGTCCCAGTCATCAGAACATCAAAACTATTTACTGGACACCAAATTGATTTGATAGCAGAACAACTAAAATTTTCATTCTCAACTTTATGGCCAATAAAAGTTGTAAAATATCTGGTTTTAAATCACTTTTTATAATTTCCAAAATTTTGATACCCTTCTATACATTGAGATTCTGATAATAAATTAAATAATGGCAAGTTCTTGCTAAACATTAATGGTACATTTTGAACCACTACTGATGGATTAAAAAGTTGACTCAAAGTCTCGTAATATAAATTGATCTTATTTATCACTACATAAGACTCAAGTTTAAGACTTTTTTAGCAGTTTCAGTTAAATAAAATTCCAGTTCCTTTTTTATTGTTTCACTAGTGAATGAAATTATTTGTATTGTTTCAACAGAAAAAACTCACTTAATATGATTTTGTAGGCTCCGTTTTATGTTGTCGATTTCCTCCCATAATTAATATGCGAAAGGATATGTATGGGCAATTTTATCAGTGTAAAAGTATTTCCATAGGCGATGTAAAGCGTGTCCATATAAATAGTATGTAAAAATCTATCATTTTATATTAATAACGTCGAAATTAATTCCATAAATTGAGATTTTAGCATCTATTTGTATACTCTATGAAATTCGCAATTATTAGCATCTATTCCGAATTTTTCAAAATGCTAAAAATACGGGTCTCTAATGATTCTCCTTACCTGCTGCGGCTACTGGAGTTGTGCTTGGAGGAGATCGCGTTGCTTGTAGAGGTGTCGTGACGCCATATCGGGGACTCTTGTTTTTTTTTTTCAGTTTTTGTTTTGTATTCTATTCGAATTTACTTGAATAAATAGTAAGTAAATACATTTCAATAAAAAAATATGATTTATAGGTATTACAGTATGGTTTTATTGCAATATAAAATGAGTACTGTAATATATTTATTTCGATATTTCATCGTCATTTTCTGAATAAAATGGACTGAAAAACTATCACCATATAAAAATCCCTCAGCCTGCATATGTATTATAGTTTTTGATAGTTAGAATAAAATGTATACTATAAATATACAAAACGTTATCGAGGATAAATTTTGATCGTTATTTTTTTGTTTTCTTTATTAATATTTAAGGTTTCATTTAAATATTTTTTTAACGCATACAAGAAGTAATCAAGTAACAATTAATAATAATAAAACAGGGGGGGAAATAAACACCTATTAACGTATGCTATTCAAGTGATTAATCATTTTCATTAGTTTTTATTATTTCATATAAATATTTTTTACGGAAAGCTGTAGCAGATTACTTCATAGCCGCACTTAAGTCTATCAGCTAGAGGGGTTAGGTATAAAGTTTAAAGTCATTGATCTATGTAAGACCAGGGTGTCTTGACACTACATTTGACAGATTTCAGTTTACTGTTACATTTTTGTTTTTTAACTAAGTACCAGATAATGAATAACAAAAAAGAGTGGTTGAAAGCAGAAGTGGTGGATTTAATAGAAAGATACCACGCAAAGCCCGAATTGTGGGACGTGCAAGCTGAAGTTTATAAAAACCGTAGAAGAAAAGACGCCGCAACGATTGAACTGTCAGAAAGATTTCAAACAACAACTGGCGAAATCACAAGAAAAATACACAACTTAAAGAATCAATTATACAATGAGATTAAAAAATATAATATTAAAAAAACAAGATCGGGCAAAAATGCTGTATACATTTCAAAGTGGGTCCATTTTCAAGCACTAAGCTTTTTGCTTAATAGTAATGTTATGAGCCGATCCACCAAAGTAAATATTCCTACTGTAAGTTTGAATTGAAGTTATGTTCTCTATTACATATCTGATTCCTAGCTGTGGCATAAGGATTGAAAAAATTTCAGAAACACTACATTTTTGGTGTATTTATTCAATCGAAACCATGTCCTAATAAAAGTAGGTAGTGTATTTATTTATCACTCACTTTTGTGACTTTTGACACGGCTGGTCTTTTTTAAATAATTTTATAAATCATATATTACATAATAATATACTTTTAAATTAAAATTATATGAGTATAATCAACTAAGTACAGTGAAATAAAAAATATAAAGGAAATATGGAAAAATGTTCCTAATGTCCTTGTAGATGACAAAAATAAATAACTTTGTAGGTTTTCACAGCCAGCTCTGATTAGTGGCTTTTGGGTTAAGTGGTGAATTAATCCTTCTCTCTAATACAGTAGTACCTTGACATACGAGTGCCCCAACATACGAGTTTTTTTTGAGATACAAGCCGTTAAGCGAGCGATTTTTTGCTTTGAAATACAAGCAATCGGCTTAGCAAGAAACACCCAGAAAAGTCACAACTGTTCGTGCATCGGAGTTATTTAATGACACTTTGAGATACGAGCAATTTAAAATACGAGCAAGGTGGCGGAACAAATTATACTCGTATGTCGATGTACCACTGTATTTTAAATATTAAGACACCAACTCATCACAAATAATCAACCTTGAAGATCACTCCTGCAACAGCGGTCAAAATATCAGAGACAAAGATAATTTTTCAACACACATCTTAACCCAAAAGCCACAATTTCAGGATACAAATAATAAATAACACAAAAAAAAACAGAATGTGCATGGAATTATCATAGTAATACTACTGAAATAGTAGCTCTGATTAGCCAAAGAAACAAATTTTATTTTAATGGGTGCACCAAAAAGCAGCAATGAATCATTGAAGCAGCAATGAATCATTGAAGCAGCAATGCCATGAATTAAAAATAACTTATCTTTCCCTAAAATACAACACATTTTCCACCAATGCAGCCCAAAAATAGGTATATTTTTTTGTTAGGTTAAAATTATTTCAGTTGTTTAACTCACATAGCTCATATGCATAATATTTATTTTTTATTTTTAGGTCAATGCTCTCATAAAAAAAGAAGAATCAGATATTGAATTATCTACAATGACTGAAGAACAAGTTGAAGTAGTTTATATAGCTAAAAAAGCAAAAAATAAAAGGAGAGAGAAAAGTAAATTGTCTAAAAAATCAAGAAAAAAAACCTTGAATGATGACAATGCATCATTACAAAGAAAAGTAGCACGTACAAATACTCAAGAAGATAATGAATATTTGGAGTTTATGGTACCTATAGAAAAATTTAAATTTGTTCTTGGAATGTTTTAACCGATGGCTATCATAATATTATGTATGCATATTTTTTTAGGATACTTCCATTAATAATGAAAACTCGGATGTCGAATCATCTACAAGATTAGATTTTGTAGATGAACAAGTAATGTGCGCAGTTACAGAAGCAGAAAACAAACAAGCAAAAGCAAAAAAGGCATTAAAAACATCAAGAAAAGGAATGCTGGATGATAACGATACATCATTACCGCAGAAGGCAGCACATGTATTAACTCTGAAAGATGACGAGTTTGATATTTTTGGAAGTTTTGTTGCATCAGAAATTAGAATTATAAAAAATGATATTTTACAGAAAAAAATTAAAAGAAGAATTCAAGAGATCATTTTAGAGATAAACGAAGAAGATGAGGAAGTCATGGGAGCTAATGAATATTCTTGTTCCAACAGAGCCTCCTCACACCAATCAAGCAGTTCTTCAGGAGCTTCGGTATCTTCTCCTGCTTCTGAAGGCAGAGGCTTAACAAACCAAGCGAGTGAATCCCAACATTATATGCAGGACACATTGGATTGACTAACGTTAAGTATGGTGTGAAGCCATGATTTAACCTCAGACTATTGATCATTGTCTGATTTATTACATAGTAAATTGCTAGTACATCACTACTATGAGACTAGTAGACAGATGCCAACACTAACTGGGGAGAAATGCTTAGCACTGGGTGGCACTTTGGAGATGTTACGCTGAATCAGTGATATTGATTTTGTCATAAAATGACAAATGCATAAAAAAATGGATGCTCCATGACTTGACAAATTTCATTGAGTGGGTAGAATTAAGAATGCTTTATAAAAAAATAATTATGATGTGGCTGAACAATGGTGATCCTTAATAGCATTACTTATTGTCAAATTTACCATGTCACCATAATAAGTAAACATAATTATATATTCATACACACTATAATCAGTTTCTCATTGTATTTTTATACTCAATAAAGATTTTCAAGTTAAAAAGGTATTTTTTGGACGAATTTCATGAACAGATTTAATTTTTTCATACGTTTTTGGTATTTTTTTATGTGATATTTTGATTTCGGAAACAGATTCATTAACCGTTTTAGTGCTAAGCAATTTTGGCAAAAATAAATGAAAATTGCTATACACATATTGATTAATTTAGAGGAAAAAATAATCAACGTTCGAAATAATAGCACGTGACATGGTTATTTTTTTAAAATAATATAAAAAAACGATAATAGTTATTTTTAAATGTATAAGAATGCACTCTCATTACAAATTATGCGCGAGGTTAGCGTACGTGCACTCCCGCGGAGCACCGAAAACAAGAAACTCGCAGCGCTTTTGCGCTGCGCCGCAATTCTCGATGCAAACGATCGCAGCGCTTTTGCGCCGCGTAGCATTCAAACGGTTAAATTACAGAAAAGTTGAGTAACACTATTTTTTTATGCGCCATTTTCCAAAATCAATGTTATGGGATAAAAAAGGATGAGGTGTAAATTCCACGAAATAAATTTTCTTTTAGTTTAAAGATTCGGTATAACATAGATACTAAAATAGCCATGGAACTTGGTCACAATGACCAGTTCAAAAATAGTTTTTATATATGTTTTTTATTGAATCCTGAATTACCATATCAAAATAAAATATGTATTTACCGTGAATATGTTTTCCCCATACTGAATGAATAAGATACAATTATATTATTTTTAATTTTTAATTATCATAAGTATAAAATTAACATTGTGTCTTAGGTGCACCCTAAACAATCAATTATATTGAGAAATATTACGCATGTACAATACAAACTGGGCATGTTTTTTGCATGTCAGGATAATGTACAAAACATTTTGGACAATGCACAACTTAGTGAAATATAACTGGTTGTTTAGGGCTCAATTTATGAAAAGAAAATACAACTCCATTTTATATCACTGTTCTTCTTTAGTGTCTAAATTTTTCATAATATCAATTTCTGTAAACTCCTCGTCGAACCCATCATCCCACTGTGTCTGTGCTTCTTCTTTTACTCCACCATTCTGTGAGCTGTATGTATAGGTCCTCTCAGTTTTGATTTGATCCACATTTGGCTTGACATTTCCATGTGCCATGTTCTGGCTCTCTTCAAAGTACTGATTAGGGTGATTGACTCCCAGCTCTATTTGCACATTGTGAGTAAGATCAAAGTATTTGCTGCAAGCTATCTGGTAGTGACCTTTCTTTCCCAAGTCAACCATTGTGGCAACACCTACAACATAATTTATAAAATATTACACACGGATTGACACAACTCAAAACATGTTTATTAAATAAAATATATTGCATATTTAAATTTATGGCATATTAAACAGATCATCATTTTCACCTTGTTTTAATAAGTTAATTATCATTTAGAGAGAGGGACCATTGATTTGCGCACTTCTTCTGGCATCGATTGTTAGCAAGGTAATAATTCTATTTAATGTTTGAAATTAATCTCAAAGTGAACTCAAAAATCTAAAATATTATATTTAATACTTTCTTAAAATTCCATTATAATTTGTAACACATCCATTTGGTCCACACATTATTTATAATTAACGCATTCGCATCGGGAAAGGTATTAATACCCGTTACCTCGACTGACGGTTAATTACGGGAAGGGTATTTTTACCTTTTACGCACTCTGATCTTTAAAGTCGGGTAGGGTATTTATATTTGTTTTTTTCTACAAGCATGTGACTTTTTCTTACTTATAAGGTTCGACATTATCAATTTTACAAAAGTAAACGCATATTTAAGACACAGGGTCACTACAAATTTGTTTCAATTTTTAGAATAAATAATGTTTGTTTATTTTGTAAAATCAACATATATTTTTAATTTTATTGTATAATTGCTAGCATTTTATGTATATTTTTTGTGATATTGCCCTTCATAAGGGTTAATATTACCATGAGTATCACACTCTAAATCTTAAAAAATATTTATAACTCTAAAAAGTACCCTTAAAAGTTTTAATGTGTATTTTCAAGTTGTGGACATAATTTAAAATCATTGTTAGATGTTCTACAACTTTTCAGTGATTTTGCTGGTGGTGCTATAATTGGTATCATATTGAAAAAAATATGTAGTTATGTTGGATATTTTACAAGTTATAGCAGTTTATGTAGAAACATATTTTTTACGCGCGACATGGATTTATCGCCCGTGTTAGAGTATCAGCTGAGCGCGAATGTCACCCGATGCGAATGTGTTATCATAATAAAACATGCCTTATTTTCAACTGATTCTATTTGGGAGGAAAAAAAATGTAAAGCTAGAAAGAAAACAAAATATTTATTACCCAAGGGGTTTATTCCGTAACCCTGCAATTTATTTTTCAAAGCGCTGGAGTCGCAGTGCTTGAAGGGGCAGCCGTGAGTATCCCCAGGCCCCAGAGATCCCTGGATGATTTTCATACAGCTAAACGCTGAGTAATTCTTTCTGCTTCCCTCCTTTCCATAGTTATATCGAATATTGTAGGCATACTGCTTCTCGAATTTGTCTAAATCCATAATTTTAGTAAATTCATCACGCCAGAAACGCAAAGAGTCTTCCAGCGTCACTCCGGCCGCTTTCAGGAACAGTCCGTACTGCAGGCGGCCGCCGTGCTTCATGTGATGGGCAGCGCGCAGGTGCTCATGCAGCTGGCGCATGCAGAGGGGGAATCCTTTCAGCGACAGAGCATCCAGACTCTCGATAGGCAACTGTGACTTGGAGGAACTGTTGTAGTCTGCCCCGGTGTAAGAGTTGTGCAGCCCCTTCAGCAAAGAAACCAGCCGCTCGTCATGTTCGATCTCAGGCAGTCGTCGCCCGGCCACAGCCAAACTTTTATTTATATGAGAGCGGTACTTTGACAAAAGAACAGACACAAATTCCGTGCTCGGGATGTAAGCATACCCGCTTTTCACAAATACCTTCCTGGACCTGACGAGATCGAACACTTCACTGAATTTCACTCTATAGAAATGTAAAATTTCTACTTGCTCGTGAGAACATCCAAAAGTCGACTCGTACAGGTTATCCGCGATATCGAATTTTTCATCTCGCGATATAGGAATATACTCGAGGCCGTTTATCTTGAGGAATTTGGTGACGGCTTCAGCAGACATGCACTGGAATCTCATCTTGAAGAGTTCCATCTCGCGCGCCGTGAACCACCTGCGAAGCTCCTCGGAGCGGCAGTAAGCGAGGCGCAAAATAAAGTGAGAGACGTGGTCTCGTCTCCTCGCCTGAAGATCTGCATCGGCGGTACTAAACCCGCAAGAACGACACGAACGAGCGTAAGTCTTCAGCCCATCCTTCTTCATCTCTTCTAGCACAGCTGTCTTCCATTCCTCGGAGTGCAGTCTGAATCCCTTGAGCGTAGTGACAGACGCCAATATGCGCAAAACCTTCAATCTCTCTATCGCCAGGTCTTCAAACTCCTGCAACGTCAAAGAGTGGACGGGGGGTATCTTGTAAAGCTGGAGATCATGAGGATACAGTTCGACGAGGCTGCCCGTCTGCGAAGGTTTAGCAGATTTTCGTTTTATCGTGAAATTCATTTTCAGAACAAATAAAACTAAGAACTCCCTAAAAAACTCCACTTTACTATTACAAATAATTTCGATACATCCCAATCGTTCAAAACTATTGGACTGTTATGTGAAATATGTCATGTTCTATTCACGGAAAACGCGGGAAACAAACTTTGAGATGACATGATTCATAACATTTTTTATGTTGTTAAGTGCGAGAATATAGAACCAGAGTAAAAATATGGAATATGTAATAGGATATTCAATAATTATGGAACTTATAATTAAATTCCTTGGTTTTGATTAATTTTTATATGTATCGTAATGCTGCTTTATATTTTTTAACCCTGAAAATTACCTTAAAGCTAACGACTATAGACATTTACAGTTATTCGTACAAATATCAACCTTCTTGGAGAAATGTTGACTCTCATTTTTAGTTTATATTTTCAGACTTGGATAAATAAGTAATATGAAATTTTATTCTAAAAAAAACTGTGTCAATATTTGCTTCGTTATTGATTCACAAATATTTATAATTGTTTTTAAGTTATATTTTTCTATTTATATGATTAACAATATATTTGGTGAATAATATTGAATTGATGTTGTTTTATTACCGAAAAAATGGAATAACATGATGTGAGACATAAATGATGACTAAACGTCCATAATAAGTAATTTAAAAAAATGCAAATGCTCTCGATAAAAATATGTTTTCTTTATATAATAATATTGCTTTGAAAAATATTCCACCACGAAGAAAGGGATCATGATGTTAAGTAAGAGGCTTATGGGTTAATTATGAATAACGACATGTCTGTGGTATACCTAATATAATTACCGATATACATAATATTATATGTGGTTTCCTTATCTGTTCTCGAGTGCTTCCGTGGTTGTCGCAGGTGACGTTCATCAACAGGGTGCTGTCACTAAACAAAGCACAAAAACGTTAATATCCGATGAATTTCGACGAGGAATTGTTATAGATTTATTTTGCTATGGGCAATTTACTTCAATTTATTAGTATAAGTATTTACTCTTTAATTTTAACGGCGGTGCTCTCCGCAAACAGTGGATCTGCAATCCTCACGCTAACCGGTGGAAAGAATGCCGCCCCCTCGTCCTGGGAGTTGCGCTCCAGGAGGGACGTCAAGGCGGTCTCTCAGTTCACGAAGATAATAGAGGACCCTGCATGCCAGCAGGTGCGCGAGATGTGCGGGTATGTACAGGACGGGACGGCGGATCTTACGGTCCTGAGCTGCATCCAAAACCTGAATTATAACCAGATATCTAAAATAACGGAGCAGTGCCAGCACATCATATGGACTCACATAACCGTCCTGATGGACGACGCTAACCTCCAAGAGACGGCCAGACCTTACTGTGGCAACGATTTACCAAACATGGGATGCATGATCACCAGCGAATTAGGCGTGTTTCTCGGCTGCCTGATCGATAACAGGAACAAAGTAAAAAATTCCGGGTGCAGGGCTTTCATCCAGCGGCTGGAATGGGTCGCATTTAGTGATTTTCGGTTGATTTCCGCGTTCGTTAAGCACTGCCAGCAAGATGTGGATACTCTGTCTTGCGGGCGACTCAACAAAGACAAAGATGCGCCTCTGTCGCAGGGCGAGACGCTCGCGTGTCTGCAGACGCGCGTGGAGGCGCTGGGCTCGCAGTGTCGCCAGGAGGTGCTGCACCTGTCCGAGCTGCAGGCCGACAACGTGCGCTCCGACCGCCAGCTGTTCCTGGCCTGCGCCACCGACCAGCTGCGCTTCTGCCCCGAACTGGCGCCCGGCTCAGGTGTCATCTACAAATGCCTCATGCAACATAAAACCAACCACGGTCAGTGACAATGATATTTACATCTATCATTGATATAATTTATTCTTTTACCACTTATAGTGTTGAGTTATTCAATTTTTTTGTGGGTTCGAATAGTAAAATAAAAGTCTATTCTCAATTGCACTACCGTTTATTTAAGGTACTTATTTCTTTAATATTTTTTTACTAATTTAATGCTTGAACACGACTCACTATCAGCATCATTTTTTTTATGGAGCTTAATTATTTGATTACTCATTTTCATTTTTTTTTTATGTAAAACTAGTTGATGAACAATACTTTTCGTTACAAAGCAAACATGCATATTCTAATCATTAACACTTTGTGGTCTTTAAAAAATATATTCCACCAGGTCTGTTATGGTTTAAGACATTTTTCAAAAAAACAAAAGTTACGTTCTTTTTTAAGTTGAAACAAGTTATAACTAAGAAAATTACTTTATTTTTAACAGATAAATAATTGTAATAGTTGTAATGGTTCAAAGTGTTTGGAAATTGAGGTCCTAATGCCGATGAGCCAACATAAAAATTATAGATGGAACATTGTCATCATTAATTGTTAATAACATTGATATCAGATCACCGCTGCTCAAAATTCCATATATCCGTGGTGCTGTGTGGGAAACATATACTTCTTCATCAGAATCAGAGTTACGAGGTGTTTTTGTATTCCTAGCAGGTATACTGAGTATTGACAACTATCACAAAAAGCATCCTCATTCCTCTCTAACATTAATATTAAACACAATAAACAAAAACAATACTTGTGTATATATTTGATAATATTGATAAAAAAAAAAAAAAATGTAATACTGTCAATAAAATCTTAAATGTATCCTATTATATTTGATTAAATAAAAATATATATATATATACAGGTGGTTCTCGACTTACGACGGTTCTACTTAAGATGATTCGCACTTACGACCAAAAAATAATTGAAAAATTAATTAATAAAATTTGAAAAAATTACGACCAAAAAAATGCGTTACGGTGCGCGTTATTAAATTATCATGTGAAAATAAGTGGAGAGGCAGTTAGGGCCGATTACAAGGCTGCTGAAGATTTTATTAAATATTTAGCACATTGATTAGGAAAGAAGAATACGACAAGGAATAAATTTTTAATGTTGACGAAACCGCGCTCTGTGAGAAGAAAATGCTTCAGCGTACCTACATTAATAAGGAAGAAAAAAGTATGCAAGGCTTCAAGGCATTTAAGGATAGTTCTACACTTTTATTGAGTGGCAATATTGCTGGATATAAATTGAAATCATTAATGATTTATCACTCTAAAAAGTCGAGAGTCCTCAATGGAATCAATATCGATATGTTACCATTATATTATCGCTCAAACAAAAAAGGGTGGATGACACAATTTATTTTTGAAGACTGGTTTTTGAATTTTATTTCATCCAGAAGTAAAACAATATTGTAATCAGAAAGGAAATCTATTCAATATACTTTTAATACTAGACAATGCACCAGGACATCCACCACATATCGGAAATTTACATCCTAACGTTAAAATCATGTATTCACTTCCTATTACCACCAGTATTTTGCAACCCATGGACCAGGGAGCTATTGGCACATTAAAAGCCTATTATTTAAAAACTACATTTGCCCAAGGAATAGTAGCGCTTGACTGGGGAAAAACGTTTAAAGAGTTTTGGAAGAATTTTAATATTCATCAAGCAATTAAAAATATTGGTAAGGGATGGCAAGAGGTCAAATCATTGTGCATTTATGGAATATGGAAAAATCTTATATAACCTATATAACTTCAGTTTTAGCTATCCAAACATTTTTAATGTAGCTTATTTTTTGTTTCATTGTGTCAAACATTAATTTGTTGGTTTATTACCTATTATTTAATTTGTACACTTTTTTTCCTTTCAGCCATGTCCAAACAGTGCCAAGATCAATTGTCTCGAAGACAAAAACTTATTTCTCAAGATTATAAAATAAGTCGAGGGCTTTCGAGAGCCTGCAAAGATGACATTCGCTCCAACCACTGCAGGAGAGGAGTCTCAGACGATAAAGACATCCGCCTCGCACAAATATTAATATGTTTGGAGACGGTCATGAAAAATAACACGAAAATCTCCTCAGAGTGCCAAGCTGAAATGATCGATCACAGAAAAATGCTTCTAGAAGACTTCCGTCTGTCGCCGGAAATAATTCACGACTGCGCAAATGATATAAGTAGATTCTGCAGTGCCGTTGAAATCGGAGGAAAAACAATACACTGTCTTATGGAGCATGCGAGACCTAAAAAGAAAAAGGATATGAGAGTTGAAGTAATCTGCCAGAGGGCTCTGGAGGGGCTCGTCAAACAAACTGATGCCGGAGAAGACTGGAGAGTGGATCCCGTGCTGCGCCAAGCCTGCAAGCCGGTAGTTGACACCGCCTGCAAAGAGATAACTGGCGGAGATGGCAGGGTCATGTCGTGTCTCATAGAAAAACTCGGAACCGCGTTTATGACCGAAGAATGCGAAGCCGCCGTCGTGCAAATTCAATATTTCGTTGCCAGAGATTTTAAATTAGATCCTCAACTTTATAAAGCCTGCAAAGATGATGCTGTAGCCTTCTGTCATGCGAAGCGCGGCTGGGCTGACGAGGAAGGATCCACAGATCCGGAAAGGGGTCCCCTAGTCCTGCCTTGCCTCTATAGGTATGCCTACCAATCTAAACGCAACATGCAATTATCAGCCATGTGCTTTCAAGAAATACGCCGAGTCATGAGGCAACGTGCCGTTAGCGTTGACTTGCAGCCTGAAATAGAAGAAACCTGCTTGGAAGATCTCGCAATGTTCTGTTATGACAAAACTGCTAAAGGAGAGGAAATGTCTTGTCTACAGACCAACCTTGATTCGTTGATAGATAGATGTCGCATCGCAGTGACAAACTTCACAGAAACGCAAGCCGGACACGTAGAACTCAATCCCATCATTATGAAAAACTGTCATAATGTAATGGAGAAATTTTGTCCGTCCATATTCAGAAACGGTAAAGATGAAGGCGATGTAATGGAATGTCTTATAACCCACAAAAACGATCCCGGCGTCAGATCCGATGTAAAATGTCGAGCTGCCATTGAACATTTTCAACTGATATCTCTTAAGAACTATCACTTTACTTACAAATTCAAGGAAGCGTGTCGTTCTTACGTGATGCGATTCTGTCCTCAAGCTAAAACTAAAAACGAAGTCATCACCTGTTTAAGTGAAACTGTCCGAAATGATACCATCGAAGGTAACCGACACAGCATACCTAAAGAATGCCGGCAACAGTTGAGAACGCAATTGTTTCAACAGAAAGAAAATGTTGATTACGATCCAAAACTGACTGCCGCATGCAAAGAAGATCTGAAGAAGTTTTGTGCCAATGTGGAGCACGGAGCGTCACAAGCATTAGAGTGCTTGCAGAACTCCCGCGGGAAGCTGAGCAATGGTTGCCAACAAGTTCTCTTCACTGTAAAAAAGCAAGAACTTACAGACAACTCTGTGGATTATAACTTAATAACGACATGCAGTTCAATGATTACCCTGTTTTGCCACGATACCAATCCTGTGAAAGTCTTAGATTGCTTGAAGGTAATATCAACTAAAAAGATCTATTGAATTAAGCTTTTACTAAATTTTTGGTTTGAATGCATAAAATAATTATGTAAATATTGTTATTTCTAGATACATAAAGAAGAGACCACTTTTGACGACAAGTGTAAGCTGATTGTTGTTCACAGAATGATTGATCAGAATTCGGACTATCGTTTCAATCCTGTTTTACAATCTTCATGCAAACCGGACATAAAGAAATTTTGTTCAGCCATCATCGGTAAGCCACACAAGAATTAATGAATATTTGTGAATACAAATTATATTCTAAGATAAACAAGTTTGTTGAGTCTAGGCTATTAATATTAAAGTAAACTTGTTTAAGTTTCTCAATTGTTTTTTAATTATAAAGATGAGCAGATAACAAATGTTAATGACATTCATGCAGAACAATCACCTGTCTTTATTCCTATTCTAATATATATAAATATGAGGTAGATCATTTTATTTTCATAATATTAAAATGGTTTTTTAATGCTTTTAATAATTTTTATTTTAATTATGAAGACAACAACCAATATAGATTGCCTAATGTTGAATTTAACCTCTCCTCCCTGGTGATGTGTATCGACTACACATTACTTGTAATAACTTAAATATCTCTGTAAATATAATACATACAGGGTTCAGATTTTAGGTATTCCTCCTTAATACATTTACGTATTGAAAAAAAAAATATTTTTAATAATAGGCACTCATCGGGAGCAGGAAATATTTTTCTAAAATCCGGAATAAATTCACCACTACAATCAAGACGCGTCAACTGTCATGAATTCATTCGACCTGTCGGAAGCGTGTGCGAAAATAAAATAAAAAAATACCCAGATACGTAGGCATCTATACTCCTCACTCTCGCTGACGTACTAATATGAGTGAGCGAGACGGGAAACCTCAGTAGCGTCGGCTACTTCGAAATGATTTCGATGCGCGCCGGCTCATCGATATGTCGACAGGCTAACTAATGTTAGTAGCTCTCGGAAGTTCACACGGTAAGGTGCGTCTGGCCGTTTGAGGTCTTCGTCTGATGTTTTTCATGTTTTCAGCTATTAAATGTCAATTATTAATGCTTATTGACATCAACTATTGTAAAATTAAGCGATATCTTTGAATATTTTAATTTTTTCGAATTTCTACTCACTTTATTCACTTTAAATCAGAAGGTGTAACGATTACACATCACCGGAACGCGCGGAAGTTTTTAACATAGTAAGGCGAGGGTTAATAAAACACAATATTAAAAATTGAACCTAAATTGAATGTTCCGTAATCAGTTGACTTTAAATTAAATAGCGTTCAATTGATGAAGATAAATTTGTGTTTGTCGACGTGTATGAAAAGTATTCTCAGTATGTGTTGGACATATTTGAATGCTTTACAAAAATATGTCAATTTTCTTTTTTGCGTACAGGAAAACACCAAAGAATATAAGATAGTGCATAAACCCTTTTATGTACACTTATGCTTACCTCATTTATGCATTGCTGTATCTGAAAAGGATGTATAACGTTTGTGTAAGTGTGAGAATATTAAGTGTCTCTTGATCTGTTTATTTAATAAATCAAGATTGTATGAGAATGAAACACAGATGATAAAATAGCAGACCAAACATTTTGAAATATATTTTTTTTATCAATCTGTTGATGTTTAAATACTTTTTTATGTTTACAGCTAATGAGCCGCAAGATAAAGAGCTACAAGGGAAGGTATTAAGGTGTCTTAAAAATAAATTCAGAGAAGCAAAACTTAGTTCGAGCTGTGAACACCAGGTGGCCACCGTTCTGAGAGAGCAAGCTCTCAACTATCACCTGGACCCGCTGCTGAGCACCATGTGCCGGGCTGAGATAGAGACCATCTGCAAGCCGGCTGATAATTCTGATACAAATGCAGATGGCGAGGTAAACAATTTAAAAAGTCTTCGTGTTCAAAAATATAAAACCTTTATTATTATCCTCCAAACAACTGAAGCACTGTCTTTTGGCGAAGATGGATGCATTCACACTCAAAAATTGTCAATTTAATAGTCCTTATTTCACACTTCACTAAGAGCAACTAGCGACTGATAGTTTTTATGTGAAATGATTAAATGACCCCTAATGTATTTCTATTCAAACTTTTTTAATTCGAGAACGGGCACATATTTTTCAGTGTTAAACATTACATAGTAAATATATATTTTATAATCATAAGTAAGACAATATATTAATACATACATTTCAATAATCATTGGCATAAATCAAATATCCCCAATACGTATAGGATACTATAGGTATAATAAAACTATAAAGCTGATCAATTTTCCACAGACTAAAACTAGTTCACAGGTGAACATTTGAGCATTGTCCTACACATCTGCATCAATGGAGACCTTTCATGGATTTTTGTTTATGTGGGAAAAATAACGGTTCAATATTTTTGAACACTTTACTATAATAATCGTCACTTCACACATATGTTAATATAAATTATTATCTGTAGGGAAAATGATAAGACATTGTAGAATTTACTGTGAAGAATGCTGAAGCAATTCTTATTTGTATTTTATCTGTATTAGTAGATATAATTTATGACACTTTATGTTTTCGTACCATTTTTATTATAAACTAGCGTGTACCCGGCATGCGTTGCAATGCTACTAAAAAAAAGAAACCGCGAGTTTTTATGGAAGCGCCTCGTCGGAAGCCTCTCGTCTTCCGATTGAATAAGTCGGACTTGAGGCGTGACCGGAGCCAATTAGAAACAATAAACTTAGGCTATGTTGTTCTTACCTAAATTTGACAGTGGCGCCCGTATGTGTTTTTATTTATTGGAGTGCTTTTGGATACACAATGTTTTTTGTTTTTCAGCCATCATTTACAGCTGCATCGCGTAAATGAATATACCCTTCGGAATGCAACTTGGTTTGATTTAATCAAATGTAGAGGAGTCGTTCAGTTTCTATTTTCGCGTACATGTATTGATGGAACAAATGTCGACCTTTTAGGATATGACTTTCAGCGCTTTCACGAATCATCAATCGATATGAATAGTAATTCATGGCACTGACTTTCTTAGTCGTTTCCTCATCTGCTTGTGGATTTCTCAACGGGATGTTGAAATGGTATCCGTTTTCTCCTTGCCAAAATAAAATCGGATATTGCAATCCATCGCATGATCGATGCGTTTCTGAGACTTGCTGAACATGACCATTTGTATGATGAAGAATGATTTGCGTTCGGCAGTGGTAGTGAGAAGAATCGTACTTTCGTATGTTTGTCAAGAAATGTTTTGATTCACTTGTATCACCCGATACCAACGTTAATAAAGGTTCGAGTGGTGAATGTAATTCTGACAATTTCAATTTTCCACTCGTGCAACACATTCCTAGTGTTTCATTTTTAAATTTACAGGCACTACAATACACGCATAATTTATCAATTTTTCCAATAACAATACTTGGGTGCAGACAGTAATCATAATTAGGATCGTAATGTAAAGCACTATGATTTAAATCAGCATGCAGAGTACGTCTGGTACGATCTACGCGTACTCGATCTGTTTCCAATCTTGCTTCCCGTTGCTCATCTGTTTCAGATGAACGGGTTTGAGCAGTGTGTACTCTAACTGTTTCCAATCTTGCTTCCCGTTGCTCATCTGTTTCAGATGAATGGGTTTAAGCAGTGTGTACTCGATATGTTTCCAATCTTGCTTCCTGTTGCTCATCTGTTTCAGATGAATGGGTTTAAGCAGTGTGTACTCGATATGTTTACAATCTTGCTTCCTGTTGCTCATCTGTCCAGATGAACGGGTTTGAGCAGCGTGTACTCGATATGTTTCCAATCTTGCTCTCCTTTGCTCGACTGTTTCTGAAGCTCGAGATGCTCTTTTCATTCGTGCTTGAGTTGTACTCTTGACCTATTGCTTTTCGTTTGAGTGGCATAATTGATATCACAGTGAATGTTACGTTTTAAAATTCACTTTTGAAAAATAAAAATAAACTTTTGATATAATACTAACATTAAGGTTATCAACTGACAATACTTGGTGAAATAATTATAATTTTAGAATTAATTTTAATTAAAAAAATATAATACCCAGTATTTCATAATATTTTTTTAAATTGAAAGCAAAAATTTATTATTGTATAATGTCTTAATACATTAAAACTAATCACATACCAATTAATTTTTAAAATAAACTTTTTCAATTGTTGTACCCGCACACATATACAACCTGTAAATATGTGTGTACTAATATAGGATCTTGTCCATACCTATATAAGCCAAGGCCTGTTTTTATTTTTTCATTATTGAAGATGGTCTTCAGGAAGGCCGAAACATGTAAACATTAACATAAATTGTGAATCAAAACTAAATATTTTTAATTTATTAATTTTTTACTTGAATTAATTATAAAATTATGATATAATACTATCCGAAGCCGACCAGCAATTGGAATTCCAAAATTAACTCTTTCTACTGTATATCACACACAATTAATACGTAATATTTATTTTAATTCGATAAACAAAAAAGTCGTCAAAAATTGAAATATTGAAATCGTTTATTCGAAAATCGAATTTTGTTTCAAAATATTCAGTACCTTACGTTAGTCCCTACATAAAATACCTACTTATAATACCTACTTAAAAATTCAGATGAGTGAATTTTTGTTTACGGCGTTGCTAAGGAAACACAATGTTCTAAATTGGCCGTTCTGTATTACAATAGTCTTCTATGAAAACATGTTTTACGTAAATATTCAATTAATTTTTGTAATTAAATCAAATTTTGAGTATCCTATCTTTTTCCTTCTAGTATCAGCAATAATTCGACAAAGTATTATCGCAATCGGGTTAATGGTGTCGGAATGCATCAAAGACAGACAGACATTCATTTTTATATATATAGATATCTTATTACTTTTTGTTAAGTAATCTCTTGTACGAGTGTTTTATGGTTGTTTATTTTTTCTGATAATAATTATCTTTTTTACTCGTTAATTGCATATTAAATTCAAATGTAAATTTACCGACGTAACGTCACATTGTAAATTATTATATCGGCTTACTAATTGTTAATGTTTTCCATTCAGGTTGAAGAATGCTTGAAGCAAGCGTTCTTAAGAAGAAAGATTGCTTCAGAAGAGTGCCGAACAGAAGTGGCTTCACTGATTGGGGAGGCGCGCGCTGACATACAGGCTGACCCACTCCTGCAGCGAGCCTGCGCTGTCGACCTTCTCAAGTGGTGTAATCATCTGGATCAAGGAAACGGAAGACGTAATTTTTTTTTTTTAATTTTCTTAAAACATCTGTCGTATTTTATTTTATAGACTCATGAAACATATTGACGACTGTCAAGAAAAAGAGCCAACTCCCAAAAGCTTAATTTACTGAAATGTAAAGCTGAGATTTTAGCCATTAATGATTTAGTGTGATTATTTATTTAACTTTTTTGTCATTCTTTATTTGACTGATGTTTTGTCATAATCTAGAACCTAAAATTAATTTTACATTGATAATACAAAATGGGATATTTTTGTGTAAATGATATATATAATCGTGTCGGAAACAACAGGGTCAGATCCTGTCTGCCCAGAAGTGGGCGACGTCGATGGCGTTACTTCTGGCCATCATCAGGTCTTCCTGGGTGCAGCCACTCGGGCACAGCGCACACTCCAGAAGGTGTGACAGGGTCTGCTCCACGCCGCAGTCACATTCAGTCGGTCCGCTGTAAAACTGCCAGGCCCTCATTTGTGTCCTCGTCTTGCATACTCCGGTCCGAAGTCTGCTAAGGGACCTCCATATATTCCACCCTTGGTCATGTCCAGGGGCTAGGTCCTCTTTCGGGGCAATCCAAGTATTCCCCTCAGTTGCGCTTCTCCACATGTTCAGCCGCAGGGTGGCCTCAGGTATCTCCAGTTCCGTTGTCGACTGTAGGAAACTTCTTCTTGATTTGAGCCGTGTAGTTATCTTTTGGTACCCAAACATAGGGTGGAGTGCGTCGTGGGTTGCTTTGGTGAGTTCCTTCTTGGTAGTAACTTCTCACCGTATGTTTGGTGGGGCAATGCCCGAGAGTTGATATAGCTTTGATATTGGGGTAGGTTTTAGGCACCCTGTAACCACCCGGCACGTTTCATTCAGAGCAATATCCACTTTCTTGGTATGGGCAGACCTCGCCCATACTGGCGCAGCATACTCGCCAGCAGAGAAACAGAGAGCTAGAGCACTTGTGCGGATCAGGTTTGGTTGGGCTCCCCACTTCGTACCTGCCACTTTTCGGAGTAGGTTGTTTCTGGTGGACACCTTTTGCTTAACAGACTGACAGTGTTTCTGATAAGTGAGGGTCCTATCCAGCTTGACCCCTAGGTATTTAGGTGTGTCGCAGTGCTCTAACACCAAGTCGTTCCAGATAATGTGCAGCTTTCTCTTGGCAAGTCTGTTATTAAGATGAAAGGCGCAGACTTGGGTCTTGCTTGGGTTTGGCTGTAGTCGGTTTTGGTGGTAGTACAAAGAGAGGGTGGTGAGTGCGTTAGTAAGCTGGGTTTCTACTTCCTCGAAAGAGACCCCTTGTGCTGTGAGCGCCAAGTCATCTGCGTAGATGAAGGACCTGGTATTGTTCAGTATTGGCTGGTCGTTTGTGTAGACATTGAAGAGTAAGGGCGCTAACACGCTTCCTTGAGGCAGTCCATTTTTGTTCGTGCGCCATCTGCTACGCTTACCTTCATGATCAACATAAAATCTACGGTTCTGTAGCATAGTTGCTATTACATTAGTAATAGTTGCATCATGGGTAATATTCTGTAGTTTAAGCAGAAGGGTTTTGTGGTGGATTGTGTCATAGGCAGCGGTTAGGTCTACAAAGGCTGCTCCTGTGTAAATGATGAAAATATAAAAGTCCAAACTAAAGAAATCGTTAACCTCAATGGTGACACCACAGAAAAAAAAAACATTTGTGTAGTTGTGTGAAATGTAAGATTCATTTAACTAATGTTAACTGGTTTTATTATACTTTTTCAGATGTCAAATGTCTGCAGATGGTGTTAGCTGAAGAAACAAAAAGCCTTGAAGAAGAATGCAAAAACCAATTAACCAAGCGAATGGAAATGTTTAAAAGTGCAGCCATCGTGAGTAAAATTGTAACTATAAAGAAATACATTATTTTCATTTTTGTACTGGGAAAATACCGACAAGCGGTGATGAAGAAATAACATCTGTGGATTCTATGTTGCTTGTCATTTCTGATAACTAACACTGTATGGAATGTTGATTCCCCAACGTCATTAGACCAAAACCCGGTATTCACACATTTATGAGTGAGAAATTTTAGTTTTAATTATAGTTTCAATTCAAACTTATAGATTTGTGGGAACAATATAATGTTTGTACTCCAATACTTGGAACAGAAGTTGTAAAGTTGATTAACTCAATACTTTTTACCTCTATTATTATGTCTGGTCTATATATGTACTTTCCATATTTAGAGTCCACTGCATACACTTATATGTACTTTCCATATTTAGAGTCCACTGCATACACTTATATATAAATAAATGAAATAATGATAATTATAAGAATAGTGCGAAAATATCAAGGATTAAATTTTGAACGGGTATGTTATTGCATGCCGGCTGGTATAGCTTAAAGCTATATTTAAAGCATTTGCTTACCAAACCATCGGGGATCAAACCCATGACGGGCTTAATCCCCGATGGAGTTATTTTTTTAAAATCAATTTCTAAGCTCTTAAAAAACCTGGTTGGTGTGAATTTGATCCCTCACCCGTAAAATGACAGTCATAGCATTAATCAAAATTGGTGATTTACAAAAGTCATCCTGTGAAAACCACCCATTCATAGTGAATTTTTGTAATAATTGGATGATGGGTGAATGTCGGGCTGTAGTCTATAACGTTGGTAGATCATCACTCCACATGCAACACTTAGTCATATGTAGCATGGCAAGCGTCGTAGAATCCACAGATGAGACATCTGCATCACTATCACCATCTGTCTATATTCTCTTGTATGTGTTTACATAAAATATATATATAAATGATATAATGTGATAATAAACAAATAAAATAATACCTCTCGGCATAGTTTAATATCCAATTTGGCTTCTGTAATATGTTCAACAAATGTTAATTTCAGATTATGGTACCCGAAGATTTTCAAGATTTATATGATCAAGTTGTGACTTCTCCTGCCAAAAAATATTTTTTGATTGTCTCCTGCACGTTCCTGGGGATGATCTTCATCGCGGGGCTATTCTGCGGCCGCGTGACTCGCAAGGCCATGTACATGAAGCGGAAATGAGAGTTAAAGCGGTCAGACATAAATGGCCAGTTGCAAATTTGTATAAGTGAACTTTTCAAAAAACACAAAGTGTAAAGTACATGCCCGTCTTTCAGATTTTACTTGTGATATCTACAACCCGGTGTAAAAAAAGACTTGCGAACTTTTTTTTTAGTTTTCGTGACACCCGGGTGAAAAATAAATTTATGCAAATATATATAATTTCTATACAGCTATTATTTGTAAATAGGATCACTTTTATAATATTATATTTTTAGTATTTTGCTTTAATGTGTTATTGTAAAAATAATTAGAATTATTTATACATTATTATTACAAGATTTATATTATGAAGATGTATTTCAATATTTAAACTTAAGATGTACTATATTTGCTAGTCTTTTTTGTAAAACTAGTAATAACCTGATGTGGACGACATTTGTAATATTAAATTATACCTACTTTTAAAATAGTTTATTGGTACTATTTTTTTTAGTGTATGAACAAATTTTTGCTACAAACCCTGTTGCCGTAGGGTTTAATGTTGTAATTTATACTTAAAAATAAATATATATTTCTTTTCTCTAGAAATGTGGCTAGTTTTATTTCTTATAAATATATTGTCAGCAAAACAGAAAATATGAAAAATTATGTGTACATAATTGGATAATTCAGGCGTTGATTATGACACGGTGGGAAGGTGGGTGGTTTAACACAGCATGGGGTTTGTCAAGCTGTCTGCTGGTATTGTCCTGCATAAGTTTGTAGAAAGGCAAAAAAGATGAGTTTAATAATTGCATTCATTTACGATCAAACTTCAATAATACTTTAAAATAAATAAATATTCTTGCTAGTTGTAGTAGCATCACTCCACGTAAAATCTACTTTTGGTCATGTTAATGATAATAATATTACATATAAGAAATCAATGACTAATTCATTTAAATTATGCTGAATTTCCATCACTACCTGCTCTATGATTTGCATTTGGCAAAAAAATGGTCGAAATTTAAATCAACTTTTAATCAGAATCAAAAAGAATAATTTTATTTAAAAAAAAAAACAACGTTGGTTAGGTAACTCTTTACCTACACGATCCTTTTTTGCAGGTCATTGTAATGCGCTAACTGTGAAAATTGTGCAATATATAGTAACTTATTATTTACGGCCTGCCTAACACGAACACTATAAAGTCTATAAGCATATTCAAATGTATGAAAGTAGGTAAAATTTAGTGATATGGTGCTCGCGCCCAGAGGCGTCAAAGGTAAAGTACTGGTTATCTATGTATGTATTTATTTACTTTTAACTGCTTTGTTGACTTCTATTGTTTTATTTTCATTAGTACTTAATATAAATTGTGCAACAAAAAAATTATACTAAAACGGTTTATCTTGGAACATATTTTTTTCTACAGTCCCATTCTATTCTCGCATACAACAAAAAAGATTTTTGTTTTTGTTTTAGAAATATTTTTGTCTGATCGACTTTTATTTCTAAATATAGTTAACATGCAGAGGGAAAAAAGTAAGTGAATTGTTAAAACTAAGTCAACTTCGATCTTGTAAGATGATCAATATATACCTTCTTCTCCAGCAATAATGGTCAATAAAAAAATATCAAGAAAATATATATCAATACTCCAAGACGAAAAAAAATTAACCGTCTGCTGTAAGTGGTTGATAGTCGCTTGATACATTTCATCAGAGATCTATTCTATAATATTTACATAGGCTCATAATCATTTTTATATTAAATACTTAGATAAGTATATGAGTGACAACGAAATAATATATAAAAAAAAAACAATAAATGATAAACTTATTTTGGCGTTCAAATAATATTTTTACAATGTTTCTATATTTTAATAATCTAATATTCTGTATTAAAATACTTACCCATGTAAATAAGAAAACTGAGTAAAAGAAGATGAAAATATTGAATGTTTATTTTTTATGGTTTATTGGTCGTTGTCTGTGATGCCGACACATTCGTTGGTCCCAGCTTGCCGTCCTTGTCTGTCTCAGTCGCACGCCCCGCCCCAGAGCGAGACGACCGCAGCCGCGAGGCGACCGAGGAATTCCGAGTCGCGGCCATCTGCCATCTTGTTAACGGAGGACACAACCGACAGATAAAACATCAAATTACATTAATACATGGTGAGCGAGCGTCGCGAATCTCGGCCCGCCATCGACATCGAGATACGCAACAAATGTTTAAATGGACGCGTCGTCCATCATCACTCAGGTGTCACGGGATGACGAACAACTAAACAATTACTCCGCAGACAGAGGTAAATAGACTCCAACCCCTACACCTGTTAACTATCAATTTTATATTGCTGTACCGAATATTCACCTATCGAGACGTTCACCTTTTCGTCGTTAAGTTTTTAAACACAAATGAAGTATTTGTGACTGACGACGTTACCTGTTAACTCGGTATCAGTGCGAGGTAGGCGTGTTCAGGCTATTAAGGTAAACAAGGCTCGAGGTACATAACAACTTGGCGCCCACAACCTTGAAATATAATATATTGTTTTTTATTTATTTATATTATTATTGTGATTGTTGTTTATGTCTGATACGCAATAATTGAGGCGCCTAAATGGTGAAAATAACTCGTCTCGCGCAGTTTGCAGATTGACAATATTAGTCTCCCTGGAATGCAATGATTCAATGAATGAATTAAAATTTCAAATGTAATATTAAACAACTGGTTGTTTTCCGTTCAATTCCTGATTCACAAGGATCGTACTGTACGCAATATTACATTATTAAATTCATATTTGTTCTAGATGTATTGGCTAACTACATTAACTGACATTGATAACAATTGAATGTTCTACTAATTATAAACATAAATTATCGTTAATAAGATGTATTATCTATGATAAATACATGAGATATCCTGCTGATAGTAAATTGGTTTAAAATCCGAGAGTATTCTGGTGGAATATTAAATAGAATATTCTTAAAATGACTAAAATATATCAATCTAATTATGAGTAATAATAAATTAGACATTTTAATTGTAAAATGATTTTAAATAATCATCGCAGGCGTGTCAACTCAATATAATATTACATAAAAAACATATATTTTTTAGTGTGATTAATCACGTTTGTTGCACAGATATAATTTATTTTCTGGTATTGATTTTTTTGATAATTTGACTAAAGCACAGAGCATTTCTGACACATGGATAACCCTTCAGAGGCAAGAGGGTTTTTTTGACAAAAAATATATTTTTTAGCTTTATTCAATTAACATGTAGTCTGTATGTCTTTTATAAAATTAAAATAATAATACAGAATGCTTTATTAATATGTGTCTATGTTATTGTTTTGTCATGCTCGTCCTTACAGGGTTGCATATATGTTTATATGCATATATGGATGCTTTCTTTCCATTCGCTAGAGTCCCAGAGGAAAATTGCTGCACTCAAACATTCATTCCTTCTTCTTCGCGGTTCAATTCACAACCCTGGGATTCTATGTTCCAGATAGGTACACCCGTGCTTGTAGCCATCCATTGTTTTTGATCCCAGTCGATGCTTGTGGAGCTTCAAGCGCTCAATTTGGTACAACGGCAATGACGCTCCTAAATGGCCTACCAGCACACCTCGATCCTTTTCTTACATCCTTTTCCTCTTTTGTCGATGGTATTGTTCTACTTGATCTCTGTGATCTTTGACACGTGTCATCTTCTTATTCTTTTGTGTTATTTTTATTTTTTATTATTTTTTCTATTTATTATATATTTATGTATATGTTTTTAAATATTTGTAAAAAAAATTGGAAATTCGATTCTGTATATAAATAAATAAATATAATAAAATTTTATAATGAAAACAAGTGAAATGTCCAATTCAATGAAAATAATCTAACAGAAAATAAAATAAAACAAATGGAATTTGGTAGCTGTTTATGTTGCCGCAGCTGCAGGATTACTGTGGCAGAGACCTTTCTGAACTGAAATTGAGCGATAGCTACGATGTCCAGGTAGAAAAAGTACAACGTTGGGTTAAATGCACAATAATTCACTATGACCATATGGTCATGCTCGTCCTTGAGAAGGTTGAAGCAAAGAATGCAGTTAATCTATTGATATATTTTTACACACCATAACACTCGATAATAATTTTATGTATATTTTTCTATGTATTATGTTGAATGACAATAATGGTCCTGATATCAAATTTTAATAAAAACAGATGGATCTCGGCAATGATTTTGTTTTTCTGAAACTAATGAGTAAAACCAAAGTAATGGCTGATTGTAATAAGGAACTTATGACAAGGCAACGCTACTGCACTGGGTGTAAAACATCAGATGAAGTGATCACAATTACAATTTAGTAATAGATTTTACGCACTGAGATATTAATAACTGATGTAATTATTTGTAAAATAATTGATCCAGTTCCATTTCATAATATGTTCCGTTATTTATATATTTTTTGTCATAATGAGTCAGTCTGCCTAAAAATGTTTACATTTTAAACAAGGTAATGTTTATGTGAAATGAAAAAATATATATTTACTATTCACAGATTTTCATTGTGAGTTATTTATGCTAATTCATCAGAATCATTGCCTATCAACTGAGTTTCTCTCGAAAAGTCTTCCGCTTTGAAATTTGTTTTTTTTTACAACTAATTTCTCGAGAGATTTAAAAATGTTATGGGGGGGGACAAAGTGTAATCGTCATATCACAAATTAAAGTAACTGGCACTATCATCTATTGCTAATATCCAATGTTCACCAAATGAAGATTACATTTGTCCGTCCGATCGCTATCCTTTACTTCTGTACAAAGTGAAGGAATGTGTAATTAACCACCAGCTCCTGGACTACTTGTAGAATAATGATTTTCTAAATGATTAGCTAAGTGGCTTCCATTCTTTTAGTTCAGTTAAGTGCAGAACTGGGCGTATTTTATAAAGTGCATCGGTATTTTACAGACAAACAAGTATTGCTTCTTTATAAAGCTGAATTCACTCGGTCTCTGAATACGGGAGTCATCTTTCAATTTAAGCCACCTGAAATATTTTAACCTCTGTTATAAATAACAGTTTGTCAAGTTAGCCGGCGAGTATAGCTCAATGGTCAAAGTATTTGCTTGGCAAGCCAAAGGTCGTGGGTTCGATCCCCGACGGAGATTAAAAAAACAAGATTACTGAGTTCTAAAATACCCCCGGTTGGTGTGAATTTGAGCCCTCACCCGTAAAATGCCAGTCAGACCCATTAATTAAAATTGGTGGTAGATGAAAGTCGTCCCGCTAAGACCACCCATTCATAGTAAATTCCTGTAAATAATAAGGATGATGCGCGAATGTCGGGCTGTAGTCTATGACGTTAATGCATCATCACTTCATATGCCGCGTTTAACCATTTGTAAAATGGTAAACGTCATAGAATCCATAGATGAGAATTCAGCATCACTATCACCATCTGTCGGTATTCTCCTGTATGTGTTTACATAAAAAAAAGTGAGATGACTTATTGACTCACTTTACGAGAACACATTTCTTTGACGTTTTCCCCATATCTGCAAGTTATTTTTGGATGTCATTACCTCTTGTTGGAACCTATCGTTTATGAGCTCAGTATTTATTACAAATGATTATATTTAGTTGACCACCCTTTCAGGTGCCGCTTCTGAGCACACCGACAATGAGGCGACAGCCTGCGTGGGCGCTGGAGCGCCTGCCAAGAAGAGCAAAAGTGGGGGCGGCGGGCTGCTGCGCTCGCTGCTGTGCTGCTGGGGCGGGGGCGCCGGGCGCAGCAAGGGGGCGCCAGCCGCGCAGCAAGACGGAGCTCCGGCCTCGCCCCTCGCCCTCGCTTCCGACCCCGGCCGCTGGCTTCTGCCGCCCGCGCGCTACCTGGACATGCACAAGAAGTGCATGGTCATCGATTTGGATGAAACCCTCGTCCATAGCTCTTTTAAGGTGATCTTTGATTCTGTCTTATATTTTTTGTCTGTGATAAATGAAATTAAAAGTGTAAAGGAATGAGCTTCCACTACTTTTTAATAGTGGGGTAACTTTTTTTAGCCACTCCCGCTTTTTATAAAGTATCAGATCCTCCTTTTTGTATGTTTCTTAATGTCACACAACTATCTATAAATACTCCCAGTACGTGTGCGACTATCCGTATGTGATATTTGTAACTTGTAAAGTTAACTGACCTATGTTTGGTGGCAGACAAAAGTCAGTTAGTAAATACAGCTCATTCACAATGAGAGTCCTTTTGCAAATATATTATAGTCGAAATATGTTAGTGGATCTATTTTCCACATATGGTGTAAACTATACTCCAGATGAAATTTACAACAGCATCTGGTGGTATTCTCCTCTATGTGTCAACATAACATTCAACACATTGACCGCCTACACGAATTTTGTCAGGTGAAGGAAATTGTTTTGTGGTTTTTGGTGTTTTCGCCACGTCCAACATTCTGAATAGCAGTTTGTACAAAGTGTGCGGCCGACAGTACATACATGTATGTATGCCACGTTGGCCACTTGAGTGTGCCTGCACGTTAGTTAGCCTCCGCTTTTCTTTTTTGGATATCCTCATTTTGAGACACTCCGAGCATGGATCTCTCCATGGCACATTGGGTGACCTTTATTTTATGGGTAAAACTTGCTGTTAGATTCCAGATCTTTGCGCCATAAGTCAATACTGGAAGAATGCATTGGTTGCTTAATTTAAAGACATTACAGAAATTTTGCATTAAAAACAAGTTTTCTAATTGCTGCCCATATCAGTTGTACGCCTGTTGATTTCTTTCGTGAAGGTATTTTGTCCTAGTTAGATTACTTACCTCACATATATTCATTTACAACCTCGATTTGTGTTCCTCCAATGGAGATCGGCTCCAAAGTTTGGTAAACATGACTATTTATCATGGCTTTACTTTTATCAATGTTTGACGGTTCATCACATAATAGAACTAAGGAATACAATAAACCAGCATTCCAGGTACTCGTGTTTCCATGCGGTCCTCGAAATATTTATTTCCACTGTTAAATTAGATATTGAGTGCACACAGTCACTTGTTTCTTACACCGTATGAGATATGACTAAGATAGGATGATGCCCCTATACGAATCTTCATGATGTACGATAGATCTTACGGTAATTGCATTGTTTATTAGGAAAAATGCTGAATATTCACAATGTTTTGCAAAGGATTATTTTGGTAATATCATTAATTTCGGAATTAAAGTGTCTGTGTGACATTTTTTTTTCTGATTAGAACAGTACAAGTCTGCATTGCTGTTTGTGGTAAATTTAATTACCACACTAATCTTTTATTCACAAGTGAACATACTGATACAATGAAAGCTTTTTGATAAACTTGTGGTTGATTGAAAATTGGGCTGAAGATAAGACTTGTTTTATTATTATTGTGAATGATTTACACACATATGTTAGGATTTTTGCACATTTTGAAAAGTTTTTCTTAATAAGAAAAAAAGACATATCAAAATATTAGAAAAGATTTTGTAGTTTTTTACTGTTTTGTAGTTTCTTACTAATGATTAATTTGAGATCAAATAATATTACTTTTTATTACACACATTATCATCTTTTGTAAAACAATATGTGTTATATAAGACATATATTTAACAATTTTTGTTAAGGATGTAGCTGTTAACAAATGTTTAAAATGCTTGATACGTAGAATGAAATCTGTCACACTTAATTATTTTTAGAATATGAATATTTATTACATAAAAAATATTTTAGCATTACAATGATAATTGCCGCGTTGACTGAGATGTACTAAATGTATTCATATGCATTACTTAACAATGTATTTGTCTCTACTTACTCTTTACTCTGTAGGAATCACTGCTCGCTCAGTCAGTGATTATCAGGTAATGATTTAATTGCTCAACTATTAATCATTTTAAAAATTATTATTAAGGGAAATACTTGTCTGTTATTTCTCTTCTTTTACTAAATATCAAAATGAGTAATAATCTTCAAGTATAAATTGATTTATAATTTAAATGCCAGATTTAATATAAAAAATCACCTCTAATGTATGGGACATGATAAAAGAGTGTTTTTCAAAAATTGTGTTTATAAAATGTTGTGACATGGTTGAACTATTATATTAATTCAAAAACTAATCTCACAAGTATAGTATAATAAAGAGTAGATGATATTAAAAAAATAAAAAAATCATAATAATCATGGTTTACCTGCTTCAAAAATGTAAAGTCACTATGTAGGTACACCATCAATACAGTAAAGTCACTATGTAGGTACACCATCAATACAGTAAAGTCACTATGTAGGTACACCATCAATACAGTAAAGTCACTATGTAGGTACACCATCAATACAGTAAAGTCACTATGTAGGTACACCATCAATACAGTAAAGTCACTATGTAGGTACACCATCAATACAGTAAAGTCACTATGTAGGTACACCATCAATACAGTAAAGTCACTATGTAGGTACACCATCAATACAGTAAGGCCACTTTGTATTTAAAATTATTCCAGCAGGTATTTTAACAATATATATATTAGTGTGGCTAACTACATTTATGCAAGACAAATGAACCTTCTGCGATTGGTCCATCTAATTGAAAGGGGTTTGGTTTTATTTGAGTGGGCAGCTAGGTGTTAGAGCTACAACATATGGTGAAATCGTCATAGAAGATTAATTCTTTTTAAATAAACTTATAATTTATACCTAAATTTAAGACTTTGGCCGCCAACACAAATTTTTTAAGTGACAGAAAATATTTTGTAGTTTTAGGTGTTAGGGCCGTGTCGAACATTCTGAATAGCAGTTTGTATGGAGTGCGCAGCCGACAGCTCTGCAACGGAAAGTCTATTTACGTATGCCGCGATAACTTGTAATATTATATAAAACTATAATTGTATTTTATGGATTTTTTTATATGGATTTTTTTAAAAATATACATACTTTGAATATATACTATAGCGACATCTATCATACGATGATAACAATGACATGAATACTAGTTTCAACGTGAGTCGGTCCAGGCACAGTAATAGCCCAGTCGGCTGAGCGGTATGAATACCTGGGCATAGTTGGTTTCCAAGGTCCGCGGTTCGCATCCCGCTTCTGCCGTTATTTTTGTGTTTGGATTGACGCGTTGAAAAAAGAATTTTATGTATAGTATATGTATATTTAATTATTAATAATTGTATTTCTTTGTTTTTATTGTGGAATAAAATTTAAGACCAATTGAATAAAACAGACAGGTCAGTGATTCATCTAACTCTGAGACATAATTATAAGTTTCATATAAATCAAATAACACATTTACATACATTAACCACTTCTTGCGAGCACTCGTACCACTAAATTGTCCACGTCGTTACGCTCGCACCGATACAAGCGTTCACTTTCCGTTTTTGCCGCTCTCGCATATGTTCGATGTTTACGCATATACAAAAAAAAGGGTCGTCTTCCAGCTGTATTTATCAATGACTCATGATACACCACACGTCTTACAGTTAAAAAACTCGAGCATGAAGTGGTTTAAGTTTATTAAACTAAAGATAATGTTTTTAATTAAGGTTTAAATGATTATTGATTTTTGAGATAGAAAAACTGAGCTCGCAAGTTATTAAAATGTAATTAAAGTTTGGGCGGTTGTTATTTCCAGCCGATAAACAATGCCGACTTTGTGGTGCCGGTGGAGATTGACGGCACGGTGCACCAAGTGTACGTGCTCAAGCGGCCACACGTGGACGAGTTCCTGCGGCGCGCCGGGGAGCTGTACGAGTGCGTGTTGTTCACGGCCTCGCTGGCTAAGTACGCGGACCCCGTGGCCGATCTGCTGGACCGCTGGGGCGTGTTCCGGGCGCGGCTCTTCAGGGAAAGTTGCGTGTTCCACCATGGCAACTACGTCAAGGACCTGGGCAAGCTGGGCCGCGACCTGCGCCGGGTGGTGATCGTGGACAACTCGCCCGCCTCCTACATCTTTCATCCTGACAATGCGGTAATTCTATTTATGTTTTCCATTAATGCTATAGCAGGTTATTAATTCCCCACCGAATGAAATTTGAATCTATTCGAGGAAATTCTAACTTATCGGATGCTTCATTATTCAATAAGCTTTTAAAATTAATTTCGAATAACTGTTAAATAATACTGATAAACTCATGGAACTGATAACCTTCCTGATGACCATTACTCGTGCGATGCTTGAAATTGAACTATTTCCTTCTTGTACAGTGAGATACAATTTCCAGGTGCCGGTGGCGTCGTGGTTCGATGACATGACGGACTCTGAATTGCTGGATTTGGTGCCGTTCTTTGAGAAGCTGAGCAAGGTGGACAGTGTGTATACAGTGTTGTGCAACTCGAACCATCCGTACAACGGGGTCGGGACTCCCCCGCGGGGGGGCAGCCCCTCGTAGCCCCCCCCGACCCTGAGAGACACGAGTGATCAGACTGATCACGTCCGGGCGGGTGGTCGAGAGAAAGAGAGAGGGTGTTTCATTTAAGTGCCAATTTTGCCTTGTGGATATAATATACATACTTACTATTTTACACAGTAGCTAAAGGATAATGTATTTTTATCGTAAGGCGGGTGTGCAGTCTCTTTCAATGTCATTCGATTCAGAAAGTTTGGATACGTTTCTCCTTATTATTATACTCTCATTCAAGTATTCTCTTCCGCGTCGTTAATTTGTTATTTCTCATTTTGTTTAATCCGTCTGTTGCTATTATATTTCAAATTAACTGAAAGATTGATAATTATCTTTCCGAATAGTAACTAATCGGTAATATTAAAATTTCCATAACCGCGACTTTAATAGAATGTATATCGTCCTGTCTCGGGTTTGACCCGTTTCAAGCTAACAGTATAATAACAATAATAATTGTGACGCGTATTTGCCGAGTTCCGCTAGAAGCCAACTTCCATATCATTGCAATCATCACTTGTCCATTTGCACCCTCTCGTATCATAGCTGAGGTTTGTACCTTAATCATTCGTTTTATGCAGACATAGTATCTTTATTTATTTGTTATTTATTGAATTTTATCTTCGATAGTATTTTTTAACGCTTGAAATTTTAAGCTTATTATTGCATCGTAACCGCTTTCTATTATCATAAGCCCCAATAGAATATTTGTGTTTTGTCTTAACCCCGCTTTTAGTGCAAACGTCCCTCCAGATATTGCTTAAATTATAATGATTAATTTAACCAAATTATTTTTAGTTCGTAGTCTAATATTTTATCATGGATTCATTTATCATCAATCGGACTGGAAGTGTTCCGTTGATTTAGATCGTTCATCGCGTTCCTCCCTCCCATCATTTAGCACGAAACAAACTCTAGCTTTAGAAGTATAAAATATTTTATTAAAGAATATAAATTCACTACTTCAGTGATGCAAAAAAAAATGACTCGTCAACTGTGCATAGATATACTCGTCGAGTCTAATAAGTATTTATATCTTGTAACTTGTAATATATTGTGTAAACTTGAAAAATAATATTGTCAGTGATGAGTGTTGAGACAATCAGTCACAATAATAATTATCTGATGAGTATCAGCCGCAAGGAAGCGTGAGGATTGTGAGGAGTAAGCTGTTGAATAGTGCAGAAGTATTGTTAAGCGACTAGTAATAATGAATCACAACGCTTGTGTACCCGATCTATCATTAACCGCGGCACTGGCCCGGAGCACACTTCAGGCCACACACAGCCACCTCGGTGATGCCCATTGTCTATATCAATTATTTCAGGGATCAATATATATATAACATACCTACTGACTACTTTCTCTAATTTTATACCTATGCGCTATGTTTTAGTGGCCTTATCATAATATTATACATTTTAATATTAATGTTAAAGATGTACTGATATGAGAATCATTAATAATCCCTGATGTGTGTATATATATATAATATGTATTGGTGACATTCTGCAATGTCATCTTCCGCCGTACCAGCTGCCTGGTACAGAAAATGTCCTCTGCATGACGAGAGCAACATTCTGGTATCCAAATATCACCTGAAACTGTTAACGATATCATTGTGGTATTATATGGATGTGAATGTTATTGTAGACAGTAACTGTGGTAAAGTTCATAGAATACCCTCGACAATACGGATGAGATGTTCTCACTGCTGTTTCTGTAAGTTGTGACTATTGCCGGGAGGTTAATCTATGCCATAGCTTAATTCCTAGATAATACTGATTTAATTCTTTAGTGTTTTATCCTGTTATTTGTTTTATGTTGTTTTTAACTCTTGACTAACGTGAATTTTACACTTGTCAATATGTTTGTACAGAAATATTATTTAGAATCAATTATAGTTTTTATACTAATTGCAATATATAATGAATTCATTTTAGTTTATCCTGAACTTAAGCAATACATCCCAAGATTGTTTGGCATCCGATGCCACTTTTAAACATTGTTTTATATATCGAATAGGAATGATGTTATGTAAATAGAATCACTACACGGTAATAAATAATTTAGAATGTAATGTAATATTTTAATTTTTAATCAATATGTTTACTTAGAACAAAGCTTTATCGTATGACCCTCGTAGGTTGGCATTTATATTGATTATACCACACAAGTAAAAGAACCGCTTCTGGGTCGAGAGCCTCGGTACCGACCAAGTACTTGTCAGTAACAATAGGTCCCGACCGAGTACTTGTCAGTAACAATAGATACCGACCGAGTACTTGGTCAGATTCATTATGTACTGACCGAGTACATGTCAGCTATACAATATGTACCGACCGAGCACATGTCAGTTCCATTAGTCACATCTCGGGCGCTGACTCGGGGCCGAGAAGAGGAGATCCCCGGGCAGCGGTGCTCTCGAAATTTGTGTTAGGAAATTTATTTCTAATAAACCTGTTTTAATAACATTATTTTTCTTATTATATGAAGTGTTTCATGAAATGGTTATGGGAGTATAAATGTATTATAAACATAAAAGCAAAGACTTACACTAGACACGAAATAGCCGCGTAATAATATCACTTATTAGGTAACATTTACCTACATTGAAATTTGTATTTATGGTGTACATTTTTGATATGATGTTGTACAAATGAAATCAAGACATTTGGTTATTTTACAGGAATGAAATAAATAGCATTAACATAAATATGTTTCCTTTATTACTTGTCCATAAAAATATGCACTTCCTGGAAATTGATTTGCTATGACAGATATTACATAATTATAATTGAATACTATTATTATAAATAACATCACTATAACATTTGATAATGATAAAATTACTATTCAACATAAGAATATAATACATATATATTAATTAAAGATTTATATTATAAAAATGTATAGGTAAAGTGGAACTAAGTAAATCAAGTTTCTACAATTCAAGTCCTTAATAACATACAAAATATGAATCTAATATTTTCAGATAGTTATAGTTTCCTGCCTTGTTCCTTCAAGCGCCAATTACTCAACGTTTATAGTATATAGGGTGGCGTGCGGCAGATACATGGATTTAAAAATATAATAAAACGCAGATTGTAACAAAATTATCTTTTTTTTTCCCGTTTCGCAAAAAGTCCATAGAAACTCTTACTGTGTGGGCTGAGGCTCCATTCTGCTGAATCCAGACGTCTTTCAGCTCCATACATTTAAACTGAGACAAGAAAAAATCCTGGATTATGGTAAGGTAACAAGCAGAAGTGTAACCGCTTGATCATTTTCTGGGGTAGCGATGGGAAACTGAGGCTTCTTACCGTGGACACATTTCCGGTATTTTGGAATGTATTAACCTAGGCAAGAATCCAATTCCAAAAAGGAATTCGGGTGCGGAAGGCTATATTAAACCTTAAACGGAAGGCACGCTGCATGCGGATGATCGAACGGTCGTTTGAAAAATACGTCTGCACACAAAAAACACATATTTCAACAGACCACTATTCTAGCAACCCTCACTACGTGAAACATAAGTTTCCTTAATTCTTCAACCGTTTAAAACTGTTAGAAAAGGAACAATTGCTTTTTTAAATCCATACGTCTGCCGTGCCACCCTGTATTATATAAATTAAAAACTGATCATTATTGATACTAATTATTTTTGTCTTATTGAGATAATAATTTATGATAAAGAATGCATAACCATAAAATGATATACATTACGCTATTATATAAAAGATATTTATTTTCTTCTAAATTATTTAATTATGGAGCTTTGATATACAACAACTTTTCTACGGCTAATATTTCAATATTAATAATCTGTATTATGTAAAATAATTAATCAGGTACTATCAATCACTTCAATGGTAACAGTGTGCATTCATTATTAAGTTTACTTTCTAGGATTTTTTTTGATATGGATTAATTACAAGGGGTTAATTAACCAGGATATGTCACTTTCTAAATATTTAATCTGAACATTGTTGAATGTTTATTTCATCACTACTGCAACACTATTTTTCAATAATATTATTATATTTTAGATGTTAACATGATAAACACATTATAGTTATATTGACCAAAACACTCGATAAAATAATGTGAGACATTGAATACATTAACTACACCGCCAATAATATTTCATTCATTTGTCTATGTCTGCTTCCTCATTGGCTCGGGGCTAAGAAGCATAGACTATATAGACATCACAAGCTGCCGCCATAAAACTATCAGCCGCCTTGGTCCTCGCCTCATCCCATGTCAGCTCTGCCAAGTATATTCTGTATATAGTTCCCGACGGCTTTCCAGGACGACGAAAGCCCCGGGGCTTGAAAAAAGGCAGCCGTAGCCACAATCTTCATGTAATAAGAGTAAAATACATCTTCTGTAAAAAAATGTTATTTAGAGTTCCTTACACCTGCACTGTTAACGAAGCTGATGTAGTTTTTAAAACTGGCCTTTAGTTAACATAATTTAATTTGTTTACATATAAAAATTATAGAATACCCAAAATAAGATTTATGCCTGATTCACTCTGGCAGTTGCATTTGCAAAGCTATCGTGAAACCTATTTTTTTAATTTGTTTTTTAAAGTGTTCTAAACATTAAAAATGAATGAGGTTTGCGTGTGGCTAGAATGTGTACTTCAGTATAAATAAGATCAGCAGTAATCCGTGTGAATTAAGGTTTCGTTGAAATGTCATTTACTACTTAATACTCTTATAAAATTAAGAGCATTGTAGTATAAATCATACCTAATTAATTATTACTTTTTTATTGTACTAGAGATCCCTTTTACCATTCATAGAATGATTAGAACAAATAATTGAATAATAAAACATTTTGAAGAATAAATCAAAAACAAAACTTTCAAAATACAAAAATTAACATAACATGACTCCCAGGCTTGCATTCTTCTTCAATTAATATAGGCCTTCAATACAATTAATTTAGGCCTTCCACATACATTAAAAAAATATATGTTTAACCTGCAGTGATGCTCAAAGGAACACTTTAAATAAATGGGGAGCAATACTTAGAGGGGCTAGCTTAGATATATATATAAGTAGCTCCAGTGACAATTAAGACAATACATCAGTGTAAGGTAAGTTGGAATTTTTTCAAATAAATAAAATGAATTATGTACAGTAACAAAAATAAAATCTATTTGATTATAAATAATTTGTTCTTGAAAAACTAACTACAGGTGATAAAATACCCATATTTAATTTGTATAATAAATTAAGATTCTTCTCAAAAATAAATAAAATAAAGATTCAATGTTAATGTGCATTGCTTTTTACATGCTTCACAAATAGTACATATATATATATATTTTACACAATTTTGATATAAAAATATCAATTTGTAATATGTTTCACAACTTCATTAAACATATATAATAAAAGTAAAAGTTTAGTGTAAATATGAGCAGTTATAATGTTTAATTTATTTTTCTAATGGACATTATAAATTACTTTATAGTCATAGATATTTTTTAAATTTATTACGCAATATTCTTAAAAACACGTTAATAAAATCATTTGCAATGACTTATAAATATATATATATATTTATATTACAAAATTGATAAAAATAATTAATTATATTATTTGGTTGTAACTCAATTAATAATAATAATAAAAATAAGTTGCGCCTCACGTGAGTGATACAAATTGCAAAATTACCTAACTTTTAATCCAAACATAATTATCTCTATACGAGTAGTACATCTATCTCAATTTAAACACTGTATTGTATAGTCAACAAACAATACTACAAAACTCAACAACATTACCCTTAGAAATGAGATGATTATATTTGTATTTCCTCTCTTTTTAAAAGTTGATCAATTTTACATTTTGTATCACTGAGTGACCATTTAAAAAATACATAAAAGAACAGTTTTTTATCTATGTATGGGAGGTCATAAATCAAGAATACCTGTACATTAAGTGAAAAAATCTAATTTGTGGGATTTTTAACTACATTATAAACATACATATTTAGTAAATATATATAAATAATTAAACTCATTAATATTATTGCGAGTAAATAAAAGTATCGATGATAGATCTAATGATTCATTATGAACTAGAGTCCTATTCTTTGCTTTAAAATTGTTATAAATAAAATTGAGTATTGTATGGAATGCTATTTCACAACACTTTTTAAAATTTACAACATAGTATTTCTATAATCAATTTTATACAATTACAATATTTATAGTCACAGCTAAGTAATATATAATGAATATGGTGGTTACTATATATTTACATATATGTTAATAATACTGAGTGATAAATCACATATTAGCATATAAATCAACAAACCTAAGATTTCATACTATTCGCCCAGAAAGATGCATAATATTACATACATACTTGATTATTTAAGAAACTTTTGTTTACAGTTACAAATACTTTAAAATAATTTTTAAAATCGTTTTCTCTCATATTTACTTACATTAACAGGATTTTTCATTTTTTTTTATATAATTGAATCCATTCATAATAATTATTTAAAAGCAGTTATCTTGAAAAAATAAATGATATATAACAGAAATGTAAAAGTGGAAAAGTTTTATTTGGCATTAAGTACCACAATTTAACAAAAAACATGTTTTCACTACCATTCATATTTATCAGAATCTAATTAAATTATAATGAAGCCACAAATCCTACTCTTATCATAATAACAATAATTATGTGGAGCAATATACAGGGAGCGGCAAAAAAAACTGATGGTTTTTGGCGTTGTTTTGATTTAAAACCGTCAGCTTTTTATGCCGCTCCCTGTACCATTTAATACTTTTTAACTAATCACCAGCCAATGAATGATTGTTACTTACTGTTACAGCATTGCTAAAGCAAGGACTAATTGTTAGGATCATAAATTAACATGACCCATCTTTTCATATCACTCATAATTACTATGGCACCAATGATCTTGTACAATTATTCAAATAAATATTTTTTCGTCTCGATGAATACTTTTACATCAATATTAATAGTATTTAATAAAGAAGTATGTATATACAGGTATACTATGTAAACGTAATCATGTAAAATATGCCTTTGGTTTATTAATAATATCACAACATCTAATTTTTCAATATCATATTTTTATGGCAGAATATTAACTATATATTATTGCTTAACTTAGTTATTATTTATAAATCAAAACTATAACAAATCATAAGGATAACAACTTGTGTATATATAACTATATTACTGAAAAAAATTAACTATAGTCCATCCAGTGTATGAAGAACCCTATGACACATTTATTGCCCTGTGCTAAATATCGTCCGATATAACGTTGTAAAAACGTTCGCTACCCATATTAATTTTATCAACATAAACAAAAGCCTCTCTTCTTATATATAATAAGTTATTTGGGTAAATATATCACAATAAAAACAAAATAATAAAAAATATATACATATTGTTACAAATTAGAAAAAATACGGCAATTTGTAACTATAATACTATAATATCTGACGCACGTAGAAGGCCATCTCACATTACTGCGAAAACCAGTGTTGGGGTATAGATAATCGTTTTTTCGATTGTTTTTGTAAATACCTACTTAAATTAAATATCAGAATTATTATCAATTATAAGTGAATATTAACAGGTTTTATGAGCCATGTAAAACAAACTATAAATAATAATATTAGTAATATGAAAATTATGAAGAAAAGCGAGTGTAGAGATAAATATTAGCACATAACCTTAAAAACACATATTTTAGTCGGAATCCGATAAAGCAGTACATTCTAAATTGTCTTCGTCACTATCGGAATCAGAACTACAACTTTCACACACATTTATAATCAGGTTCTGTTCACTTAAATTGTCAAAGCGTACATCGCGATCCCAATCTGCATAATATTCTCTTTTTGTTTTGTCCACCACTTTTTTCCAATCTTCTTCGACTTTAGAGAACCTACCAGTTTAAGAAGTGTTGGTATTTCGTTGCGGTCATAGTGAGCATACACATGATTTTGCATTGATTGATCATTTCCTCTGTCGTTTCTTATTTGGTGTTAATAATTTTTTCTCTTCTAATGAAGATTCACCGTATTTCTCCTCTGTGATCCGAGATACTGTAAATTTACTGATTCCTAGGGCATTCGCGACCCGATCTCGAATGTTTTCAACAGACAGCAATGGTCCACCATTTTGTTTTTCTCGATGAAATTAATCACACAAACGTACGAAAAATTCACGTGATTTACTGCTGAGAATAGTTCTTTTCTGTCTCTTCGGCATTGTAAAAACACAAAAATATGATTCAATGAAACAACTTTAACAATACTAACAATAAATATAATAATTACAACAAAAAACACGAATCGATTGAAGAACAACACGCTACTGAAAGTCAAACATTTGTACTGATCCGCCATGAAGCCGTCATGCGGAAATAGAGATGTTTATATACGATTCACTTCGAATTCAAATTCGATTTTTTTCGAAGAAGAAGAGAAAAAAATTCGACCTAATCGAAATAAATATTTTTGCCCCGTCCCTTTTACAAGGGGGAATAAATGTGTCATAGGGTTCTTCATACACTGGATGGACTATAGCGCTAAAACGTGGATAAATAAAAATACATTAATCACAGGAATATTACAATATTTGTTCACATAAATTTTCCATATATTAAAGGATTACTAAATAAATTTTTAAATGAGTTACTTTTTGGTTTTTATTCAGTAAAATAAAAGCGTTTCACTCACAGATTGTCACCTTCTCCTGAAGAATTTGAAAATAACAAGCCTGAAAAATAATAATGATGAATCAATTTGGTGTTAAATGTTTTAGTTCTGACCTATGCTTTTAAATAATATGTTTGTTTATATTCAATATACAATAATTATTGTTGGATGTATTGATATTTATATTATTAATACCTTAAGAGTTGTAAACATGATTCCCAGTTCCCCATTTTGCATGCAAGGCTCCAGAAAATCTTCAATAAAGTGTATTTCTGATCCCAGTTGCAAGATTCTGGCTCTGACGACAACAAAGTGAAAGACAGGAAACAGCTCGTCCATGGTCCATAAATACGCAGGACCTGCAAGCATCGCAATCAATATTTATGCAAAATAAATACAGATATTATATTTCACTGAACGATTTAGCATGATATTTTGATAAACAAAGTTTGTAATATAATAATGAGATTTTGGATTGCTATACCTAATTCTTTTTGTACAGCTGCTGTCATTTGTTGGAAAGTGCTTCTTATAACAAGCAGCTTCTCCATGGGAGAAAATGTTGTTTTCAGCTGCTGCAGAGTGTCCACCGCCTCGGAGAACAATTGATCCTTGACAGGCGAGAATGGTGGTGTTCCTGCAGCCATTCTTGCAGTATATCCGACCCAAAATTTCCTAGAATGCATATAAATGTTATCAATCATCCATATATATTTTTCTTCGTATGCGGTTATAATGATTATGAATGTGTTAATGCGTATCAAATGACCCAACAAAACTTTATTTAAACTCGTCGATTTTTACAGTTAAAATATTCATATATTTTATAAATATTTTACTAAATAGTATTGGGACCATTGTTCTAGAAATCAAGGGTATTTAGAAGATAAGATAAAAGTATTTTTTTTCCAGTTTTACAACGAATGAACTTAATGATGTTTGATATGTATCACCACAAATTTTATTAAAAATGAATAATCCACGTTATGTCTGAGTAATGGCTTACTGGTCGATACCAAGGAAAGCCATCAGAGTAATATCAGTTTGTCGGTTCCACTTCAACAGCCGCTTCCAGTAAGCCACATCCTCCCGCTGATGGTGAAGAGCGTACAGCACGTGCAGGGAGGCGTGCACCCGCGGCAGCAGCAGGGGCTGCACAATGCCGGACACGGATACAGGCTCGCCACTGTAACAAATGTAAACAACTAAATATCGCAAAGTAAATCATTTAAATAGATATATACTTCTGCTGTTTTAATAAGGATCACGTTGAGCATTGTTTATTCACTGCTGGAATATTGCACTGAAATACAAAATCCATGTTAAAACAAGGTAAAAAGTGTTATACATAAATGGATCTTGAAGTGAATGCTAAAAATATAAATAACATTTAACTATTTAAAGTAAAGGCACTAAAGAAGTCTGAGGCTGACCCTAACTAATGTCGTAGATATCCAAAGCAAACAATCTGAATGTTATTTCGATTTTTTCGATCGATATTTCTTGGTGGAATTCCATTATATCAGATATAAAATAAAAGATTCTTTAGAATTTATTCCACATATATTTTTTTTGTTGGATTTATGGGAGAATTCACATCATTTCAATCCCGAGGATAATTTTAAAATCTTACATGCAGAGAATAAAGGCACTAAACTCACAAATTTAGAAATCCTCGAGATCAACAGAGCGAAATCGGACACAACTATAAATCTAATTAATGACCAAATTATATTTGCTTCTTCCCCTCTTTTGTATCCTATACATCGTTGATGCTGCCTAACAATTTTTTTGTTTCAGCTCAAATTTAACCGGACTTCGTAACGCCTTCATCAGTATCATCAATTAATTATAATTTTACCTACAATGGTAAAGCTTCCCCATCTACTTTTGGATTATCCACCAAAATAATTTTTGCTAAAATTATCTAGAACTCATACGTAAAGTGCATTTTGATGTAAATGTTGATTGTTTTTTAATGGCCTTTGTAATTATAAATATTATTTTGTTGTGACATAAATGAACATACATATAATTATACATTAATGATTTCCTAAAACCACATATACCCATCACATAATTTATATACACCTTTTCGCTCACTCTTTTGCTTTATATAGAGCCAACAAAAATTTAACTAATTGACTTGAAAATGGCCATCCGACCTGGCTGAAACATGTAGTCAAAAAAAATATATGTGGAATAAATTCTAAAGAATTTTTTATTTTTTATCTGATATAATCTGAATGTCCCCAAAACATTAGATAGATTTCCCCTAAATATGAGTCACATATGCCAAGAGGTCGCCGCACAATCTGCTATAGCGAAAGGTGTTTTACCGATCACAAAAAACTACCCTCAGGAGTTAGAAGCGAACAGCAAAACAAGAAGCTCGGTCATCCTCTTAGAGACCAGAACCAGTGATCCATCGTCATTTATCAGCAGTACAAATAAAAAAGATCAAAAGTTGTTACCGATAGAGTCGGTGTAATAATACATTAGAGCTTGAACAGAATTAAAATAAGACTGCAAAAACAATCAAATAAACACATTTCATAAGCACAATATTTTTTTTTTATCATATATTTAATAGGTATGGCGATTCTTCTCACTTATCCAAGTCATCTTCATCTCCATCCTGTAGCTGGAAGTGTTCTCCGTGAGGCGGCAGAGCTGGGAACAGCAGCCGCACGGCCGAGTACACGCGCAGAGACAAGCAGCTCAGCTCGTCCACGGCATGAGACAGCAGCAGCGGGTGCACGCGCACTCCTCCGTACGAGGCGCTGAAGGCCGCCGCACAACCCGACACCAGCTGACCCAGAGGGTGGCTACTAGATTCACAAGCCTGGAGATTCAAATAACGTTTTAAATATAATGAGTGATAACAATGACAAGCTATTTACAGGCGGACCTCGACTTTCGTACATTCGACTTTCGTACATTCGACTTCTCGTACATTTTTGAAAAATAATATTTTTTTTCTTTTGCGAAAATTTAAAAATATTTTGTTTTCGTGCAGTTGTTTCTCTGTCGCACTATGTAATGAATATGAACGAGGTCCGTACTGTGAAAAATGTTACGTTCTGTTCGCACATATGCATTAACATACGAGCGCGAGCGAGTCCGAACGTGCGTTTGTATGTAATAATGTGTACACACTCCCGTCTGACCTCGATACGTTTAGTCTTGCGTATCGAGGTCAGACCAGCGCACGTACGGGTACATTGTTATGCGAGTTTTGTTTTAAATATTTCCTACCCGTTTTAACATAAGTGAGAAACGAAGAAACTGCGAAGTAGATATTGCTACAAAATAATCAAGAACCCATAAACTTCATACAATAGAAACGAAGATGGATATAATAAAACGGTCTGAAAATGGAGAGTCTTATGCTTCAATCGGCCATTCGTATGATATAAGAAGGTCTACGATATGTTCGATATTAAAGAATAATGATAAAATTAAAGAATATTTAAAAAAAATGGAAATATAACATCAAAAATTATTTCTAAAAGGCACGGCATAGTGATGGATGAAATGGAGAAATCTGTGTGTTATTGGATAAGTAATCAAAATCAAGAAAACATCCCTATGAGTACTTCAATGATTCAAGCTAAGGCACCTGGTTTGCATAAAGATTGGAAGGCTAGACTAAACGAAGATTCTAACACGGTGTTTCATGCAAGTAACGGTTGGTTTTCAAAATTTAAAACAAGGTATTCTTTACACAATATTAAATTCACCGGAGAATCAGCTGATACGGATGAAGATGCTACAAAATACTTTATTTCGTCATTGTCCAAAATTATTGAAGATGGAGAATATACCTCTAGTCAAATATTCAATGCAGATGAGACTGGTTTATTTTGGAAGAAGATGCCTAATCGTACATTCTTATCAAAGGACGAACCAGTTGTCCCTGATCATAAACCTTCTAAAAACCGATTGACATTGCTTCTTAGTGGAAATTTAGCTGGTGATTTAAAATGGAAGCCAATGTTAGTTTATCAAGCAGAAAATCCTAGAGCATTAAAAGGGAAATATAAAAAATTGCTTCTAGTCATTTGGAAATCCAATAAAAAAGCCTGGGTTACTGCTTTTATATTTAAAGATTGGTTCACTTCACATTGCGCACCAGCAGTAAAACATTATTGTGAAGTAAATAATTTACCATTTAAAGCATTATTAATCCTAGATAATGCTCCAGGACACCCAAAATCTCTACAAAATTTATACCTAGAAATCAATGTTGTGTTTCTTCCCCCCAATACTACGTGTCTCATACAACCCATGGACCAAACGGTGATAGCTACGTTTAAACGATATTATATGCGGTCGATAATGAATCAGGCCATCAAGGCAACTTACATGGAAGGTGGGACCACATTCAAACATTTCTGGAAGAATTATAACATATGGAACGCAATAAACAATATTGGAGACGCATGGGCTGAAAGTCAACAATGAAAGGTTCATGGATGCAACTATGCCCACAAATGATGAGTGATTTCATAAATTTTTATGAAACTCCGGAAACTATCACACTTGAAATAGTTCACCTAATGAACGAACTAAACCTAGATGTTAACAGTGAAGATGTTAATGAGATGATTGAATCTTAAGAGAACGAAAGTAGTATACAAATTGAAAGTGAGGAAGAAGAACCAGAAAAAATCATCAAGACCTTAACAATAAAAAACATGAACGAAGCTTTTAAGCATCTCGATACATTTTTGAATATTTTGGAAAAATGTGATCCCAGTGGAGAACGCATATCTCAAGTGCGTAGGGCGATTCATAATAGTACTGCATGTTACAGAACTCTCTATGAAGAAAAGAAAAAAAGTAGTAAAATACAATTAACACTTGACAAGTTTATTAAGAGAATATAATTTTTATTTAATATGTACTTAGTTTGTAATTATTGATAAATAAACATTTTAAAGTACAATTTTTGGAGTTTTTTTTTTGTACATCCCTCTACTAACTAGCGCCCAAGAACTGGCAAACGAAGCATTGGCTGACCCCCTACAAGATGGACTGACGATATAAGAAGAATAGCGGGAGTGACCTGGATGCGGAAGGTGGAGGATCGAAGAGGATGGAGACTAATGCGGGAGGCCTACGTTCAACAGTGGACGGACACAGGCTGATGATGATGATGATCCCTCTACTTTCGGACATTTAACTTTCGTACACATTTTCAGGAACCAATCATGTATGAAAGTCGAGGTCCGCCTGTATCTATATTTTAGGAAGATCACGATATGAATATGTAATTTGATTAATAAAAAAATACTCAATATTTATTACATCATAAAAAACTAAGATGGATCATACTTTTTAAGCGGTTTAGACAATGATAGTATCGATGATAGCCTTACCTTAAATAGGTATTTTTTTATTTCACCGTAGGACTCCATTGTCAAAGAGTCTTGTCCAAACTGCGGGATGACATCTAGAGTTTCTGTCAATGTTTTGTTATCACTGCGGTAAGACATCTCCAATGCGATAGAGCTTTTTCCAACGCTCTCATTCTGAGTGTTGGAGAGCAGGACGGCCACATTCTGCCATATCTTGTTGTTAGTGAAGATGATAGAGGAACCCCGGCCGTTGAGAATGTGGTCTCCCATAGGGGTCAGGAGGCTATCCGAGACTCCCAGCTGCTGGAAGCATTGGCGGAACAAGCCGTTCCACTTCTGGTTTGGGGCGACACACAGCTTTCCAAAAGAACTGCAAATAATACAAAACCAACTTTTTGTAAAATATTTCCACTCTTAACCACTTACCGGATGGATTTATTGAAAAAGAGTACCTAAAATTTGGCAGTTGTGAAGAGTTGATACTAAGGAGAGGTCTTTTTTGTCTCTCTCTAGTTCATAAGTCAAACTTACTCTTTCTGGTATACTTCTCTTTTTTCAGTTTTTTTTTATTTACAAATCGTTTGGAACATCTTTTCTATTTAATCTCATAGTATCAAGGAGGCATGACAATTGTCTGTTGTTAGACAGTAATCCAAATTCAATGTCCTTCATCAAAATCATTACAATTTGTAATTCCATTGCATGACTTTTAAATCACTATCGAGTAACGTTCCTATTCCAGTAGAATATTTGCGATCGTATCGTTTTAAATGACACCTCACTCATTCACTCCTCTCAGTAAACAAAGCTATTTATTACAAACGAAATAGCAAACTACCTGACGAGTTGAAAAAAGATCTGCCACAACTGGCCCTGTACAAATTATTTGTAGAAAGTAGAAAAAAGATCTGCCCTAATGAGACATGAGGGCTCATCTACTACATCAAACTAAAAGCAAACACATATCCAGTCAGATAGATTATAAAATAAACCTGATTCATTTGCCGTGAACTATACGCTATACGCTCCACCTGAACTTAAAAAACGTAACGACAATGTCATAGACAAAGTTGGAAGATGGTATGGGATATCTATCGATCATTGTCAGGCGGAATTCTTCTCAGGCTAACCGGTGAGGGAATTAAATATTAATTTAAATACTTACTTGGGTTTGGCATTAGGCGCTAGTGCAGGGTTGGAGACATTCATATGAAGTGTCCCAGCACTAATCTTGACGCCCTCCGTCCAAGCGCCATTCAGCGTTCCTTCAATCCGGTCCCCACTGGAGAAAGTCAGGGTCCCTTTACCGCTGAAGACTCCAGCTGACCTAAACTCTCCCTCATAGTGCGTCCCATCTTCAAACACCATAACCCCATGACCCTGCAAGTATTACACATTTCTGAATATTATACCTTTCCCAGGGCATCATGATTTAGCGGTCATGAGATTTACATGGATTTTTGAGCCTAATATTAAAGCTGTATTCTATTGATGTAATGTCGAAAGTTAGCTGAATACTTAATGTTAATGAGTTAGTAAATATATAATCTATTGAATTTGAGCAGAAAATTGTAGGTAACAATTAACGTATTTGTTTACTAGAAATATATTACAATCATTTTAATAATAATATAAACACCAATTAATAAATCCACAAAAAAGCGCTGCAGTCAAAACATTTAAATACATGTATTCTTCATTTCATGGGTCCTTAATCCTAAGCTTGAATATTTGATATAAAAAAAAATCAGAGTCAGAAAAGTGAGCTTTGTGACAAATAAAAAAATATTCCATTCAAACAAAAGATTATTAAGAAACTTTTGCCCCTCTAGTTTAAAATATCTCTTAAATATTGTAAATATAATGGCAGAAACTCTTACTGTCAAGGTGTCATTCATGAACACTCCTTCATAGTAGATGCCATCCAGGGTAACAATCAGGCCGCAGCCATTCTTCTTGTTGTCACTCCAACAGCCGAGGTACTTCTCTCCCTTGCCGATGTCGTCCATGACGCCGTAGCCCTGCCGCACGCCCTGCGCCCAGTCCCCCATGTACACGGTGGCTGTGGAAGTTGTGAAATCTCCCTGCTTCCTGACCCCGTGTCCATGTGCTAAGCCGTCCTTGAAATAGCCCTCATAGATATCTCCAGAACAGTATTTCATGACACCGAATCCATTTTGAAGATTATCTTTCCATTGACCTTCGTATGTACCTATATTTGGCATTTCCATTCTTCCGTGACCATGTATTTGGTTGTTGCGAAACTGACCTAAGTAGCTTTTTCCATCTGACCATTCAATCTTTCCGGCTCCGTGCAATTTTCCATTACGCCACCGACCTGAATATTTAGCATCTTTATAGAGCTGGCTTTTATTTGTGTATGTGTATGTTGCCATTCTAACCATCGGTGGCTGAGAGTTACTATGTTTATTCAGTCGAGTCTTTATAGTCATCTGGAAAGCCAAAAGCCATTCATTTTTCTCTTGAGGATTAGGAGCCGTTACAGTAAAAGATTCTTCGGGAGTTATCAAATGTATGGCATTTTGTAAAGCATCGGTATCGATGGCTGCTTCAACCCAAAGTGTAGCGAGTGGATGCACATTCTGAGTGCTGCCGTTCAAATGAACCAAAGTGTCTGTGAGCAGGATGAACCAATGGGAGCTGAATCTCCCTGAATGCAGGAGAGACAGAGGGTGGCTTCTCGACTCTCGAATAAGACGGCGTTCAGGGGTTTTGAATCCATCCAATGCCTTACCTGAACTTTCCCAAAATAGTTTAGTAACGTCAGCTTCTCTCTTTCTCTTTTCTTGCTTGTCATTCAGAGAATCCCATTTGCCGAGTACTTCTAAAAGCCTCTGCTCGATAAATGTTTTCACTTCGGATGATGATATTGATGAATTATATCTTACGAGAGATTGAATAATGCATTTGTAGGTATTCAACCGGCTCAAAGGGTGCATGAGCGCACAAGACACTACCCCTTCTGAGGTTTTTTTGTTGTTTTTCTGAGTACTCGAAGGTAATCTATCGTTAAATAAATTCTGTAGAGCGGTCGGAACATCAACGTGCAGTGATATTTGTGAGAAACCACTAATCGATATAACATCACAAATGGCTTCCAGGTATCTCTTGTAAAGAGCAATGTGCTCATCACAGAATTGAATTATTGCAATTTCGATGGCTTTTTTATGTCCCTCGGTGTATCTCCAAAATGATAATACATTAAAAGCTGTGAAATGCATAATATCTGCATAAGTACTGCACAAGGTTTCATAGACTATGGAATCTGAAGAGAAGGCAGCAGTCTTCTTCAGTAGTGGCCTGACTAAAGCTTGATTGACCAAAAGCATTTCTTCCAAAAATTGTTGCTCTATGGCCAAATCCTGCAAGGCGGGAGTTTCTTGATCTCGATGCGGATACGGATAGAAATAACTGAGCGTTCCAGAAGATAGAACTCGACAATTGAAGTTCAGATCGTTAGATAAATTTGTGTAAAAATCCTTAAGTTTTTTATTTCGTCTTTTATTAGTCATGTGATGCATACAGTTATTAACGTTTTTTCCAAATTCTAAATCACAACTGAATGTGACATTATCTTTTAAATTTTGAACGGATTCGGTAAAACCGGTATCATGTTTGCCAATATAAAATAAGTTCCCGTCTAAAGTAAAAACAAGACAGTGATTATCTCCGCAAGCGAGATCTCTGGCCCGGTCAGTGTTGGAGTTGGCAGCGAACTGCTGCGGACTACTTTTATCTTCATTGGAATGCGTACAAACTTGATGCCATCTATTGCGGCCCCAACAGAACACTCTTCCATCCAGAGTCAAGGCGGCGCAATGCGATTTCCCACAAGATATTTTATGAACTCCAAGATTGGCCAAACGGGAAACCGGAACAGGCTGATTCCGCTTGATGTTGTCTCCAGTGCCCAGCTGGCCTTGGTTCACGTTCCCCCACACCCACACCTCAGAGTTCAGCAAGCTTTGTCCTATCTTCACCAAAGTGTCGGCTTTGTCTCTTATGATGTTCTGAGACATGTCTTTATCGCTGACAGTACTTGACGACACTAAGATGTCGTCTAGTTTGTAATTAGACGTCAGGCTGTACATCATAGGATTGAACTCTTCAGCGATGAGGCTCTCGTAGGCCTCGGCCGCGTCGTTAGTCTCGCTACTGCCGCTCATGTGTCTGGACAGAGTGGCCACTTTGTCACCGACCGTCTTCACTCCCTCCACAACTAAATTAGTCAAGTTCGAAACATTCTCCTTTATTATCCTCGTCGGCTTCTCCGTACACTCAACCAAGTAGTCTTCTCCTGCCGACACCCACGACAGCTGTTTGGTCAAGAACTGCTTGGCAGCTTCGGTGTTGATGAAAATCATGTTACGTTTTTCTTCATCGTTCAAATCGCTCATTGACTTTGAATCGTAACTTTCTTGATCATTATTTTCGATGACATCTGTTTCCTGTTTGCTCGTTTTGAAAGATGAGTCGCCACTTTTTTTATTTTCGTCAAAATGTATTTTGGTAAGTTCCGAGTCTTCAGTGGAGGAACTGGTGTCTTCTGTGAGGGTCTGCAGCTCTCCCGGCCGGTCGGGGTGCGAGTGAGGGGCCGAGGTGCTGCTGGTCTCGTCACTGGACTTGCTGACGTGCACGCCGAGGGGGCAGGTCTCGGCCAGGGACAGCTGGGACGCCGGCGAGGACAGTCTGGTGGTCGACTGACATTCCGAGCAGGTGGAAACGAAGACGTCCTCTTCATTTTCACTGTCCGTTTCATCTTCACGCAGGCTCTTCCGGACAATGACGACACCAAAGTTTTCTCCGATTGCCGCTCCGTAAACAGATCGGCCTTCGAAGAATGAAACCTTGGTGGGTTGCTCGCTGTCCACGCTCAGCTGCGGCATGGCGCCGGTCGCCCACAGCTGTCCTCCCGCGGTGACGAACAGCACTCCGAACTCACCGGCGGCTAAGGACTTGATCTTAACTCTGTGGCTGGGAGTCTTGTGACCGTGGGAGCAATGTTTAGCATCCTCTTTGATAATTATCTCCTCGCGATCTTCCCAGGCGCTCGGGGCGCACTTGAAGGCGTTCCCAGAGCTGTCCACGTAGTAAAGGTGAGTCTCATCGGCCGAGATGTCGACGGCACAAACGTCCAAGATGCGGCTGAACTTTGGTCCGTCCGACGCTTGTTCAAGGTTAGCATGATGCACACTGCGATCTGCGCATAAAATTATTACGTGCTTTACGACGGTGCAGACTTTTATGACTCGTTTAGTGGATGGGCACTCGTCGTCAGGCACCAGCAAATACTCGAGGCCTCTCCAAAGACACAGGCGCTCCATGACAAATTCGCGAGCTGAAATAAATTAACCAAATTTACGATTAATGAAAGTACACGATCTGATTTAAGACTTCGGTGACTTAAATTAATGTCTAGTATTTTTACCTCGATTAATTATAATACAAAGACATCTTCAACAGCACTCCAGGCAATTAAAAATGAGATTGCCCACTAAACGTCTGAACTGTCAAAACAGTGTATATTTTTATTTGTCTTATGGCCAACCTACTTTTCCTATAACTTACTTAGGTAAGAAAGTTAACACTATCAAACGCGTAGGTAAGGGAAATTTCCTTAGAGTTTTGTAAAATATTTTATATGATTAAGTATTTTATATTATGATTCATTAAATTTTTAAAGTCATTTCTGTATATAAAGTGTTTTTTTATAGTCATAATGTGCCTTTATTTTTTATTTTAAAATATGAAAAAAATATAATTGTATATTAAAACAAAATCAAACTGTTAGTTCCCTGTCACGGACACCTTCAAAATATGAGCATGAAACATTGAAATGTATTCTCGTGTGTCATGGGGTACTTCCTAAAATGATCGAAGTACATATAACAAACTTAGAATCATTGGCAGCCACTACACGTACAGCATTTTATTTCATAAGTACATAGTGCTCTTTTTTTTTTGGAGGCAAAAAAAACCTATAATTTCCGCACAGCGCGAGGCAGCGCTGATTGCGAAAATATAAAGTTTTCAATAGTCTAATCCAAAGATACTCAACCTTTTTTTTCCTCGGGCCACATACATATATTTTGTAAAGCTACGCGGGCCGCAACACTATACTGGTATGACAAAAAATATCATGAAACCCACCACCCCCGTTTTTTTTGAAAACCATTTGAGATTTATAAAAATATAACCAAAACAGAATAATAATAGTACATATCACTTACCAGCATACGGTTCGTTAAAAATTACAATAGTGAAAAAAAAGAAAACTCAAAAGTAACATGTATCTAAACATTTATTTTGAAATTAGTGTGATTTTTTTACATTGGGATAAATTTTCAAAAATTTTAGACAAATCGGGTTTATAATTGCTGCATGCTACCCTCAATACGTCATCAAGGTGAGAATCAGTAAGTCGATTCTTGTGTACGTTTTTTGCATATTTCATTTTGGAATATGATGACTCACAAAGATATGTTGATGCAAACAATGTGAGGAGCAGGCAGGCACAATTTTTTACAGTCTTGTATTTATTTTTCAGGAACTAATTCTCAAAAATGGATGTACTCCTTCCCGTCTCTTTTTTCTTCAAAAATAGCTTTCAGATTAGTATCGTTCTTAAATTCGATAAATTCATCAAAAAGCACTGCATAATCATATGGTGGTATAGACGCCGTGCAGTGAAGACGTCTATACCGTCGCTCTTGTTTTAAACAATAAATCGCACTTAAAAATAAAACTTATAAACATTCTCTAACACCATCAGAATCGTCATCAAATTCTCTACAAAACGTGCATTATGGTTTATATGCATCTTTAGCGATCGCTCGTTCAACAGCATCGACGCGCAACATCTTTGGCGGAAGATCTCGTGACGTGCCGATGTCGGCCATTTTTTATTTTATTTATATCTCCATGGCAACTCATATGAATCATTTTTCTTGTACGAAATTTTACGCAGAAAAACAATTTGCGTTGTGGTTGATGATAATTTGAAAGATCAGATTTTTTGGACCGAATGTTGGCCGGAATAAGCTAACACCCAGCTAACCTCATCAGGTCAAGCTGGTTAGGGCACTCTATTGTCCTGGAGGTAGTAAATGCCCTCCTAAGGCGGATGAACCTTTATGGTCAACGGCATTAGGATGTGGAAATAAAGGGGAAAATACCACATTAAAGGTCTTAACGACATCCCACGTATCAGCAAAAAAATGATTGCATCTCAAGTAAAATTTTCCGGAGATAAAATAGTCCCCCAATCGGATATGGCACCTGGAATGTTCGAACATTACTGCAGAACGGCGCCCTAGACGGGAGTATTTGCAGCAAGTATTCGAGGACATGAACTGTAGCGCTTATGCTGAGCTGAAAAGGGTTGCGGAGGACCGAGAGGAATGGAGATCGAGATGCAAGATTCTGTTGCTGCAAACCAATCCACCGGATTGATACTACGAAGAAGAATCATATCCCAATGCAGCTAAATGTGTTAAAGTTGCTGTTTCTAGGTGCCAATGATTTTCTATAAGTAACAAACAATTCTTAATACTACGTAAGTCCTGAAATCTGCTCTTAAATTCCTTAGCTAAAGCAGCTAAATAATTTAAAAATATCTTATAGTTTTCTTCAGAAACATGTATACCATCTTGTTTAGCTTTTATAACAGTTGGAAAGTTATGCAATACTTGGTTCTCTATTTCTTCGTGGTAGATGTCCAATTTCTCTTCAAAAGCAAAATATTAATTCTCTTGTAAAAACAAAATAATTTCATGCCTCAAAGAAAAAAACCTTTCCAGAACTTTACCTCGGCTTAGCCATCTCACCGAGGTATGTAAAAGAATGTCACTATAGTTACTGTTCAATTCTTCCAAAAGACTTTTAAACTTCCTGTGGTTCAGTTCTTGGGCTCTAATAAATATAATTAACTATACTTATTGCAGTCTTCATCACGGCGTCTATTTCGGCAATGGAGATACGTGCTGATAAGTTCTCTTGGTGTATGATACAGTGGAAAGATAAGCGATTTGTTAAATTATATTTCTCTTTCAATAAAGCAACCAACCATTTTTCGGATCCGATCATTGAAGGGCATACATCCGTGCATACACAAACCAATTTTTTAATATCAATATCATTGTTTTCCAGAAATGTACTGAAAGTATTGAAAGTCCGTGCCTCTGGTTTGATTTTTCATAGGAAGAAATTTCAAAAAATCTTCATGAACTGAATTATGTCCTGTACAATATATAACAAAAACGGAACATTGTGATGTTGCTGAAATATCGGTGCTAGAATCAAAAGCCAAACTAAAATATTTGCATTTTCTCAGATCTTCTATGATGCGATTAAATATGTGTTTTGCAATATCTTCAATGCGTCTGCAAAGGTAGAATCAGAGAGCTGCATACTTTTGATCTGAGATATTATTTGATTTTTATTTGCTAAATTTATCAAATAATACGTTGGAAGCACTGAGGAAACATTCTTTCACAACCTCTGCGTCGGTAAATGGTTTCATATATTTACCAAGTATGTAACAAATTTCATACGACGCTCTTGTCACTGCTGCGTCATGTGATACCGCCATTGATATAATATTTTGTTGATGTTGTAAGAATGTTAACTTTTCAGTTCTTATTAACCTCTCCTCCCCGGTGATGTCTATCGACTACACATTGCTTGTAATAACTTAAATATCTCTGTAAATATAATACACACAGGGTTCAGATTTTAGGTATTCCTCCTTAACACATTTACGTATTGAAAAAAAATATATATTTATAATAATAGGCACTCATCGGGAGCAGGAAATATTTTTCTAAAATCCGGAATAAATTCACCACTACAATCAAGACGCGTCAACTGTCATGTATTCATTCGACCTGTCGGAGTCATACAAAACCGTGTGCAAAAATAAAATAAAAAAATACCCAGATAAGTCGGCATCTATACTCCTCACTCTCGCTGACGTACTAATATGAGTGAGCGAGACGGGAAACCTTAGTTGGTCGGCTAGTTCGAAATGATATCGATGCGCGTCGGCTCATCGATATGTCGACAGGCTAAGTAGTGTTAGTAGCTCTCGGAAGTTCACGCGCCAAGGTGCGTCTGGCCGTTTGAGTCTTCGTCTGATGTTTTTCATGTTTTTAGCTATTAAATGTCAATTATTACTGCTTATTGACATCAACTATTATAAAATTAAGCGATATCTTTGAATATTTTCATTTTTTCGAATTTCTACTCATTTTATTCACTTTAAATCAGAATGTGTAACGAGTACACACCATCGGAACGCGCGGAAGTTTTTAACATAGTAAGGCGAGGGTTAAAGAGCCAAGAGGAAAGGTATCACTAAATGTTTTGTGCTTCGTGGTATAATGGTGAAGAATGTTATATTTTTTCAATATAACACTCTCACGACATATCAAGCATGTGGTCGAAACATGTTTATTAGACACAACGAAATAGTATTCTTCCCATTTGACTTGAAACACTCTTTTTTCGTCGGACATTTTTCGATTGCATTTCGAAGACACTCCCGCCATTATGGGTAATTAAATTATAAGAAATCAATATTTGATAAGACAGCAAAAAAATCTATCGTATCCGTGTTCCACGTAATGTTTACTTGAAATAAAGCCGCAACACTGTGACTGTGACGCATTCAACTTTGGAGCTGGCAAAAATTTATGTGCTGCCACAAGCAAAATTATTTGCGCGCATATTTGTCTGTCAAATGTTTGTTTTTTGGGGATTAAATCTAGCCTGTGCAGTAGCAACACTCTTATCCCAGATCTGATGTTGACACGACAACGACCATCCTCTTCGGGTTTCCATGTCTGTACGTCAAAGTCGAAATTAATCTCAAGATATACGAAATATATTGTAGAATGCCAGATTTTGTAAATCATGTTCCTGATAATAAATGTGTTAAGGGCTCCACAAAAAAGCTTGGCGGGCCGCAGGTTGAGTATAGCTGGTCTAATCTATAGCACAGCAAAACTATTAAAATTATATATATATAATTTTAATTAATTTAATTTAATGAGAAATAATTTAGTAAAACGTATCACAAATTTGATTAATTCTTGTCATATATATATATATATATATTATTAATTTATTTACTACGTAAGTGTATGTTTTTTATGAATATATATATATATGGATATAACGATATACGTAAATATTTGTGCTAGCGATAGTTAACATTAAGAAAAAGTTTGCTTAATTTCATAAATGCGTTCCGGGTAATAGGTGATTTTTTCATTAACTATGTGCAATTAGATGCCAGTATTATTAAATCAGTCAAAATGTGAACAAGAAAATAGAGGAATGGAGAGACTCGTACGGTAGGCCTACGTTCAACAGTGGACAGACATCGGTTGTTTATGTTACTTTATCCAATTCTTTACCTCTTGACCAATTGTAGATGGAAGATTTCTGTATCTACTTCTTCGTCTCTCTATTCCTCAAAAAAATCACTCCATCAAACCTCCAGTATTTTACGCAGGTATTTGCTCTTAAAGCCCATTAAACAACCACATTAGCTGTTATAGTCCATCCAATATATGAAGAACCCTATGACACATTTATTGCCCCTTGTAAAAGGGACGAGGCAAAAATATTTATTTCGATTAGGTCGATTTTTTTTCTCTTCTTCTTCGAAAAAAATCGAATTTGAATTCGAAGTGAATCGTATATAAACATCTCTATTTCCGCATGGCGGCTTCATGGCGGATCAGTACAAATGTTTGACTTTCAGTAGCGTGTTGTTCTTCGATCGATTCGTGTTTTTTGTTGTTGTAATTATTATATTTATTGTTAAAGTTGTTTCATTGAATCATATTTTTGTGTTTTTACAATGCCGAAGAGACAGAAAAGAACTGTTCTCAGGAGTGAATCACGTGAATTTGTCGTACGCTTGCGAGATTATTTTCATCAAGAAAAACAAAATGGTGGACCATTGCTGTCTGTTGAAAACATTCGAGATCGGGTCACGGATTCCCTAGGAATCAGTAAATCTACAGTGTCTCGGATCACAGAGGAGAAATATGGTGAATCTTCATTAGAAGAGAAAAAAATATTAACACCAAATAAGAAACGACAGAAGAAATGCTCAATAACAAAACCCGATAGCTTTGATTTGGCAGCAATTCGGAATCACGTGTATGCATACTATGACCGCAACGAAATACCAACACTTCTTAAACTGGTAGGTTCTCTAAAGTCAGTCGGATTATTTCAAGGCAGTGCGACGTCTCTTAGTAAGGTATTGAAAAACATTGGCTTCAAATATAAAAAATGTGAAAAAAGAAAGTTTATAATGGAGCGCTTGGATATTTCCCTGAAAAGATGCGATTTTTTGAGGCAAATGAAGAGCATTAGGAATTGGGAGAAAGTCGTTTTTCTCGACGAAACTTGGCTCAATGCTAATCATACTGTTGGTAAAATATGGACCGACGACACGGCTAAATCCAGGACGAAAACTCCTGAAGGAAAAGGACTAAAATATGTGTTTTTAAGGTTATGTGCTAATATTTATCTCTACACTTGCTTTTATTCATAATTTTCATATTACTAATATTATTATCTATAGTTTGTTTTACATGTCTCTTAAAACCTGTTAATATTCACTTATAATTGATAATAATTCTAATATTTAATTTTAGTAGGTATTTACAAAAACAATCGAAAATACGATTATTTATACTCCAACACTGGTTTTCGCAGTAATGTGACATGGCCTTCTACGTGCGTCAGATATTATAGTATTATTACAAATTGCCGTATTTTTTCTAATTTGTAACAATATGCATATATTTTTTATTATTTTGTTTTTATTATGATATATTTACCTAAATAACTTATTATATATAAGAAGAGAGGCTTTTGTTTATGTTGATAAAATTAATATAGGTAGCGAACGTTTTTACAACGTTATATCGGACGATATTTAGCACAGGGCAATAAATGTGTCATAGGGTTCTTCCTATATTGGATGGACTATAGCTAGATGTCAATTGCCAAGATTTGCAATCTTTTAGATGAATCAGATGAATGGAGGTAATACGGACCCAGTATATCTGACATTTTGTTTTGATATAATTTTTTTAGTGGTAATTAATCATCTGCTGTCAAAATATTCAATAAAATTGATAAATTTATTTAAATTGTTATTTTTATTATCTCTAGTAAAATAAGTATTTTCCCAATGATAAAAATGTTGTTTTATGTACAATGAAGTAGGTATTTTGATTGTTTTTTCTTAAATATACCTAAAACTGTATGAGAGATTATTTCTTCTTTATTCCACGCCAATTTAGATCTAGTAATTTTACTTATTTGAATGATTATATTTTGCTACACAAATGTACGTACTGTAATAAATACTATATTTTAATAATGATTGTGAGTCGATGGTTACATTCTTTTCTTTTTGTACCTTGTCTATACTTATCTAGCATTATTGTTTACGAATTGAACTGTCAAAGTGTCTGATATACAAATAATTTTATTTAGCGTAGGAAAATGACCGAAAGGGAATCTCAAATACACTCAGACTTTGACATCTCTAAAATCTGTAGAGTGTGCTGTTCACAAAGAGGTGTCATGGTGTCTATATTTAGAGTCCACATATCTAGAAAAATTATGGCTCTAGCTGCTGTGCAGGTAAAAAAATGATAATTTAAACTACTGACAACAACATTTTAATACTCATAAAATGAAATGTATTACCGTATACTTAAACATTGCATCAAATTATTTTTAAGGTTTGGGAAACTGATGGTTTGCCAGGACAAATATGCAATGAGTGCATTATAAAGTTAGATATTTCTTTTCAATTTAAAAAGCAATGCGAGAAGTCCGACCAACTCCTGCGGCAGCACAAGTCTCTCCTGGAAGCTTCTAAGACAACAGTGAGAAAAAAGATTAGAAAGGAGAAGTTGTATGAAATTTCTTCTGCCAGTTCTTCTTGTTTCTTAGAGCACATAGAATGTACTCCAGACGTTAGCTCGCCGACTGTTACCAGAAACACTGAAGGTTAATGTTATTGAATTTAATTTATTACTTTACAATTAATAATATGTATTATTTTCTTCATAATAATATTCACTTCTGAAATATTTCTTTTGGAATACAATTTACTCCTCTCCTTCCCTTCTAATCCTGGGCTATGTTGGCAAATATTCTTAAAAAGCCTTTTCTTTTATTTCATATATTTTTCTATCATTATTTGTGGGTACTACGTTCTACAATACATATTGTATTATCATTAAGTAACAACAATATATATATATATATATATATATATAAATAATATAAACATTTGAGTAAATTGCATAGGCATCTTGCTTTCTGCATCCTGCATTTAATTTCAGAATTGTCGACAGAAATAATATTTAAAATACAGTCCAGAAATTGATGTCGTAAATATATTAAAAATATTATACTTAGTTTCAGCGTCCGAGATACCGCATAGTGACAGTATCCTAACGGACTTGTCGCATGCTGTTCCTGTTTCCCTTAAGAGCCACTCTGACCTTTTAGAATACACCTTCGAGGAAGTGGACTCTCTGGAAGACCTCAAGCCGGACCCCAAAGGCTATCAGTGCCAGACCTGCTACAAAGTGTTTGGTACCTCTACTAAGCTGTCGAGGCACATCTATGTCCACTCAGGACAAAAGCCTTTCAAATGCGAGATATGCAAGAAGGCTTTCTCGCACAATAGTAATTTAAAGGTGCGACCAAATTTACATTTCTTTTTTTTAATAATAATTTTGCATGTAATTTTGATGTATCTGTATAAAATCTTTTGAACACGCCAACTTTTATGTGGATTTGTTAATCAATTTTTGGGCAATTAATAAAGACTGTAGTATATTTTATAGTAAACAAATATATCAGACGTTGCTTAAAGTTTTTAACTGTAATCCAATATATATTTTATATTCACTTAAGTTAATTTAAAACATTTTTTTTAACCATATCCGCTTTATATTTGGAGCACATGAACACCGCGAATTGCCGTTTTGGTTCCCGGGAACCTCTAGGACAAGAGCTTGCAAACTTGCATAGACTGTGGCTGTAGTTTTAAACTACAAGAGTAGAAATAAAGCTGTAATATGAGGTTACAAATTCCATGTATAGCTCATGACCGCTATAGAAACATATGCAGCAAATGGGTTAATCTCCAGTTCAATTGATTTTAGAACCATTTATGAATTTTATTTAATCCGTCCATAACCACACAAAATCTGTTTAATTTTTATCTAATAAACAATTATTGTGTGTATTAAGAAAAAGTAACTTATTTTATATTCTCAATAGACTTGGATTTGAAGTGTACATGTGTGAGGAAGGTTGTGGATATTGGTATTGTAAGTCACTTGCACAGGAATAGGTTAATCGTTATGTAATAATTTAGGCCCATATGAAGCTTCACAGTGACGATCGGCCCTTTATTTGCAACGTGTGTCAGAAAGGCTGCAAGCGCACTAAGGACTTAGAGATGCACATGCGCACACACACGGGAGAGAAGCCACATGCATGCAACACATGCGGACGTGCTTTCTCTTCTTCAAGTAAGTAATATTTACAATAAAATAATAACAAGGCCATGGGAATACAAGATAATAATCAAATGATAAATTTTAACAAATAATATTTTGAGATATTAGTTGACCAATCTTTAATTTATAAGTGTAGCTAGAATCAAAAACATGCTTCGAGTTTACAAATAACAAAGTCACTCATTATTTTAAAAATTCCAGGTAATTTGATTGCCCACCAGCGCACCCACACAGGTGAGAAGCCTTACGTCTGCTCCGTGTGTCAGAAAGCATTCTGCCAATCCAATGAACTGTCCAAGCACCGCAAAGTTCACGTGAAAGAACGTCACGTGTGTGAGATCTGCAATAAGTGTTTCAGTGGCTCTGCGGCGCTGGTCGTGCACGTGATGAACCACAATGAGGAACGGGCCAACGTTTGCAGCATTTGCTACAAAAGTAAGCGTCATATTCTATATGTTAAAAAAATAAATAATAATCTCAGTATACCAGTGGCATGCGATGGGTTTTATATTATATTAAGGGATGCTGTACAAAACATATTGATTTATTTATTATAATTTTATACCTTCTTTCTTACTTAATTCGTCTATTACTGATATAAAGAGACGCATATTTTTTTAATGTACTCAAGAATTTTCCGGAGATGATTGGGTGGCAGTGAAAAATTCTCTTATAAGCGCCTAAAGTAAGAACTAAATATTAATGTAATGAAATTTTGATAAAATATAGTATTTTCTCAGTGTAAAATGGGATGTGGCACTTCCAGAGTATTTATGGTCCGCACACCACTGCAGTACACCATCATGTGAAATCCGAGTTGCTTTTCTAGATCTTTAAGTATTCAATTTTTTTTAGGTAAATACCAAAAAACGGTTATTGAAAAATTCTGCAAAGATTTCAATGAGAATTGCTCTGTATATTGAGTGGTGATCCGCCAACAGCATAAGACCGGGCATGGCATTTACGCAATATTAATTTTTAAGGACAATGTGTTGATCTGGTATCTGTCTTACACTGATAATACTGCTAAAATTTCGAAATTTACAAGTCTTATTTTAATAACAGAAGTGTAACTAGTAGTAGTTGGAAAGTGATAAAAAAAAAAGACTAGAGGCCTTTGAGATGTGGTCGTACAGAAGAATTCTCGGAATTTCCTGGAGAGACCACGTCACGAACAATGAGGTTCTCAGGATAATCAAGGAAGATAGGCACCTAATAAGAACCATCTCAGAGAGGCGAGCCCGATGGATTGGTCACATCATGCGCCACGGTGGTCTTCTTCACGATATTGTGGAGGGGATGGTTGAGGGTAGAAACTGTAGAGGGCGCCCTAGACGGGAGTATTTACAGCAAGTATTCGAGGACATGAATTGTAGCGCTTATGCTGAGCTGAAAAGGGTTGCGGAGGACCGAGAGGAATGGAGATCGAGATGCAAGATTCTGTTGCTGCAAACCAATCCACCGGATTGATACTACGAAGAAGAACTAGTAAGTTACAGAAATATATATTGTATATGTGTATACTAAAATGGTAAATTTGTTTCAGGTTTTACATCTACTGCGGCGTTGGCAGTTCACCTGGAGAAGCATGAGATGGGTCAGTTAGACTTCTGATAGACTGAACAGTTGATAAAAAGGAAAGGATCAACATTACAATAATCAAAGTGATAATGAATATTACAAATCTACAGCAATCATGAAAACCTTTACGACAATGATACTCGGGGAAATGTTTATATTACATGTTAGACGCTGTTTTCTACATATCTATCAGTTAATACGTTCCACGCCACGTAGGTCACCGGTGACCTACGCTGTTGCTGAAAAGGGCGGTCTGTAGATTACCGGTGACCTACGTTTTTTTTTCTTTCGAACAAACAGTCCCTGTACGCCAGCGGTTACATTTCAATGGAATATTAACATTGAATGTGACCTATATGGCGCCTCCGAGTCGAATGCATTAAAAACATTACGTTGGCGTTAAACGTGTTAAATGTTGAAATTTCCGATCCAGTATAGTGATAATAAGTTTATAAAGATGCAATATACAAATATTTTTTTAATAAATAAGAATATTGTCGATTTACGTTTTATTAGATTTAAATAATTGTTACTGCCATCAAAATTTTCATGACAACTTTATTATTCTAAATAAAATATTTTCATATACAATTCACTTTTTATTCAATTAAACATATTTATTCAATTAAACATATGATTAATATTAATTATGAACTTAATGGAACATATTTCGTAGAGCAGTAGAGGCTTTGTCGGAAGATGAAACTAAAAGATGATCAATAAATGGAAAAATTTCAAAAGAGAAATAACTATCATTTAAAACGCTGACTTATCAGCATTATTCGGTGCAGGAATCCTTCTGTAAAAATATAATTTAGTCTTATTCATACACAACCCGATCTATGACTCGCTACTAATAAACGCTCTTTGATGCATTCTTTCAATGACTTTAATAAATACACACATCAGCAACACTCTTACTGACAGTAGACCAAGTAACGCCGAGTTTCGTAGACTAATGGGACTTTTTAAATCCTTATCAGCAAATTATGTAAAACTGGCTCAGATTTGTCAAAAGAATACAATATTGGGCAATTTTAAAGATATGACCTTTAATAATTGCCGATGCCGGTGTGAGAAAAATAAGCAATTTTACTTAAAATAATACAAATCATAGTAAGCATTGCCAACTAAACAATTTTAAAAAAGTAGTTGTTAATTAACTAAGTACCTGATTTTTAATCTCTCGGATGTATATTTTGAAAACATAATTCATAAACAAAGCCCTACAATCAGTTTATGAGAAATAAACTTCACAGTTGACTGTTCCTGAAGTAAATTACATTTAACATCCAAAGAATTAAAAACCATTTTTATCTGTTAAAAATCCATAATAAAAGTACCATAACATTATGGAAAACGGTAGGCCATATTTACACTTCCTTATTTATTTAAAGAATAATAAATCAATTGAGTTTATATAATCACTTTAGTGCTGGATAATTTCAGTTTTCACCTTCTTCATCTAGATTTGTTTTTTTAACAAAGTGTTAAATTATTGAAACAAAATAATTTTATACCAATTACCTTAGAGTTTAATTTCAAGTTTTTTTTTTTTAATTTTGTTCCGGTTTCCGATATGGAAAGTAATTTTAATAACGTTTATCAGCAAATATACAGCAAAAATTATAGCAAATAACTCCTAAGGCAATGATTATAAAATATGTTAAAAAGCTACAAAATGAACTGATGATATATTTTCATATCAATAATTTCAACCACCTAATATTGCGTTAATAATATGTATAGAACTTCAATTTTTATAGTATTTTACATCACTGTTGGCAAGTCTGGAGATAACTTATTTATAACGCATTTGAAGAGACAAACATTGAAAATAATTACCCAACTCGTCTTTGACGGTTTATTGAATATTAAATATATATGTACTAATGTAAATTATATAACCTACAAATAAAAGAAAACACATTCTTAGTACAATGTGGAGTACATCATATTGTGGTTTGCCAGGTGTGAGACACTCAACTTGCAAATGTGCCTATTTAAATATATACACAATTGAAGAGTTCTGCCCAAGTTTCAAGTAAAAGAAAACTTCTTACATGGTATATGAAAAATTATGAAAATGAAATATAAGTACCTATTAAATAAAGTGCTTAAATCTTTATTTAAACAATATCTACTGAGGTAAAAAATATATTTAAAATAAGTGGAATATAATATTTTTACTGTGACATGCATTAATTTTAAATTACTTTGTAGATATAATCATTAATTAACGTATTGATTAAAAACAACAGAGCATTTAAAGTTGATGAATTTTATATTTAAATAATAAATTTAAGCAATTGAAAAATGTTTAGATATAGTATTAACACTTGACACTTTCAAGCGTTGAATACTAAGTAGTTTAAGATAAAGTCAATTCTTTTCATTTAACATTAAAGCATTACCTTGTGGATACAAATACAGTTGCTGGGCATAACTAAAATATGAAGTTAAACTAATGCTTCTTCAGGAGCGGTAATCAGATACACAACATTCCCATTTAGAAATAATCAGGAATAGATAATTGATCGCAAATATTATTGATTACATCAGAAACGTTTGCAACTAGGAAATCTGTATAGACTTATATATTTAATATGGGAATACTTTTATAGATAAAAAGTTAAGGGTTTTTATTAAACAAGAATGCTTTTTTTTTAAATCATCACTTTGTAGAACATAATACAAATAATATAAACACAGCTTGTTAATAATGCATTAATAAAACAATAATCATATTATTATTCTGTATGCAAGATGTGATGTGTTGTCTTTATAGAAAACATATTACACGGAAAGGGCAAATATATTCTTATAAGTTGTTTTATCGTTGTATTCAAAATTAAGCATTTAAACAAAAACTTAATAGGTTATTTTCCTACAACAATTTTCAGATTTTCTATTCAGTAATGAGATTTTCCTAGATATTCGGCAAAAATCTAAAACAGGTGCCACTAACCGTAATTAAACAAATAAATTATTGGTTCCAAACGCAATATATATTTTTCAATATACACACAATGAAACATATAATTCTTCATTTAATTTAATCAATAACTGAATAACATACGAGTACACTCCATCCTTTTTTATGTGATAAATTGGTTCAAGAATGTGGTGCAAAAAAAATAGGGTAAAAAAAACCTTCATATAATTCAATGAATCAGTTCGAAAAATAAAAATGTTCCGTAAAAAAGCTCAAAAATAGTCTAAAAAATATAATCTTTTCTTCAAATTCGTGCATTCTTTTTTAATTCTTCATTTCTTTATTTATCATAAAAATAAAATGAGGAACATATTCAAGCATATGCACGTATAACTATATTAACTTATACGTATTATTCGCTGTCATCGCTTTCAGTTATGAGATATAATCTTTTGTGATATTTTGAATGTAGTGTTGAATTTTCCTTAACCTTTAAACATCCAGTGGTCCCATACAGGACTGCAAATTTGCGTCGTTCAATGCCCTAGCAGGCCAATGATTGTAATGTTTTGTCGCACAATAGATTCTTCCATGAACTTACTTTAATACTGTTATAACAAATTGATGTAATCCGATTGTTAAATGAACCATAAGCACTACTGTATGGGACCGTAGGGCATTGAACGACGCAAATCTGCGGTCCCGTAAGGAAACCACTGGGCGTTTAAAGGTTAAATCTGAAGTTTGCTTGAACTAATTAGATGAAATACTATTTTTTTAAGATTCTTGACCCGAGTCAATTATTATTAAATTGTATTTAATTTTGTTGATCCGAGGGTATTTTTTTTTTTACAATAAATTACATTATAAGTTTTAGGTTTGTTTTCTCAATCTTCCATGGCTGATATGCATATTTACTATAAATGCGTAGGTAGACTTTTTGTCGACATCATTTTGATTTGTTAGTTTTATATAAAGTTTAAGAACAGATGATTTTGCGTGGGGTCATCACTTCTTTTGCGTAGTGTCTCACAAACGCATTTATTATGTAAAAGTGCAAAAATATCCCATAAAAAAGTTTTCATAAAAAAGGACTGGGTGTACTGTAAGTGTTAAGAAATACAAAGCCTTTTTTATTTATTTATTTTAAAATATTATTGTTGAACATTGACGTTTTGACATATTTTTAATTGGTTTATTTTATTTGAAAATAAAAATTACAAATGATTAACTAATAATTACGATAATATTTAAAACTCTAGTCACATGCAAAGTTTTCAATATTAATTCATCCTCCAGAGAGCGACACAGAAAAAGAAAATGATGAAATATAAATGGTACCACGGGATGGCCATTATTATTCAGTGAGATCAATATTGAGTCGATTTACTTTTCAGCCATTTAAATAACAGAATTATTTGAACTTTTATAATATTATATTCTACGGTGTGAAAGTAACATTTATTTGACTTTTAATATTTGTAAATCTTGCCGCTTTCTAGAGGATAAAAGAAAGATGGAAGTTTCATAAATAATGTTTCAACGAGATGATCCAAGAAATCATGTATAATAATATTCCAGATTAATAATAAACAGAAAGATTTGGCAAATAGTTCATTCAGTATAATTTTCATCGTAAATTAATTTAGTTCAGGACCACAATTTATAATAAAAAACGCAAAGAAGGAAAACACAAATCAAAAAACAATCCAGCAATGTTCCACTTTTTATCTTAGTGATGGGACAAATATCACATCGATATTAGTGATAGGAAAAATATCACATTTCCTTATAGTCGATAGAGGAATTTATGTATTTATTTATATTGAAAATGTATTCGTACTGTAAATATGGTTTTTATTTTGTTTTGATAAAATATCAAAGACGATTGATGTTTCGATTCACATAAACTCAAAACATTTTTTTATTAAAATGACCCCGTCTAACGTCAACATGACAAACAGTGTAATTATGTTGTATACCTTTTTAAACAAAATTTGAATCGAAAATATAATCTGTGAAAGTAATCTTTCTTCTACAGTAAACGTCTCAAATATAAAGCGACACAATAAAATTATATGCGATCCCCCATCACTAAACATAAACCGAAGGACAGGAAGAACATTTCAGTCACGATCCGGACGCCTCGATGACATTGCACTTTTGTTAAGGAGTTACGACAAACCGTCACATATTTATTAATTTCACCTCACCCGCCGATATAAAAAAACGAGGCAAGGAAAGTTCTATATAGTATTTATACGTGTGCGGGAACAAATCACTTTTTAAACCGTTCAACTTTAATTAATATATTCAAGATGTATTATATTCGAGATTCTGTATATTGTTATAATGTTAAAGTACATCTAAAACAAATCAGTACTCGACTATGTGGCGCCGCGGGTGACCGGCTGGGGAGTGGGCGCCGGGGGCGCGCCGCCTAGGCCACGTACGTGTAGAGCTTGCGGTCGTCCGGCATGCGCGCCAGGTACTCGCGCTCGATGAGGCCTTCGATGCGCTTCTTGATGATCACGGGAGACGGCAGGAAGCGGCTCTTCAGCTGCTCGGTCACCTCAGCCACCAGCACGTTGTGCTGCAATCATAACAGTGAAAGATGTTTTAAAAAAGAGACTTTATGTCACCGAGGTATAATTATTATTTAAGATTCGAGTTGCTCTGATGTACATATACCAGGTATACGTGTCAGTTTCAAAAGATACATAAAATTATTATCTCAGGTATCGCTTAACATACACACAGAATTCCAAATACAATTGTATTTTAATTTGTAATAATAACAATGGTGAACTAATTGAAATTTACTGCAATAAAAAAAAAGTCCATTGTTTGATACGTGCAAGATATAAAAAGACAACAATAATTGTCACAGATGAAGGACAAGGAAGGATACTAACTGTCATCTTCTTGCGGGCCTTCATGATCCGCACGATGGCGGCCTCTATCTCATGTTTGCGATCTTCGTCCACCTTGCTACGTGTCTCTCGTCTCTCAGGTTCTGACTCTCCCTTCGCAGCTACAGTTTGAATTTTCACTCTGCAAAATAAAGGTAAATAATTAATTGTTGCAATTATTTATATATATGTTAAAGTTGACCGCCAACATAGTTTTTTGTAAAGTGAGCGAAATGTTTTGTAGATTTAGATGTTAGGGCAGCGTCGGTGCGCGGTTGACAGCGCAAAACAGAAAGTCTAATCTATGTATGGCGCGTTAGCCACTGGAGGCTGATATGGTGGATACGGTGCTAATCAAACACTCTTAGGAGAGCACCAAAGTGGGTCAAAACACACCGATAGGTACCACGGTAACTAGAACCAGCGTGTAGAATGGATTTTTGATATCTGTGTATAGCAGCGGTCGGGGAACTTTTTTAACCATTACCCCAAAAATATTTTTGCATAAGTCGATATTACCCCAAAATATTTTTGCGTAAGTCGATATTACCCCTTCCCCCCATTTTGAAAAGAAGACAGTCAATGTATATTTAAATAAACATTATTTATTTAATTAATTTACACGGAAAATAACAAAAAAATTACATAAAAATAGTAAGGTTTATGATATAGCAAACTAGAAAAATTTCCCTATTACCCCATAAAACACATTTTTACCCTATTTGGGGTAATTTACCCCGGTTCCCCGACCGCTGGTGTATAGAGTTGGGATCGCAATAATTGAGTGTTAGGGAGTTAACAAAGATGATTGAAAGAGCTTTCCATATTATCTATATCATGTATCATTAGAGTTATCAATGATGTTTAAAAATACAAAAACACCCAAAATAAGGAATGACACAGAAACCAGTTGCTGATATTAATGTTAATGTTGTAACCGTAGCTGATTTTCAATGACTTTAGATGGACTACTCTAATGTATATAATGTAATAAACATAACTGATTTAAAATGATAATAAATTACGAACCTGTGTAATTTAGATGTGAAGGCTTCATTGACGTAAAAAATGTGTGCCGGCTCAATCTCCTTGGTCTTCGGCTGCTTGAGAAGAACTCTCTGTGCCGGTTTACCGAGCGCCAGTGACTGCAAAGCTCGCACTAACTCCTTCTCAGGAATATCGGTTTCGCTTTGAATCTCCTGCAAAACCATTAATAGTTTACAATAAAAAAACCTTTTTTAAGAAATATCATTATAATTTGATTTTTTGATTTCATTTTAAAACACAATCTGATGTCTAACTCGCCATCAATAACTAACTAGCAAGAACAGTGCACATAGTAGAATTAGAGTATCGTTACCTCGTAAGTGAGTCTGTCCCTGTTGTTGAAGAGCAGGAGCACGCACATCTGGAAGGTGGACACCTGGATGATGTGCTTGCGCGGCGTAATGACCAGCGGCGCGGCGGCTGAGGTGCTCACAGCAGCTGCGGGGACGACCGGCCCGGCCGCCACAGCCACGGCAATGGGGCCGCGGAACACGGCATTCAAGTCCGCGTTACCCAGCTGCGGCTGCAGAGATAGCTGCCTGCCAGAGTGTTTAGCCAGATAAAATCTGAAAATTAAAATGATCATTCAGACACTTTTCACAAATAACTACAAAAAGAGTTACAGTTCGTTTTGCGACTTTAACTTTAAAATTAAAAATAGTTGCAAACCTGCGAAAGGCATCGAAAGCATTTCTAGGAGCTGAAGGAATCGTGCAGTTGGGTGTCGCCGACTGTGTCGGCCAGAAGCCAGTGGTGAGCACGCGGACCGATAAATCTACTCCATAAAGACTCGTCTGGAAAAATCACATTTAATAAGTTTATTTAACATATTTTATGACATTCCATTATTTTATTAACATTTCACAAATAATTATTAAATAATACTGTACACCCAGTCCTTTTTATGCATTATTATTAATGTTATTACTTTTTTACATGATTTACTTGATACTTTTTAAAATGATATTTTGATTGTTGGAGCGGATTCATTGAATTATATTAGAATTGTGTTTTTTATGTGCCACTTTCTGGAACCGATTATCACATAAAAAAGAATGGGGGAAATGTTATTTATACATAATAAGAACTTTTAAAAACATTTTATAAACAATATTGAAGGATCGGATATCAACCATTTTTAAATTAAAATATGACGTATCTTACCCCTGATGTAACTATGTGCTCCTTGAATTCTTCCATTATGGTATTAGAAACTGTCATGTCTTTAAACATTCCTTCTAATTTCGAAGTAAATTGACATCCACATTCAGTCTGAAAATAAATAAATAAAATTATTTTTATTTTGAAGACGAAAGTTTTATTTGAATATAAACGAGACAGGACAGCACAGCACCACCTCCCACTGTGTGTGGGGGAGATGCGGGTCGCTCGTGTGCTTGGAGGGATTGAATATCTCAGACTTTCTGTACCGACCTTTAACTTGGAGATCATATTTTTCTCGCTGTCGTCTGACACAGACTTGTTGAGAAGCAGTCTCTTGGCAAGGTGCTGTTTGTAATAGCGCTCAAACACATCCTTCTCTTGAAGAAAGCGGAAGAGGACCATGGTCTTGTCTAACACGGCTTCTATCTCTTGCTCACTCATCTGACAAAAATCATCATTTTTATTAGTAACATAAAATATTGTTGATACAAAATAATTAAATTAATAATATTTACTTTTATTTCACATTACTTTTTATGTTATATAAATAATTATATCGGTCTTCTTCTTTCTTCAAATAATGTTAAAAAATATTCATACGTTATATGATAATACTCACTCCTTTGACGCCTTTTTTTAATTTGTCGTCAATAAACAGTGATAAGTATTCAGGTGACTTTGGGTTCAAATTTAGGAAGTACTCGAAGTCGGAGGCGATCATGTGCTTGAATAATTTGTCATTGTTGAAAGAGTTGTGGAGAAAGTGATCAAATCGGTCCTTCAGATCCAGTAAGTTCTGCAAAATAAAGTCATTCGAATAAGTAAAGTAAACAAATTTGTTTTAACGTCTCAAGGACTACGGTGGTTGTCGGGCAACAATAAACATGATTGTCTATAAATTCTTCTATTCAACCTTTTTTCTGACGTTACAAAGTTCATTAAATTTTGAACGACAAAGAACATTTTGAAACCATCACAAATGGTAATGTTTTTATTATCTTAAAAGAAATCTCCGAACTGTGATTATTTTTATTACATTCCTTATAACGACAAACACATTTCCTATAATATAGCAATGTTTGCAGCCGCGTCAGTCCTCACCACTGGCATTCACATTAGAATGGAGTTTGTATTATTTTTTTATTGTTAAACAAGGGATGAATGATTTTTAGCTAGACATGTACATATCAATTATTATAATAGTGATTTAAAATAATAAAATCTTTCGTATATAATATAAAATAAAGTCTCATCTCTGGATGGCTAATATTAATGAAGTCAGTAGATAGATTCAAGTTTTTGTTGGACATTACCTGCACATATGTGATGGCATTGGTGGCCTCCTGGTGGTCCTGCACAAGAGCCCTCCAGCGCTCCCGCAGATGCGCGCTCACGGCGTTGCTCACGGCCGGCAGCCCGCCCACCACCAGCGCCAGCAACCGGTACATACATGACAGCTCGGACGTCTTAGTGTTGCGCAGCATGTGGACCACTCCACTGTTCTCCATCTATCAATTCAAAACAATATTTCAATAAACTTCATTTGTCTGCGTCCCCTCTTTCAACTGAAGCATATGGACATCACGAGTCGCTGCTATAAAGCTATGTCAGTCGCCTCGGTCCTCGCCTCATCCGATTTCAGCTCCGTCTCCCGTAGCTCTGCCGAGTACTTTCTGTATATAGTTCCCGACGGCAAGAGCCCGGGGGCTTGAATAAAGGCAACTGTAGTTAATGATTTCCTGCGGCATTCGTAGATGACCCAGCCAGGTCCACCTTCGTCTCTTAACGCACTGTAGTATGAAACGCAAAAAAAAAAAAAGAAAAAGGACCGGGAATGGGAGGAAACGTGCAGTTATAGGAATATCACTCTGGAATATGGTTATGAGTTACCGCCATAAAGTTCCTTCAGCATCTAGTCTTCATCAGATTTTAATTCTCATCATAAAAGCTATGCTAACTATGTTCTAAGCATCATTCTTTACAGACATTTCGAGATATCTTATGCATATCCAATAAAAAAATTATAACCTCAACAATGGTCTTCATGTGATGTTTAATCAGCTCCAGCTCTAGAACGGCGACAACTCTTGGCTCTGTGGTGTCATCAAGGTAATGGCGGGCTCGCTCCCCTTCCTCTGCTATGCGAGCCTCCACCAGCGCGATGTACACCGCTGCACTGTTCTCACCCAGAAACTTTTGTGACTCCATCTGGAAAAACAAAATGTAGCATTTGAGACCTGACTAGAATATAACCGGCCATGGTTCTTAAAGCATTGTTTTAATTAAATGGTTTAGCAACAAGATTATACGTCAAAAAAAGGTGAGTTACACCATGCTGCCTGCCAGTGGCTGCTTAAGGAAATTTATTGTCACTGAAATTAGATACAATAACACTAGCGGCTGCTTGCCGGTGCTACTGTGAGTGGCTGTGACTCACTTTTAACCCATTCACTGTGTATGATGTTTATAGCGGTCGTGAGCTTTACATGGAATTTGTAGCCTCATATTTCAGCTTTATTCTATTGTTGTAATGTTTAAAATTATCTTACTATATAACTGAATATAAAATATATTATATTCCAGTCAAAAACTATAAGCAATATCAGATATATTTGTTTACTAGATAATATATTAAAGTCTATATAAATTGCCTAAAAATCGATTGAATAATTTACTAAAAAGGCACCGCGTTTAAAAGATTTAGGAAAGCCGACTATTGGAATTGTATATTTATATAAGCCTTTCTTCATTGGTGAGTACATTCAAAGATAATATAACACAGACATCAGAATAATAGCAGGAGAAGTGCGGAAGGCTTGAGGCATGGACATGTGGATCTAACAACGCTGGCGATGACAAATGTGTACCTTGTAGAACTCAGCTGACTGTTGAAGGAAAGGTTGCTCAAAGTCTTCTTCGTAGACCTGGCGCGAGTTGATGCCGAGCAGGAGCAACATCTGACAAGCAGCGCGCCTGACCAAGCGGTCGGCGACCTCGCCGCGCCTCTCGCGGCTCACCTGCTCCAGCAGAGTCTGCCGCAAGTGATCCCGGATGCAGCCGTAGCGAACCACCTTAACAAACATATTAATAAACAGTTTAAAAAATTACATTACTGTGGCCCATCGATAACTATTTTAAATAATTTATGATAAACTGATACATCATAGCTAAATAAATGACAGTTTAGGAAGCAAAAGTGGTAGATTTTTGTTTTTGTTGTTGGAGGACTCTATACTGTTCCACTTTACGAAATGGGCTAACGCTGACAAACTCCTGAGGCTTGAACTATTTGGACCTTAAGGGAGCCTCAACTCAAAGTACCTAAAAAATATTATCTTATTCTTTAGCAGTAGACAGACGTTTTCCCATATTGATATTTACAAGCTTGGTGTGTCAGATATAAGCTTTTTCGCTCATTCAAGCAGGTTTTTGTGTGTATAAAAAACACCTACTCCATTTTTATAATCAGGAAAAAAAAATGCCTTCGTATAATTACTTATGGCAATATTTATTTCTGAAGCTGGTACATAAAATATTACATATATTTAATTATATTTGAATAAAATACCTGATCTCTAAATATGATAAGGCCGAGGTTGTAGACATTGTCGACATCATTCTGAAGAACATACACCCGGTCCATGTACATTAGGATGTCCCGGATCATCACCATGCTGGTCTGGTGGCCGGTCCACGCGTCATTCAGCGTCTGCAGGAAGTTGTTGTGGAGAGACTTTAGCACGTCTTCTCTCACCTGTAATAAGGATTAATTTTAATTCACCTTTCCACCCACACATTTATCACCAATAAAATTACATTAAAAATATACTTATCAACTTTACATGGTAGTTAAAGTTGATAAAGCACTTACACAACAAAACATAATTAATCTGACCGATCCCTTCACTACAGCAACAGTAAAAATATGTATCTGATGACGTTTATAAAAATAAAAATACAGTGAAAAAAGTTTGTGAATGTAATATTTCAGATAAACAAGATACATAAAACTTTAAAAAATCTTGAATATATTTAATTCTATTCAGGTCGATGTATGCATAACAGATAATAAGCATGGTTCCGAAAATAATTTTAATAAGCTGATAGTTTATGTCAGCTGGTAACCATTGAATAAATATCATTTTGAAAATGAATAATTCAGAATGATCAGCCTCTCTATAAGAAAAGCCGATCTTAAATAATAGTAAAAAGAAAAGGAGCTGAGCACAACACAAACCTTGCATTCTAGGTGATGTGTGACAACTTCCTTCAGGCCGGTGTAGAGCTTCTCCCCGTGTTTGTGGAGCACCATGGTGTAGGCATTTCGATACAGCTCCTCAAACGACAGCCCCGAGTTGTTCTTCTTCTGAATTTCTTGGATCGCATTCTTAAGCAATGACCAAATACTCTCCACGTACTTGTCATCCATAGTCATCTGGAATTTAGAGCCGACAAAACTGTAATGTATGCCCCAATTTTCTAACGAATCTTTAAAGTGGACAAATAACATAACTATGTAAAAAAGAAAATCTAATTCAAAATGTGTTTATTATAAAAAACATGTTATTGATTGTTAAGGTACCGATAGAATTAAATTCATTTGTTTTCAACATAACATAGCATGACATTTTTAAAATAAAGAATACCTACTTACGAATTTATTATTGTTTAATAGATTTTCTGAAGAATTCTATTTACAGTATCTCAATATTATTTGATATATATATTAATAATAATTAATAATACAAATCATTACATAAAATAATAAACTATAATATTATTCTCTAATTAGAGATTAAGATTTTCTCATAGTTTTTCAAAATATAGACATGTAAGAATGAAATAAAAAAAAACAACAGTAAATTGCCAATTTATGTTTTTTTCCTCCTTATTTTGCCACCCAATACAAATAAGTCTTGCATTTATTACATATTATATGCAGTTTTAAGCAAGTAACACATTAATATGTTTCCTTTATATTTATTTTTATATAAACATCCACTGTCATTAATTTGAATTTGAAAAAGAAGTAAAGAAACACACTGTCAGAATAATTACCTCTTAGCAGAAATTCTGAAGCTGGTACATAAAGTTTTACATAAATATTTCCTCCACAAACATTTACTTTTAATCAAATGCTCGTAAGAAATTGATACTTTTGCTTAACCCTTTACGTGCGAGGTGCGGATATATCCGCACCAACTTGCACTACTCTTAAGTGCGAGGTGTGGATTTATCCCACGCCCTGAAAAAAACACGTCGCTTCAGTGCGAGATGCGTATTTATCCGAATACATATTGAATATAATTTTGTTTCGAATTACGACATTCCTTCAACAATTCTTTTTTTACGATATCTATTGAGTTGTGGATCATTCTAAACATTTTTCAAATTTGCCCTTTTTTTTAAATAATGGATTTATTTAATTGAGTTCTGAAGGTGAATATAAATGCAGCACTGACCGATCAAAACACATTAAAAAAATCGTTCTTAAATATTAAACTTTATTTTTCATTGACTAATTGACTTATTTTGTGACTTTTTATGAAATCTTATTCCATACGTAAAGGGTTAAATAAGGTAATTATTCTCAGACAACAGGTATTTACAGAAAATATGTATTTTTATATTATAATTCAAAAAGCTTTGAACAATCCAAATTACAATATAAATGATGCATGCTTGTATTGAGTTGCTAGTACATATGGATAAAACCACTTATAATGTAAATAAAAATTTAGTGGAAATCTATTGGTTTAATTAAACCTAAGCTTAACTCAAACAAATAACTTTGTATGTTTTCATGGCCAAATTTAAAATTGTATCTTTTGGGTTGAGACGTGTGTGGCCAATATTTCGACCACCAGCAGGGGTCATCTTTGTCGATTTTGTTAGAAGATATTTGTCACACACGGCTCAACCCGATAGCTACAATTCCTAACTCAAACAATTCATTTTAAACTAGAAATAACTTTTAAAATGCCTATGTCTCTATGCGTATTTTGTTGTAAGAAGTCGCCATAAAAAGTGAAACATGGCATTTTAAATTAAAAAATGTAAAATTTGTTATGAAAAAAGATACTTAGGAACACAACCCATCGATTAAAACATAGTTTTAGTCTTATAAAGTTTGATGCATTAAAATTATGTTTTAATATCATATATTGCACTTGTAACATGTATATAATATTCCCATATCAATATTTTTTTAAGGTTGAATGATTATAAATTGTCATTTTTTATATCATATTATTTATTATTATATAATGGTATATGCAGGGAGTGGTGTTATTTTTTATTTTTATTTATTCATATTTTTTCCTTATACAATAGAATGGATGTAAAACACCGGGATTTGTTAATGCGAGAGTAAAGTAATCAAGGTCAGTAGCCTGTAGTAGGGAAGACAAATGGAGAACTTTCAAAACAAACAATGTATACTTTACCGGGAATGCCCGGATCCTCATTTTGACTTCTTTTTTCGGTATTGTGCCTTTCAACATTGTTATCGAGTCTGGCGCCCCCGTCCAATGCAGAACCGATCTTATATAGGCACTGAAATAAGATCTTCGAAGTCACTCATTCACTCATTGTCATGCTTGGCATTTCTCAGTCGGCGCGTTGACATCTGAAACGCGAGGAAACAATAGCTTTCAGTCCAAAGTTACACCGGGACATGTAATATCGAGTCTGGAGTCTGCGAATTGCACAAATTTACTGACGATCGTGTCAAAAACAGTTTTTTCCCACGACAGATGTCATCTGTCGGGACGTCAATAAGGTCACCTCCGCGATCGCTCTTTGAGCACTATCTAGGGGAAAATGTCAATATTAACGTGTTTGGATGCAAAACGTACCGATTTTCTCAAAAAAAACTGAAATACTTGCTAATCAAACGCGACCACTTATATTACATACTTCCATTTGTATCTGTCAATATCAGTGGCGGATCCGGACCGAAGGAGTGGGGGGAACACTAGGAGTGACAAGATTTTTTTTATTTCGTTTTATTTGTTAATAATTTAAAAATATCTTATTCAAACCAATTAAATAAGAAATATTAGTCTTGCGTTTTCGACCCACCTACTGCCATTCTGAAGTAAAAATTATTATACCCAAGAATAGCTATATTATAAAAATTATTATACCCAAGAATGTTACTAAAAATGAATCAATGTTTCTATGAAATACCGATAATAATAATAAAGAGTGCCTAAGAAGGAATATAAATTTGATTATTTTTATATAAAAGTTAAATGACTATTAATATTAAAATGTAAGGATAAGTGCTTATATAAAAATATAAATGAACTTATTAATATGAGAATCAATAATAGGCAACATATAATATATTTTTTATTAGTTATTTTGACATAATTTATTTAATTATTTATATCATATAGAATTTTAGATTATACTATAATCTACAATTAACAAATAACTTATTTATTACTATTAATAATTTTACGTCATTTGTTGTAATAATAAAAATAATAATCATTCACTTTATTCCTCCCAGTTATCCGCCCTTGTAATAATCATAGACAAACTTCAGTGAAGAATTTTTATTCTCACGATAATAGCTTATCATCTATGGTTAACATTTTTATTTTCTTCTTCTTTGTTAACAAGAAAATTATTAAAAGTTCTAGCATTTCACTTTATTAATGACATTAATTTTATTACCTATTATTCGTGTAACTAGAGGGTGAACCCCTCCCTCTCTTTACCTACCTCTTAACTTTTTGCCTACCACCCCAGTCGTCTTATTTTGGGAGACGTTGAATCTGTTTCGTACATATTTAAATTATATATTTCAAGAAGATTATTTTTTTATTAGCCTTTATTTTATAAATACTTTATCATAATACACAATATATTTACTTTACTTTAATTCAATCATATTTATAGCACATATAACAATTAAAATAAAATGTTGGTACATAGTTGTTTACGAGTTATATTATTTGTATGCGTATGTAGTGGCTTTTTAAAAAAATGTTCATATGTAATTTCAAATTAAGGGAAGGTAATTTTATTTAAAAAAGATTTCAATACTTAAAACAACAATGATTACTTGTGTTTTTCTCTATTTAGCTTTATTTTAAAATAACATTATATTATAATTTAGAATTATTTAAAAAGCACACTCCCAAAAAAAAAACTTTTTTTTTATTAAAGCAAATATTAATGTATTTTATAGATCTCTGTGTCTTTGAAACATGTAATTTAATTGTACCTATGATATTATTATTTCATAACTGTACCCATAATATATTTCTTATTCTGAAATATAACCAGTTACAAAAAGAAAACAATGAAATAATCCCTTTACCTAAGATACTTATCTGTTGGGCTTGTCTTTCAAAAATATACATTTTCCAAGACAGTCATTTTATAGAGAGAATAAAAACCTATCTTATTTTGATTTATAAAAATTAAGAGTTTTAATGCACCAACGTCCTCATTTGAGTATAGTCATGACATTAAAGTCACGTGTATGGGACAAAGAATATATAAATTTTTGCTCGGTACCAAAATGTCTCACAAAGTTACACTGTATTACCAGAGATGACTCTGCTTAATAAAGTCAGGAAAAGATCAGCGTTTTTCTGTGAGTTGTTTGTTTTAATGTACGCACCTATATATTTTATAAAATATTTCGCAAAAACGGTAAAATAGCATAATATATTTATAAACCATCTCACGTATAAAAAATAACCTTAAAAACATTTAATATTTTAGTAGTTTATATATATGTACTAGTATATAGTGATTATTGAATATATTTTTTTATTAATTAACATGTAGGATTTGTTAATATTTTAAATTGATTAATAAAATGTTTTATTTAAGTCCCTAAATTGTGCAGTAAAATCGGTTTTTCGACTAGTTTATAGAAAAACATTTTTTTCACATGGTCTCCCCAATTTATTTCAATTAATTTTAACATAAATTATTAGAACCATAACATGGTTCCAGGGATTGGGAAAGGTGGTAGGTAACATTGAAAATAAGCTTCAGATTTTTGTACGTAATATGTATTTCTTGATCACAACAAATTTATAATGAATTTGTAATTTCTTACACACTTTTTTTATCTCTTTTTTTATCTTACTCATGCTTTTTAATTTGCAGGTATAGTATAGGGTGGTGCGCGGCAGACTCATTAATTCATACGTAAAATACGTTACAAATCCATACGTATGCCGCGCGGCACCTATGTTACAAAATATGTTTTTTTATTTAATAATAAACATTCATAATAAATGATTTCTTATTAATTAAGTATACATAAATAAATGTTAGGTACAATAATAAATATGTATTTGAATGAACAAATGAATGAACTACAATTACAAAAGTACAACTAGATATTAAGGGGTATCCATACTACCGATACGAATTGTGTGTTGTCTCAACCATTGGAAGGATATAGGCATTTCTATTACGTAGGTTTGCTTTCTTCCAATTACATTTCTAGGTAACACGGATTATCGCATTTCTTATTTCAATGGCCCTTAAATATTCATTCAATGAGACGTCCTATTTTTATTATTTAATTATTAATGCTTTATTTATATTTATGCACATTACTAAATTAATAAAACGATAGGTACATTACATTTTTTGGTACATTATAGTAGATAATTTTCACTAAGAACCAATAATTGGAACATCTGGCTAATAACATGGTCTCCTTAAAAATAAAATTATTATGTCACCACCTCAGCAGTCTCTGAAACTATACATATCTAGTGCATTATGTTTGTATGGTAAATTTCATCATATTATCGTAGCTATATTATTCAACAAGCTAGTAGTTGGCGTTGGAGAACACGAACATTGAACTATGATCGACTACGATCCATAGAAAAAAATTCGGTGGGATTTTAGAGTGTGGTGTTGAAAGGAACCTGACAGCTGACATAACTTGAAACCGGTGATTTATAATGACTATATGCTCCAGCTAGGGAGCGGATATGGAAGACGAAAAAATATGTACAGGCAGCTGACAAATTAATGGGCTGCAGTTTATGGTGGTCATCAGCAGCTCCAGCTAGAGAGCAAATACGCATAAAGAATATACACCTACTTAAAATATATACAGAGGAAGAACATTCAAGTATTTACATGATTCTTTCTCATACGTTCTGACATATAAAATAATAAAATGAACCTACCTAGTAAATCTATAAACCTGTTATTGGTACCTTTTCACCATTAATTAAATTCAGTATCTTAGTCTCTTCCAGGATCTTAGTCATCGCCCGTTTACCAAATAGGAACTGTAAGTCACTACACTATTTTCCGCGGGATAATTTTTTAATTTTAGCTAATCTCCATATCGGTGAATTTAATACTGCCAGGTTATGGGCTATTCAAACAAGAGGTTATCTAAAAAGTAACCAAATGAAGAATACAAGGACGATGAGCGCCACCAGAGCCCCTGTGGCGTGCGATGGGGGCCGCGTGATGGGCTCCGAGAACTCTAGCTCTGAGGGCTGACAATGCTCCACCAAACCGTACTGCAACACAAAAAAATATAGGTTAAGTACGAAAATATATAATTAATTATATTATAAAGCCTTATTCAATATTTATTCAATAGATACTACTTATTTTAAATATATGTTTTTTAAATATTTAAATGACATGTAGACATTAAAAGAAAATGTATATATATATATTTGGGGGAAAGAAAGGCAAATATGTTTTTCGTCCGACCTCCCAAGTTAAAAAAAAGAGAACGATTTCCAAAAAAAAATGTGTGCACTTTTTCTAAGTGAATTTCATCGGTCCCAGATAATAATAATATTTTGATAATTACAACTTTCACAATCTTTCGTAAATAAGTATTAAATGAAAAGATCAATAGCATTTAAATTGCTTACCGTTAATTATTCATTGAGAAAGTTCTTAATTTTTATAAATTTAACTAAAAATTAAAATCAAATTCAATTTAAAAAAATTATAACATGTACTTTTTGATATGTCGAGTTACACTTTCTACGAAAGCATTATCTACGTTGGATTAAAAAATAAAACAAATATTTAAGCTCGCGAATATAAGCCACTGTTGTATATTTTAGTTCGTAGTGTATCTATGACACGTCTGTAAATTATTATTTTTTATTTATTAGTTAATTCTTATAATATATTTTATTTTACCCATCCCCCATGCTCGACCAGCCATGGCAGCAATGGCCCCCGCATGCAGGCGGCCGCAGCCTCCAGAAGTCCGGGCAGATCCACACTGGCGGGTGCCTCACTAGCCAGGGCTCCGCATACGGCCATCAGCGACACCACCTAAACACAAATCCATCAATTGACGTCTTCTGACTAGTCCACTGATGAGTCACATGTCCTTATTACCAATAATCAAAGCGGTAACCATGATTTTAGCACCCTTCTGAATACCAGGGCTTTGAAGTTTGATAATATGTATATTTATTGAGGGAATCGAAGTTCCAAGTAAAGTCATGATTAAAATTAAGGTTATGCATAATTATAATTTTAAATTAATTTTAATTAAAAAATCAATAAATTAATAATATTTAGTTTTGATTCACAATTTATTTTAAATGATTACATGTTTCGGCCTCCCTGAAGAAATTATTGAAGATAGTCTCCAGGGAGGCCGAAACATGTAATAATTTAAAATAAATTGTGAATCAAAACTAAATATTTTTAATTTATTATTTTTAAAATTAAAATTAACTTAAAATTGTGATTACTGATTACACAAAGTACATGTAAAGAAGTATTAGTTATAAGTAGTATAACTATATTTACTTCCAGTCATTTATATTTATATAAAATAAAAACATTGTTAGTTAAGAAATTGTTATGGACAAAAAAAAACTCAAAAATCGGCTTTAAAAAATTCTCAATTTTTCTAAAACCAAATTATTGCTGTTTTTAAGTGTCTTCCTTTTTTTGAAAATGGAAGTAGTCGAAGTGAAAATTGCATTTGGTGCCTTTAGATAATTCTGGTAGATAGTTCTAGGGCCTAGGCAATGATTTTTGATGGCAATTTGTTCAATCACGGGAGTGTTAAAAATCTAAGTGAATATGTACATACTTTTAGTTGGGTTGTGGAATAAATATAATTTCAAACTTGTGGGTTGTTATTGTTGTAATTACAAAGTACATATCTGTTAACATGTACGATAATCATGTTAATTGTATAGTATTTTCAATTCGTTGTTATAAAAATGTTGTTTTGCAGTCTCGTATTGTAGATATATTTTTTTAATACGAATGTATGTATGTAATTAATGAGAAATGTATTACGAGACAATTCCTCGCCACATTTAAGAACATATTTTGTAATTAACTAGGATTTTGAAAAAAAAAATACAAAATGTCCTTACATTACTAATTAACTTGTATTATTTTTGCTACTAAAAAAAACTTATAGGATAATACCGCTAGATATCTATGGTAATATGTCATCTGGGGATTGTAAATCGTCATTTTGAGGATAGCTAAGCGTTGTACGCTTAAGTCTATGAGTATACCTTTCCCCATGTAATGTCGCTCTTGAAGAGTTCCATCCCGATGCCGTACACAATGTCTGCCGGGTCGGGGGGCGGCTGGGGCGGAGGCGCCGCGCCACCTACAGTGCCGGGCGAAGGTGCCGCCGCGGGGGCCCTGGCGCCCAGGCGCCCCACGGCCGCGTACAGCCGCGGGCGGGCGCGCTCCAGGTGCCGGCCCAGCTGCGACAGGCGCGGGAACACGGCGCGCGCCCCCGCCCAGGCCGGGGCCAGGCGCGCCCCCGCCGCCACCGCCCCCGCGCTGGGTTTCCCGCCCCTCATGCGGCTGCGGATGTACAGCGCGCACAGAGCTTTCCCTACAAATACAACATTTACAATTATAGCCGAATATAATACAACAGTATTCGCCGAATCACAAAAACTATCGATATAATCGATCTTTCAATGAGTCATATAATTTAAATTTATTTAAAACGATCTTTTGGCACAAGTTAGTTTAAATGGAGGATAGGAAAAAATGGATAATCACCTTGCTCCACTAGGTTTTCAGGAGGGTTCGTGCGTCCCAGACCGAGGCTCGTGGAGACGTTGGACAGGCGGCGTGCCACAGCCTCGGGCACGAGCGCGCTCAGGCGGCGCGCAGAGCCCCCGGGCGCGCTAACGCCCGCGCCCAGCCCTGGGGGCACGCCGGGCACGCCGAGCGTGCTGTAGCGCCGCGCGCCGAGCACCGCGCGACCTTCGGACAGCTCGCTGCCCAACATTCCACTTCACTCTTGCCAGCTGCAAATTAATTCATATTTTTATATACAAGACATGTGGTGTTTTAGAACAATGCTGTGAAATCCGTGGAAGAACCTATGCTTCTGTTCTGCAATAGGTGTACGCCACATTTCTTGAACAGCACATCTCATGAAGATCTACCAAAACACCAAAACATCAAAAGCTCGGCTGTAGAAACGCTAAACAGAGGAAGGTCTGCAAGAAGTTGATGATCTAATAAACGAGGCTACTACATTTTCATTTGAAGAGGCAATCACGCATAGTCGTACAAACTACCGTCACAAAACCCGTGTTTTCACCCAGTGCAAACAATTTATAAAAACATATTAGATTATTATACCTCAGTACAGCACTGGCAGAAAAGTTATTATAGCTTTAAAATCTTAACTGATCATCACAATGTTTTCTCTCCAAATATTTTTTTAACATAATAATAAAGTGGTATGTACCTACATCGGTAGTAAAAAGTAAACAACATTTTTTCAGTTTTTTTCTAAATTAAGTACCCTTTTTACTAACTTAATATAATGCGCAAGCCGTGGATGTATCGGCTTGGTATGATGAGTTTTGCTAAATACATTTTTGATTAGAGGGAACGATTTCTTCATTGCATTAAAGTGAAATCGCGTTAAACAGATACCTTGCAAGTCAAGGGATGATTGTAATACAATAAAAACAATGTAATTTCGTTACTTGTACATAATTCACAAAATAATCATGTACTTTTGTGGTGGTTATAACTGAAACGTGATAAATATAAATCATCCAGAAAAATGTGAATAATATTTTTGCCGTCTATCTACTACAGCAATAAATTACTGAAATTGTATGAAAAGTTTTCCGCGATATTTTCCTAGACACTACGCCTTTACAGACTGGCGCCAAGCGTAGATCACTCTTTTGAAAATAACTAAGTAGTTCGTATAAAAACTTTTTGTGAACTTCAGTATTTTTCTATGCAAATCGTTTTTTGATATTTTTTTTAGTTTGTAAACGCTTTCGCCAACAGAAAAATACTGAAAGACAGAGGAAACGGATTCCAACATTTTTGTATTCTTGTATCATCCTTAAAATATATTTTTGTATAGTAATTTTGTATATAAACTAAATATTAAATAATAAATACACAAATATAAACAAGGAGGATAGGCACCTAGTAAGAATCATCTTCTTCACGACATTGTGGAAGTGATAGTTAAGGGTAGAAACTGTAGAGGGCCACCTAGACGGGAGTATTTGCAGCAAGTGTTCGAAGACATGAGTTGTAGCTCTTATGCTGAGCTGAAAAGGACTGCAGAGACTCGAGAGGAGTGGAGATCGAGATGTAAGATTTTGTTGCTGCAAACCAATCCACCGGATTGATACTACGAAGAAGACACAAATATTTTTTTACACTTCTGAACATTCATTTCTTATCTCAACAACTTATTTTCTTACCATTTAATTACCATGTTCAACTTTTGAGTGATTTGATGAGTTTAATGTTTATTGTAAAAACCAAATAAAAATACACAGATACATTTTTTGCATTAACCAACTTCACTTTCTGTTTTTCAACACATAACTGTTGATCCTCATTCCTCATTCACGCGTGTCGTTCACATTTGAATATAAGTATACGAAGAAGTAACTGTGAAGGAACAAAAAAACAATAATCAATTTGTTCCAGGGCCCATCATCGCCTGCGACAAGTCACGAGCTGATATGAACAGGCTCTCTCCACGGCCTGACTTGATCGCCCTACTAACGAACGCACGCTTCACCGAAATCAATCGTCAATAAAACACCTCACTCCCATATCACATTAAACTGACAGATAATCACAAACAACGAACAAAACTCGTTCACAACTTGTTTTGCCGTAAAAGCTTATTCGCTCCGTCGAAAAGGTTAATATTACATCTGAATCTGTAAGTATCATTCGTACATACATTTCCGCTTAATGAGAAGCCGACTGTCTCATATCTACTTGCAGGTTGAGTACCACTAGCAATAAGCTGCTTTGCTTAGTTACCGTCAAATGACATTTTTTTTATCATTAGATGATATTATGTATTTACCATTTCACTATATTGTGTTTATACAGGATGTTTGTTTTAGATTAATTATTGATAAGTTAATCGAGCGCAGAAATTAATCATGATTATACTTTAGATATTTATATAGCTGCCAGGTGGTTATGATATAATCAAGCATACAAAAAAATACTTGTTGAAATGTTTGTTGACGAATTTTGTTAACTTTTCGCCAAAATAAGTAAGCTTATATTATAGCTTTGTTGCTTTTTCACCGAGGAATGATATGAATTGAACGAGAGAATTGACACACTTAAGTAACAATGGGTGATGCGGAATGAAAGTATTGGAGTTGCGCCCAAGAACTAGGAAAAAAAGGTGTCGACCGACTCCCTGCTAGATGAATAGGAAGTAGGCTGTATGTGTAAGGAATAATTAAGAGAAGGATGTAGAAGACATACAGGTATGTTCAGCAGTGGAAAGAATAGAGGATGATGAATGGGTTGCAGTTTTATCAATACGGTTTTTTTATTTACATTTATTATTAATTTTTGATACATTTACATTGATCAATGATTTTGAATGAAAATTACAACCGATAAAGCGCGGCATGTTCAGGTTTGTTTAGAAAGCTGTCGAATTAAGGCGACATGTTGTCCGAGGGTGCGAGTGAGGCGCGAACATCACGACTCGATCCACTTTGGTGACAAACCTCTGCCTTATATTTTTGACCATATTACTGGACTATAAAAGCTGAACTCGTTTCAATCGAGTCTCATTCCACTTCCGATTTTTAATGTCAGTTGTCTTGGAGTGCATTCGTCAACTTAAACAGTGCCAGCATGGTCACCTTTATTCTGTGTGCGGTGTTATTGTGTTTCACATCAGTGATTAGTGATCGCCTCGTGCCGAAAGATACGTCTTACGGATACGTACCAAAAGAATCCCAATTGACAAATTATCCTGGCGATCCAGCTCAAGAATGGCGACCGTTTGCTGCAAGAGACGATCAAAGTTATAAAAATGTAGCCAGTGATCTATTGACGCATAAAAAAACAAATTTCATCAATCAAACCGACACGGATCAAAACAGAACCCCATCGGTACCCCAGACTAGAAGTTTAAAAGGACCACGATTTTCTAGTGAACCATATTATTACGATCCACCACCGCCCAACTATCTTCCGCCATCTAATGATCCGGTTCCTTTTGACTATACAACTCAGGGTCCGACCGATGAAGAGTTTGTCAATAGACCTCCCTTACATGACGATGTACCGCAAGACCTTCCAAATGACACTCCGCAAGGATATTACTACCCCACTCCTCAGACCCCACTATCCGATTTACAACCTCCATTTGCTCAAGACGATCCGTTTCCACAGACGCCGTCTCCACAATATCTTCCCGTGATTACTGCAAATATACAAAGCTCTCCCGGTTTAGCGTCTTTAAATTCTGCGTATTTTCCTAAAAGTAATGGCATTCAATTAAAAGCAGAATCTGGAACGTTTAGTGATGATTCTTATCCCGACACGCGTCAACCTAAGCAAAGTGGACCTCTTCAGATTGAAATAACAGAGATGCATTGTTTTGACACACAGACTGATGGAAAATTTCAAGCGGTTTTAACAGTCAAATCGTTGAATGAAAATATACCAGTGTTTGATGAGGTATCGCGTATTGATGGCTCGCAGTGCGTGGTGAAAAGTGACGTCAATCCTCCGAGATTAAATTCTAAGCTTCGGATAAATATATCAAAGTCTCAGTTCAGCAATTGTGCGGTGCGCGATTGTTCCATCGGCGGGGATATTGTTCATTTATGTGTAAAGTTACGTTTCCCCACCATACAGAAAATGAAACTGGCAGAAGACCCTGTCTTGACATTGCAATGCAGAACACAAGACAGAATAGCTGCTCACACCAAGCATCTGCAGCTGGACGTGGAAAACTCATCGTGAGTATATTATTAAATATATATTGTTTGCAGAAACTGCCTGATACGAGATAAATCACAAAATTAATATATCATCAATCTATATCCATTTCCTAGCGTCTTCCTATATGGCCGTCACTAATTACCGCCATAAAGTCCTATCAGCCGTCATTATCTTTGCTTCACCCATATCAACTATGCCTCCCTAAACTCTGCCGAGCGCATTTTATGTACATATAATTCCTGACACCCTTCCAGGACAGCGAAGCCCTAAGGTTATAAATAAAAATAAATTTTAGTTTTTTCTCCCCTGTAGACCATTCCGAGGCACTTTCTTCTCAAGATCGAATGTAAGCTGCAATTCTACCTCGTCATTCCTCACAAAGTCAATCCATCACACTTCCAATATTCTACTCAGTAACCTACTTTCGATACGGCTGCATTAGGTTTTGATGAGGTACTAGGATTATGAGACGTATTCCTTCTATACGATTGCTAATCCATGCACCTAGGGGTAAAGCAGGCGTTTATTTTACAGAATACTAATTAATATGAGACAGAATAATATCGAAATAATTATTAAAACTATTTTTTATTTCAGAAATAACACTTGTTCAATTTATTTTTGAGCAATATTTTGTTACTCAAATGAAGCCATTTTTACGATATATTTAAAAAATACACATACTTTCTACCAAAAACACGATTAAGTATTTATTCGATCAAAAAATAAAGAGTGATTTCGTTACAGGAGCGCCAGATCCGGAGGTTCCGTGGCTCGCGGGGGCGCGCGCGGCGGTCTGCGGTCCCGCGTGGGGCTGTACCGGCGGGGGGCGCGCGGCGACTGGGCGGAGGCGCTGCCAGCCCGCGCAAGGGTTCCTCTGGGGGAGCTACTCATGCTGAGAGCCCACGTAGAACCAGAAGACGGTAAATTTTATGCAAAAATGCCACGTTTGGGAGAGAGGCCTGTATAAAGTACGCCCGGAGCTGGCGGTGAGCTGAATTACAGAAATCGCTTTTAAGATTTGCATGTTATTTGACTCATTATAATAGATTTTGAGCAAAAGCGTTTGCGTAGAATACTGGGGGTATGATGATGACTATGAGAGAAATTACGAGGTGAGTAAGCAGACACTGCAGCCTTCCATTAGTCGATCAAGAGACAAAGGTGAGCCTGGCTGGGAAATGTTCTTCGGATGTCACAGGAGAGCATAGCTGCCTTTTCTTCAAGCCTCCAGGCTTTTGATTTCCTGGAAAATCATCTGTAATTATACATAAAATGAAATCGGCGGAGCTCACGAAGGCTGAGTGAATTTGAGATAAAAGAGGGCCATGATAAACTAACAGAACTTAGTACCGGCGGTTTGTGACGACCATATGCTCCAATTAGAGTTGCGTAAATAGTTTGATATGATGATGATCTTATACTTCTGGCTGAGATAAAAAAACATCTTTGAAGTAGATGGATGATAATAATATAAGTTGTAAGGTATTGCTTTAAAAAATCTTTATCAAGAAAAACATATTCCGGAGAATTTGTCGGGGTAATGAGGTACTGACACACGCATTTATTTAATTGAATATTGTCCAGCTGGAAGAGGCGTTCATACAGTGGACCGCGCGTCGAACCGGAAGTCGCTAATTTGTTGAACTGCGAATTGGTCAAATCTGCCAATTGCTGCTAATGCAATCATTGTAATTATTGATTTCAATTAATTCATATTTAGAAAAGCCAATATGTCAATTGATTATCATCCTATCTTCTAGTTGGAATGCATGGTCGTCAAAAATGCCGCTAAAAAGTTCTACAAGCCATATCAGCTCTGCCACCCGGAACTTTTCAATCAAATATACATACAAGTACATTGTACTTGTATGTATATTTTCCGACGATCTTCCAGGCAGTGACAGCGAGAGCCCACGGATTGATTACTATAATACTTTAATAATTGTTTTTATTTTATTTCAATAGGTTGGGTGGCATCCCGCCTCAGTTCAGTATCGCTATCGGGTGGGGGCGCCGGCAGCGGGGGCGGCGCTCTTTCCTTGCTTGGTACAGACGGTTGCAGGGCCGTGGGGGCGCGCGCCTTGTGTCCCCGGGAGTCTCGCCCTACTCCCCCTCTGGGTCACACTCTCCTTTTAAGGTAAACCGTTTTATCCACAAAACAAATAAGATTGACATAACACATATAAGTTTGTGTGAACTTTATTAGAGTTTGAGAGACCGTGGGGAATAGGAACGGCTGGAGGTATTCTCTATTACTCTCTGCCTAGTACAAACATTATAAGAAATACAATCCTAAGGGGTAGTTCTACCAAACCAATAACACGCAACGTTCATAATCGAAAAAGACCCGCATAATGGTGATCAAACAAAAATTGTTACTACACGATGAACACAGAACTACAGAAATGTACGATTCGGTATGCAATACTAGTATAGTAGTAAGTTTTAAAACCGCCTTCCAATTTTAAAGTAAATTGTCTAATTATTAAAGAAAATTAAATATTCATTGTGCTCAAAACTGCTTTTATAAATGTTTGCCATCATACTATTTTTAATGCATGCAAATGTTAAATTAGATAAAGAAGGCACGTATACTCTCACTTGATAAATCTAGACACAGGCTTCTACAAGACAGCCAAGATGATTTAGTGACGAATGTCGCCGTGCTTCAGATAACAAGGCAATTTCTTATAATAAATTCGTGTCATCAAGCCCGACTAATGAAAGTCATATTTTCCCAGCGTGGGATTCAGTCACTTCGGTCGCACCACTCTACAGACTACAGCTCGTCAAAAAAATTGGTTGTTTGGTAGTCAACGATATTCACAAAATTTAACAGGTTGCCATATATTTTTAGAATGTCTTAATACTTTACACTTTTCATTTTAGTTGTTTAAGGATTATTTAAAAATAGTTTTAAGAACACTACTTTTCATGTCGGCATAATGATGCCAAATTAATGCTTTCTAAGTGTAGGTGAAGAGTGTGTTCCTAGATTCAAATTGGCAGTAAATACGATAGAGTATAATGCTAAAAATAACTAGATACGCCACAAGGTAGCCCCAGACGCTTTTAGTCGAACCAAATGCTTTTAATCACGTGAATTCCAGTATACCGTGTTTGATGTTGGAGCCTACAAATATTTACCGATTTTCAGAGAGTCACCTTAGTGCCTTATAATTCATAATTACGTTGTACTTGAGAGTGTTTTGTACAATGTACATTAAATATAAATTTATATGCCTCGCCTTTGCCAAACAGCCACTTGGAACTTTGTTCGTATATTTGTTGTTCACTTTATTTAAGCATAATGTAAATTATTATTTCTGAGGAGTGTTCCGTATAAAGCAACACATCTCTATTAAAATCAGCACAATAAATAATAACACTTAAGGTAGTAAGTGATTGTTTAGGTACCGTGAAGTTTTCATAAGTACTACCGATGTACATTATTATTATTTTATGTCAACTACCTTCATAAGTTCCATGTAAGCAAACGCTTCTGTTTACTTAACACATTGTTCTCAGAAGACGTAAAATAACGTTTCTTAGTCTGGTGCTCAAATACGAAAAAGTTAAATAAAAATATTTTTTATCTATATGTTCATATACGTCAGATAATTAATGCTGTAATACGACTTGCCCGAATTTATTGCAAAAGTGCATTTCCTAGTTAAAACTATACATTTCAATGACTCCTAATTTTTAGTTTGGTTCTAATTGTCATATAGTTATTTTCCACTCCACGTATACTTTTTGGGGATGTTTCTACCTGACGACTGGATGAATGTTATTTGACTTTTATTCTTATCGTATTGAATACTCAGTATATGTTAATCTGGATGTTATTTGTTTGGTTAGTATTTCGCAATTATATCGTTACTAAAGAATAAGGTTAGTTTGAGTTTGTAATTGCAATAAATTATAACGTGCATTTTTTTAAGGTATTTAGGTACATACGAGTATATGTAGGCATTTCATAAAATGTTACGAAATTCGCAAATGAGATCAAAAATCGCCCTCGCTAGGCTTTGATTAGCATTAAACAATGCCTTTAAACAATAAAATAAATACGAAGATGTATGAAGGGAATATCTTTTATTTATGATATAATATGTAGCAACTAATAATAAATGTAAATCATATTATATATAGGTTAATAAGCCAACCGTTGACTATTAAGTTTTCCTAATTATATATTTAATAATAAATAAGGGGGACCTAGTAAAAATGAGAAGATGCGTGTTGAGATGAATATTCGGTTTTCTTGTTATCAGAGGTATTCATAATTTTTAAATTTATTTGCATTGTTTCTTTTACAATCAAGTGCAATTTTCTGTCATAAAACGCTTATATGTCTTGGTATTCCAGTAAAGATAAACTATTTTCGCTTATATATTAATACTATTTTATAAAATCGTTATGAGATTCATTTATTCAAATTAACCATGGACTAATACTATATTGATAAATCATCAACCCTAAAGATGACCTCTGCAATGGCGGTCAAAAAAACAGAGAGAAGAAATTCTCCACACAGGACTCAACCCAAAATTCTTTTATTGATACATTTATCTACATTTCATTAAACTCGTATGTAATTGTGTAGAAATACGAAGAGATCAAGATAATCAGAGATTTTTTTAAATGATAATGCTCTTTTGAAAATTTAGGGCCGCACTTTTCGAGGGCATGCGCAGTGGCGAAGAAGTCCGGCTTAGTGTCAGAATGGTGGCATGCCTGGACGCCAACGACTGCCGTCCACCACGCTGCTCCAACACAGCCTCCCGAGCACGCCGGGCTTCACCTCAAAGCCTTCACTCGGTCAACTCCTCATCAACGGAGCTGTCCTTCAAAGTCGTCCTGCCCTACGAAGAAGACGACCCCAACACCGACGTAGAAGGATCCAGAAACATCAGAAGCGACGGCCCTCTTATCGCGATTCTGATGGTACTGATAGCCACGATCATGTGCTCGGTCGCCTTGATATTCCTGAAGACGAAAGGTCAGGTGTGCGGCGGAGGTCGCATCTACGATTGAGGTCGTCCGATTTGAGTTACGCACGAATGTAAAATGAGTTGTCTTTGCATGCTGAAGTATTCCACAATTAATTCCGGTGTTGTACCTCCTCGATATCTGTTGCTGCATTCGATATCCTTCGATCGGCACAAACGCTCATGAATTTTAAATTGTAAATTGTAGCGTATATTCTCCATATATTCTCACGCATATATTCTTAGCTCGATTGCTTGATTTCAAAATATCTAGCTCTTTAATGTTTTTTATTGTTTTCAAGAAATAACACATATTTCTTACCATAAAAAATGTACATTTTGGTTTTTGCTTTATGATACCTTTCTTTAAAGGTATTAGATGTAAGGAAATAAATTTGATGTTCATAAACTATTCATTACGTATTAAGATAATTTTAATTCCTTCCTGACCTTGGATTGTTAAATGGTCATTTTTATCACGGGCTCATAAAATTTAGCACGGTTAATTCTAAAGTACACAAATGTACTTACATAGCACCTTGTTCATACATATCTTACATACGTACTGTAAATTAAATAGTATTATATATTACGCTTGGCAAATAAGTTTGGATGCTGGTAGGTAAGTTAAAGGACAAGACGTATGGCATATAATGAAAATATATATAAATTTAAAAAAAAACATTAGCTAAATTATTATCATGTTTTATAATATTATAATTGAATTATAATGTATCTTTATATATAATCCATTGAAATATAAATATAATATTTTAATTATGAATACTCGTGAATTGATTAATGGTTGTTAATAGGTAGGAATAAATATATTATATGTTTTGAATAAAGTAATCATGAAGCTAACTGCAAAGGTTGCAAAGTTTTTTTTGTTTGTTTACGAGTAATTATATCTTACGTAACGATACCTGAGGGTTGAGGTCACGCCGGAGTAATTAGTATAGTTACTTAGTAAGTTACATGAGTGGTTACATTTTTTTTGAGCGGATATAAGGTCTGTACCTACATTAGTGTGCCCTTGCCCGAGTTCACACTCTAAGGTCAAATAATATTTAGGGTGACCCTTCCAACATGCTTGTTATTGAACTAAAATATGCTGATTCGTGTGCTATCACAGTGGAAATCTATTTGATATTAAAATTAATAAACGACATCAAATCATTGACCACAATTTAAATTCGATACATTGAGATGATGGCATTCGTTGATAACAAACATTCATTTATTTAAACTTGAAGGTTTTTAATTATTTTCCACATAGGGTAAGATTAAACCTTTTTTATCTTATTTCAGTATTTTTTATTGCATTTATATAGCTTTCTATTTTATTGTTCAGAATGTGCCATTAATAGTAAACTATTAATAGGCGGTGATGGGCGGGATAAATCTACCGATACTCGATGGCTATGATTGAGTCGCGCCCAAGAACCGGCAAACAGGATATCGTCCCACCTCCTGCTAGATGTACTGATGAAATTATGAGAATATTACTTATTAGGGTGGTTGCGGAAGGCGAAGAATCGTCAAAAATGAAGGTATGGGTGATCTGTCATGATTTTGGTTCTTCGTGAACTGATCTTATAATTCCATGGTTCTAAAAATATTAATAAACACTCGGCAATAAGTGGAATTAGAAGTATATCCAATATATCGACCATCCCGTAAATAAAAAATAAATTTGAGTAGTTTTTCTTAAATTCTCAAATAATTCGTATTTTAGTAACATAAAACATCTTACAATACGCGGTAATGGAATTTGAAACACTTCATCTCGAAAAAATTTAAAAATCCCGTTGCGGAATCTTGTTCATAAAGTTTTCCTTTTCTTGCTTCGCCATGAGTTACCGATAATGTGACATTCAGTAGTAGTTATTCCAGTAAGCCGTACAGTGTGGACAGACAACACTTACTGGTGGATGGATTCACTTATCCAAACAAGTTTCATTTCGATATTAAATAAGTATGACACTTTCCACGGATAACTTGAGTTAAGAGTAGTTCAGATTTTTTTTTGTAAGTAATGGAAAATTCAAACTCTTAAATGCTAATTAAATTAATAATAATTCGACGTAAACGATTATTGTAAATTCAAATATATTTAAAACTGTCACACATGGCAACAGTAATATTCACATGGAGTCTATCTGTTAAGGTCATAAAAACGCATCTTTAATGTGCTTGTTTTTTTGTTCATTGTTTAAAACGTTTGATGAAATAATCTTATTTTGCGCTAATGTTGTCCTCGTATTTTTAGCACAAGGCGCTTCAATAGAATGCTTTTTTTTAAATAAATTTAAAAAAAGGTAGAGATAAAATACCTATGCATTTATTTATACAATAAAATGAATATTTACTCATAATAAAATACAGAGTGGCGTGATTCGTCGCCGCAATGAAGGCTTTGTCTATCATTTATATGAAGAATAAACACTCCGTTGATTACAGAGAAATTACATTTTAGTTCATTATATTATAAAAAATCTTTTCATTTTATGAATAAAAAATAGTCATAATATTTAAAAAGACGAAAAGGAGGAGTAATAATAAAACAATCTAGGAAGTTTCCGTTAAAATTCATTCCCTGGAAATTGCTAAAGGGGCATACAAGCAGTAATTCTACACAATTGCGGGAGACAATATCGACATATCTATTTGAGTCACAATTTGATTTATAAACATATATTTTTATGACATATATTTTATTATTATGATCGTATTGCATTAATTATTTAATATAATTGACGTAATTTAATACTACAGTCGGTTTATATGTAAAAATAGGTGCATCGATACAATTATTCAATTGTATAATTGATTGTATAAACTCGGCCACCTGGTTGCTCACTGCTCATAAGAACTCAACAAGGTTCCTAATGGTGATATTCTAAAGATCGACTTTTTATTGCAGCCTTTATGGGCAGTCGTGTAATACAAGGTGTCAATGATTTATTACTCGTATTGCTTTACAATAATTTACACATTGTGATAATATAATACGTGCACCAGTCTCCATTTTACACAAGTTTTATGACATTATGAATCATCTCAAGATGGTTTTAACTACGAGCATGCTTGTATTTTATTTTATTAAGTGAATTACATTTATTCATGTAAGTTTGTTATCATTGGTGTTGTGCAAGGCGTACACACTTTTTTATTTATATATTTATTTTTATTTTAGAACCAAAAGTTATTCGTATCATACATTTTCTACAAGAGTTTTAGTTTTACAAATTCACCATTCTATTAGGGGACATTATTACCAGTTGCACAATCAGTACTTTAGGCTCTGCAGCGCCCTAGGGCATTTTTTTTATGGCGCCCTATATTGTTTATATTTTAAAAAATCGAAACAAAATTGGTTACCCTCAGTTCCCCTAGCTTCTCGAAGCCCTGGGGCTCCTACCCACTTTTCCATCCCCTAAAACCGGCACTGTGCACAATAATTTAAGTACATACTGTATAATAATAAAATTACTTAATGAAATGTATTAAAATTAATTAATGTAAAACAAGGAAGGCACTTTCAAACACCGAACACATAATTATTTTTTGTGATATTGGATCGGTTACAATATATTGTTTTGTTTGGAGGGTTATTTTTTTCATTGGGATAAGATGTAAGACATTTAACTTGAACTTTCATTTAATGATTAACCAAGTTAACTTTTCGACTAATAGATTGACGATTAACAAAATATATTTTTTTACTAACTGTGCTCTTCTCTGTTTTTAAATATAGATACTGTAATTTTAAAATTATCGGTAATTTCATTGCATAGTTATCGTTTTACTCTAAAAAAAACGGTGTTTTTGATTAAACATTCTCATGTGGCTATTCGATTGTATAATCTGACAAAAAATACTACTACATAAGTTGTTGTTAATCTGCTTTTGATTTTTTTTTTATTTATTTGATATTCAAACTTTAATCATTTTTCCCGCTTTTCACAAATAAAATGCAAAAGACAACGAATTTTTTGTATTAAAAACCACGTATGCAATTGTGACACGTTATGAAAATTAAAATCTTAATATTAATAACACAAAATGCAAGTATTATAAATGTTCATTAGAATAAACTAGCATCACTAACCTCGTGTTATTTAATAATAATTATTTTTAAAAACAACTACATTTTTACAGCAAAATTAAATGTTCGATCGATTTAAAATTAGGTATAATAATAGGTATGTAGTTATTATTTATTCATGTCTTGAGATTTGTCATTTTTCATAATATTTCTAATGATAATGTATTTTTTTGCATTTATTTTAATACATTATTTTGATAACTATGGGATCTGTGGAAACGAGCTAGATAGATTGTATTTTATTGGAAAGAGATACACTTTTATGGGCATAATGATCTGTGAGGTTGTTTCTTATGGCGTATCACACTGCAGAGTTCATTGACACAAAAATACAGTATTTGAAAACGGACATATCCTTACAGTTTCAACATTTTTAAAGTACTTTTTTAAATATTTGTGCTAGCATCGCTCGTGTGGATGCACACGTAAAAAATACTATCGCCCGCGAAAATTTCGCGGGTGAAGTGTAAAAGGTAAATTCTTAATACCTACCAAGCTTAATCGTAACATAAATATTTCTAGATTGTTCTGTGCACTGAGGAAGATTTATTATGTTCCTTTCTCCATCTATGTTCTAAAAAAATACCTACCTCGGTGTCTAAGCTTCATATAATATTGATACAATATAATGCCTTCACATGCCTTGTACAACAAATTCATGTGTTGGATCTTGTATAATTCTGGCTTATTAGAGAAGATCATGACCCCTGAATATTTCTTTGGCTGTTCAATTACCTACATAAAGCCAGGATAACTGCTGGATACACTCGTACCTATACAAGTAAAATGTAATACACAATTAATAATAAATATACTGCACGATGTGTTGTTTTAAAATGAATGGCGTAATATCATATACTTTACTTTAATACCTACATAATAAGTTATACCACATCAGCGTAAAATCGGTATTGTTCTTGAAATGAACAATAATGTTATAGACATACATGTATCAATCATCCATACTTATTATGTTTATGGTAGCCTCGCTTCGTTGGAAGAATTTACAATGCATATCATTATTCGCACATTTCTGAACATGCAACTGAAGTATTGCGCCCTTGGTTTCATTTATAATAAATACAGCGAAATAGCTAATATGCCCAACCGAAACATTAAAGCTCGTCGTGGGAAGCCTTAAAAATTATCGCAAGTGAAATGTATTCAACCGAACGAAAAATGAAGTTTATAAAACATATTCATTTTGTATCTCTCTCTCTCTATGCATCATACCTGTATTCTACAGTATGTTCTTTCTGCAATTGAAGTAAAAACCAATAATTTAAAAATAAGACTAAATAATTTATACTTAGGGGGTAATTTCAGAGCTTCATCTTCCATATCCAATTCCTAGCTTGAGCATATTACACTGCTTTATTTTCACTTGTTTATTTTTATTTTATTTTTATGTAAACACATACAGGAGAATACCGACAGATGGTGATAGTAATTCTGAAGTCTCATCTGTTGAATTCTTTGACGCTTACCATGGTGCATATGGCTAAGCGCTGCATGTGGAATGTTGATCCGCCAACATCATAGACTACAGCCCGAGATTCACGCATCATCCTTATTATTACAGGAATTTACTATGAATGGGTGGTCTTTACGGGACGACTTTCGTCTACCACCAATTTTAATTAATAGGCTATGACTGGCATTTTACGGTTGAGGGATCAAATTCACACCAACCGGGGATATTTAACCCTTTCGCATCGGTTGCCGGCAAATGCCGTCATAAAATTCCCCGACCGTTGACATCGGTTGACGTGATATATCGTTTTGCTACGTTCTTAGAATACTTTTTTATGCAATATCTGATAGCTAAAGGATACAAGAACCAGTGTGATATACGAAAATAGACAAGATAAGTACATTTATGCTTCAAATACTAGTTTTATAATTGACAGTACAATTTATATTCAAACCGAGCCGTAATGAACGGGTTAAGAGCTCGGAAATCGATTAAAAATCCTTTTTTTTTTAATCTCCTTTGGTGATCGAACCCACGCTTAAACCCAAGCAAACGCTTTGACCATTGAGCTATACCCGCCGGCAAACACTTTTTCACTTTTTTACACTTCTTTTACACTTTTTCCTTGCATTTTATTTGTTCACTTTTTTAATGTTTGAACTTGATTCTCTACAACAACAATAAAGAATCCTTATAAAGCCTATGCAAAAAATTAGTTCTGAATAATTAAAAATAACATAATTAATCAGAAAATCTTGCATTATAGCAATTCACGGCGTCATTCATAAATTTTAGGTCAATATTCCACCTAAAATTAAACTGTCTCAACTAAATAAGTATCTACCTACTTCGTACACGCTACAATATGGTCGCCATTTTTTTTTGACAGCTGTTATGATCGTCGCCTTATTCTCAAGTCATCGGCTCTGCATACCGAAGCTACTCGGAGTACATTATATCTATTGTTTCCAACGCCAGGATGACGAAAACCTATAGAGGCTTTAATAGGCAGCTATAGTGTCTAAGACATATTTAGATATTTGTTAAGTAAGGTTTTTTTTAAATATGGTGTGATTATTCCGACGCTTCCGAGAGCTAAGCAAAAATCATGTCCTTTTGTTATTTATTTTTTTTAAATATTGTATTGTTGATGTATTATAATTTTTTAGAAATATGTATTATATTGAATGTTTATGATTTATACATGAATAATGCATCAATATAAAAGCAAAATAAATAAATAAAAACACTGAGTTGATAGCCATGAACAAAACAAAGTTTTTAACTCTACAGGGCTAGGCTAGTAGGTGCTCGTAAGCGGTAGTGTGGCGCTTCCGTTGGTTTCATTAATTTATGAGATTGTGAGGGAACATTAACACTAAACTCCGGCTTAAAAGTTGGTTAAATGGGTGCCAAGAGATTAGTAATAAAATTTAGAGGTCTAACTCTTGAAAATGCTAATGTTATATGTAACAAATTTATCACATTAAACCAGCAACGTACTTACCTAAAGATAATATATTTAATGCCTTGAAGTAGGTATGCAGGTAAAATAATAAATTAGTACGATTAAACGTGTCACGTGATTATAAGTGAGTCTACTTAACAATGGAATATGCGTGAATTTAATAATATAGCCATCCCCGAAATTTGCAAGTGTCTTAAATAAGATATTTAAGTGAGCAGTAAAAGTGATCTATTGCCAAATCAACGTTTAATCGTAAAAATTGCTTCTATTTGATGTATAGGAGTACTTCGCGATTCACATACTATACGCTAGTAAATCAATTGGTTTTATATGACAACTTAAGTGATGACTCCAATTCCTGTTATTGATACACATAACCGAAGGTGTTGGAAGTCACATCTTGTGTGCATGAATGATTTATTATCATCTGCAACATTTATCGTTGATATTGAATAAGAGCACTTCTGATTAATAATGAAAGAATAACTACAATATTATTTTTAGATTTTTTTTTAAATCTTCGTAACGCAAAAAAGATCTTCTGCGTTAAAACCATGTAACAAACTTCCTGTGCAGGACATATTGGTATGTTTATACGCAAACGGATACAGGAGAACACAACCAATAGGTTCTTTGCTGCTCAACCAGCGCCTGGACGCTGCATACAGAGTGTGTGATGTTTAAGTAAAGGTTAGGGGGTGTGCAAGTGTACGAGATATTCGTATGTTTCTTGAAGAGATCCAGATTGTATGAATAAGAAAACATACATCCTGAAGGTACATTCCAGAGCTTACAGGTAGACAAAGTCTAACGGTAAGCTCTGGAATGGAGAAAAAAAAATCTCGATGAAGATGACTTATATTTTTGCAAAAGTGCGACGTTTATCAATTGTGGGTCATTGTGTTCACAGAACCAGCAGCAGCAGCGATAAAATAGACTAAGTGTACCAATATTATGTTTGAGTTCCAAGGATCGAAGGTAAGACTTAAATGTGCTAAGTATTATTTATCAAGCAAATATATTCAATCAAGTCCAGGGGTATTTTTAAACTTCAACTTGTCTGCCATTGTGAGGATTTGAGATACATACAGAGATATTGTTCTTTATAGTAGAGGTAATTTATCAGTGAAATACCAATGATTAAAATTGAAAAAATCCATATGTATTATAATTACTGCTTATATATATTATTTGCATCATGAATACAATATACTTTTAATTTTATAATAAATTACTAATATTTATGGAATATATTTTCATCTTTCTATGGCGTTTTTCTATACCTCTCTAAACGTGATCTAGAAAATAATACCTACTGCTGAGAGAATAAATAACTGTCTCTGAGAAGATCGTGATGGAGAGCCGCGAAAATGTGAATACATTTTGTTAACAATAACATGATTTCACAATAATTATTTTTATTGTTGTTCTTCTGTCGTTCACAACAGCTTTTGCACGATTTAGCTTCACTTGAAAGCAGACGAAAATCGAAAATCATTATTGTAAACGGGTTTGCATTTTTCAAAGTAACAATTTATGTCACTTTAAATTACTGAACGATAGTTTCCTTTTGTAAGATTTTTACAACTAAAATATATAAATTATTTTGATTTACAAAAATAAAAAGAAAACAAACTACATCGGGAATTAAAAATTTATGTCATTTTTTTATATGCAGTGAAAATCGTCAATAGGTAAAACACGAGATGAAAAATCGAAGAATGCACACGAATAGTATTCCTTAATTTCATTATTTTATCTCATTTATCGCTAAAAGCAAATCTGTGAAAATAAAATAAAATTTTACCATTATGATTTCGTGTAGACCAATTTCCACTGTGTTAAGCTGTACTAATATGGATATGAAGATACGTCATTGGTGTCCACTGCATGTTATCTAATATTCCTTGTCTTCTCTTATCATTATAAATCAGAATACTTGTTTAGTTATTTTGTCTACATCTACTGTTTACAACATTTTTTAAAAATTATCGTGCAAGTCGATGCTATCATTTACCGTTTTTGCATTCGTTATGTCTTTTCTTGTTCTTCGTCGTCTTGTTCATAGACAATATTATTATTTTTCTAGACAAAAATTTGTGGACGAAAATTTCGGAAAGCCGGAAAACACCTTTTTTTTTATAGAGTCCTAGATTCTCGCTTTGAGTCTCCTGTTTGGACGCTTGCTTGTTAATTGAGTTTCCTGCCTCAGTTAATAACTCTATAATTTATATACATTAAGGATCCACCTCTTTTTACTAGTACACAATCAAATAAACACGATAATTAGTTACAATTAATTTACCTTCTGAGCCACTCATGGTGTTGACATAAAAACCAAATAAAGAGCCCTAAAGCGTTTATTTTTTGCTTAATTCTTTAATTTTTCATATTTTAACAAAAAGGCTTCAATTTATCATCAAAAATTGTTGCGTACTCATCATTGCAATGTTATAATAGTAAAACTCGTTGAGATGAACAGTTAAATGTTTTATCCTTTTATAAGAAATCGTTAATTTTATACAATTATTTTTAATTATTCCTCTGTAGAACTATTTATTATACGCCACAGAAACCTTGAAATATGACGAAATAGCGCACTCGAAGTAAACTATAAAATACTTTTTCATTAATAACAAAAAACATTAATATTAAAAAAAGTGTCGTCGCTTTTGTATTCATTGACTTGAATTGCCACGTTCCGACAGATTAATATACACTTAATACTTGATTAGTATGAACCCAATTGCAATAAAAAGTTCCTCTAAATGGGCTTTTTTCTGTAACAATGCCAAAAAATTGTTCGACATTTTACAACAAAAATTGCAATTGTTGAATGGTTCATTCGTGTTGGTTTTTTTGTGATGTACAGGTACTCGATATCTGGAAGCAGTCAGTAAGGCATCTAATTAAGTATCACCACAGTATGTATGAGTATATATACGTACAATATACATTGTCCGATGCTTCTCCTCGTGGTTTCTGCAGCCGTGCCTTGAATGCGGGCGATGTCATGCCTCAAGATTAACCAGCAGTCTACAACCAAGGTGCTCCGTATTATTCATCGTTCATCGGTAAGTAAAATCAAGGTTTGAAGTTTTTTATTAGCGAGTAGACAGATCATTTCCCTATAGGCTCTAAGTTATTTTTAACTGACCTAGAACGATTATTTTAATCGTATTATGTCATACATGTAGTCATTAAAACAATATGTTAAGTAATATTTTCCACACATGTTGCAGACACTTATGTATAATATTTATAATTTGCTCTATTTTATAATGTAAAATATTTTGATTTATGTTGTTCTGTTATTTCTCAACTGTTTTTTAATTTATAAAGTAAACATGAAATGTAAACATTTGTGGCGACCATGCTAAGAACGGGAAGAAAAGGAGAAGTACATTTTTTTTATTCGACGTTAAGTGGTCTAGATACTAAAATTATAAAGAAACCAATGTTTCTGTTTGCAAAATAGAACATTTATAACAACTGCATCATTTTTGTTCCACGATGTTTTGAAAAATAAAGAAATTTCAAGCAGAAAGACAAAAATAAAACATAAAAAACAAGACAGAAGGTGATAAAAATTCGGCAGATTTTATTTGGAACAGCTTGGTTTACGTCAAATATTACTACTCTTAACAAATGATATATGGATTGGATTTAATAGTATTTAAGCATGAAAAAATATTTTTTCATGCTCTTCTATTATTCATAATCCATACTGACTTACTTCCTTCAAACATCAAACAACTCATTTTTTCCTAAAAGTAATATATACTTAATAGTTTATGAGATTCAAAAATAAGATTAAAAATACAATACATGGAAAAATGTAATCATTAATTTTAGTGTTTCGCGCTCTACAGAGTTGTCAAAGAATAAACTGTCGTGAATTGTTATTATTATTATTTAATCTGTTTCACAATATAATGACTTGTTGTAAAAATATTAGTCTGAAAACAATGGAAAGCTAACATGTTGTGTTTAATTCAAGTGTGAAGTATTCAAATGAACAAAAGTAATACGCCAATTACAAATACATTTTTGATAATTACAAATTATCCGCAACATGTCAATTTCTTAAGCCTGTCTAGCGAAGCGGTGTGGCCAACTCTAATTTCACACTAAAATTCAAAGTTATCTGAGATTAAACGCTAAGATTTATTCTCGTAAATAAACGCTTTTTGTATATTTATGTAACATATTCAATCAATAATATGACAGGTACAAGCGCACTACTCTTTTCAGTAAATCATTATTCATATACATATAAGCTTCCCTAAAAACTAATAGGACTAGAAAACTACAGGACCTTCTTAAAAATAAATTTGTTTTATCACCACCAAAGAAATCTTTGATACTATAAACCTGTGGAGAATATTATTTTTGTCTGGTATATTTCACCAGATTGTGAAGACTATATGCTTCAACAAACGAAAACTTACGCACCGCAGAATAACTCGAAAACTCTGTCTTCAAGTTTTAATTTAATCCTGGAGATCTATCGACTATGATCAGTGCAAATAATTTGAAGGTTTTTTATAGTGCGGTGCTGACTTGAGACAGGATAAAGAGGGCTTTGGGACGTCCTTTAGAAAAAAATAGTCTAGGCTTTGGGAGGGTCAGGTTGATCTTCCGATACCCTTAAAAATACTGATTAACAAACACTTAAATATGCTTCGGGTATATTAGCTGCCCTGGATCCTGCCCTGGATGCCGTTGTGAACCATATATGATCCCAGGTGCATCTTTAAGAGATGTCTAGGAATAAGACATGGATAATGATAGTTGACAGAACTGTGTGGCGGCAATTTAAAGTGACCATATACTCCAAATATGGGGAAAATGTGTGATTTTTTTTTTGTTATTTCAGAGACGTACATTATTACCCACAAAAACCTATTATGTACAAAAATATATAAACTTAATTGTAAAAATTAACAATCATTTTTTTTTTAATTTGTAAAAGATTGAGTATTAGTAGTATTAAAATTATTTGCCACCAAAAATGAAAACTCAGGAGTTTTATTAATCAATGTATTTTCCTCAAATTTTTTGATGATTGTACGAGTATTTAAATGAAGCTTTAAGTGAAAAATTGTTTAACTCACTCTTGTATAAAACAAGGGAGAGTGTAAGAGCGAGGGAGTGGCTAAACGAATTTATACCCTAAAACAGATGAAAGTTCCTCCTAATTGGTCCTAGAGCTTGAGTGGAGTGCCGGTGAGTGCTCTGACCACAGGATGAATCCAATGACGCGTGGACATATTTTTTCGTGACGTTCTATACTTTCGAATTATTCCATAAATGTATTTATTTATAAATAAATACTTAAATACACATTCCCGATGAAGATATTGAGACATTATATTTTATATACTTTAGATTTAATTATTTATATAGTATCTTAAAATTTTTATTATATACTGTTAGTATCATATCGAAATTATGACAATGTATAAATGTGTATATGTAAAATTCTGTATAAATATATAACTGTACAATAACATAGATGAATCCCACGCCACACACAAGATCTTATCTTTAAGTGGTGTGGTAAGCGAATTTAAAAAAAAAAAAAAAAAAAAAGAAAAAAAAAAGATGGAATGTAAATTACTGTGTAAAAAATGTATCTTTTTATATTTGATTAAATAAAAAAATATATATAAATCATTTAAATGTACATAAAAATCATGTCTTATGCTGTTTATTTACCTATATAAACAAAAGAAAAATTATTAACCTACGCGATGTTTTGACCATGGAGTTAATTAACGCCATTTTCATTTTAGATGAGGTTATGTTATATTATTTAATATTATGTTATGTTTATAGTATGTTAGAATTAGATTAGGTATATATTTTATAATAAGTTGTTACAATTCACCTCGATTGCATTTTTTACAAAGCGTTAAGAACGAACCCTTTGCTAGTCTTGTAGACTGCCATTTTTTTCTTCAAGTGAGGGTTGAGACCGTTATTTTTTCCCATTGATTATTTTAAAAGTTTTTAAAGAATCGTTGGAGGATATTTTTTTCCATCAAGATCAGTAACTGTTTTTATGGCAGACGGCATATTTGCTTTCTTCGTTTACTTCTTCCCTGCCTAAAAGCTTTACCTAAGGTCATGAAAAGTAAAATTTTAAATGATATAGATCTCGGTTATGTTGGAGATATATTTCATTTTCAATCTAATAATCCGAGTATGTTCTAAATAGAATACTGTTGATAATTTATCATTACAAAAATATTTGCATAAACAAGTTGAGTTAAACCGTATACTCGTACATACAATGCTTCCTTTGGTGTTTTGAATATTATCAAGCATTCGATTCAGTACAATTATGTTTTTGTAAAATATGAGTTATGTTCTGCACAGCAATGAGTAGCAAATAATGGCGGTATGTGAAGAGAATAGTGTGTATTTAAATAGAGCAAATAAGCCGACAAAGAAAAAACAAAGCCAAATCCTAACTGGAGTTCTTCAATAACAACAGTCATTTGCATAATAATACTTGCGACTTTGATATTTTTCTCCCTCATATCATGGGTGAACCGAGAAATTTTAAATTTCCTAACTTAAAATTGTAACATACATATTCTGATAAAACAAAACAAAAATGTCAAAACTATAATCGACAAACCATAATTTTATGTTCATATTGATTTGTAAAAAATATATATATTCGTAAATATAGAAACAAATTGTATATAAAATATCTTTGTGAAATTTTGCTTAGATATGATTTATTATTACTGTGCAATTAATATATCATAGTTGATAAAATGATTATTTGACTAACCTTTTAATATTATACGTTCCGTCTCTCATATCCATTAAATGTAGTTATTTATTACTTAATTTAATTCAAACTTATTTTTTAACTATTATAATCATTCACATTCATAAGATTACAATATAACATTATTTATAACTGATAAATAATCCATAATAATTTGCACCAACGAAATTGGGTTTAACACATAAATTAAACGAGTACGATATGATTTTTCAAAATTAGTTACATAAAAAATACTTTTGAATTTGTTGAATATCGTAACTAATTTTTTATAAACCTAAACGGACGTACACGAACGACGAAGGTCTGTTATCAACTGGTTGAATATCGAAGTATGCGAGTACAGTACCTACCTACGCATGTAAAAAGTAGGTAGGGATATAATTCGTCTAAAAGAAAACTCATATTATATTAAACTTGATATACCAATATAAATAATTGTCACAATTATAATTTTATTGGTTCAATAAATTGTAAATATTCGATGTACATCGATTATGGGCTGAAGTTTATGACCATATACGAGTTATATATCATATACGACCATTATTTATATATTATCATATACGACCATATATTGAGTATTTAGATGTAAATAAAGTTACATATTATTTTTTGTAAAAATAGCTACCAATTTTTTTATTAAACAATCTTATTGTTAATCAAAATTAAAATGAGATAACATTTAAGTTTTTCGTATAAAAAGGACGATTATTATGGCTTTTATATTCTGACTAAAAATCGACTCTCGCCACTTTCGTTGCCGGGAAAATATTTCATGACGATGCATGCATATAGTTATATAAATTCCTGTGATCTTTTAAATACGTCCAAATGACGGTTTAGGTGAGATTGGGAGTCATATGATTCATATGAACGGATATATTGTCATGGGGGATATTATTATAGCATTGCTCCAATATATAGGTATAAAAGATAAACCCATTTTTTAAAATGACATACAAAAATTTAGAGGTTACAATATGATTGATACTCTTGCGATGATGATGATAAATTTTACAAAACTTCTTGTAGACTGGTTCGTTTAAGAGCGACGTGATATTTTTTTCTTTTAATATTTGTGTAGACGTATTTTATATGTTGACATATCTCATTCGAAATTACCGCTATTTATCTTTTGTGCTACACTCGCTAGAGACCGCTTTACTTAATTTTTGTTAATAATATTAATTCTTAAGTTGTTAATTATTAACTAAATTAGCGTGTAAAATACCAACCCAGCAATTTCAATAATCAATCTAATAAACACATCTAAAATTAGGATTTTTATTGACTTATTATATGTACATACTCATACACATTTTAATATTACTAGAAGGTAAAAAATATTTAGCAAAAAAAAAATACAATCGTCTCCAAAGTTGATTAAATAATTTGTTTTAAACATTTCATTTTAGTCATAGTTTTATCATGATTTTCGTTTTGTTATTTTGGTAACCTTATAGATTTCTGAGTTAGATTAGAGTTTTCGTAGTACAAAATACTTAAAATACGTACAAAATAATACTAATAGTAAGTAACTTGAGTGACTAAATTTGTTCATCCTTTTTTCTAGGCCATTTTGCAAAAGCTTATAATGTTTTATCTTCTTATGCATAATTTATTTTCAAGGTTATTATTAATTTGTTATCAATAATAAAAAATCTCAATTAAGTAATTTCAAAAATAATTTAATTTTTCAATATTAATTAGTTATTTCAAAGAAACTTACTAAAATAACCCTAATTTTGAAATGCGAAGTAGGTATGTACAGGTGTATGTTACGAATGTCACAACTCGATTGCCATAAAATCGATAAAAAAAGAACTTGTCAAAAATGTATTGTTGAGACTTATTCAAAACAATAAATAGGAATTACAAGGCAATTGTCATAAATAATCAATATCAGGTGTTTTTCCGTGAGACGTTGGTGAATGAATTGATTCTGGTTAGATTTTCACTTGTCAATAAGCGAGGGAAACTACGTAGCCGTCGGGTGCGTCTCGGGCAAAAATTCTTGGCAATCGATATAATAATAATTTTTATTATTGTGTGTACAAAATGTACAAATTATGGATTTCCCTGTAATTGCAACTTGCGGTTCGGATGGAAGAAACCCTCGATGAGTCCTTGTACCAGGCCGTCTGCCGCGAAGATATTGCTGCCGTGGATAAATTAATAGCTAGAGGTGAATCAAATAATATATTTAATTAAATTATATCAAAAATATTAATTTATATTTTTCTATTATTGATGATTTTTGTTGTTGTAACATTTATTTTTTCCTTTTAATCATTCTTTAAAAATAGGATTCGCCATAATGCATTAAAAATTATTTTATTACTATCAATATTTTCATCAATATGATATTTATTATTAATTTTATTTTTGACTTGATAAATATACCAGGCATAATATGTATTTGCTTTCTTATGATACAGTTTTGTAATATGATATTTAAATTTATGTAAAATATAATAATTAAATTGTAATTAATTATATGAGTGAATATGAAATGTACAATTATTTATATTCACCCTGGCCAGTTGTCCCTCGTTGCATAAGTTATATGCAGATTATAATTTTTTCAGAGTGTGGAATGGCTTCAGGATGTGTTTATTTTTACGACTGTTTACCATAAAATTATTCATCCGTAACCGGAGATCTCATATTTCTATACAGTCTCAATGTGAACCTTTTAGCTGTGTAACCTAAATTTGTACCTTTACAATGTAACCTTAGTTACTAATCTATTCTAAATTAACAAAAAACATAACAATAATAACTCATTTCTTAGCTAGGGGTGTAATATATTTCTCTGCTTATTTTTAAAAGCATTTTTGTACAGAGGCCTGAATTGTACTAGAACCTCAGCTTGATATTTTTTTTTTTTTGGGGCCTTAGGCCCCCGGGCCGGTCGCCTTGTACCTGCGCTCCTTGGGAGCACTTACCAAGGCATTGTTTTCAGAGTACATTCTCGTTATACAAGTAACTGGTTTTGGTGAGCAGCACCACACATGGGTGTAAAAGTTAGTAGTTCAGACGTTAAAATTTGCTCAGCTTGATATATTACTCATACTTCACAATAATCTGAAAGACTTAAAATATTTCAATAGGGTCATTGTTAATTTTAATTGTTTAAAATTATTTTTCAACTGAATTGTTTATTACTTTATTATTCTTTTGCAATTTCACCTGGCAGCATAAAGGTTAAACACCTCTTACATGAGTCCATTGTTAGGCATCACTGAAATGATTTATTTTAATAGTATAAAATTCAGGTGTTTCCTCTTTGTAAATTTTTCTGTGACTCAATGTAATTTGAAATAAATCATGCCATATTTTATAATTAGGAAAATGTAAAACTCTTTTCATAATTATCTCCATTGAGCACGAAGTAGAATTGAGAAAGTAATTGTGCAGACTAATGAATATTGATAAAAAAATCATGTGAATTTTTGTGGTTTAATTGTCTAATGTGAAGGAAACCATTACAATAATTATGATAGAAATGAAATACCACAATTTAAATGATCAAAATAACAAGTTGTGCCAGACATTTTTTTCATTGAAAACAAATTAGAGAAGAACAATTACGCATTTAAAAAATATATTATTACCATTTATGCTCAACAAATGTAATTTTTTTGAAGTAAAATGATTTATTTCGTTTGTGTTTATTAAATAATAAAAAAAATGGGTTTGTATATATTTGACAGTAAATATTTTTACTTTTAAAGGTGCTTGTGCTAACGTAACAAGTTCAAGTGGGAAGACAGCCCTCGGTGCCGCCGCATCCCTCGGTGACATTGACATCCTGCAGAGTCTTCTTGAAGGGGCCCACTCTTCCTGCGCTCCGCCCCCGCAGACCCAAACATGGGACAGCCCCTCTGTACCGTCGACCTACCAACACCAACAGTACAAATCACTAACTGAAGTTGAAAGTCAACCTTGTGGTTACGTGTTGTCACCTGTAAATCTCGAGAAGTACCCCTCAGTTGTGAGCGTTATTGAGGAGCAGCCCTATAGCTTGTATCCTGTCGATTACTCCAATCCGAACCAAGGATACTTTATTTGTATTCACGAAGACAGCAGTTCTATGGCTCAGTCTCCGGACTGGGGCGCCTGGGGAGCTGACGGGCTGGAGTGGGACGAGGATGTCGGCACGGAGGCGCTGCCCACCACTGAAGATGAGACCTGGGCATCTCTCTACAGGTAGGTCAATTGTGTAATCTTTAACGTTCCATCTATTAATTACAATGACTAATATTTTGTTTCATATCTATGTATAATGTTTTAATGTTTGTACTGTACTCCATTAATTTGGAACATCTGTTCTGTTGAAATAAATAAATAATTTGAAAATAAATAAAACTGAATGCATGAAATACTACACAATTATTATAATAATTTTAGTAATGAGTAAATTACTTACCACATATAACAACAGACTACTAATACTGGGTGTTGTGTTTTATAAAAATATCAGCTGCCATGATTCTTTCCTTGTTCTTCAACCACTAAGTATAATTTATTTTATTATATAATTTATAATATTATATATAATTTCTGTCGTCTTTATAAGATGGGTACTTATAGAAAAGACTGCTGATGTCCGAAAATCCGATGCATACTTTTAACATTTGTTAATCAGATTAGGTAACAATGATATAAAAAATGAAATAAAAAATAAATACTATAACAATAGTTTATTATTTTGGAATCTTGCACAGTTTTAATCTTTTTTCAGATGGTATGCACATATGTTAGAGCAAACTGAGGGCCTGCTGGGTGACAATGCTGCTGGAGCTCCAAGAGCCCGGGCGGAAACAACATTTGACTCCAGAGACACTCGCCAGCGAAGCGCTATGCACTATGCTGCCGAGCAAGGACACACGGGGGCACTGAGGCTCTTACTACATGCAGGTTAATTGTTATTTATCTTATTTATTTTATGTAAAGCAGGCAAGAAAACATCGGTAGACTGTTATGGTGAAATCTCATCTGTGAATTCTATGGTGCTTGCCATTTCTTAAAGATGGCTAAGCGCTTAACGTGGAGTGGTGATCTGCCAATTAGTCATTAGACTACAGCTCATATCATGTTGATATATGTATATCAGCATAACAAATTACCAAAAAAACACATTTATTCAAAATTATAAAATATATATATTAACATTTGCTATTATGTTAAAATATGTGTTCTTTTTTGGAAGTGAGTTATAGTGAGTCTACAATAATAATGTAATTATTTAAAGTTAGTAATCATACATACTTTCATCTCACAATTTTTATTTTTGATATGATAAGTTCATTCTCTGTTAAAACTTCTTCAAATGGTGTAGTAAATAAACAAAACTCCCATGACTGCAGGATGTTCTCCGAACGCAGTGGACGATACGGGATTGACCCCATTGCATCTGGCCGTGGACCGCGGACACATCGGGGCCACAAAACTGCTCTTGGCGGCCGGAGCCGATCCCAGCCGCTGCATCCTCAGCACCAACCGTTCATCACCATTGCACATCGCCGCAGCTAGAGGACATTTGCGCATTGTTAGTGTATAACTTTCAAATTCTTGTTTTTCAATTATTTTATAATTCCTTAATTCATATATAAATAATTAAATGTAAAATGAAATATCCATTTGCTACTTGCTTACCCCTAGTCTTCCTCACCTGAGTGATGGTAGTATAACGCAGCTGCTTGCTTACTATTTGTTATACATTTCAAGATGGAGATTCTTCTGGCTGCCGGAGGAGTTGTGGACTTGCAAGACGGCACGGAGAAGACTCCATTGTTGCTGGCCACCGAGAAAAACCAAGTGGAAGCCGCCCTTCTGCTGCTACGCAATGGTGCCTCGTTGAATCGCGAGGACATAAGAGGTAAAATTGTTTATGAATTATTTCAAATGTAAGCTACTTTGAGCTCTTCAATCTTACATTTCGAACTCCCAACTGGTACTAGTAAGGTATTCATCGCATCTCTTTTACTTTTAAATAGAGATTTTTGTTTTTATATTACAGGTACAACACCTTTGTGTGAGGCGGTGTGGGTGGGGGAGGAGCGGCTGGTAGCGGCGCTGCTGAATGCGGGAGCTCGAGCCCCGCCGCATCATCATCTACTGCATTATTCAATACTTCATCGACAGGTACTTTATCAAATTGGAATGAACCTTATACATATGCTACATATTTACTAGTTGCTATGTTATTGTTATAAATGTTGTTGTGTTTGATCTTTTAGGCAGCAGTTGCTCGACTGCTGATAGAAGCTGGAGGATGTGTTGATCTGAGAGATGATAATGGAGATACTCCGTTGCTGCTCGCTGCTCGCTCTGGACAACCAGATGTCGCTCGAATTCTTCTGAAGAATGGTACTGTCCATTAAATTAAACATATTGTGTATTTCTTAATATAATTTTTATGTATGGCTTGAATAATAGGTAAGCTAATACATGTTTAATACAATAACATTAATTATTAATTCTATTTTGAATATCTTAGTTTTTCCTACAGTTGTAAAATCAATGAATTTGTCAATAATGTTTATCTTTATTTTTTTGTTTCAGGAGCATCTGTGGATTACCCCAACAGTCTAACAGGCTCAACAGCTCTCCACGAGGCAGTGGAATGTGTCGCCGACTTTACAACCTTTAAACAGATCTTCGTTGAGCTTCTAGAATACTCGGTTAACCTTAACGCTATCTCTCTCACTGGTGGAGATACACCTCTCTTCAGGTCCATTCTTCTTCAAAGGTTTGTTTTATTGTTATTTACAAAAAAATATTGAGAGTGAATTATTATATTTCAGCAAAAAGATTACCCGATTAAGATATAACATCACTGTAGAACAATTATTTATCTAAATTAGAAGTATTTCCAAAAAGAAATTGGCTGTGTTTTTCTTTGGTTAACACGTTTCACTCCACATAGGTCACTGGTGACCTACGCTGTTGTTGAAAAGGGCACCACGTAAGTCACCGGTGACATACATTTTTTTTCCCGAACAAACACATTTCAATGGAATTTTAACATTGAATGTGACCTATATGGCGCCTCTGATTTGAATGCATTCAAAACATTACGTGGCGTTAAACGTGTTAAGTCTGTACTAATGTATATTTATTTTTAATATAGGGACAAAGCTGCAAAATTGCTAATCAAACATGGCGCCGATGTGAATCTCTGTTCGTTGCAACACTGCGTGGTGGATAACCTGTCACTGGCATTACGGAGGAGCGGTCCATGCGTTGCCCGTATGTTGGTTCTGGCTGGAGCCACGGCTCCCTTGGACTGGGGACAGCGCACGCCGCGCCCGCTGACGCACATCGCCAGGATTTGTCTGCGCGCCAACCTGCGGCGGACTTCACTAATTCGCTCCGTTGAAGTGCTGCCGCTGCCCACAACACTTAAAAGTTTCCTGATGCTCGACGGTGAGGAATAATAAGTCTCCACAGTTTAAAGTGTGCTCTCATTAAAAAAAGCTTAAATAATTATTGTTTGTACATTCTCCAAATAAATTCACAGCTTACAGAGAATTGACTGATGCAAGGGTGTAGTAACATCTCCGATCAAAAAATAATGAGTTGTTGAGTACTAATGATATTTAACTGCAGTATTAGTAGTGGTATTATAATGTATAGATGTTGTGTCGCTGTTTAATTCATAATATTTTTCAATATATCTTTTTTTATTTCTGAGAATGTCAAAAATTCTTACCCCGAGATATTTCACCTTAAGCTATTTGCTTATTTAAATATTACAAATCAAATTTCATATTTCACACATTTAAAAAACTATAGCTATATTACACTTATAGTCTAAAAATTGATTACACCATGCTTTGCATAAATAGTTAAATTTGTAACTATCATTTCATATATTCTTATAAATATAATTTGATTTACTGTAGTATTAATTCCATGTTTACTTGGGAGATAAAAAAAACTTTATTATATTATTCTAAATTTTTAAAATGTGTTTTATATTCATATACATAAATAAAAAAAGGGTTTTTTAATTTTTTTTAGCTCAAATTTATTCAGTGGTAAAAAGAGTGTAGACTCTTAAAGTAAAACATAAATATTAGTCAGGCATGTGTAAACATTATGAGAAAATAAGTGTTGACATTTAATACAGACTTTGTTAGAGATGTATTTATAAAAATATTTTCTTCTCACTTTTGTACAAAAGTTGGAAGAATGTTAAGGATAATAAATAATTCATATTATGATTTTAGTTTTTACTGGCATTGTTGTAGAATATTGATTATACTAATAATAGTTGTGATACTTTTAGTTGTGGAATGCAACATAAATAAACAAAAAACATTTCAAGTTGCACATTCTCATTACCCTTTATCAATTCCTTTAGATGCCTTCATGCAGGGCTGGGCAAACTATGGCCGCAGGCCTCATTGGGTCCATGAGCAACATTTGAAAAATAATATTGAGATATTTTACTTGTAGCCTACCGACCATTTTAAATTCAAATGCGGTATATGTCATCTGAAAAGTTTGCCCAGACCTCCCTTTATAAATCAATATAATAAAAGTACACAAAATAAACAAGATGAGATCTACATCCTTTAGCTACGCATTATTCAAGTATTATATAATAAAATAGATAGTGGTATCATCAAACCTAATAGGTCTACCATCATCGGTCAAAAAAAGTTTTCGTTTGAGTGATGTGGTTAATAGAAAAATCCACATTTCGAGGTTTTTACTTAAAAAAATGTAATAATTTTATAGATTCATTAATTTTATATCATCATTTTTAACATCAATTAAAAATTTAAGAGTAATATCTTGTTACTTTTATTATTACGTTGATAGGATATGAAATCATAAAATATTAATACCAGCACACTCACGCCACAAATAACTGTAACACAAATATTTAAACTCTGTAATATGTTCACTTATAACTTTACTGTTTAGGACCCTGCGCATTTTTTACTTAAAATGATGTTACAATCTATTTTTTTTAAAACATATATCAACCAACACAAAATTTAATGTATCTTCCATTTTAATAGGATCTTTCATTGGAAGTTGATGATAGCAAATGTTAATTTACTCTAATTCTCCCACATACTGTAATTTATTATTTTAAATCCTTTAGCTCACTTAGCACCTGCTTTTTATTTTAAACATAGATCTGAATATTCCAAAATATATATTATATGGAGTAATGTGTTGTTTCAATATTTATTTTGTTTATTTATACAAATTACCTAAAGAGTAGAGAGTAAGAACCTACGAGGAAATGTTAAAAAGTGAAAAATTATAAAAACCACAATTTAAAATATCTTACAATATTTCATGGACATTCTTACAAAAAATAATTGAACGACATTAGTAATCAAATTAAATGATAAATAATATTAAGAATATCTTATTTAAAAATAATGGTAAATGCTTTGATTAGTACGTGTAATTAGCATACTCTTTATAAATCTATAGTAATTGGAAAAATTATAAAACAATAAGCGTAGAATTCAAACTGAATTCTACAAAATATACATAGAAAATAATTTTAAAAAATAATGTTTTCAATTAGCTTGGGAAATACTAGACAATAGTATGTACAAAGGTACACTCAGTAGTTCTCAAAAATAATTATTATATTATTAAGTCTACAAAATATATTAAGCCACTATATGCATAATTTTTTAAAGTGAAATTTTTTATAAATATTTTTTTAAATAGTTTTATTAAATACCAAAGGCTGAATGATTTGTAGTATATCATCTTCATGTGGGACGTATGGAACAATTTAAAAATAAAAAATTGCATACACTAACACTTATGAATATATATTATAGATACACAAAATCTAAATATTTTATTTTTCATTAAAAATTAATTAATATAAAAGCTTTGATATAAATAAAATCAATCCACTGTCAAATAACATTAGTGGACCAACAATATTTATTAAATAATATATGTTAAATATGTCATTACGAAAGCAGGGATAGATTCTTTGAAATAATTAACTGTGCATTAAATATCCTCAGAAATATATGTAAAATAAATTAATATTAAATTAAATTCTAGGTAATATTAACTATTTATTTTAATAACCATATTACGAAGCAATTTTATGCATTTAATTTTTTTTGCTAAAAATAGTAATAACTTTTTTTCCAAATTAATATATTATGATTTTTGCTATCATATGAAATACATATAACTAAATAATATACATGCAATACTGATGTTGCATATATAGTATTTAATTGTATATATTTTAAAATAATTACAATATATCTGGATTTTATACAACTAAACATTTAACCAAAATTAATGGCAATAAAAGCATATTCAGATTAAGTTTATTATAAAATAAATAGTATGTTTTATTATTTTAAAAAATAATATCACTTTAAAAGTTTTGAAAAAATAATAGGCATTTGTAACTGAGACCAATCTATTGAAGTAATTCAATAAGAACAGTGTTGCCACTGTGAGGAGAGTCCAAAACCAAACGGATAGGCAATCGGCCGCGATTATCAGGAAGAGACTGAGCACCAAACCGAAGCAGCAACTGCACGGATGGAATGTTCGCAGACACAGCGGCGCGGTGCAGAGCTGTCTGACCATCAGAGTCCTTCATATTGATGTTGGCTCCAGCTTCAAGGAGGATCTTTACTATCTGAGTGTGACCTGAAATGTTATTTACATTTTAACCCTTTCCGGTACTACAATGATATGTCATTTGAAGGTTCAGATTTCATAATACGTTTTTTTTCCTTTTGTTAATGTTGTTTAGAACAAATATAGAAAAGCAATGTTGATGGCTGTGTAAGAGATCACAGAAACTCGTCTATGTTTTGACTTGTATCGTCTGTATTGGAAAGTAACAACTCAGATAGACGCCAGGACAAGCTTCTAACACTGACAGGTTGGAAGGTAAACCGCATTTATATTTGCAAATCCTCAAGTAAAGCATCAATATCAGCACTGTTTGGTCCAAAATAAGTCCGGTTTCTTTTTTACAACCACAGGCAGGCTTTTGAATGCTTTTATATGCGTTTCCTCCTTCATACAGCGCAAATGTTTTCAAGAAGCAAATTAATAGCACTTGCAATTTACTTTTTATGACTTTTAAGTTGCCGGAGCGAGAGCCCTGGCTTATGAGTCACAGCAAATGAGCATATATGTAATAAATATTCATCTTTAAATAGAGTTTTTCTCTCATGGAATACCTCAACATAAGAGAAACTCTGTTGAATAAATACTTGTCTTCACATTATAAAACTTTAACACACCAAGATTTAATAATTTTCACCTTGACTTTCCTTACCTGATGAGGCAGCGCGGTGCAGTGGAGTGGCAAGGCCGGCACGAGTGCGTGCATCAGGCTGGGCTCCCAACTGTAGTAAGCGCCGGCACACGTCCGCGTGCCCGGCTCGCGCAGCATGGTGCAACGCTGTGTAACCGGCACGGTCCTGCAAGTCCACACCTTTGCTCGCCAGCTTCTCTATACGTTCTAAGTCGCCATACTGAGCTGCAAAAAAAAAACACAAAATTGTGTATTTTACCCACAAATGCCCAAGAAAAATTATCAGCATTTTTATAATGTCATTGAAATATTTGAGATCATGTGCATTTAAAATAAGTCTATAGCTTGAGCAATAAACTTATTAATTAACATTGGGGGAGGACTTGAATGATTATTTGGATGACCGTCTGAGCGCACCGTATGTTTTTGTTTCTTAAAATACTTTCAAAGAAATATTCAAATACGTCTCAGATAATGTAGCTGTCTTTTTTTATTTTCTTCATGCCTCTGAGTTTTTATTCTGGACGCCTTTGGGAACTATAAATATTGTGATTTGGAAGCGGTCAAGGACAATAGCAGCTGACAGTTACCGAATGGCAATTTGTAGTGTCCAGGGCAGTAGAACGGACATAGAAGTAAAAAAGGTATTCAAAAAAATATATGCACTGTATCCTTTTTTGTGATACATTGGCTCCAGAACGTGGCCCATTAAAAAAACTCAACTTTCATATAATTCTATGAATCGGTTACAGCAATGAAAATATTTCTTTAAAAAATACTAAGTAAGCCGTGTGAAAAAGTGATGGTGCCGTACAAAAAAATTGCATAAATGCAAAATCGTGTAACACAAAGGAATGTTAAAAAATGACCGGTTGTATATTTGAAAATAATTGAATATTCATACCTGCGTACCAGATTCCCCTGTCAAACTCCATATCATCAAGTGATTCAACACAAGCTACACCTCGGCAACGGCAAGCCTCATGATGGGTTTCTCCGCACTGAGACATTCTGAAGATACTTTAGATGAACAATGTCACTTATCGCTTCAAATAATTTTAACTACTTTGATGAGGAACATTTTATAAAAAATATATTATCATTAATTTTTCTTTCGGAAATGCAAATAAAAGACATGCAAATAAAAGACATGCGTAAAATACTTAAATACATTAATGATTGTTTTTACTGAGCGGCTCGGTTTAGACCTCCCTCTGCATCGTCCAAGTGATCTCGGCTTCGCCCGTGCTGGACACTACCCGGTAGCTGAGCTCTCCCAGAGAGTTGATGACATCCAGAACCACGCCCTTGATCAGGAGTCCATTAATAACTGCCACTCCGCCACCGGGGAATCTCTTACTGATAGCGAGGCGCTCATCTGGACTTAAACCGAAAACCGTGCAATCCGCTGCGTGAAGTGATCCCTTGACAGCAACATATGCATACACTCCATCCGGCACGTGTGTCAAGCTCGCCGTTTCAACCTTGCTCTCGGCTGCCATCGTTGATGATATTTCCGCCATTTTTTAAACACTAGGTAATTGGAGATTTATTTAATAAGTAAGATTTATTTATTAATTTATACAATAATATATGTGCTATTATACGAGCACACGGAATATTGCAATAAGTCATATATCATCAAAGTCCAGGGTGAATGTTAAGACAATCACTTTTTCATTTACACTATAATCTGAAAGTTTGTCTTGAGCTTCGTTTTGTCGGGTGGTTAATTTTAGATTTCGTCTTCCTTGACAGGAGAGATGTTGGCCAGATGCATTGCCTCCTTGGAGATGTTTGTAATGTTATCCTTCTCGACGAGAACGGGTTCCGGTTCGTCAAACTCTCTGCGCATCGTCCACATGTACTCGTTATAGTCTTGCTTCACTGCCGTGGAACTGGAAGCTACAACCTTGTAACCGAGAACCTGTAACAGGACAAATAAAAAAGCATATATTATTAGCACTAAAAAATCACAAAAACAAAAAATTACAATAAACTGATAAAACATTACGTTTGAAGAGTCAATGTATATCATCTATGGGCATGCAGTATGCGTCGAAGAAACAAAATATTCAAGTAAGTGAAAAAATCACACCATTATAAATACTAAATACTATAAATAACAATAACACGAGGAACAAGAATAATATTTTAATACATACAAAGCACTGATGTTTCTGTTCGGTAATGTCAAATTTGCACAATAGCAACTATGACACTTCGGAGTATTGAATTCAATAGAAAATATAAGCGGTATTACATTTTATTCTTAAATCAACCATTCAATACAATTTTCCAGTACTTTAAGGTTGACCAGATTGCGAAGTAAAAACTAACAAACTGAATGGCTTTAAAAAATCACTTTTAAAAAAACTGACCCATGCACAATAATTACTGCCAAATGACAATATATTCAAAAGACGCATCAAAATAAAGTTGTTTTTTAGTATTGTCACAAATCAGTGACACATTTATGGAACAATTATACTAGTAAGCAAAAGTGATTATTCTATCCTTCTGTGACACATAGCATATTATAAGGAAAAAATAATATGTCAACAATATTCATGCAATGATTCATTAGTACTAATAAAATAATATTTTAAAAGTAAAATACTTCTAATATTCAAATTTATTTTAATAACAATTAAAATAAACTTATGTGTCTTATCAACAAACATAAAGTTAAATCTTGGGATTAGAAAATAATTCATTTGGAAAAAAATAAATATATATATATTATAATTGCACACCAAATTTTATAATAAGAATAAGAAAAAAATACAAAATTCTAATAACCAAGTAAAAGATGGATACCTCTAAAGCTGTAAGAATAACGCAAGGATGCTGCAGATAGACAATAGTGGACGTGTCGCAGAAGCCTCCACAGGCAAACCTCTTCAGTTGCTCGATATCAACACCTGGAAGCAAATGTTAAATATTTAGGGTGGCACTCAAACTATTTATAATCAATCATATTTTACTTAACAACACCAGATTTGTTAAGTCACTGTTTTCCCATTTAAAAATATATAACTAAACACAACTTGTTATTGTAAATAATAGATCCTTGCATCTCAAAACAACAGACTCACGCTTGCATGCGCTGGATACAGACTCTTGACAACCACATCAAAAGTTTAAGCATCATTTTCATAAAAATTATGTTTTTAACTTGCTTCCTCTTTAGTCATTTCTGCACCTGGAGCTCCGCCGAGTACATACTATGCATATTACTTAGTTTGTGACGGCCTCCAAGCCAGGAGCCCGAGATTGAAGAGAAGGCACTATAGTATCTGAGACATAGTTGGGCGTTTGTTAATCAATATTATTAAAGAGATCAGATGATTAGCTGGATGCCCCTGAGGCTTAGACCATTTTCCTATTCGATCAATATTTTATGATGAAACCAAATAATATAAGCCTGGTAAGAAGTGTGCAGTAGTGTGAAGCCATATAAATAACAATGAAAATGGTTGAAACATGGATAAAAAGTATACATAATAATATGGTTACACCAGCCAAGACATGTATATACGTATTTTTTATTACGCATAAAAAACATAGGATAGAGAATTTAATGTCATTATAATGGATGTTTGCTTCGCGTGTTGAATTGAGAGGCCTCACCTTGTAATCCGGAAACGAGAACTCGCCATGGATTTTTGTGACCGTAAGACGCTAAATTACCTCTTATCAAAATGTATGGCATTGATTACCTGCAATAAAATTAAAAAACGGTGTCAGAGAGTACGTGATAAAACTATAGGAGTATTATTTACTTCATACAATGTTTGCGATTATCTTTGGATCGGGTCGATCGGAAAATACTCACAGCTTACCGGACAATAGTCACAGCCTACTAACACAACATCAGAAATGGGGAATAAAATATTACGCACGAATCGACACAAGAAGGCGATGAGTTTAATTTATTAATCGAAATTATGGACTGGATTGCTTTTTTATTTTTTGGAAAGAATGTCAATGTCAAACAGTTACCCAACACTCCCAAATCTCACAATGAAGGCTGCCAGGTGAAAGATATGTACTCATATTTTTATTGCGTCACAATTTTACGATTAAAAAATACTATGTGTGTAAAAAAAAGATCATAAATGTTTTATAGAAATGTTAAAAAATCCAACTTTTTAAAAATACTTTTATTATGATATTTATATAGTTTAAACTCTAATAAATTGTGGAATACCTATTTAATTTAACTTACTTTCCTTTATTATTTTTTATATGCATGCATTTATTTTCCATAAAGAATAATTGTAAGCACACACACAATACGAAATAATAAAATGTTAATTCGGGAAATCCATTTACGAATTGAACCATCTAACTATCTCGAACAATTAATTTTTGATTCGAATAAACAAGTCTTTATCTGAAGTTCGATTAGTCTATATATTTTTAATTTCGTTGTCAAAGTCGTAAAAAATAGTGTAAAAAAATATAATATTTGTAATTATATATAATAATAATTGTGGTAATGTATAATGAGGAACGCTCCTAATATAATATAATATGAATTTTATAAGAATTGATAAACTAAAGTAAGTATTCCCAAATTATTATTTCAAAATTATTTAATGTCTTAGCTAATGTTAACATAATATGTATATATAAAAATTAGCCCCCGTTTCGGCCTCCCTGGAGAACATTTTCAATCTCCAGGGAGGCTGAAACATGTAATCGTTTAACATAAATGTGAATCAAAACTAAATATTTTTAATTTTTTAATTAAAATTAATTAAAAATGATAATTATGTTGTATCACCAAGTTTTATCACTTGATAACCTTAATGTTATAAAAATAATACTCAACATCGTAAATGAAGAAGAAAGCTGTCAGTGTCAATAACAAGTTGACGTTTACATTAAACAACATCAAAGAATGGAGGAGCTGGCTAAAAAATATAACAAACCCGTGTCTTTAAACGCTCAACAGATTCTTGATGATCTTCAGCATCCTTCGATATGCCAACCTCCGAGGAGTTCTATTACAGCGCGAGAAGAGGATCAAGGATCTCTATGGAGCGATTCAAATAATTTCTTACTTTACCATGAGCACCTGACATCATCTTTGAAGAAGTTGGACTCCTTAAATACAAAATTGTCAATGTTGGACGAAGAGCTGAGAACCAGAACGAATGACATGAAAGCAAAAATTCCATTTAAGTTTGATGCAAGTCAATAATTGTATATACCACTATGTAAATTAAAAAAATATGCTGCACATTTGACAATGTTTTTTTGTTATCACTAGACTTGGATTATATCCATTTGCATTCGGTTAATGTATATTTTTTCAGACTTGATTACATATTTGGACGATTTTTCCTCTATGCAATATATATTCATGCACGTTTTCCATAAAATTCATATAGTCCTGTAAAGTAGTATTGTCGAATTCATAGATTATGTATGGATATCGAACCAGGCTCTAGAGACTACACTCTAGAGTCTAGACTTTTGTTTTTACCAGATATACAACCCATATGCAGCATGTAGGTAATTTTATGATACGAAGGGTCAAAAATTCTGCATATAAGGATTCCTTTCCTTCCAGTAGGTGAAATGAGTGTAAGTAAATATTATTTAGGCAAATAAAACAAAAGTTTTGAATATTATTTTAATTTAAAATAAAATCATATAACAATCAACATAATTTATATAATAAAAAACCAATGGTAATTAAATTTGTCATAAAAGACTGCCATTTTTTATAAGATCTTCTTTTTCCAAAATGCCAAGGGTACACAAGCAAACTAAAGCCCCACCCTGTTCGGCAAACTTTTTATTTTTTTCCCAGAATGTGGATGCATATTTTTTTCCCTCGAAAGTTAAGATGGTTCTAAAAAGTTTCTCTTCCCTCTCTGTCTCATATATCGGCAACCTGCAGCCTTTGCGCCCCGCCCAGGCGTGCAGCACAGATTTGGGAAGGTTTACATCTTTGGGGAAATTTGCCCTTACAAAACGAACCTGAAATGAAGAATAAATAAGGTATTTTATATTGCTTTACTTTGATATTCTCGATGATGAGAGCTCACATGAATAGGTAAACGAGTATAATTACATTATAGGGAGCAAAAAATAATCTCAGGACCATTAACCATCATTAAATATTCAGAAAATTGTACTTAAAGTATATATTAATTGATACAATATTTACAATAAAATTAATGGTCTTTAGTGGATTTCATACCTTCAGCTGCATAACATTGTCTAAATTTTGGCGTTTAATTTTTTTATTAGGAGGCCCAAGTGATTCAGGACAAACTTGCCACCTTCCCTGAATACCCTTTGCTTGAAATTCAGCTTGTTTAGAATTACAATAATCTTCTAAATCCCAGATCGAACTGAAAAATTAAAATACCAATAAAGGAACATTTTAAATTAAGAAAAACATTTGTTATAGAACAGTATTAAATTTAAGAAAATTGTATGTGTTTATTTAGCATTTTGGAATCCTGAGATAAAAAAGAAAGATTTTTATATCCATAATATTTATCTATTAAACCAGCAACAAAGAAAGCAAAGCATCATGTTATTTATACAATTTTATACATAAAACTTTTCAACAGTTTTCATTAGATACGCAATATGTATCGAGGTACCCAAATGAAAAAATATAAATAGAATTAATAATGTCTTACCAAATTTGTGCTAAGGTTTGGCATTCTAAAAATTTTCGCCCCCTAGGAGTTTCTTGCAGCTCCCTAAGGATATTCTGAATGCAGTATTTAGTATTTGCAGGGGAATTGTCATATTCTATGGCTAGCTTGAGGTACTCTTCTATGACATCGTCCATTGGCAAAAGACCTTCTTTCCTAAAGATAGAACAGTTCCATTCTGCTACTCGAGCCAGCATTACACTTGAACAGCCAGTAGCTTCTTTAAATTTTGCAATGTCACTGTATTTTTCTATTTCCTTTGATCCACCACTAAAAGTTAAAAGATATTTTTTATTTTAAAAGCTATCATATACACAGAGACTAATTGTAAAACATAAATTATTTATCTTTAAAAAAAATTATCAGGTCCTATAAAATGTGCAATCGAGTAAAATATAAAGTAATAATGCATAGAAATATTATTTTAAGTTGATTTATTGGATATACTTATTATTATATTTCCTAATTATTCTACAGATAATTATTGTATGACTTAATTCCATAATTTAATGAAAGTAAAATATGGAAAAATTTATTATTATATTAATACTTCCATGATTATATTTTAATAATAAAAATAAAAACCTTGATTGAATACTAAATAATTCTTTGTTTTATTTTGATTCACTTTTTTTTCCCGTATTTATTTAATTTAAATAATCTATGAGTATTTAATTTAATAGATGATAATAAAAATATCTACTTCGCAATAACAGGTATGTTGATTCTGGTTGAAACATATTTGATCACATCAGAATGGACCGAGTGTTGCGGTCGTTCATCTTTAGTCCTGCCGTGGATGGCGATGGTGGAGATTCCAGTGGACACCAGATTCTCAACTGCCTTTAAAGTTTCCTCTTCAGTTGTAAATATTCTGATTTTACAAGAGACCGGTATACTAATATTTTCAACTAGATTTTTCAGTATAGAACGAGATTTTTCGGGATCTTCAAGAAGTTTTACACCCATGCCACCTTTTATTGAAAACTCTTTTGGACAACCCATGTTGATATCTATAGCGGCTACGTCATTTTCCCTGAAACAAAAAAATGTTTTAGGAAAAGAAAACAGCAGATTGGAAGGATAAATCATTTTGATCTAAGTTTGTTTTTGCCATTGAAAGTTGTGAATTCTTGCCATTCTTATCTCATGCATATGTAGCCATTCAACAATGGTTGAGATGAGTAATTATTGAATTCTGCCTCTAATGTGAATCCCAAGTGAATTTATACAGTATTTTTATCGTTAAATATATAGTACACGCAATAAATTGTCTTGTGTAATGGTAATAATTTAAAGAAAATGTTATTCACACAAGTTTCGCGACTTGTAGAGCCCTGTCAGCATCACTTGTACCAAGTTGAAGCACAACCCTGTCTCGTTCTTTTAAGCATGTTCGAAATACAATGGTCCCATCAGTTTGATCAATAAAATCCACAGTATTTAAAATATCTGAAAAAAAAACAATCTACACATATTATTTTTCATGAACTGCCGATTAATGAGAAAAAAATGTAAGTATTCGTGTCTCCTTATAAAAACATAATAGGCATTATTTATGCTTGACTATGTGTCTGATAAAAGATATCTTATAAATAATCAAAAAAGGCTTATAATATTTGAAATAACATACCGTTCTCTCTTCGTACAGATCTTAAAAACTTCCAATCGATTAATTCTTCTGTGTACACGATATCGGCTCCGTATTTCAGCGCGAGTAGTCTCATAGGCAAGGTGCCAATTCGTACCATTGGGGCTAATATGAGTTTATTGACATAGTCTAAGGATGTTTTTGCAACAGAAGTACACATTCTAAGTTTTTTTTATTGATTACTTTATATTTCATACGCTTTTGGTGTTTGAAAAACACATGTTCTTGGGTCTGTCAAATAAATGTCAAATAATGTCATAGACAATGGAGGACTATAATTTATGGGTCTCCAAGGACTCTTGTGAATAGGTACATATACTTTTATTAAAAAAAACATATTTCTATGGATCTAATATATAATGTACCCGAACAAGACGCAGTTGTGTATTAAATTGAATACCCCTCTTTTTCTTTTGGTTAGGTTGGCAAACTCATTTAGTATTGAGATTTTTTACACTAATTTTGAGCATTTTAAGTTAAGATATTAACTTTTAAGCGCCCAGTGGTTTCCTTACGGGACCGCAGATTTGCGTCGTTCAATGCCCTACGGTCCCATACAGGAAGTGCTTTTGGTTCATGTCACAATCGGATTACATTAATTTGTAATAATAGTTCATGGATGAATCTATTGTGCGACGAAACATTACAAACATTGTCCTCCTAGGGCATTGAACAGCGCAAATCTGCGGTCCCGTAGGGGACCACTGGGCGGATAAAGGTTAAGTGTACCATTAATTGTAGTACATAATGTAATATACCCATGGTATTTTCTTATCGGTATCAAGCTGACTACGAGTCTCATAACAATTAAATTGGCCATAAAGTTGACTGTTTTTTTGAATGGGTAAAAATTTGAACATTTAACAAGAGAAAATCGTTGTATTGTCACATTGGTATAATATTTTTTTATATTTGTATTTTTAATATATTTCATTTGATTTAAATATTTAACTTTATATTAACTACTATAACCTTTATATGATATTGAAGTTCATCAATTTAGGATCATATTTTTTTTTCATGTTTAGGGTATCAAAAAGAAATATGAGAAACATTTTTTCAATATAATAAAGCTTTATTATAAAAAGTACAAAACATGGTATATATTTTGTGTAGGTGGGTTAATAAATAACGAGTATAAAATTTGTATATAATGTAATCACGGTCAACATTCAATAGTTCTTAAGTGTTTTTACAGCGAAAATATTAAAAAAACACATTCCAACTACAAATAAGCAGTCTACAGGTGCGGTGAAACTATCTTTGAACTGATTCAGAAAGAAATGATTAACAATATGGCAAACGGCAAGTCCTATTCCCCATACATTTCCAAATAAATATGAGATATATGAAAGGGAAATTATGTTTACAGCTAAAATTATGTCAGTCAAAGGCTTTTCTCCTTTCTTTAAAAAATACAATACAACAGGCACAGCACCGGCTACAAAGTGAACATAAGCAATATCTGGTGGATATCCCAACATCAGGTACAAGGATGTGACAACACAGGGTAGTGCTAAGTTTCTTGTGAGAATTTGGGTTATTGCAAGACATTTACTCATCGGGGCACAATTGTGCAAGTCTGGAATAGCTGAAAACCATTGTGCAATATTAATAAACATACATCTATTGCCCATATAAAATACATAAATAGCACATTAAATTATAATTTAAAAAAATGCTCACTGTTAAATCTACTTATACATCAAATATTTTTATTTGATATGAAAATACTTTAAATTGATATTATGAATCATTTTGTACATCGAAGAAAGAAGAAAAAGAGTATATTGTATTAAAATGATCATATTATATGATCATGTTATGTTACTTTTGGACAAAAAAATTACAAGCTGAATTATACACTGAACAGTCCAAAAAATTATTCAAACCATACTATTATTTTAGTACAGAGAAGATAATTAGTTTTTCAATACTTGGGATACCACAAAAGGACAGTAATGTAAACACACACATATAAAACACAGAAAATAAATGATTTTATATATATTGATAATTCATTCATGGCCCAGTCACTCCTATTTTTTTCTCAATAATAAATTCAGTAGGACTAGCAATACTGACTAAACTATGTTCACAGAGAGATATGCATAATAATAGTAAATATTATTTCTATTCTTCTAATAAAAATGGTATTGTTGAAAAGATGGTGTATATTGCACTGTTGCATTAAATATAATAATTATTGACCGTATGGTATGTTTGGTATTGATGATCTGTTGCTCCAGCCAAAAAGAAATGTAACTGGAATTTATTGTAAGTCCATATTTTTTTTTATATGACTGAAATTCCATTGCTCATTGATTTTGTTAGACTAAAAAATAGTGGATCAATATTTCAATATATTTGATGGGGTGTTTGTGTTATAAAATTAAGAACTGAAAAATAATATAGATGATCTAAATGAGATAATATGATAAAAAGATGATCTAGATGAGATAATAAATAACAAAATAACTCTATCTGGTGCAAAAATTATTTGTGGGCATTTCAAGGTAAAGGATAAAACTATTATATTTATTAATTGTGATTTTGCCTCAATTACATCCGTATTGAGTGAGAGAAGTATTGTTGGATAATAATTTTGAATTTTGTACCTTTGGCGTTACTTACCTAGAAGTAAGGATTAATACTTCTATGTAAGAGCGTAATGGAATATTGGTCATCTTTGAGAAAGCCAAAATATTTAGCAACCTAAAAACGCTTAAAATAACCCATTCTCTTATTACATACTTGTTAATATATATTTACACCAATTACAACAAAATATATAAACAGTAATTTGAAACAATGTTCAAATAAATACTATTTAAAGATTGTTTAAAACATGAATTCATTTAGTTATCTTTAAAGTAAAAAAATAAAATTGATTGTGGTTAAAATACGATAGACATAATCTATTCAAATAAATATAATTATTGATAAACGAGCAGTTGGAATTAGTGATTTGTAATAATTGACAGAAAATTGTTAATAACATTAGAAGTAAGAACCTTGAAAATATCAACATCCAGGAGTTATATATTTTAAAAATTGAGAAATTTGTTTTGAATTATATTACTTAATAAGGAACACATCAAAGCTATTCCACGGCAAAGTAATCGGGGCCAAGGGACAGTGATACAAAGAATCATTAAAGAATTTATGGTAACGGTATGCTGTAATGTATTTAAATGTAAGCAGCAATATAAAAAGGGGGATATGGATATGACTGTCAACAGTCATGGATTGACCAGTTTTTCCATGAATTCAAGTTGGTATCTCAAAATTTAACTTGATAAAAGTGTTTTTTCAGTGAATAATATTGTAAATCAATTCAAAATTTCAGTTTTATTTTGAATGATTCCAAATTTTTAGGCCGAGGAATGAAACATTTTAAAACAACGATAGATGTCTTATACAAGCTGTGGTCAATAAATCTACATTCAAAACCATAACACCATTTTTATATGTGTTGGTACACCCGAATCACTTGGTTTCCTGCGGACAATGCATATAATGTAATCACGCCATCCACTGTTCTGTAAATTATTAAACATACATCATGCTAAACTAAAAATATAAAAATCATATTTTTGTATAAAAACAGTTACCATATCGAATGAATCCAGTCAAACCGTATAAAAGTATGTTTCCAAAAGTTCCATAAGACACAGTCTCTTCGGACGGAGAGTATTTTAAGGCCAAAATTGAAGACCCACATAATAGGAGGTGGGCTATAGTTAGCTGAGGAATATCTTTATTCATCTTGTAACATTAATAGTCTTTATTATTATATATATTTTACGTATCCATTATTATATATTGTATAAATGAAAGGCGACTAGTAAAGCGAGAGCAATCTTATGAATATTATACAACAGTCTATTAACAGCAAAGAAAAAAGACGCCGGTAGTTTTGACATTTAGTTGAGGTGTCATTATTCTGTCATTGCTGTTTTTGTATTGGGCGATACTAAACTATGTTACTTTGTACAAAAGGCGTGTCAGTGTACAAACTAACAAACAGGGGAAGAAAATAAATTAAAAAGTATATTAAATAGATATATTAACTAATAAAATAAATGTGTTTCATTTCATACTATATTTTAAAAATACATTTGCGAATTAATTTTGAATAAATATAATAATTTTTCGGGTTTCCTTCTAAGTCCTACCTACTTGTCAAAATTAATAGTTATGTATTACATACTTAGCACCATTAAAATAAGTTTTTTTGAAATGTACGTGAAGATGAATTTGATGCCAAAAATGTGCATATTTTTTAAACATAATAAAAATAAATCCACTACAATCTGTGGTAGGTATTTTAAATTCACGGATACAAACCATTTTAGAAAGCGTTAATTATTAAATATATTAATAGATGTCACTGCCACCGATATTTTAATGTTTTTATTTTTAAATACAAATAAATTTGTTAAATTATAATTATTGTTGGAACAAATTCTGCAAGAATTTTCCAGTTTGCTCGAACAAAAGTCAGGACTTGACTTTTGCAAGCAAACTCTGCGAAATGTTTTTTTTTTATATAAAATCAATCCTCTCATATTGCACATTTTTTTTAAATTTGTAACGGTGATTTTTCCTATAGTGCTTACGGCGATTTTCATATAATGGTCTTTTCTATTTTTGAACCGATGAACTCTTAGGACTAAATGTTTCAATAGGACCAATGGTCCTCGGAAGCAATCGGTCAGGTTGATTATAAATAAGTTTACTTACTTATACATGCTACCCTTATTCCAGCAATAAAAAGAATACTTTTATTTTGGATTTAATTATAAGAATAAGTACAGAGGAGGAGTATTTAGAAAAGCAAGTTAATATTTACCTATTTAGATGCGTTTATGCTTATGAGCTTATGCACAAGCTAACCTTCTCGTATTGTATAAAGATCATCTACATCTAAAGCCGCTATCTAGTTGGAGCATATAGCTGATATAGCACAACAAATTGCCGCCGTTAAATTCAACAGAGTTGTCACATACTCAATGTATTTATTTTGCGAAGTTCCCGACGAATTCGGGAAGGGAGTCTAGCTAGAAATAAAAGATGATATATTTTTTTTTAAATAAAAACGTCAATTATAATTTGAGAAAATTGAGCCGTCTGCATAAAATTATGCTGCTCCAAAACAGATCATTTTGTTCAAGAAGTATTTATTCTAAGGAATAACCAAACTTTTGTCTAACATGCCAGATATAATTATTTGAAAACTAGAAATATATTATGTTGTCGTTGTTATGTAACCATTTTTTATTTTTATTTTTTTAACCAAGGGTTTTATCATCAGCCAAAAGAAGCTAAGAAGGTGGGAATCAATTTCATATGAAAAATAGAACACTCTTTAAATAAATATTTATAGTCTTTTTTGTATTTATGATGTACATCTTGTAAAACAAGTGCGAGAGTCCAAGGATAGTAAAGAATCTTGGAGATAAAAGGAAATGAAGGTATTCTAAAGCGCATTTTAATTTACCAAATCGATTTAAAGAAAAATTAAAAAATAATATTAACTTTTGTCGCAATGAAAATACTACATTAAAATAATATTATGAAAAAATATTCAAATTAAAATAAAAGATACTTAGAATTTATTCCACAATTATTTATCATAAGACAGCATGTTTCGGCTACGTCGGATAGCCATTATCGAGTGGTCCTATAATAATAAAAAACGTGGAATATAAATAAATAATATTTTATTTTCATATGTGGAATTCCATTAAGAACGATCGATAAAAAAACGAGGCTATAATAGTGGTATTATTTTTTAACCATCGGAGAGAGAAGCCGGGTAGCGATACTATTCTAGTAATCTATAAAATAAAGTTACGTTATGTTTTCCGTCATTAGAGTTATGCTCCGTAACAATGAGCAGTTGCGGTAGACGTCTGAGTGAAGCATTGCAGTCAACAAAGGATGTAGATGTACCTTATAACCTTATCTTGCGGTTTCCTTGCACTTCCATTAAAACTCTGTCGGCCATAACTTGGATTTCCTCTGCCTGCTTCTCCCCGAAGCCGCCCGATACAATGTTTTCCTGAGTATTTGCGGTTTCAATTTAAAAACGCCACGACGCCATGTTCAGGTTACGATTCGCTTCACTTTCGTTGCACGAGTAGACTTACGTTTATTTCATCAAATGACAATTGAATAAATATATTATCCTCGGAAGCATATTTAGGAAGATTATTTTAGATGATTCAACTGTGTAATTACGTAGGTTTTCTGGGTTGAATCGTGTGGGACAATAATTATAATTCACAATATACGACCAAAAATCTACAAATTCCTGATTTATTTAATCATGGCAATGATTTATACGTGGAATGTTATGACCATTGACTACATAATTATAAATTAATATATGAACAAAAATAATTCATTCAATAAAATCAATGTAAATACAGTATTTTTATGAAAATCTTATTAATATGTTAGATATCGTCTGCGTTAATCAATAAATCATTTAAAATATATATTTGTAATCTTAGTTTTAGCTATTTTTAATAATGCCTCCTTCCATGGCATATTCACTCCCAATTTGGTGCATATGTTCTTTACAATCCACCTCTTCATATTGATTATGTTTTAAGACTTAAGTTTTGATAGGCACAATTTTATTAACGTTTCCTTATCACGAAAATTTATTTTCTCTAATGGATTTGGCTGGCTGGAATGTTAATGTCGACGTTATCTATTTCCTTGATTTGAGACGTAAAATAATATTTTTTAAGTGTAAAATATAAAACCGATCCACAAGATGCCATTACTCGCTCGGTGATACTCGGTCTGGCTGGTTGAAGCCTGGTGACCGGAGACGCTAACCGCAAAGGAGAGCTCTGCGGCTGCATCACGGATTTATGATCCATAGTCGTACAATGTAAGTACATTCATAGTTGTTGGATGCATTCACATGAAGTCAACGAACGTAAAGTAAAATTATATATTCATTAAAAATAACTTCAATACTTCATCGGGAGTTTACATCCACAGAAACGAAGTGAAACAATCCTCTTCTCTGTCAAACTATACGTCTTTGTGTCAACATTTCAGAATTGCAGCCTCTGGCAGCCGTAGTAACTTGCATTTTAGAACATGTCAGTTGACATATGCTTAGCTCTGGCTTGATCAACTTTCAACCCCTGAATTCTGCACACATGCAGTCTGACTGACAGTTCTCCTGGATGACATGTTTGGTTGCTTAAAGAAAAGGCGGCATTCGTTTACATTCTTCTACGGAAATCTGTCTATTATTGCTGAAGAAACTAATCGATGCCATTTAGAAAACATATCCAAAATGGGTAATCGGTGAACAGACTGCTGTGGAGGGATCAAAACCAATGTTTGAAAACTAAGTAATTAATCTGGGATTACATTCGTTCACTTTGATGTCGTATTGACATTAAAAAAAAATTAAATTATAAGTTTCTAATTGCTTACATAAATAATAGTTATAAAAGTCTGAAGGTATCAAGATACCAACTTTTAGAAAAAAACTTATCAAGAAATTAAATAGGGTCGCAGGCCAAAATGACAATGGGGTTGAGTAAATGATTGTTTTTTTTTTTGATAAAAAAGTAAAAAAGACACATCTCTTTTTTCGATACGAAATGATTGATGTTGCTTATTGTGCGGAAGGGATTGTAAAAAATGATATTGGGGTCTTAATATTTTGATGATAGAAAGATTATTTTTGATATTTTTGCGTGCTAGTGTCTATCCTATAATTTATAACAATAAAAAATGGCATCGGTGACATTTCTGAGAGATTTCAAAGAATAGTTTGAGAGTATCGTGTAAATGTGTGAATTATTATACTTACGAGTATAGTATATAAATATTATTAAAAATAATTTTCAAACTCATCTTACTAGAACCACACAAGACCCTCTTATTTTGGTATAATAAATTTTATAACTAAATACTTATGAGAATAAATAATATATATATGCAAGTGTAGTTTGAACTGTATGTATATAAAATCTATGTTCGGAACTCTTACTCTATGCAGGCTGTCGATATACGAGTATAGTTCTCGTATCTACGAATTTAATGATTTAATGAAACATACTTTTTTATACGGTAGCAAATCAGAGGTAGATATTTTCGCCCATTTCTACAAGGATCGTTTTGTGATTGTTCTTTTTTAATGGAACATAATACCCCTAGAGGGCGCGAGTGTCCCTAACTGCGAAGGGTCCGCCACGGCGCGCGATGTGTGCCCAACGGATTTAATAATATCAAATTTGAATATTAAATTATGCGAGTGACAAAGCGCGAATTTACATGCAGCTTTTTTATATTTGCAATCCACTAACACGGCCACGTGAAATATTTTAAATTTCACATCTCTATTTGAGCCGACACTTGTTTGTTACCGACGCGGATTATCGCCCGCGATGTTATTCATGGCCGAGGAATTAAAATAATCGACACAAAAGCCAGATGAATATCTGTGTACACTATGAATAATAATATTTCAAATAAATCCGATGGATTAGAGATGCAAATAATGTATCGATTTTTTTATCACTCAAACTTCAAATACAGCTGCAACGAAATTTTATCGTAAATATTTAAAATATGCCGAATCAAACACTAAAAAAACATTGCGTAGAAGTAATATGACAAGCACATTAAAAAATAACTTATTTTAATTAGAATTAAAACTAAATTACATTTATATTCATAATATCACAATTAAAAATATTTAAAAAAATATTAACATAAAAATATATTTTTTAATACATATTGCGATAATAAAAGTGGTTTAAATTGATAATACTCGTAAAATGTAACAAATCTTACAACACAAAATAATATTAAATTCCAGTTGATAAATTCGCGTGTGAAAAACAATATCATAACTTGTATGATAAAAATAACATTGATTTTGACAGCGTGTCTGTCCATTTAAATATTTTCAATTTCCATTTCATTTGATTGAATTCCGATCGCCATGTCAGTTTGGATCGATAACGATAAGAATATTGAACGATTCAAAAGCCAGACGCCTCCAATCATGTGTTATGAAATTGCTGTAAACCAACGCACGAGTCGCGCTCATACGTAAAATGTGTCGTCTGTATATAAAATGTTGGGACAATAATCAAGCACGTGACCTGAAGATTCCACTTTTCTGGATGACGAGGCAGACGATCCGATGATTGTCGTCACTCATCCAGCGGACCTCACCTGGGGACCAGGATGGAGGCGGATACAATGATCATTAGCTGGTGCGAGGGGGAGGCCGAGGATCATCCGGAGGATCAGTGATTCAATTAGAGGTGGATTAGCCGGCACGTGCACTCTTGGACGAGAGATTATCGAGGATTTTATGTTTTTTTGCATCCCCGTTTGAAGCGGCTCCCCTTATCATCAAACGTTATGAAATATAATTATTCCATTCATTTTTTCGGTATAATGTTTTATAATGATTCATTTTTATACTTTCTGTATTTTCACTTGTACAACTACTTAATATCATATTTTTCCTTCTCATATCTGGTCCATACATGGAACATATGGTCACCACGAATTTCCACTACTCAGTTGTTTCAGTTGGCACAGTCCATGACTAGCCTAAGATATCTTTGCATTCTAAGTTACACTTGAAAACATATATGGTTTCCGACGATCTACATTGCAGGACCCCGGGGAATTCATTTGAGGGAACTGTATTATTCGAGGCATATTTTGAGTGATTTTTTAATCGAAATTTAAAATAACAAAATTATGTTTGTATATTCTGCCGAAATAATTACGACGACTAGTAATCTAATAAATACAACTATTTATATTAGATAGAGACATTACCAACAGGTATCTTTTATTAAGTACAAATAATTTTTCACAAATTTTAACAAATAATTGTTATTCCCTAGGATGTGAAATTTCACGGTCCTCATCAAATTGAATCTTTCGGTGTCGCAAAAAAATGTGTCGTATCATTCCGCCTGAGCAAACGTGCTGCTGAAAAATCGCTCACCAGCAATAAAAAACATTTAAAAAGGGTTCTTTACATTGTTCAGGACTGTATAACGCGTCGATGAAGTCGGTCCGTCACGCCACCCTGCCCGGCGAGGCGCACTGTGGCAACCCTTCCACAGTCCCGGGAGCCGCCCTGAGTATTGTCCGGACGCGACGAAGCACGAACCATGACTTGTCGCTTCATCCACTAGGCCACCGGCAAAGGCCACCACTATATATAGTCCTACGTATCATATAAACAAATCTCAAACCATGGGAATCTTTAGTATCTACTACTTCAGACTCCCAGAGTGTTAGCTTCTTATGTTTTAATACGCGTATTCAAGTAAAAACTTAATATATAAATGCTATTTTCCCATATCCGTTCCATATATGGAACATATATAGTTTACCGCTTATTACCTCCATTCAGTTCAGTCGGTTGCCATATTTCGTCCCAAGATATATCTACGCCAAAGCTTCATCAGTTCCAACGTGTACAAACATACACGTTAGAAGTGATGAAGCATTCATTAATCGCGAAACTGCAATCTTCCAGCAAGTAAAATAGTGCTCAGTGTGTCCATGTTAAAACAAAGCATGAAATAGTACATCATATAAATACTTATGTATCTAATATTGAAATTGATCTCAAAGTGAATGCTAAAAATATAATTAACATTACATATGTTATTATTCGTTTTCTTAGGTTTTTGGTAAACATGAATTGTGTTGACTTTTGCAACGGCAATCGGTAGAAATATTATTACCAATTACACCCGGCTTTGACAAAAAAAACATGAATTTCCATATTATCAATATCATTTTTATCCAAATTGATGACAACTATAAGATATTAAGTTAAGACTATAAGACGGGAGTATTTGCAGCAAGTGTTCAAGGACATGAGTTGTAGCTCTTATGCTGAGCTGAAGAGGGTTGCGGAGGACCGAGAGGAAAGGAGATCGAGATGCAAGATTCTGTTGCTGCAAACCAATCCACCGGATTGATAGTGCGAAGAAGATAAGATATTTGGTTAGGACAATCTCATTTCGTTCTCAGAGTTTTCTTAACCGAGAGATTTTTTTTTCTTAACCTTAGATATTAATCCTTCTATAAAATGTACCTTAAATTTACATTAAAATTAACTATACATCAAATTACATATATAATTAGTAATATAAAATTTATAACTTCATTTCATTTCAGTGCCACAACATTTAGAGAGCACTATAATGGAGCAACAGTGTCATTTATGTGACTGTCAGTTTCGTCACAGATGAACAAAATAACAAAAGATCACTTTTGTTATTAAATCATAAACACCGATAACACTTTTTTCTTTTTTAATATTAAGGCTACAACATAGTGAATGGGTTAATCTGTGTTGCCAGTGGAAAAATAAATCTATCTTGATGGCTAAATAAATCATGTCCATAAGTCACGGTTTTTATGGACCGTGACCGATGTTAAAGACTTTTCTAAATCAAGTTAGTCGTCAATGCAACGTTTAATATCTTTTTGCGAATATCGGTTATACTAGTTACTAGATGTAATTCAAGTATCACACAATCAATTAACAAAAGATCCTATTTTTGCACGAGAGATAACATACAACATACCTGAATATTTTATACCAATTTGAAACATATATCCATCATAAGGCGCTGCCAGGAGCCATTGTTCACTTCCAGCCACTCATCATACTAAAATAAGGCAAAGTATATTGTGTAATCTACGAGTACTGTCATCCAGCATGACAAAGAGAACGGGATACGGAGTAAAGGAATCATTGTAGTGCCGCGATAATACGGCAACCTCTTCGTGGTTAATAATCTCAAGGTATAAATTATTGTCTTAATTAATGTTCTACAATTTTATTTTTGACGATATAATGTCAGCCATTTGGTAATTGCTTCCCGACGAAGCTAAAACATGCCGTCTAAATTACATTTGTGGAATATTTGGTAAAAAAACTTATGTTTGCACATTATACTTACAGAATTCCATCATGTTTTATTAACGAAATCGTACAAATGGATATGATCTATCTATATCAAAAGAAGCAGATTGATTAAACTAAATATCCATATACTCGTATTAAAATATACATATAGTGATATAGTACACTGTGTACAAAGTCGGTAATGGTTGCTTTAAAATCAGATGGATGGTCTTTACTTAATGTGTGTACTCGTATAATACTGAAAATAAAATACCATCATCCTATCTGAAGATAATCAAGGCGAAGACTAGCGAAGAAGATTTTAGGATGATCTCACAATAGACCTTATGTATATGTAACGTCTTACGATTTGAAATATTGCCTTTTGGGTATTGTGTTTCCGTATTGTGAGATGAGATGCCGGGGCTGGTCCCGAGGGCCGGCTGTCGCGGGGCTGAACGCCATTTGTCATCGGGCGGGGTTCCCGAGCCTTTGAGCTACTGTCACCCGACAATCCTAAGCATTTAATGTTTCCTGTAAACAGGATGACACTCACGAAGCTATGCACTTCAAATTAAGAGCGTAACATTATCTTTTAGGGGCCAAAAGTATATTGACAAAACGACAAAGATTCATTGTTACATCTATTGATCGTCAAGCTATATTTTCTACATATCTAAATTATTGTTTGAGATCTGTGATATTTTCATTACTATTTAATATATAATATATGTATTTATTTAAATTACACTTTTTCAAGCCATAGAATTATTTTTAAAAACTTTTATAATTCATTTTAAGTGAACATAAACATTATACAATTTTGTTACTGCGATACTTTTGACAGCGATGTAAAACGCTAACGTTAAAATACATTTTATATTCAGGGACATTTAAGTTGTAAAAACATATATAATATAAAGTTTCCACTCCTTCTTTTAATTTTGCGTTTTAAGTTTACTTTACAAATGTAAATGTTAGTTCTTAAGTAGCCTCTCAGATTTCTGAATCCTCGCTAGGCAGGATAAAATAGCTCCTTTTACAGTTACACAAATGGTATAAATAAAAACAATATTTTCTACCCACGAATTTCAGTATCACGTAATAACTCCCTGTTCTAGAGTTTTCTAATAGTATCTTCGCGATAATGATTTCATCCTACTTTGATCACATCTAACAACAAATTTATCCAGACCATTCCATATGTGTATACTAGTATTTTTTTCTATTTACTTAGGTCTAACTCTAGTACATAAAGCTACAAATTACGTTTAACAATATATTACTTATCATATAATTAAGCATAACAAATCACAATAATACCTATCTATATTTTATATTCTTAATAGAGAACGCAAGATGCGTCTACACGTTGCAAATCGTAAACAACCCTTCTCGTGTTCACACAATACTCATTACACCTCACATTATTAACTGTTATTAAAAAATGAAGGGTAGACCCAGGATGGTTGAATACAGGACCGCTTCGTCAACAAGGAATTTATTACACAAATATAAAAGTTGCTTAACTGTCTTAAAAGTCTCGGACGCTTTAAAAAATGGCATGCCTCGATTTCATTAAAAAATAAAATGTTTATTTTAGTTCGAATTGAATTATATGATTCTAACGAAAAGTGACAATAATTTTTTAAACAGGATAATTATAAGATACGAATATGTATACTGCTATTGCATTGTTACAAACCTTGTGGTTTTGATGCTTTGGAAAATAAAAAATATAACTGAATATTATAATGAATAAACGAAAAAATTATGCAGTCGCAAGATGAAAAATTAACCGCCTAAACTAGCAGGAAATATTGGTTTGTTGTTATAAGAAAAATTAGTAGTATTTTCGATAATTCTTAAAGAATTCTTGTTGATATATAATGCCGTATAATTATTGCAGTGATTGTGTTCTAATTATTTATCTTTGTTGTTTATAGGTATCGGATACAATTTATAAAACAAAAAAGAGCAGTGTTTTCACACTAAAAATTCTACAGATTTTAAATAGGAAATTGCTTCTTTTTGTCTAAAACAGGATGTGTAGCATAATATACTTTGGTATTTCAAATGTACAGGTTCATTAAATCAATACAAAGTAATGGTATTAAACAAAAAATTCAGTGGCTTAGTAACTATGTAGTATGTACATAATCGGTAGGTAATATGTATATAAGTAATTGTCGTGGTAGGAGTATTTAGTCGTTCCGGCTCTGAGATCGTAGCACAACATACTCGTATCTTGCAAAATCGTTTAGCAAATCTGGCAGCGAAAACAACAAAGGGATTTTTATTAATCGGCCGAGTCATGCAGGCCGGGAACAATGGCGCAATGGACCCTGAAAAAAAACTCAATATTCTCGCGGGCTGGACCCTCAACCCTTCAGCGCCGGGGACGAGCGGGCGTGACGGATGTCGTGATAAATGCTGCAGCCCAGCCGGGCCATTCCGGGCATCTGCTGCCTCAGAACAAGTATTAATTAGGTTGTTTTTCAGTCGAGGGAAGTGAATTAAATGCAACAACTATCAAGATTACAATCCTAAGTCTTCAATTCACAAAATTTAATATATATAGATCATACCGTTAATCCGATTGCGATGAAACTTACAACAGTTGTTGTGTGCATATCCGTGATGGTTCTAATGAAAAAAACTTCCAAATACGAACAATAACGGGAATGAGTGTCGTACTTTATAATGGTGGCATTTACACGATCACTCATTTTTCAATCGATGTTATTCTAGTTTTAATATTCCCATTGCGATACACAATCAAAAATGTCATTATAATCTATTGATATCAGTCATTTTCCAGTATTACTGTGTGTGGCTTAAACACATCCAAACTGGTCGATCGATCGTCATGTGATTTTAACCAAGTATTGAACAAATTCATGGGGTAATCTATGCATAAAATACATGCATTATCCTACGGATCTTAATATATTATGTACTTGTTTAAGATCTATGCAAAGTTTTTCGTGTTGACAATTTTTTGGGTAACAAAATATTGTCATAAACCAATCGGTATTTGTTCATAATGTTTAATAAAGTTAATAAAATTATTAAAATTATGATTTATATTTAAGTCTAGGCAGAGATCAGATCCGTGTTTAATATCAAGTAAGCAAACATGAAATATTGTAACAATGATTTTATTTATTTTACGGAAACATTCAAATTATAAAAATTCCAAAACAAAATATTTTTATTTAATGGCAAGGTAATAAATTATATTAATATGTTTGATAACCAAAGTATCAGATTTTTTATTAATTGAGATTGGTAATCATTGTTTTATGTTCCATTTTTAAGCTGAGCAATTTAAAATTATTTCGTTTGACTGAAGTTAGACACAAATGCCACTTTGTAATATCTGAAACGTTTATAATATTCAACTATTATTTAAGCTGTCACAATATAATTTCATTTATTTTTATAACATACGCAATAATACATATTCTCATACTACAAGGTACCTATCAAGAAATTATATGTAAACTAATTAGTTTGAGTTTCTTTTTTGACTCCATAGAAACCAACTAAACCAACCACATAAAAAGCACTCAGTTATTATGGATAATATAAATGGAAAAGAGGTTTGCGCGATGAAGCATGTGATGGGTAAAAGTAAGAACTAAGAAGGTATGTGGTCTCCATTTTCTCCCACCATACATTATCACCTCACACAGAAGATTGTGATTGTGGTCAGCAGTGCTGCCAACCGCAAGAACCCTCAAGCTATGGAGGTGTTGTGCCTTCCAAACACCATAATATTACATTTAATTTTATTTTCCATTGTTCAAAAATCAGAAAGCTTAGTTTTCTTTCTGACTGTCAATTCATTAATTTCTGCTTCTATACAATATTTTTCATTGCGATTTCACAGAGCAGATCAAATACATCCGAGATCAAACATATGCATTGAACATTACAGAACAATATTATTAATTTTGGAAATCTTCTTCTTCGTAGTAGTATTAATCCGGTGGATTGGTTTGTAGCAAAAAAATATTGCATCTCGATTTCCAGTCTACTCGATCCACTGCAACCCTTTTTATTTCAGCACAAGAGCTACAACTCATGTCCTCGAACTCTTGCTGCAAATACTCCCGTCTACGGCGCCCTCTGCAGTTTCTACCCTCAACCATCCCTTCCGCAATATCGAAAATCTAGTGATCAAAGAAAAAAGTGTTCTTATCGTATTCGTATAAATTATACCTACGTAAATATATATTTTACAATTTACTTGCCGTTATGCTTTGCTGAAGACCACAGAATATATATTAAATAATACGGAATAACAAAATTTTGTGATTTATTAAATTAATGGGCATTCACAACTAGTTTAGTTGACACTAGTTTATTCACTATACATAATCATATTATAGCAGATATAATACATTGACATCAAAATTACAAACGTCAAATATTTTCAGTGGAACATTATTGAGATTTTTTAAAAAAAAAAATTCTCTGAAGTCACAAATTTCATCGTCAGTAAATTTTCATTTTAACAACTTAAGATTATTATTTAAAAAAATATATTTTTCTCTAACGTGTTTCCTGGGCTTTATATCATTTTGTATCCTCAATATTTAGATAAAGAATCAACACGGTCACGTTTTGTATGATTGTTCTTATTACTGAATAATATCTACCTACCTATTACCGGGTAGGTAGGTCCATTCTTCTCTGGCTATGTAATTTTCTTCACAACAACTTTGAAACTATTACAGGCGATGAGATTTATAATAGAAAATCAAGAACAGGTAGAGGAGATGATTGAAATGCGGTAGCAGTAAAACAATGCTGTTTATATTGCCTTCGTAATGGCAAACATACAGAGGAATTTATAAATTAGGGGTCCGAATACAGAAGTCAATTACCAAAGCAATCTTAAGTTTTTTAAAAAATAAAATTGGTAGAAATACCTTTGTTTTTAAATAAAATCTGAAAGCTGATATTTTTGTTTTTAAAATAATTATTGTATAATATATAAATAAAACAATATTTATTAAGTAATACACAATTTCATATTTATTGTTAAAAATGTATTTTAAAAGTACATATTAATGTTAAAGTTCTAAAATGCATAGATATTTTTACAGTTTATATTTAAGAAATGTTACAAACGAAAATACTAACATGTGTATTACATTATTTAAACCTTTCATCTTGAACAAAGAAGTGAATGTATCAAATAATAGTAGAATAGATTGAAAAGAAATATTGACTACCGAATAAAGCATCGTAAAACGTATCAACGAACATGAATGAAAATGTCTGTAATCGAAAATACATCGGAATGTGATCTGGAACACATTAGTATATTTTTTGTTCCACAAGTAATTGGTGTTTAAATTCCTTGCCCATCATCTCTGATACCCGATAGCCGTTTAGCAACGAAACTTAGCCATTTGCATTTTCTGTGTCGGCATCACCATTTTCACAAAGCCTCGATCTGCTAGATCTCCTTCAAATTGCACCCATGATTCTTAATTTACGGCCATTCAGGGCGAAACGTCCGCCATTGTCCGGAAAGCGGGCCACTCGCACATGCTTGATGGACCCTAAGAAAACATCCAAGCGAAATCAATGAAGCGAGAACTCCCCGTGAAAAGAATCGGACAAACAAACGAAAGCAGCCAGCAAAGGACCTAATAATATATTTAAACATTCGATGTAAGAGCTATTCTCGAGTGCGTATAGATTTCAATTGTTGTTACGAATTAAAGTAGGCATAAAGTCTGAAGATGCGCCGCTGCTGGTGGTCTGAGTGCAGAAGAGGGCTGATGCTCGATAAAGGGAGATCTGTTGTGCCCATGTGATGTTTGTCTATTATTATGCATTTGTATGTTGCTTTTTGTAGAACTTCGAGTGATACAACAATACGAATAGGTATCGCACAAAACACTGCAATGTTTCCGGATCATTTGTCGCATGCAATGCATTTAAACTCAGGAATGTAACGCAACGAACATCTGTATTTATTTTTTTGACAGTACAAATGTGAAATATAAGGATATTTCAATATTATCACCAACAATATAATATAGTAATTATATTATGCTGACATATTATAAACAATTAATATTGTATTAATAAATTTATACTTAATATTGTAGGGTTAGTTAATTGTGTAAAATTTTGAAAAATTAACTATTATCAATGAAACGTGCTTTCAAATAAAATACGAAAATGTGATCAGACTCATTGCGATTTTTCTTACGAAAACCACTTAGATTTATTCTTTATATTCATTCAATTCACTGCATTCTTCAGGTACATATTTTATTATATTAAAAAACATGTATTCATAATAAATAAACTTTTAACAGATATTATAATTTATACGTACATATTGCTATAGTTTTTAAATGGACGCCCATTTTTTCGTTCTTTTTTTCTTTTTTAATTTTCACTCATTGATAGCACTGTTTTTACGGGACGACTTTCGTCTACCACCAATTTTTGATTAATAGTCTATGACTGGCATTTTACGGGTGAGGGATGAAATTCATACCAACCGGGTGTGTTATTTAAGAACTCAAAGATCGATTAAAAACCTTTTTTTTTAATCTCCGTCGGAATCAAACTTACGACCTTCGGCTTGCTTTGCTTTATCCACTGAGCTATACCCGCCGGCTTGAAGCTATAACATCATTTATGTTTTTAAACAAAAATTAAATAAAATATAAAAGGCTATATTGGTTATTAGGTAGCTTTTATTTATCATTTGTTCGGCATAAGGCCGAGTCTAGGGCCACCATTGAGAGCGCACACGCCAGGACTATTCTTCATTTAACCCCCGCAAGGATTGTTCGCTAAAACAAAGACGCCCCGGCGTATGTTTCCATTAGGTTAATTGACCCGCAAATTTCCATCAAGCTTTTCATTGTATAATCATAAAATAATATGGCCTGATTTAGAATCCCTGCCGCTGGATGTCGCGCGAAAGCATTGTGCGATTTTGACGTTAAGCAAAAATCATCTTTTAAAAGTGCAAAAAAAAAATTACTTAAATAGTATTCTCGTACCTACCTTAGGCAGCCTTTGAAAACAGATGTCTACATATATTACTCGGGATACGATGAGTTGACTTTGAGAGGAATAATGTGGTGACAAAGCGGTTAACGCAGTCTTTCATACTACAGTCGCTCTAGAGACGACTGTGGAGCTGGCTGGGATATGTGCTTCCTTAGCTGTAGAAGAGTATAAATTACAACGGGCTTTTCTTTAAGGCGCCGTGCCCTCGCCGTTTTGAAATTACATAACTATACTTTTTATTATAATATGCTCCAGTAAGGAAAACGAACATGTAAATGATGATGATGGTGATTTAGTTTACCTACCCATATAAAAATCTTTATGTTCAGTCAATTAAAACTTATAATAATTTGGAAAGGCAAATTAAAAATATTATTACGTGATTTTTCAATGTATGTCTATTGATTTTATAAAGTATTGCGTTACAAACACATTAAATCTATGGGTATAAGTACTCGTACTTTCAATAACATAATCGTTGGGTGTTCATTTAGGTGTCATTTGAAGAGGCATACCTTCTACCTTCGACAGTCGAGTTATTCTGATCTCTTTGTATGTATTATGCAATATCGAATATTAGATACAGCACCCCTAGTAGAACTATCGACTAGCATGAGGCGGTAAAGGGGGTTGGCCCCGAATGGTTTGACAATTACGGAATGTATGGAGCAAAGTACTCACGCTCATAGTTCGTTCATGAATGGATTTAATATGTTTTAGTAAAAAAAGTTAGTGACTAACGAAATAACAAATAACGAACAGTTATTGTCTCCAAGTATAAAAATCTAACTACACAAAACCATGGATCGTTTTTATATGAAAGACTACTGATAAGAAATGTAGACATATTATGTTCCTTTGATAAGGTTTTATTTATATTTTTATATTCATTATATATTAGTTTGAAAATAACTAATATGAAAAATGAATTGAAACCACTGTGACAGAAACAATAATTACGATGTTGAATTTATATTAATAATTTATAGATTTGGCAGCCCTGTGATGTAGGTATTGTTTTTTTTTTCTTTCAAAAAACAAAATGTTCTCAAATTTGAATGCTGGCACGCGCAGGCGTAGTGTTAAGTTACTGCGCTCGTCAGTCCCCAAGCTTCCGCGTGCAATAACAAGGATTGATTTTATTTTCGTAGAAACATTCCCAAGATATTTCCAGGGCAGGGAATAATTCCATCTCCATACTCTGACTAAAGGTGGCTTTGGCTCGCGTCTGCTGATCCTCTGCTAAGCGGAACAAACAGTATGTGTCCAGACGGGTGCTGGAAGATTGATGGAGTCCCGACGAGGGCAGAAAAAGCGCCCACTTTAGAGCTAAATATCGTGTTTTGGGATCGGAAGAAAAATGATCAATAAATAATACAGCGACAGGTACTCTCAATCTTAGTTATATTTTTATCATTTAAATAAGGATAAACTAAATATTCAATTTTATATTTGAATGATTTTTGTGTTTTGTCAACTGAATTAATAAATCACAAGTGCACCATTGCTCTAGAAAGGTTAATAATGACTGTCATATGTGTTTTGTTCCCTTAGATTCAATTGTCAAGCAGTTTATAGTGACCTTTGTATAATGAAAAAACGTTCCGTGATTAATTTCTCGTAGAAGATCAGTAACTGTCAGTTCTGAAAAGGGGCGATGGATGACGTTGGTCAGTATGAAGACCTTATTAATAGGATCAAATTTAGTACAAGTATGATTGTACAAAAGGTAATGCCAAAACACTGCACATTTTTCCAAGATAAATGAAAAAATATTAACATACATGTCAATTTATGTTCCACAAATTTACTACTAAACGACATGATTCAACGCTCTTACATGTTAAATGCTATATATTTCTTTAATTTTGATTAAATAATTATCAAAATAAATATTCGTTTGTTTTTATAATCCCTGACTAGTGTTTAACAATATCGTTTGGTCCATCAACACCGATTTCAAGATGGCAGCCATCCCTATTCTCAACGTCGTAAAGAGACAACAGCAGCAGCTTTAGGTCTGGACATGCGCCGACATTCGGAGCAAGAATCTTGTCATAATTTATGGCTTTTGACATGTCGCCTTTGATGTCAGCACTTAACTAATGTCTTCTTCAAAATAAAGTTTCAAACACTCCGAGATCAATACATTCTTCATATACCTATTGACATTTGCTACATATCTAATTTAAAAAATATATATTTTTGGTCGAATATGTCCCTTCATATGGGTTCATATTTGAATAAAAAGTACTGGATATTTTAATAACAAAGATCAACGACATTAAACAAAGTGATTTTTTAAAAATGATAATAGTAGTTTTGATTTTAATGTACGTAGGTACTGCCTACGTAAATTGGCACCTTAACCCTTTCATTATGGCTCGGTTTGAATACAAATTATACTGTCAATTATAAAACTAGTATTTGAAGCATAAATGTACTTATCTGGTCTATTTTCAAATATCACATTGGTTCATGTATCCTTTAGCTATCATATGATACATAAAAAACTATTCTAAGAAAGTAGCAAAACGATATATCACGTCAACCAATGTCAACGATCGGGGAATCTTATGCCGACAACGTTGCGAAAGGGTTAAGTACCTAGGTACTTGACACTTGTACATATCTATATATAGGTACATATTATAATTACGTATAGAATTAATTTATAATGTAGAAATGGAAAGGTTTTCTATGTTAATGGAATTAATAAATAATGAATTCAGTACATATTTATATTTTATATTAGAGAAGTAATTTTATTTTATGTGTACATCTCGTTGAGCCGCCATTTGCAAGCGGAATAATGCACGACAAGCATTTTGAAAGTGCGTTGTTTTGACATTGTGTCACGAATAGTAATGTAAGCTGTAAATTTTTCAAAGTTAAATCTTTTTGTTTCCCATTATTTCAGTGAAAGGGCTCCGTTTGAAAAGTAAGACTAAAAATAAAGCAAACTTTAAGAATGCAAAGAAAGTTTTATTTAGACAAATACATTATGCGTATAGACACATAAATTAGTTGAAGCAGCTTAAGTTCATTTTTAAAAAAGGGGTAAGTGAACATTATCTTGTTTAGCTTGTTTTGTTTTAGAAAATGAAAAATATTCAGTGCAATTACTTCGTCATCCAATAAAAATTCCAAGATGTCTACGTATAAAACTATATGTAACTAACTCTTCTTTAGTCGTCTGCCTGTATGATGGTGTAAGTGACGACTTAAGAGACTGTTATATTGTATGGAGTGAGGATATATGAGGAGTAGAGATCTATATGCAAGATTTTGTTGCTGCAAGCCAATTCACCGGATTGATACTACGAAGAGAGAAGTTATTCTATTTTACCTCAACCATTGCATAACTAGAGCATATGGTTGTTACAAACTGAACCAAATATCCCTATCGCGTTGACTCGCCTCAGGTTGATATCCAATCCCTTTATAAAAGCTGCTCTCTCTCTCTCAAAGACTCTCGTCCTGGAACAAACTGTACAAAGTATGTACTCAGCTAAGATACGGGGCGAGGAGACTTGGGTTGAAGAAAGAACTATTATTTCAGGGTGACCATAAGCTCCAGCTAGAGAGTGAATGTGAAAGAAGAATAAAAAAGTTATTTATACTTCTACATACGAAAAACACTTTTATAAGTCCACTCAAAATATTGATGTATATAATTTAAGTCGTAAAATAAATCGGTATCATTTATTGTTGTAAGTATTCTCAAGTGCGATGCGGACAATAAAATTCGATACCACCGTGCCGGCTATTTTTTATCAGCCTTTGAAAATAAACTAAAAAATACACATAATTTAAATTCGTTATTCAAAAATCGAACGCGCGACATAGACAACGGAGTGTTTCCCTTCGCGTCATAGACAACAAGAGACGAGAGGGCTTCCGGATTGAAAGAGGTTGTTCACACAGAAGCGTTTCACGAGAGCTCGTGTTGCCTGACATTTGAATATGCGCGGATGCGTCCAAGTCCACATCTCTTGTGACAGGCCCTTTGTGCTTTGCATACCGTTCGGCCCTCTTGGCTAATTATCTATAAATGCACCGCTCACCCTATTGCTGTAAAATATTTTTATTAAGGTGTACATTTGAGCTTAAGTGCTCGAACGTTGAAATGAAAAAGGATTCCTCTCTATATATTATTTATCCACTAACACTTCACAATGTATTCAAATATTTGAATCAGCAATAAGTATATTTATTGTCGAATATCGCATTGTTTCTTTATTACAGTAAGTTTATTTTTTTAATCAAGTAAATAAGTAATAAAAAATAAACGGATTAAATAACATTGCATTTTTATGTCATGAGGAAAGTGAATTGCATTACTACAATATATCTCTTTTACCTATTAAAACTATTGGTGTTTGATACAGATGTAAATTAAAACTACCATTATACTTTATATTTTTTAGCAATTTCCTGTCCATTAGTTACTGTACGAGTATACTATTTTCACACTCCGGTAACATTGATTCTTTTAATAACATTGTCAACCCTTTATTCTCTTTTACTAGTCACAAATTTATTGCTTTACGGTTATATGTTGGGGCTTTATCGCTGGTGAAATAATTTCAATCGGCCGTCGGCTGCATCATTCATGCTTCTTTAGCAAATTACAGTCTTCATTTCTCTACCAAACTCACAAACTCAAATAAGCATAAATACCTACTATTGTATTTTTTCTTTTAGTCGAACATGCAAAAGCAAATATTAAGCACAAAACCATAATCCGCGGCAATTTTTTTATATTCATTAAAAAATTATACTACGCAGATAGACATGATCCATATTTCTTGGCTTTTAGCAGAATTTTTGTTGTTGTTGAGAAATTAACGAAATTCGACTAAAAAAATGGATAGACAAAAACTTGAATCAACTTAGTTTCATTAATGCATAATAAGTATATTTTCTTACTCGCAATGTATTTTAAAAAGGATTTAACTTTTTATATTTGTATTATATGAAGGCAGTTACCGGAAACAATGAATAAATTGAATTAGATCCTAGCGAATGGTCCGCTCCGGTTCGTCGTGCCCGAGACCCGTGTATAATTTTATTGGTTCGACCCGCGGACGCCATTGTCCCAATACAACTCTTTTTCGGTCCTAACAGGCGCAAAATTAAGGTGAATAATTTGGGTCCATGGCATCCGATCGATCCGTGCTGCAATGGCGGATAAACGGCCGATAAGGGACGCCAATGTTCGCAAAATGGTAATAAGTCCATCATAATTTCATGCCCTTTCATTTCTGCGAACTTTATACCCTTTCTCTGATATAGTACCTACGGAATAAAGAATGATATCGGACACATCTGTGTGAGAATATTTTTACTTTTGTTAAAAAATATTATATGTACGATTTGAGTGATATTTTTCTAGCTATTTCAATAAAAAAAAACATATTTTATACCAGCATTATACCTAATATTATTCTTATTTAATTTTAAAGTCAATCCTAATTGAATTCAATTTTTCATTTCATTGTTTTTATAATTATTTAAATTAAAGTTAGATTACAAATATATATTTACCTAAAGACTGTCGCTCGATGTGAATTTCATCACCCGTGAAATGCCAGTTATAGCCTATTAATTATAATTGACCCATTCATAGTGAGTCTCCGTAAAAATGGTTAAAATAAAAATGAATGCTGTGTCTAATGACGTTGGCAGATCAACATTCCACACACTTAAAAATGTCATATAATCATCTCTTTCTTCGTCTATCGATATTTTCTTATATGTGTTTACGTATCAAAACTATACTTCTCTCCATCAAAATGGGGGTATATTTTTTGTACAAAGAGAGAATCAACTATTAAACTTATCAACATAAATCCTTTGAAATTACACAATGGTAGGTACGTTTAACCAGCATCCCTGGCGAAGATTTCTGGTGCTCCGCTTTTTAGGACATCATTAACGCCACATGTCAGCGATAAGGAGGACCTTCTTATCTTGTTAGACTTTGAGCTGATCCTCCATACAGCGTGTCATTGTTCAATGTTCAGGGATTGAAAAGAGGGCGCGTGTATTACATCAGAATCGACGATAAAGTGTTTAGTAAAAAATGCAATTATTGTATTAAAATATTACCGTGGCGAAACAATTCAACCCCCGAATAACGTTTGAAATGTTTTTTTTAATATTAAAAAAAACGTTTATTTTTTGAAATCATAATCCATTGTTAAAACTACATAATTATAAAAATGATTTAAAGAAATATATTGTACTAAAAAACAAATTCGGCTTCATATGTAAAATTTAACACGTACGAAGAAATGTATTCATGGGAATTTTTCTGTACCGATTTAGTAAAATCTCAATTGATATTAAATTTATTTTTGGTGAATAAATAATATTTAATCCTTCAATCATTTTGATTGGAAGGCTTTTTGACGAAGCCGAAATATGTCATTGTACATAACATATTGGATTTTTAAACAAAAAATACTTTATAATTTAATCTTTGTCATTCGATTTATTCATTCCGTTTCGCAGTTACTTTTTGCCTGCATCAAAAAGTGATAATGTCAGTTATCGATCCTTCTGACGACACGTCGCGCGTTTCAAATAAATCACGAATTAAGTCATATAAAACTCGGCTTTCCAAATTTAGCACCAAGGGTACCAAACGGTATAACGACTCGTTACTACACCGCGGAATATTGAATATTTACTCACGTTTTCACGCTCGGTCCGGGGAGGAGCCTGGCCGCTGCATAATCTGAAATGTAAATAAATTTGGACGTGAAATTGGTTTTGGGTCATGCGATAACAAACGAGAATTTCGCAATCGTGACGGCTTAATGTGCCGCAAGGGAGGTCTCAGAAATAACACGCATTAAGCGAACTAAAGGGTTAGATCTGATTATTGAATTGTTTATAGATCTTTCATCTAAATTCTAAGCTAAAAACCTATCGGCAAAAGGAACAACTATATTTCCTCGATAAAAAATAATATACTCAAGAAAACAAATTAAATGCTCAGAATTGATACAAGTTATTATTCTAAAATTATTATTAATTTTAGATTTAATTAAGATAGGTTTAGTAAGGTTTTAGGTTATGTTAGATTAAGTTAGGTTAGATTGGGCTAGGTAAGGTTAGGTTGAACTTTATAAAATATGATAAATAATGTAAATTTTATTGCTGATTTTTTGATGAAAAAATATTTATTCCGATCGGAAAAATACAAGCCTTAACATTATGTTTAAAGGACTCTCAATATAAATATTAACTTTAAAATATATATAATGATGAGTAAATTTGATAGTCTTTTTTATATATTTTTTCATATATTTTTTATCTCCTGTCTATACTAGACAGGAAATAAAAATGTATAGCTGTGGAAATCTAACGGTCAAAAAATGATCCTTTTTAATTGATTCGTCGTTATTCGTTTTCAGCCACAAAATAATAAATTTTACTTAGGTTGTGTTACTCGTTTACTATATAATCGTAATCTTCAGTATATATGCTAGATTTATAAGATTATCTACATGAATATTCTTTTGAATCTAGCAAAAATATTATCGCTTTAATTGGATTAAAAATTCAAATCGAATTTGAACGAAGTATCAACGATTGTTTGCTCAAAACATTTGCAGGAAATTGCGCGAGGATTGTGACAATCCAAAGGGCTGAGGTTGGGGCACGTGCGGATCAGGAGCAAGCCTCGGTCGTACCGGAGGCCCATTGAGGGGGCTGCACTAAGACAATGGGGGCGACAGCAAATCCGAGGCACGCGCTCGACCAAGTGTTTAGAAATGCAGTTCATTGTTTGAGCAGTTCCTTAATGCTTACTTTTCTAGGAACTTATTTTGCAAAGAACACGGACGCGATCATAAATTAAGTGTTTGAAATGTGGGTGAAGGTTTCTTTTTGTGTCGTGTGTAGAAAATAGTCTTATATAATTGAGCAATGTGTTTTAACCAGTGAAAAGTTAAGCTTATATAATAATACATTATCTGGTCTCTCACGTTTAACGCCACGTAATGTTTTTAATGTATTCGACTCAGAGGCGCCATATAAGTCACATTGAATGTTAAAATTTCATTGAAATGTAACCGTTGGCGTCCAGGGACTGTTTGTTCGAAAAAACAACGTAGGTCACCCTTTACAACAATAGCGTAGATCACCGGTGACCTACGTGGCGTGAAACGTGTTAAAAATAAAAATATAATTGCGCAGAAACAGTGTTTTCATAAAAAGCTGTAACAATCTTTTTTCATATAAGGATTCTTTTAAAATGTAAGTAAACGATTAAGCTTGTTTCTTATATAGAAAAATCATACACGATGAATAGGGAATTATATGATAAAAGGTGTGCCATATAAATCGATAAAATGAACAGGTATACTTACAAGTATTTGTAAATTGCAATGTAGATTAATGTAAAATACTATAATATGAAGAAATTTTACGCATTCAATTATTTTATTCAGGTAATAATAATTATGAGTCAAAAATTAATCCTCAACTGTTGTAAATTAAAGCTATCCATCTTTTTTTCTGAAGCAAAATATGCCATATGGATCAATTGTTTTTAATTGCAAGGATTCGATTATTATAGTTCTGGGTCGGTGCATTGACTGGCCGTCCGCTGTCATCTCTCGGATTGTATTTGGCTTTCTTTTGTCCGCCAGATCGTTCCGGCCATTGATACGCCTGTGATTGACACAAATTAACTGTAATTTGAGTGTTAAATACATACGACTATAAGCGAGGGGGCAGCACTAATATGCCGAACTTATAACCCCCGCAATCGATTACATCCAAGGCAAAGTAAAGCAACTGGAAAATTAAGCATTTTTTTTTAGAATTATTAAACACATTTTTCAAGATATTTTTTCATCTATATTTTCAAAATATGTAATATTAAAGTTGTTCACTATGAAAAACTACAAAATTACACTTTTTTATAGTCAAGTACATTGTTTGTTATGCAGTACGGTATTTTTTCTCCCCGCCTCGTAGGAGCAGAGTGGCGCAGCGGAAGCGTGCTGGGCCCATAACCCAGAGGTCCGTGGATCGAAACCACGTTCTGCTAGATTTTTTATACATAAATTATTCTTCATATTATTTTATGTTTCTTGTTTTCTTATGATGTGATATTTAAGAATAGATCGTGATATTATACATTTATATTAATTTGTCGTGTTAAGAATTTATGCCTTAACAAGGGTCTTGAAAAAAATATAATCCACAGGTGTGGAATATATGGAGGTCCCTTAACAGACTTCGCACTGGAGTATGCAAGACGAGGACACAAATGAAAGCTTGGCAGTTCTAAAGCGGACCCATTGAATCTGACTGTGGCGTGGAGCAGACCCTGTCACACCTTCTGGAGTGTGCGCTGTGTTTGATCCCCGATGATCTTGGTGCTCTGAGAACAGACCTTATGAATCACAAGTGCTCCGTGGCTCCAAAAATAGTATGAACCACTGACGTAGAAGAATATGCGCGGAATGTCAGATTGATCGTCACTATTACCTACTAGGTATGAAACTACATACTGGGGTTGTTGTGAGCACACACACAGTATAGAGAAGGGGGCGTAGTGACCCAAGTAAGGGAGGAGATCCGACATTAATTAGATCTCAATAGTCGTCGGCGTATCGACATAATTTGGACGTTGATTAAATAGTTCGGTGATGAAAAGCTGACTGCGTCATGACATGAGAATACTTACTTCGAATATAATAGAAAAATATTTTTTTTCTGTTAGGGTTGTGGATTACAACATTAAAACAAAAAATCTATTAACCTATAAATATTTAAATTATTCTTCTTCTTCTTCGTGTCAGCGACGTCAAATATTTAAATTTTACCATCCACAGCCAGATAGATGATGTATAATTTGAATGATATTTTTGAAAACAAACTATTTAGTTAATTGGGCTTGGATTTTTGATAATAAATAACTATAGAAAATAACAACTGCAGCAATATTTACAACAGACGTTATGACACCACAAGAACGACCAGTGCCGGTTTTAGGGGGTGGCTCAGTGGGTCGGTTCCTTAGGGCGTCAAATAAACTAGGGGCGCCAAAGGCAACTGATCTCGATTAGATGTTTTTAAAATATAAACAATATAGTGCGTCATAAAAAAAAATGCCCTAGGGCTCTGCAGGATGTTAAGCCGTTACTGAGAACGACGATATAAGTATCATACCGTCGCAAGAAATAAGTATTCATTTTCAGTCTGCATTTTATTATTAGTGCGTAACCTTAAAGTTTTAACTTTTATATATACAAATAATTAAGGTTTTATTAAATGTATGCATATTAAAATTTCATCTGGCACCATGATTGCAGCGTTTGATTTAATGCACATTTGTTTTTTTTTTGTTAAAATCATTTTGAATTCTCGCAAAATTTTAAATTCGGATAACAAAGCGATAATAAGTTACGTCGGGCTGTAACCTTGTTCCCGTCCATCATCCCTCGGAGGTGTCAATCAGAATTAAACGTAACTAAGGCCAAAAGGGTTTTAGTTTACAGTCCCCTTTGTGCGAAAGAAAAATTAAAATGTCAAAATAGAGAGTTACATTATCGCCCTACACCCCCTCGAGTCGTGCGCTTGCGATTTGTAACGTGATAGGCGAAACCTTTATTTTCCCGGCGGAGCAGAACCTCACGGACTATACAAGATGATGATGATGAATGATGCAGAGACTATCGGATACCATAGTCATGTTACACGGATGCAAATGAACAAAAATACATAACTATTTTTAACACCGCTCAGTTGTCACTTTTCACGGGAAATTGATATACATATTATATTATGCACATTATTATATTAGTTTTATGTCTATAAGTCACAATTTAAAGGGATAAAATTGTACGCCAAAGCTCCGCCGAGTATATTCTAAGTTCTTTTGACAGTAGATTTGTGTGGTGGCAATTTGTGGTGACATAATAAACCTATAGTATTAATAATTACTGAATTTAGTCAGTAATGTTGGCAAAATATATTTTTAATGCGATGGTCATATTAGGTTATTTTATTATATTTAACAGTTCATATAACATCAAAAATACTATTATCCGTTTTAAATTAAATTATGAATTCTTATTTACAATGTCCATCACCCTCGCCTGTCCGCCGTCCAATAAATTCACAGAGAAACATTATTTAAAATACAAAGCGAATTGTAAAACAAAGTAATGTTTTATTTTTAAATGAACTGACAACGTTTCGTTTTATTGTTGTTTGTATTATTTTTTGAAAGCTCCCGGCATCTCATTAAGGGTAGTAAATGGAATGCGCCCCCCGTGACCTTAGCAGTGAACAATAAGTCCCCCCCTCTCGGCCCTGCGCCCTTTCCTGCGCCCTTCGCGAACGCCCCTGAAGCAATGCATTCAACATTTTTTACCGTCAAACAAAATAATGTAGAATTGCGATCACATTTTACCAGTGCAGTGCGAATGCAAATCAACTATACCATTAAATATTCAATTTAACGTCAGCTTAAATTTATTTCACAGGATTCCAATTTTGTTATATATAATATCAACTAAGCATATTACTTTTTAACCACTCGTTCAATGTCCATTCTTATATTTACATGATATTATCACATTTATTAATAAGATAATTTTTTCGGCATGATAAATTAAATATATTGTCTTCTTCTTATTCTTCTTCTTCGTGTCAGCGACATAAATTGATTTTTCCCAATATCTGGCAACATCGATAGCTCGTGTGTTGCCCAGCATTAGGTCCTGAGATGTGCAGCTTGTTGGGCGCATGGAGCAGGATTTTAAGTGTGAGACGGTCTTCAGGTCTCCACAGTCGCACAATAGTGTCTCTCCCTGCCAAAGCATTCCCCACCGCTTGAGGTTGTCCTTTGTTCTACCAACTCTGGTTCTTAATCTGTTCAGGGATTTCCACGTCCGCCAGTCAAGGTTCTTGCCGGAGCATGAAAAGAACCTCCACAAGGCGCCACCTGGAAACGAAATTTCAGACTTCTTCCTCCGGCCAATCTTTTCAACCCAGCGACAGCAAAAACAAAATGAGAAGCAGCAAACCAGCTCTCACCACCATGTCCATCAACATAGAGCGACTATCTTCTTGCAATATATTGTACCTATAAAACATATTTAGTGAAAACGTCTTTGAAATTTACTTTTACGATAAAACTATCGTTTGAATGTAATTTGTATGTATGCCACACGATAAATAATGATTATTTTAATATAATTGGTATTTTGAATTTATTTTTAAAAAGAAGTGTGAGCATGTACTCCACTGGTTTTATGGAGAGCCAGATTCATACAGATCAAGGTACCTCGCTTCTCTCTCTGTACACTCTCGATGGTCCGATCCGCAGTGCTTGACAACTACGTCCTTCTATGCAACAGCTTAAATAATATCAATTATCTGTACTTTTTTTTTAAAATATACTTTTATATGTATCAGCATTCGATCCATATTACGATGTATTTCAAACACTACGAAATGATGCTCTTTTGGATTCAAATCATAGCATTATATAAATTAAAGTTGCATTGGATACATTAACGATTAAATTAATTAATACGTAATCGAAATTTATGCATATTAAACTGAGATATAGTTTGTTTGCTTAATTATTTAGGTATAATGTCGGTAGATATGTATGTGAGGAAGTCAAATAATTTTGAAAGCATTCTAATTTACTAAAAGCATAAATTCGATTCGTAAAATGAGTTAAATTATTGTTTATTTTTGTCAAAATAAAAATAATAGTGGCATTAATTTAGATTTACATGTTTTATTTTGAAGCATGTAGCACCATCGGAGAGAGATGTCCGAATGAAGTCGGATAGCAATAATAGTGATACCATGAAATACAACTGTGGTATGATTTTTTTTTGGGCCTAAATCCCCGGGCCGGTCGCCTTGTACATGCGCTCCTTGGGAGCACTTACCGTGAGCAACACCAAGCGTGGGTATAAAAGTTAATAGTTCAGACGTTAAAATTTGGACTTTTTGACTTCTTCGCCGCGTATACAGAAAAGGCATGGTAGTTGGACTCCGTAGCGATGAGGTTGACATATAAAACCGGTCCAGGCTTCTGTTGGATTACACTAAAGAGCCTTTCCCTACTTAAATGTAATATTCGCCAACATCGATTGATAAGTGATCCCCGATTGTGTCATAAATGCACCAAAATCCACAGGATAATATATCACATAACTAGAAACGTGGAATCTAAGGCTATCTTTAAGATACAGGTTGTCGCGACTTCTTATGGCAATAAATGTTGTCTACTTCTGTATTTTCTCTGCACAGATTGAGCGCAGCGTGATGTTTGATGCAGTACAGAGAGTGTACCTACAATGAGTGAAGGGGAGCACATTTCTCAGAGACTAAATATTTTCATATTTCAAATACTTTAAATTATTCCACCCTGGAATGCAATCAATGACGGGCGGAATCCTTTCATAAATACAAAAATTCAATGTATATATTTTTAATAAATTTTATTAAGAGTCCCACCTACTTTGAATTTGAAAAATATATTAGGAAATAACTGATGATATTAAATAACTTAAAACACACCCGAAATAACACATGCAAGTTTTATTAAAGAACTTTCTAAGCAATTTTATAAAAAGAATATATTTTATTCTTCAAGGAAATTGATTAATGATTGATTACTATTGATTACTAACCTTAAAAACACTTGTTAAAAATATTTATCTAACATACACAAATAATTCTACAAGTAAAAATTAAGTATTTTGATACAAGTACCTTGTTTTACGTTGTGGAAGGTTTGACTTCATTTTACAATTCTCCACAATATTTTAATTTTTACCAGACATTTAACCGAAAAAATAATGTAAAAAGATGTTGTATTTAGGTAGGTCTTTATAATAATTACATTCTTATAGAAACATATACATATATACATCTTTATAGAAAAAAAGTAACAGCAACACTAACATTTAGCCTAGCTTTGTATGTTTATGAATTGTTAGAAAATAAAGAATCAATTGACGCGTTGACGATTCAATTAGGCATTTCAAAAATATTAAAGATTGAATTCGACGCCCTGTTTTTTTAGCGATTTTGTATCAGTCGGCGGTCCGGCAACCGGCCTCGGGGGCAGCCTCGCCAGCCTAATCACCCAGCGACGCCAATTATCGTCGAAGCCTGTCAATTGAATGTTTCATTAACGATTGGGGCCACACGGAGAAGGCTGAAAAGCACCCGGCGGGGGTCGCCGCCCCGAGCAAGGAGGGTAAGGCATTTCTAGGTTAGAGCCCCCATGGCTCCGTTTGCGCGACACGTAGCACGCCCGGCAGCTCTCATAGTCGCTAGGAAACGACGCATGACTTATTTACGCTCAACCCTTTGTGTCGGTAATATGGTTAGGAGTAAACAGAACGGGTGAGAGGACCTGCCCCAGTGGGGGTCCAGTTGCCCACTGAGAACACTGGAAAAATACGTTTCTTTTTAAACATATTGTAGCACTTTTTGAATTTCCTATACCGTATTTTAAAAGTGAATAATGGAATAATTTAAAATCACTACTGATTCGAAATATAATAAATCTTATTTATAATATTGTTGTTAGATTTGATGTGCACATTTCTGGCTTATTGAATGAAATATTAAAATGTGCTCCGTATGTAAAATTTTGCTGTATCATTTTTTTTAATATTTCAAAATCAACTTCACCGCCGTTCTTGTGGACAAACTTAAAAGTGATAATATACACTAAATCACAGATATAAAATAATATTTAATATTGATTGAAATTCAATTACAATTATAACACCACAGATCTTAAATAATTTTTAGTTAGGAGTCATTTAAGATCTGTGTATAACAACACGTTCAGTGACTTGCCGTCATTCAATTGACAATTTTCAGATCGACTTTAATGTTGATGGCAATGTATTCAGCTACGACAGTACAGAATTATGTTAGAAGGATTATTATTTTACTATTTTATAGTAGTATTGTAGAAGCAGGCATTTTTATAAAATATCTATATACAGTGGTACCTCGACATCCGAGTTTAATTCGTTCCGCAACCTTGCTCGTATTTCAAAGCAAATTTCCACATTGAAATTAATTGAACTGCCATTAATCCATTTCAGCCTCCAAAATGTCACCCCAGTTATTTTTGTTACGTGTTTTTGAATAAGAAAAATGTATTTACTCATCATCTTTTTCTTAGAACTGAACTTTCCATTGCTTTTCTTCAGATCCATGGTTATAAAAATAAATGAACTTCAACTGTAGATGTACAAGAGTCACAAAACGCGAGCATAACTTATCAAAGATGCTTTGACGGCGAGAGCACACTGATAACTGATAACTGATTCTCTGACCGTGGCCGGGAGATTCACGCGGGAAAGCATAACGCGCGGTTCGTGTGCAACCGGCCGACCCGCTAAGCCGATTGCTAGTATCTCAAATTTTGCTCGTATTTCAAAGCAAAAAATCACACGCTCGACGGCTCGTATCTCAAAAAACTCGTATGTTAGGGCATTCGTATGTCATGGTACCACTGTATGTATAATATGTAATCGTATTTTTTTATATTTCATTATTCATTGTTTTATAAATGATGTTCTGATTTGAAGGGCCGTTATTATCAGATGTGTATAAAAACTAAAAAAACGAGTACGTAATATATATTTAAAAAAAATACAAAATTACATGTTTTCAATCATGATTTCGTCTATGAATATCAGCACCACGGTTACAAATTATTTATAAAAAATATATATAAAAGTGAAGATGATATTTATTTTCGTGCAGTCGTGCTTTGTGATTTGTTTGAAATACCTGTGTCATTGTTTGCAGGAACAGCGTAATGCATTATTTATTTTACCTGAAAAGTGCCGTCACTAAATAAACACATCAGCGTCCTCTTGTTGACACGGGAATGAGTTCCGCCCAAACACCTCCGCAGCCCTTGACAGAGCTCTCAATGGACATCGAGATCGACCTTCTCGCGACAAATAAAGTCAAACTCTGACAACAATGGCGACAACTACAAAGAACAGGGAAGCAATGCGGCATCCATTCTATGAGGGACGACCGATTAATTCAATAAATTCTTCCACCAAAATCTTCCGCTTAAAGGGAACGGAAGAAATTTAAATTACCTATTTAAAAAAAAAAAAAAAAATTTTGAGCTCAGAAATTTCATATTTTGTTATTACATAATTTACGAATATTTGAATAGGTAAAAGCTTTATTCAAATATGACATATTTGATCACCGCCAATAAAGAAAAACAACGTTCTTTATTCATCCTTTCTTTTTTTATTTCTCTCTTTTCTAAAATCTAATAAACTCAATTACTCAGCTCAAATAATATGAATAAATTAAACTAACGTAGAAAAATAGTACAGATAAAAAAAATGAAGCAAAAAAAACTTTTCTGAGAGCCTTTACTTATATTTGAGAAATTATTTTTTATGACGTTATGTTGGAAACAATATTATTTGGGAAAAATATGTCACAAAGCACTGAACTTACCAAAAATGTATCAATCGACTAAATATTGTAAGACATCTAATATATTAAGAACTGTTGGCTTAAGCTGGATTAAAATTCGCGAAGCAGTTTTCTGAGATCCACACAACCTCTCACATCCGGCCCTGAAAATGAGAGACCTTAGCTCTGGCAACAAGACGCATCAGAGTATTTCATCACTCCAAAGGAAGGCCTCCCAACTGGCAAGAACCTTGACTGGCGGACCTGGAAATCCCTGTACAGATTAAGAACTAGAGTTGATAGTTCAAAGGACAACCTCGAGCGGTTGGGAATGCTTCGGAAAAGAGTCACTATTGTGCGACTGTGGAGACCTGCAGACCGCCTCACACCTAAGATCCTGCACCATGTACCCAGCAAGCTGCACACCTCAAGACCTAATGCTGGACAACACACGGGCTATCGATGTTGCCAGATACTGCACAGAAATAATTTGACGTCGCTCACACGAAGAAAAAGAGGATTAGATTTTGTCGCAATAAGTACATACTGCTGGTTAGGTTAGGTTAGGTTTTTCATTTTGAATAATAAACTTATTTTAATTTTAAATTTAAAAAAACGTAGAACTAATAAAATGATCCCGTTGGATATTGTATGGATCATTGTATTGACAGGGAGTTTCTTCTCGTTCGTTTGTGAAATATATCAATTGAAATTCTGTGATCGCTCACTGCAAATGATTTTCCTCCATTTGCCAATCGCCGAATAAAAGAATATTGGGACCATTGTTGGCCCACTGACATGGATCAAGCTGACAGAAGATATCCACTGTTAGAAAATAATATTTCATCCATGACATTCAGCATTTAATTATCAGTAATCCAATAAATGCATCTGAAAATGCATACAAAAAACATTTTTGCGTTCCTTAAATTCAAAAATTATTTTCTTTCGATAAAAAATATTTAGTACTAGTTTACATACTGCGGAATGCAAGCCGCGCGGAACAACTGCGTTATTTAACGGCGGTCAAGTGGGGTAGATTCGTTGAAGATTCTAATCTTAATAAGATATTGTGGCTTTTGGGTTTAGCCGTGTGTGGCGAACTTCCTTCAACCAATATTTCAACCGCCATTGCAGGGGTCTTCTTCAGGATTGATGATTTATTTAGTTTTGAGTTGGTTTATTCAGATTATATATTTTTATGAGCGTTATTGATTTATATCTCCATGGCAACTCAAGTTTCATTAAAAACTAAATAAATCATCAATCCTGAAAAAGACTACCGCTTCAATGGCGGTAAAAATATTGGTTGAAGGAAGTTCGCCACGCACGGCTACACCCAAAAGCCACAATATCAAATCCGGCCGTGAAAACCTAAGAAGTTATTTAATCTTAATAAGATCCGCGGGTATTGAAGCTTACGTATCTAAACTAAGGTTATTAAATAAATCATCAATCCTGAAGAAGACCCCTGCAATGGTGGTTGAAATATTGGTTGAAGGAAGTTCGCCACACACGGCTACACCCAAAAGCCACAATATCAAATCTGGCAGTGAAAAACTAAGAAGTTATTTAATCTTAATAAGATCCGCGGGTATTGAAGCTTCCGTATCTGAACTAAGGTTTAAATATTTGCTTGTAAGAAATATCTGCATTTAATTTTTTATCAATTGATTTTTCAAAAAGCAGTGTTCTGTTTTTTAATAACAAAATAAAAATATTATGTTTTTATCTAAATACTTAGCACCATAGTTTTGTATTTTCCACAGATATTGTGGTTTGTATTTTTTTTTTAAATGTGGCACCAGCAAACAAACATAATAATATAATCAATGGAAGACGTAAAAGATTATAAGATATTTATTTCGTAAGCGCGGTCAGATTAGCCACGAAAAGACCCAACCACAAGTTTCCTCCTTTAAATAACAGGAAGCTCTCCTTTGATAAATAATAAGTTATTTTTCACCAATTTTTGAGTAATTTGATTCGACTGCATGAATTAAAATATAATTATAGTGTTTGTACTTGTCATTAAAAATAAACTAGTGACTGTTCTCATTTCTATTTATGTTCATAAAACATAAATTAATTTTCTGTAAAAAATTGCTACCAAAATGTAAGAGCATGACTTTTTTTTGATAATTTGCGATTTAATTGCGTTTGAAAACATTTATAAAACCTGAAAACCAAACAGGGAACCAAATTTAAAAAAATCTTTTACTTAGTCAGCTTGCGAATTAAAATACATGAATAATGATTGCTGTTTGCTTTCATAATAATAACTCGTGATAAAAGTCTGTTTTTCTTTAGAAATGTTTATGAAATGTTTGTATTTTTTATTATGTTAATTAGCTGCTCCGCAATGTCGTCTCTCTCAGATTGGGCAGCTGTGTATCTGTCTTTGGTTTCGTTAAGCAGATTTTCAGAGTCTTCAACTATTATATTTAGAGTCGTAAGCTGGCGGCACTTATCCTCCAAAGTCACGTTCAGTTTATTGATCTAATAAATTAATAATTCATAGTTATACTGTCAATCTCATGAGATCCTCATGAAGATGAGCGTCGGTAAGAGGTGCGAGTCACAATTGGAAGCCTAAAGAACTTTATTTAATCACAATTCACAGGTCGATGGAATAAACTAAGACAAAGACGGTTTACAAGAAAACAAACAAACCAAATAGGATTAAACTTTTTTTCTCGACAATCATCACGGTTCAGAACCGGAAGGAATGTAAGCGAATGGTAGATTTATAAAAAAAAAAGTAATATTGATATCTAGTTACCTCAATTTTATTTTGTTTCGCTTGCCAGATTCTCATTCTCCAGTACTTTGATTTTTATAATTTAACTTAAAAATTTATCTTCCAAAGCTTTATTATCAATTGTCAGGTGTTCTAATCTTAATTTCAATATCTGAACAAAATTATTAACGAATTATAAAATAATCACGTAAGACATTGTAGTAGGAAATGATAAATAATAAACATTAGATACAACATTTCAAGGACATGTAGACATGGTGGATCCACTTTAAAACGTTTAATCGTAACGTATCAATGTTTAAACAAGTCTATATGAAAAACCGTAGTATTGATGATGTTGTGGCTTATGGGTTGAGCCGTGTGTGGTGAACTTTTTTCAACCTAAATTATTAATCCTGAAGAAGACCCCTGTAATGGCGGTCGAAATATTGGTTGAAAAAAGTTCACCACACACGGCTCAACCCATAGGCCACAACATCAAATCTGGCCGTGAAAACCTAAGAAGTTATTTACCGCAGTATTGATCTTTGACAAATTTTATAAAAATATACAAAATGTTGACAGGTATCTTTGTACAGAATTTGACGCAAATCGATACAACGATTTATTATCTAAACTTGCAGAAGCTTTAATATGTTATGAGCATACTATACGATATAATGTGGAACCACCATAAATAACCCCTTACAAGTCATAATATAACCGTGTTATCACCTTTAGACAGAAAAATTTGATAAAGAAGTCCATATTACATTGATATAACATTCTAATTCTCGTAGTCTGCGTTCCATCCGTAACAGTTCATTCTTTTCAGAAAGCTCTTTTTTAGAATAATCCAAGGGGTCCCTGAATATCTGCAGAAGCTCAGTTTGGGGGATTTCGTTACCCAGGACAAGCTTTAAAATAAAAATCATTCATAAGAGTAGTAAAAATTACAAACACGGGGAATATTTCTTAATATCTTCTGCATTCTGTTCCAATCACTAACTGAACAAAGCTTAAGTGATATGGAGAAAACAGTATAAGTAGTATACTCGTACTTATATTGAATTCAGCGGAATTGTGAAACTGCCTTAGACTAATGTTAAAGTCCTAGTGATACATTGATATCGTCTATTAAAAGTTGTATGGAGCCTAATATGTTTTCAGAGATATACAAAGTCTTCATATAAGAGTTTAAAGGCGAAAAACGTTGCCCCTGACGCCTAATGCATTTTTTTTTTAATATTTTCATTTTTGGCATATATACATTCAATTCTAGGGACGGTACGTGTCAAATCAAGCTGCTCATCACACAAAATATTACAAGCAACGCGAAAAATTCTGCATTAAATAAAATCACATAAATACACAATTGGAACAATATTTTGTCTTGGGACGCCGAGCACAAGAAATCTATAAATGGGATCGCAATTGAAAAAAATTACGGAAAACTGAAGCTTACAGTATAAATCTATTTTTCTACTCATTTATATATTATTTATTACCTGTGATTCAGAGTTTTCTGTTACATCACTTTCCACGGAATAGCAAGTCAGTGTACTACTAGGGACCTTGCAGTTTAGAGAAGTGTCCTCTATAAACATTCGAGAATATGTAATATTATTATTTATGGCAATAGTTAATAGTACCATCGCTACCAAATTATCATTTAATAGATCACAAATTCAAGAATCAACACTGTGATAATTATAATGGTTTTTCTTAAAGGGATGATTGAAATATTTGATTTGATTATCTTGATTTTTTTGTAGTAAAAATAAGAAATGTTAATAGTGAAAAAAAGAAATAAGTGGTGAAATTGTGAGCCAATTAAAAATATTTGCATACATTGATTAAGAATATTATACGACAAAATGATAGTTTTTTTAGAATGATATTATATTTATTTTCATTACGAGTATGATGAAGAATAAGAAATAATATAATAAACTACCTGTTCCGGCCAAATCACACAATTTAAATAAAAACTTTATATAAAAAATTGAAAAATCGACTTCTCCATATATTTCAATGCAAATTTAAAACAATTGAAAAAATAACAAAGACATTCTACTTTTCAAATATCTAAAATTCTCATATAGTGTAATAATTGTACCGACCATATTTTACTCATTCTATTATATTTAATGATTGATAAATCGTATGTGAAATTTATTTATGAATAATTAATACAGTATCAAATAAAAAAAAACATTTTATCATCTTTCGGTTGAATTATGAATTTCTGCATAATTCCACATATAAGGATTTAAATATCCTTTCGGATACTTAATGTATAATAAATGAAAAAAAACAACGTATAAATTTTTAAGCTGTAAAGACGCCTAAACCTTCGGCTTTCCTTCCTTTGCCTCTTGTTACATTTCAGTCTTCAGAATAATATAGAATTCCACAGATCTTAATTAAAACATGTGCAAAATTCATAAATCCAACAAAGCAAATTTAACATTAATTACACGAGTTTGTCAATAACGCTTTACACCTACTTACAACACTGTAAAGCAAGTATCAAATCGCCTGATATTAAACGACCATGTCTTTAAACCGGTTTTTTGGTCGATCAATGATTCAGTCTGCCAGTTGTATTAGTATGCATTAATGAACAGCCAGGATTTGATAGTAATTTAATCTGACAGTCATTGATATGCCAATAATGCTAATAATATAACAATAAATTCAATTCGATATTATATTGACATTATAAGTAATATCATCAGATAATATCTTGTCAAATATTACGCTATGATATTCTTGTAACTTGTACACCTAATGTGAGAAAAAGAAAGATAATAAATAAACCAACTTTATTTTATTAATAATGCGTCATAATGCGTTAGCACTATTAAAATAATTTTGATGACTTGGAGAATGACGTCATGGTATCACAACACAGTAACACAAAAAAGTAATTATGTAATTTTTCATCATCATCATCAGCCTGTGTCCGTCCACTGTTGAACGTAGGCCTCCCGCATGAGTCTCCATCCTTTTCGATCCTGCGCCTTCCGCATCCAGGTCACTCCCGCTATTCTTCTTATATCGTCAGTCCATCTTGTAGGGGGTCGGCCAATGCTTCGTTTGCCAGTTCTTGGGCGCCATTCCAATACTTTACTTCCTCATCGACCGTCGTCTCTTCGACAGATGTGTCCTGCCCATTGCCACTTGAGTGTGCCTATTCGTTGGGTAGCATCCACTACTTGAGTTCTTCTGCGTATTTCCTCGTTTCGGATTCTATCTTTTAGCGACACTCCGAGCATGGATCTCTCCATAGCACGCTGGGTGACTTTTATTTTATGGGTAAGACTTGCTGTCAAATTCCACGTCTCTGCGCTATAAGTTAATACAGGGAGGATGCATTGGTTAAACGCCTTAGTTTTAAGACATTGCGGAATTTTCGCTTTAAAAATGTACTTCAGTTTTCCAAATGCTGCCCATCCCAGTTGTATGCGCCTGTCGATTTCTTTTGAGAAGTTATTTCGCCCTAGTTGTATTACTTGTCCCAGATAGATATAGTCGTTTACAACTTCTATTTCTGTTCCTCCAATGGAAATAGGATCAAAGGTCTGTGAAATATGAATATGAAATATGCATTTGTTAAGTTGGGCAAATAACAAGATTATTGAAATAGTTAGACCTTGCAGTGTAATTACAAAAATAATATTAACAAGTGGGGTTATTACTCGTATTTCGCTTAATTTATATGCCGTGGGATAGTGGATACTTAAAAGCAAAATAATTATTTAATTAATTCGTAAAATATAAACTCTTTCTGTTCGTTGTCGCAACATTACGCGTAATAAATAATGTATGATTTATTTTGATAGAATTATGTATATTGTATTCGGATGAGTCACGGAGAGCGCGGGCTGGTCCCAATGATCCGTAAACTCATGACTCAGTCAATTGCTGGCACGTAACAGGTGTCGATGGAATGATGGCCAGCGATGACTGATGATGATATGCGGAGTGTTAGCACCTCGTTAGCATTGTGCCTGGCCACATACCAATCTTGCAACACGATGAGACCGAATCAATAGTATTGTTTTCATGAATGTTTAAAATAAACTCGCGGAAGTTTTTTTATACGAGTACATTTCCCGCGTGCTCAAACGTTTTTGGAAAATTGACTCGCATTGTATGAAGATAAAAAAATGCCCTCTTTATTGCAATGGAAACATACTGACGATATCAAAGAGATCCACCTTTTTACTCAGAGAGGCAAAGAAGCGCTTTTGGAATGATCATTCGGTCATAAAAGAGCGCTATACAAATACTAATATAATAATAATAATCCCACATCCCAGGCAGAGTGCCCATGTGACGGCAGCTCTCCGCAGGACGCACCTCACGTTCTGTGAAACTGCACCACTCTGCTCGGATTGCGCTCTTTGAAGTGGTCCTGCCGGCATAAGGTCCGATCAGATTTTAGGACTTCATTGCTAACAAACGGAATTACGCTGCTTTTGAGCGCTTCTGCGCGTCCGTCTGCAAGAGTGCAGACGCAAGTAATGACTCCTAACTCATGTCTGCCATTCTGCAGAATCCATTTCCCTACCATTTCTTTATACATTCCCACGTATTTCGTGGTTAGCAACATTTTACCTAAGAAGGCAATTCGAGACTCACTGTAGTTTACTAATTTCGCAGCCTTAGACTGAGGTGCACTTTGAAATCTAACTGATGCACCTAGAATCACGGGAAGACCTTCAGCCAGTCTCTAACAAGTAGCTTTTTGCGTGCGTCCGTAACGGGTCCCCATCTGGGTCTCCAAAAACAGGATGGGACAGGGAGGATTTTCACCAAACGGGTATCAAAGGGAACTTGTATTGATGTCTAGTATTCGTAAGACTGAAATCTAAGGAGTTCTTTCTATCACAAGATGTGCTTGATGCAGAGAATGGAAGGCTTGAGACTTCCTCCGATGGTACATCTTAAGAGCCGATATTAAAATGCTGAATATATATTTGGATTGAATAATTATTTTTGCGTATGGCGATGATCTTGGTATTAAAGAACCACTTAATAAATAAACGAAGGCGATGTTTCTAGGAAATGTCTACTCATAGTGAAGCCCACAGACAATAATAATCTCCGGCCTTGACTGAGTTTCGAGAATATGGCCGAGTGCCGCTGTGCATTCAATCAACACATTTTCTTGTCCCCGTACAAATTCAACAATTAAATCATCATCACCATCATCAGCCTGTGTCCGTCCACTGTTGAACGTAGGCCTCCCGCATGAGTCTGCATCCTCTTCGATCCTCCGCCATCCGCATCCAGGTCACTCCTGCTATTGTTATTATAACAATTAAATAATATTTTTTATAAAAAGTACCCACGTACGACTGTAAGTATTGTATTAGATTATCTTGATATATGATCACTAAAGATTGCAGCCTATCAGTTCTGCCAGTTGCCACTGTCCATGCTTTGTCTCGAGATGTCTCTGCAAAGGTCACTATAGAACATACGGAACACATGGTTCCCGAAAACCTCCAGTGAGCCGTATACAAGTTGAAGAAAGGCATATTCTTCAGATTATTATTTTGACGCTACATAGGACTATACCATTTGGTTCTAAGGGGAGGCTCAACACGGACCTATTCATACTGTTATTTACGAGTAAATATGCTGTTTTTTGCACACTGCACTTGCTTATTAAGTGACTACTCAAACAAGGCTCTCCAAACAAAACAAGTCGACTCCTGATATAGCTTAATTAATAAATACATTCACCCATAATAGCTTAACAAATCGCAAGCTACCTAAAAGTAAGCTAGAACCTTCAATGATACAATAGTATTCACAGAAAAAAAAACTTCGCCTGTCACAACTCCTCTTTCTCATGGGTGTGTGTATCGGCTTGGATATAATGACACGAAGATCGTTAATTTATAGTCGTTATGTAAAAAAATACGAAAAGCTTAAACACTTGTAATAACGGAAACGCTGTTTTGTATAAAAGGGGTGAAAAACAACATAATGTTAATGGACCATGCGTCCAGGGGGGGTCGATGTAAGCGGGAATTAATTTGACATGATAATTAGTGCTCCCGCTCCACAGCTGTTATCAAGATCTAACAATAATTGACATACATTTTATTTTACTACTCTGATACTTAGCGTGTAAGAAAGCACAAAAAATACATGTTCATTTCCTGAAAGAAGGTAAAATATGTGAATAGGTAGGTATCTAAACATTATTATTGAATGTTATACAAAAATTTGAGATGCTTGGGATTAAAAATTGTAATCAAAATATTATTTATATTACATAAGAAAAACAGGTAATGCGTAAAAATTTCAACAACTAAATCACAGATCATTGTTCTTAAGATTCATGGACTAATATTTGTGAACTGAATACTCTTTAGCGTTGGCAAATATATTTAACGACTCATCTTCTTTGTGTCAGCGATGTCAAATTATTTCTGCCCAATATCTGGCAACATAGATAGCCGTGATGCCCAGATGTGTTGCCCAGCATTAGGTCTTGGGATGTGCAGCTTGCTGGGCACAAGGGGCAGGATCTTAGGTGTGAGGCGGTCTGCAGGTCTCCATAGTCGCACAACAGTGACTCTCCCAGAAGCATTCCCCACCGCTCGAGATTGTCCTTTGTTCTACTAATTCCGGTTCTTAATCTGTTCTGTTTTTCTAGCTCCGCCAGTTAAGGTTCTTATCAATTGGGAGGCCTTCCTTTGGAGTAATGAAATCTTCTGATGCGATTTGTTGCCAGAGCTGGAGTCCCTCATTTTCAGGGCCGACTGACGTAACATAAATTTAACGACTGGTAAGTGTTTTGTCAATTTTCAGTGTAATCTGTATAATGATTATAACTGTAAAAAATACCAAAAAATATCCAATTCAGAGATTAATTATTTAAGTGACTGAACGAATCAAGTGAGACAGATCGTTGTTGTAATTACATTTAAAGTTTTATTTAATATTTTTTTTAAAAGAAAGTATTCTTGATATAATATTTATTTTTTAATTAAAATGTAAGCAATGGGGACAAAGTAATTTTATCGTTATACGAGTATACCAGTATTATTCTCAATTATGGAATAATTAATTTTTAAAGTGATTTATATTTTATTTAAATTGAAAGCAAAAATCTTTGAATTGTTTGTAGGACACCGCCTTCGTTATAACAAATGTTTGTATTTTTAAACAGACTAAAGTAAATTGCCTGCAATTTTGTAGCATAAATATTTCTTTACTATGTATATTTAGCGCAATAAAGCTAGGCCCCTTAAGGATCGTCTCCATTATACCGAAACTATAAATTTCGACTCGGGTGCCCTTACAAATAATCAAAAGAAACATTTAAAACGCACCCGAAGATGAATTCTCGGGTTTTATGACATGGAACTGTTCTAACTTCTAGGCCAAATGGACACAATAAACCCAAGGCTTCTCAACTATAACAAACTTAAATATCTAACTTTTATATAATATTTGTAAATTATGATAAAAAAACACGAACGAATTGTTAACTAAATGTTATACAATATTTTATTTAATATTTTTCAGCATCATTTATATCTTTATAAATTCAACAGTCCTGGAACTTTTTAGTCGCACCTTATGAAATTCGTTGTTGTAAATTACAAATAATACGTAAAATTATGTAATGTTTACTTTTTATAGCTTATTTTAAATAGTAACATCGGAGTTACAAAAAAAAACAAACTAAATATACCAGCTTCTCTTTTAGACTTTCATACTATATGTAGTAGCAGGTGGATCGTTGATGTACGATCGACTAATAAGACTATTGTTGGTCTTATCACCTAACCACCCCGTAGAAAATGTTATACTACAAAAATGGCATCATGCATGTGTCAAATATCATGCATACCTGTACATTATGAATTTACTCTTTCTCTGTGTTGTATCAGCGATGTTTATTAAAATATATCGTTATCTGGTATTAATAATTTATATTCGCAGGTGACGAAATGCAGCAAGGATGTGTAAGCAAAACTTTGACCATAGACGGCACACCATAAACAATTCCGCTTCATTTATGGCTGGTAATTTGGGCAAATGTCCCTCGGCGCGCGGTGTTTTGGGCGAGGAATGCATTGTCTCTGGCGGCGCAGTACAAAGGGAAGGTCCAATGCAATCCCAACCCGACTGGAGGGGCAAATAAAAGAATAAAACAACAACAAAAAATGGCGTTATAAAACGTCACGGACCTAATAGTCCTAATACAATAAAACATATTTGTTTATGGCGGTAAAACGGCAGTTAAACTGGCAGCAAGCAATAGTGCAGATAGCATAATTATCTTCCTGAACTTTCTCCCGAGCGAACATCTATTCTTTCTCTCTGACACAAATATCGAAGAGTTTTATTGGGTAATAAAATCATTGTTTATGACATCGCTACCTACTGTTATACTTACAGTCTCAGAAGTCTTCGCCGATGAGACAAAAAAAGATAACTGTGATTTTAGCGAAGCCATAAGGTCGGTGCTTTCGACTAATAAAACTACTCCATTCTCTAGTGAAATGTAAAAATATGAGTGATTGAACCTTTGCCGAAGATATTTTATTGCTCAACATATTTTTAAATATATATTTACGGCCTTTTTACATCTTATGTGATCTGGATCGTATTATTAATTTTTAAAGTCTTTTGATGTCGCCACTGTGTGGCGAAAGAGCAGATACCACATATCATTAATATAATTTAAATATATGGCAGGTACTCTTCAAAACACAAGTTATTTTCTGCATTTCTTTCATTTTTTCACAGTAAATACAAGTTTATCAACATCAGATAACAATTAAATATTCCAAAAAACGAATTGCGCTTTTATTCCAGTTTTTAAATTTAATAATTCTCGCATCATCCTGTTTCGGCAGCAGGTATGAAGACGTCCTCGGGCCCGAGTTCTCAATGACAGGTAGATTACCCGGGTGACATAAAACATAATAGGCATTCGTCCTGCTTGAATGCAACTTGCACCGTTCCCCCGTGATTCACCTTTGTGTGAATGCATTCGCGCCGAATGCGCATTATTCTTACTTCACATTTGTTGCAACTTTTGACAGCCTTCCGATTGCGCAAAAGGCACTCCCGCCATTGTGCGAATGCAAGCAGATTTATCTACCGTGTAAATATTGTTTGCCGAAGGATAAAAAATGAAAGACTATTTGTATGATGTTGAGAGGAGATGTGTTTGTGGAACGACTGTTGACGACATAATTTGGCAGTAACAATTCAACAGGATAGCAGAGGTATTTTGTATTCAACTTCTTAATTTTTTAAAATTGTGTTTAGTGAGCTTCTTCTTCGTAGTATCAATCCGCTGGATTGGTTTGCAGCAACAGAATCTTGCATCTCGATCTCCATTCCTCTCGGTCCTCCGCAACCCTTTTCAGCTCAGCATAAGCGTTACAGTTCATGTCCTCGAATACTTGCTGCAAATACTCCCGTCTAGGGCGCCCTCTACAGTTTCTACCCTCAACCATCCCCTCCACAATATCGTGAAGAAGTCCATCGTGGCGCATGATGTGACAAATCCATCGGGCTCGCCTCTCTGAGATGGTTCTTATTAGTTGCCTATCTTCCTTGATTATTCTGAGAAACTCATTGTTCGTGACGTGGTCTCTCCAGGAAATTCCGAGAATTCTTCTGTGAGCTTAGGTATCCATATTTTTGTTTTTTTTTTTGAATAAACAATATTAAGTTAACGTTACAGTATGCATTAAAACTGTAAAAATATAAAAAATAAACTAGTTATATTAATATAAATAGAATATAAATTCGCAAACCTAAAACCGACCACAAATAATGGAAAAAGTTGATGTGTATCAATATATTATTCGGAAAATATATGATATTTTATAACTTTGTACGTTATCATAATATGTATTTAACAAAATCAGTTGTTGTGCTATTACTATGAATAATAAGTAATTCTTAGTACAATAAATGACACATAGAAAGTAGTAAAAAGAACAATTTTTGTAGCATTGAATGTATAAATTACTAATTTATTTCAAAGAAATATGTACTAGTTTATTGATTATTTACTTTTAAACGATATTAAATATAAGCAGAGTGAATAATAACATTTTCACACATTACAACGTCATAAAAATGTTTCGCATGCAATTATTATCAATGCTTCAACAGCCGAGTTAAAAAGGGTGGACCACTGTTAAGAATATGGAATGTTATTTGTCTTGGGGGATTACGCATGTCATTCGCACAGCTACGCGACCAAAAACAATGCAGGAACTGTTACAAATGTCGAAACGGAGCAAAAACTGGTCAGGCCGGTAGTTGCCCCACATCGCAGGAGAATAGGTTGTCCTTTCACCGCTTCCAGATACTGCTCAATAAATCACCGCATTGTTGGAGCAGCCATTTAGCGAGTCATTTTCATATTTGTTTAGCGCTTAAAGCCGGGACGAAGGGTCTAATTAATCGATCCCGTAATTGTCACCGAGGGCCCATTGTTAGCGGAGCAGCGCGAAGTCTGACCCTGGCTAAAAAATGGGCGGGATATAATGTGACCGGTTTTAAATTTGCGTCGCTTCCCGACCCCCTTACATCACAGACAGGCAGGAGAGAAATGGAGATGTTTGCGATTGAAAAGATAAGTTTATCGTAGCCACCATCATGCACATATACTTTTAATATATACAATAAGATTTAGTTTCTCATTGAAGAAGAAGAGAGGTGCATATTTACCTATTTTAATAGTTAAATAATGATCATAATAAGGTTAATATCTTGAGAACGTACGATGACAAAAAAACAAAACAAAAAGTGTCTCTTTTACTGAGTCAATTACAACTAAATTTATAATTCAGCACGTAATTATCTAATATGTTTCAATCCTTAACAATAATATAAAAATATATTTAATCTGACAAGGATTGTTATGCTTGAATTCGGCCCATGTGTTATAATATAATGAACATTCCGAATGGTAACATTCGTTGCTAAAGTATAATAATTATAAGTTATTGTTTTTTTAATGCTTTTTGTATTATCACGGACCCCTCCCCGGTTAAATTGTTTCAGTGAGTAATGGTCCCAGGGAGCTACCACGCCCTGCTCGCCGGTCCTAACCTTACGGGCTTCAGCCTCCTCCCAGCCTGAGGACACCTTAACCAGAGCATGTCCCCTCGCCACTCTTTCATCAACTCTACAGGGTACACAACTGTTATACTCGCATTAAGAATAAATCTCAATTTAAATTATTATTGAGATGCTGCGTCACGTTTCACCTTAATTATATGCACTCTTTTCAATAACTGCGTATATAGAACGTATGAGAATAATGGAGTCGACAACCTTCCAGATTGATAATGATAGTTCGAAGTCTTAAAAGTAAAAGATTCTATGTTGTGTGTAACGCCTTCGTATTGGAACTTGATTACGAAAATCTGTTGTATAATACATAAATATAAATATCTTCTTAGGTTTTCAGGGCCAGATTTGGTATTTTGGTTTTTTGTTTAGCCGTGTGTGGCGAAATATTGAAAAGTCATCAACCCTGAATAAGACTCCTGCAATGGCGGTCGAAATATTGGAATAAAATAATTCACCACACACGGCGAAACCCAAAAACCACAACACATAAATATTTATTACCCATTTCTGATTAGATTTTGGACAGATTTCGGAGATTTCGGGTAACAGACTTTGGAGCGGAGTGTGTAAGGTGAGGACACAAATGAAAGCCTGGCAGTTTTACAGCGGGAGTACAGAATGTGACTTCGGCGTGGAGCAAACCCTGTCCCACCTACTGGAGTGTGCGCTGTATCCGAGTAGCTGTACCCAGAAGGACCTGATGATGGCCGAGTGTAATGCCATCGACGTCGCCCACTTCTGGGCAGACGGCATCTGACCCTGATGTTTCCGACACGATTATATATATATTAGATTTATAATAAGCAAAATATGGCAAGCAAGATCATGGTGTTAGACCCGTTTTATAATAATTTTATTTTTAACGATACCAGTTGATTGACCTGACGTTCTATATAGACACCTGATGCACGCATGCACCTCATCAATAATCAGGAATCGTAAATGTGATTCATAAAATATTTATAATCATAAAGACCCGAACAGACAATCTCACGTCGGAAAAATGAACATTGTGAGTAGAGCTGTAGTGTCGATAATATAAAAAAACAGATATATCGAAGAACTATTGTGGGAACACGTGTTGAAAGACAAATCAAAAGAAATACGTCTGAGAACAAATTTAGACCAAACTACTATTCGCAAATTTTATCCCAACTCCTTAAACGAATTTGCAAACACCGCAGGTTTGATAAGTTAACATAAAACTTTTTCTTTTAATTTACATTATTTATCGTATTCTAGTTGCGTTTCTTTAGTTTGATTCCGCATTAATGTACCCTGAGGTGTCATTAACGCGTAGAGAGGAAGACCACATGGTTAAGCAAAAAATACGATTGGGAACACTCGAGTGATGACATGGAAGTTTGCAAGTATAGTGCTCCTCTACCATAAAAAGAAATAATGTCACTGAGCACGACAGAAAATATACTGATGGCGGCGTTATGAGGAAGATGTTCACAATGTAGGCTGATCTGAGATAATGTGAAAAGGCAAGGCTAAATAAAAAATGTAAGGTAACTTTCTACGTTGTGATTCATGTTAATAGTATAGTCTGAACTAAAGAGGGCTGCCATAGTCGTGTCGGCTAATAGAATAAAGTGATGTCAGCGGGGGGCGCCAGGGCTCCGCCCCCGAAGGGCCCCAGACCGAAGGCCGGACCTGACGACTGACCAATGCCCATTACGATTGTTACACAATAACAGAAAAACCTTACCTACTAATTACGCAACATAAATTTTAACACAAAACATAATACTCTGGCTTTAATTTAGTTTCAACGTCCGTAGAAAATATAATAGCCATCGTAAGTAGTCATAATTGGGTATTTAAAAAATAACCAACTACAAAATAATTTCAATATTATCTGTTTTTTATATTTTTAATGTGTATATGCCATAAACTATAGCTACCATTTGTTCAAGGCCCTTAGGAACTAGCCGTCCTACAAGGCCGTCGTGAACTCTGGAAGGCGGAGCTGATATGGGTTGAGACGAAGAACACTGCGGGTGACAGAACTTAGTGATGGCACTTTGTGACAACCATATGCAGCACCTAAGAAATGATGATGATATTGTCTTAATACTTTTTTATGATTAGACAATTCTAAGATTCCTAGTTCGAAGTCGTCTTTAATTCGAAATTTTTTCGTGGGTTTTGGAAAAGTATTGCCGCGTTTTTAAAGAGTATATTTATTCATGGTTCCTTCGAGTTCAAATTAATCATGTTTTTTTGTACATTATATTATAGAAGAAATTTGAGAAAACAAATCCTATTTTCTTCTCTATACCTCTTTATACAAAATCGTAACGCCCAAACGTCATGACAAGAGTAAAATAAAAAAATCGAATAAAGTGAATTTGAAATCACAACCTACAAAAATAATAAAACATTGATTGCAGGGTTGACACCTGAATGTTGCATTATTCCGGCAAACAATTCGATGCCGAGTCATTTTTTATGCGCGTAGCGAAGGGTAGTTCGTCAGTACGTAGCGTATTTCATTGTGACAATTTCATTTAACACGTCGGCGCCCCCAGGGGGGCCCCGCCCAGCGAAATGGACCCCCGCTGTCTTTTATTGTCGCAAATTAAGGGGTGAGAACGCATTTGTGACGTCATAAGTCCAATTTAATTCGCGACGAGCGTGTTACTACTAAAATCGCTAGTTGTTTTTTTTCCTGCTCTTTGACGGTTAACAAGCGTTAATAGTGAAGTAGGTACATATCAACTGATTGTATAAAATATCTTAAAATGTAATTTATATAAAATAAATATGGACAAGTTGGATCGAGTTACATTATCTTGTAAAATAAAATATTAAGGACGTCGTTTAAGTTTAAAAATGCCCTAAAAACTATGTTATAAAAATATAAATATAAGGCGTACTCTTAGGAGAAAAAATCATTCGACATGTTGTTACTTAAAATACTGATTATTCAAGGATATAACTAAGAAAAAATACAAAAAAGTAATATTGCATAAGCAATTTATGCTAGGAAAAAAACCTCTGGCAAAATCCCACGATAATAAGGTAAGTATATTACCTACGGCTTTGCTTAATCAAATAAAAATATATCTACATTCTACAGCCATAAAGATTTAAAAAAAAGCTTGGCAAACTTCATATGTTTTTTACACTCACCCGTGTTTTTGTTATAATTTGCCCTTATTCATGGGCGTAATTCAACGAGAGTTTTGGCGCAAAAAATTGGTGCCCCTAGAACTTTTTGCATTTTTTTAAACAAGCCATTGGTGACTTATCTTTTTTCGTGAAATACTACTTTGTAATAAAACACTAGTTTCTAATAAAACAAGACAACATTTAGGTGAGGTTTTTATGTTAAATGTGTAAAATATCTGAGCTTTGGCGATAATATCATCTTTTGACAAGATTTAAATGTTTCATTGTGATTATCTAAGAATTTGATTGTATCGCAGATGTCAAGAATTTCACAAATATAATTATTCCATAACCTCAACACACAACAGTGGTTACTGTTCAACTCCACGATGATTTTTTTATTTACTTATTTGTATCAGCTTAATGCAATGTGAAACTATTAGAATCAATTTCTTTGTAATTTTTACGATATTTTTATTATTTTTAAGTAATGGCTAAGCGCAAGATCCGCGCGCTTGAGGTCTTGAAATCTTGGGAGAATACAAATATAATATGTAATTAACATTTTTTGTTGTTGATATAAACCGAAATTACTCATCAGTCACTTTTTATTATCTGCTTCTAATTTGTAACCCTTACAGCCCTGTAGCAGCTCTTCATACGTTATAACGAAACTATTGTTTTTTCGAAGACGGTATAAAAAATCGGACTTGTTATTTGTCTTTGAAATAAATTGCATCGGTTGTGCCGGAAACAATCAAATTAGATTCTAAAATCGAATAAATTGCAAAAGATTATGTTCTTTAAAAATCCTTGATGATTTTTTAATATTTGTATGAGAGGTCCTTCGATATATTAATATTAAATCAATTACATATATTACGATAAAGTATCCAGTTAAGTCTATTATTTCAATCATCCCAACATGGTGTACTTATAGGTTTTTTTAGATTTTAAAACTTTTGTTTCGCAAGTCAATTACTCAGGATCCCTGTCGTAGTTTATCTTTACATTTGAAGAGGATGCGAGCAAACTCGGGGGCGGATTCTCATTGAAAGATTACGTATTCATTCTGCAAGGGAGCTTCGTATCAAAACAATATTCCTGTTTGATACGTCAGGGACCGGCTTTGTAATTTTCTGAGTCAAGTAAGGCGCTTACAGTCAGCTTATACATCCCGGGGATCTATGAGCATTCAGCATTGACGGGAACTGTTTGTTATACGAGCATACTACCAGTAGTAACAATAACATGCTTAACAAAATTGTGCCCCGAATAACTTAATTGAACATTATTACAGTAAATACTTTCTACCAGCGTATAAATAATAATAATAATATTAATGCAAGCAAAATTTTAATCAATAAATAATGTTGATTTACTATATAGTCATAATACCAAATTCTTAATACGTATATGACGTACAACTGATACTATTATATCGGACAAATATTTTTATTGTCAATTAACCAAAGAGTAAATACGTTGGCAGATGTAAGATTAAAATTGCATACGATGTAATCATGTCAATTTGTGACTGCACTTTGATATTATCGCATCGCACTCTGTCGAAATATTGCAGTATATAATTTTTAATCTCATTTAAAATTCGCATTTCTGCCAACGTTTCTGTGATCAATTAAGAAAAAATAATTAACGGATATGATGGTAGTGTTTGTACTGATATCTATCATTTAAATCGAAAATCCCTCTCGGGTCCCTTAACAAATCAGGGATGAACGTAGATCTTCTACTTGAGTATCCACTATTTTCCATCCTCTAATTTCCACTATCATTAAGGATCTTTATCATCTACTACGTCAGTTTTTCAGGATGAATTTCAAGAGAAAGATATTGTTATGATATCCAGATATTAATGTTAATATCACGTTATAGAATGGTGATGTTAAAAATGGTTTTCTTTCTGCTAGAAAATGTATTTTAATTGTTTCAATAATATATAATAATAATTTCAAATCATGATTTCAATGAAGAAGCACCGATGCTTGAAAAACCTGTAATGAAATCGTATACTCGTACATATGCATTATCAGTAAATTGTAATTGAATGAAAATAATATTTGAAAAGATTTAGTCTTTTAAAACACTGAATTCTTTATAGTTTTGTTTATAAAATGGTTCTGGATGTCTCCTACATATAGTATTTTGATATGGTAAAAGTTATGCTTCAGGGTACAAAGAACACGTACCCTTCAAATTAGATGCTGCGATATTCCATCTCTCGTCACCCGCTGTGACACCTAAATCCCTTTGTTTGTGATGCGGATGTCAATCTTTTGCAGAGATAGTCAAACATTATTTTCATACCTAGCAAAATCTTTGCATAAAACGTTAAGAAATTATAACCGATTATATTATATTTGTATTACTCAATGTTTTAACTAGGAATGTAAGTAGTAGGCGGAGGTTCCAACCAGTGTTAATTTGTTCAAATAAAAAAGCAATAGTAGTTTAATAAAAGCGAGACTACTTTGCCATCTTAATTCTTAGCCCTAAAATTATTAAAGCAGTGTGCTATTTTTATTTTTTTATTTCTTACCCTTCCTCATAGATAAATATATATTTTATATTAGAATAATATAAAATCTATAAATTACAATATATAAAACAGATTAGTAAATACATCTTAACAGGGTCTATCTGACCTTGGACGAGGCGAAAATCTTAATAACTAACACTATATGGTTGCGATTCATGTTTCAAAATCAAAATATTAAATCAAATAGAATACAGTATTTTCATGTTTTAATGTAAATCAAGTCAAGTATATTTTATCTGAAGACCTTAGTTTTGCGTGCACTGTGCGCTTCGTCAGTCGATTCGTCCATAACACAAGCTATGAAAAAAGCTACATATACAAATGTTAAAATGTAGTTAATACTTGTATTTAATGATAGCATATTAACGATTGTTCATAATATTCCCCCTATAGAGATCAGATATAGAAAAAAACATTACTTCAGACTTAAGTGATATTAATTTATCGACAATCTTAGGAGTTATTGCGTCAATTCAGTGTATCTTGCAAAACCTTCCAGCAAAGTCAAAGACCTTTAAAATTATTAACAGTTCTCTGATGAATATCATACAGATCTCTTATTTTTATCTACTCTCAATGTCCCTGTATTGATAGTCTCTGCTCCGCTCCACGGGTGCCTCCATTTGCGCAGAAGTCAGCCAGGAATTGTTTTGTGCAAACGTGTTGGGGAATAACGACTCCCACTGCAGCAGGAATGCTGCACTTCCTCGACAGCCTCTAACAATGCGAGCGTGGACTTTTTTGTTTCTTTTGCCGTTCCCTTCAATGCAACGTTGCCCTAATTTACGAACTGCCATTGATTCATCTCAATACTGCGTGACATTTCTTAAAAGAACCACTCTCATATTATCGGCTACCTATTTCGTTAAATTCAATTCTTGTTATCGTCATTGTCAAAGTCACAATACATTCAAGTTATTTGCTAAACAAGAGTGATTCTCCGACTGACTGTTCTGTTAAAAATAAAATGAGTTTCACGAGTAATACTCACAAAGATAAATAAATAGTGATCACCTTTTGTGGATACACCAACGAAACAATATTTAACAGTTTAAACATCAGACGGATAATAAATTCTTTAATATATCAACGATCAATGTTATGACCAACCTGTATAATTCAATATCATCTTCAAATACATCCAATTTTTTCCTGACGTCGTAAACTACCCTATATAAAATACTCGTATATTTGTAATATACATTTTTAGAACTTTTTCGTGCTCTCTTCAAGTTTGAATTATCCACGTGTCACAGAAACTGTAAAATTCATATAAATTAATTTAAAATATATATAGTACTAGAATTAACAGCGCGTGAGCTCATAAGAGTGTTACGGACTACGGTCATTGTAAAAATATTTTTATAAATACTTTAAGTCGTAATGAAAATTTTTTTTTCAACAGCAAAAACATAGCAAGAAACCAATATTGATAGTTACTCGTATGTTGTGAAGATTTTGTTTGGTCCTATATTATTTTCAATTGTTTTTTTTTCTTTGCAAGACTAGTGAATTTGCCTGGGTTAGCGAAACGGGATTCAGGTGGATTGAGGACTTAGCCAAGCTGGATCAAAGGGTTCCTAATAGCTTGATAATGGGAATGCATGGATCCAACCAGGTCCGTGCAAGGTAAAGGCCCTTGCGCTCACGGTACAGTTGTCTTGCATCTCACGCCTGATTGCCTCAAAAGCAGGTGAAGCCAAATTTATTAGAGCAAGATAAATAATAAACAAAATTTAACTTAATGGAAATTTTCATGGCTTTCGGGTTGGGCCATGTTTGACAGGGTACATGTGTTTGTTAAATCACCTGGATCAAAGTATATGCATGAAATTTCAAATTAATCGGCAACAATCTGTATACTTAAAACATAGATCATAATTATTGTTTTATATTTGTGACTTAAAATATTACGAAAACCGTTGTTTAAAAATATCGGAAAGTTCTTATAGATAATTTTAAGGTGAGACAATTCTTGTTGAAAGAGCATAAGCATGTAATAATTATTTATAGTTTTTCGGGCTTTAAGAATTTTTCAAACGTTTCTTTTTTTACAACGATACGAACACCCGGTTTAATTAATTGATTTGAGTGATTTACGAAAGACTTTTTTGTTATTTTTCGGCATTTATTAGGTTAAAATATACAAATAAAAAAGTACATACTTAAAGATATGTTGTTTTTACATTAAATCATCATAAAGTTTTGTTCGGCTCGCGGCCCACACTTTCCTAGCCCTGGTCTGCGGGATACTTATTGTGGTTTGGGTACAACATCTCATGATCATGAAGCCAAATCACCTGGGCCTCGTAAGGTGCACACCTGATATAGAAAGGAATTTTAAAACACGTACAATAATAAAACATGTTAAACGCCTGATTGACTGAACTCGAGTTATTTGTTGGCGTTATTTTTTTGTTACGGCAATATTGTCTTGAGAGATATCTGAACGCCATCTCACACAACAGGTTTTGTTTTATGGAACTTAAAAGAACATCTATTTACGTTGTTAACCATATTATATTTTTTAAGTAAATATTTTAAGTGTGATATGTGATCTGGTATGAATAATGCAAGGATTTTTAAGTGGAGGAATATCTTGAGAGTATGCTAGTAAAGACGTCTAGTTTCAGATCGGTTTGTGTAGAATTACCCTAATGTTTGGCTTCGTATCGATTTGTGCACAACGAATGATTTTATCTATGTTATTTTTTCATCTATGTTGTTACACATAAAACTTTCCAGCTTGTGTCAAAGATTTTTATAATATATATTCAATAGAACTTTTTAATCTGTAGACAATCAACAGAGAATTCAAGCAGCTATTTTTTTGGGCGGCTATGTTTGTTTTTCGTATTTGAAGCTATATAAACAAAGACCAGAACAATTTGTATTAGAGGGTATCGTTTCAAAGATATTGAAAATAAATGCGAATTAAGTTTGTTACTATATCTTAGCTTCTGGACATGATATATCCAGTCTTGGTTATCACAACGATAAGGGTTTCGTTTCTCACAGCCGCTGGGAGAGAGATCAGCTTCCCACGAGGTGTTGCGAGGATGTTATCACAACTGGGAGCTTGTAGTTATCAGCGGTCTGCTGGGCCCAGCCAGGGTCCGTCGATAGGCTCCCGGCCGTGGGAGAAAGTCCGCCTTATCGTCCTGGGAATGTGAACAACTTGCTCTGAACATGTGCAGAGGGATTCGGAAATTCCAGCTGTTTCGGTTTGCGACGATTCGATAAGGATTGCGAGTCCTGGTGGGCTGGCTAGTTCGCACGGTTGTGGTCTTACATAATTTGCGTAAACAACAATGTTATCGTCATATAACAAGTGTAAATTTAAAAAAATACATAAACATGATTATTTGAGATAGATTATTGGTATTAGATGAGAATATTTTTGTTGACAGATTTACACAGAAATCCAGGAAAAAGATGCATTTTTAGGTTAAGACAGATTTACTTAGATTTTAGGTTAGGTGATGTTGGGTTGGGTTAATATAAATTTATAAAATTAATTTAATTCAAAGAAACAACAATACTTTAAATTGCGACCATTTTCTAAGGCCGGAAAAATACGAGGCAACATCACATTCCAACTATGTTATTGAAATTCATCATTAATATAGACCTATCATCTATTTCTTTATATATAAAACAAAACAACTATTTTAAGGCATTTTTTTATCATTTACATAATATTCTATTTGTAAATGTGCATTGTCAATCGTCAATCATAGTTTAAGTTTTCGGTGGAAGAGCTGAGATCGGTTCTGAATAAAAATTGCTAAAAAGATTTCGCAACAAAAAACGAAGCGTCACTAATCTTCAATTACATCGATATCAACATGTCCCCCGCCATTCATCATTCAATTCGATATACTTTCAGAGTCACGGTTCGCTGTATCTTTAGTGTTGCTCTTTGCTTTCAGAGTGTGCAGGGTTGCCGCCTTAATGCCACTTCTACCCCCAATTGACACTTAATATGTAAACTGACAAGGTTTTTAAATCAACTACATATCTCAAAACTATTAATTCATTGTTTCAATTTTATTATATATTTTTCCCATTACAGAAACATTACAAATTTGAACAACTCATTTCCTTTCTGAAGTACAATAAGAATTAATCTTTAAATAAAAAAGTACATTATATACAAATATAGGTACTTATGAATAAGTAGTAAGAACAAAGTAATAAAGACAAGCAACAGAAGGCCCGATGCTCATTAAGCAGACGACGCCAACAAATTATTCCTCCAAAAAAACTCGTGGAGTACATATCTGAATTGGGCCTCCCTTAGGTGAAATATATCAACATCCGAGGCGATTTGGTTGAACAGTCTGATCTTGTTGACTGTCTACGTGGTTGAGAGGCTATTGAGATGATGAAAAAGCAGATTTGATTATTTTTTCCTTACGGCCTATGAGAACCATTTCCTAGTTTGCGCATAAAATCAACATAACCCATTTACATCTTGCCAAAATTGACAGTATAAGAAAGAGTCTTTAAATATGTTGATGTTGCGAATTTTATACACTTGCTTTAAACTACTCAGGGAAATCTATATACATTTTCTGTATAATTGAAGCGATAACTTATATAGTAATTATACGGTACCTTGGATTGGTCGACACATATCAAAATCAAATAAAATCGTGAATAAAAGTAAATGCATTTGAGTATTTACAACTTCGTTTTTCATTTTTTACCATTCAATTTAAAGTCCATTTCAAATTTTAAGCACTGGAGCATTCAAACATCAGTCAATCAGCTGTAGTGATTGTTTGATAAAGAGTGCAGAACGCACGAAACCGCCGTTTCATTCCTATGATCAACAGCTACTCCACCTGATATTATATCATATTGATATCCTCCTCTCGGAATTGAGTATCGAATTACTGTATGATAGGATGCAAGAGCAGATTGACAATACAAAGAACTTGTTTTCGGTTCACAATTCGCGTTTATTTTACTATATACCCGGTATGGCGAACGCCTAAATAATCGCGAGAGAGCTGCCAACTGACGGCGCGCTCTGATATCAAGCGCTGCCAAGACAGTCGCGGCAGAAAAGCGAATTAAAGACGACAGTTGCACCAACATGAAAAGGGGCAACTGTCATAACAAATAAAATGGCGTATGCAAACACCGTGTATTATTATATAACTAGAGCTAACATTATTAAATATGCATGTCAGGCGAGCGAACATAAATAAGAGACAAAATATCGTTTTTCGAGGCTTTACGGCATCAGCCTAAAGGAGCTATATCAAGCTGATAATAATATATATATTATATATTATTTACACAGTTTGTACTTAAATAGTGTTGAATTATCTATAAAATTTTCGCTTAAGCCTCGCTAAAGTGATTTGAATGTTGATTTTTGATTTGTTTTGATTGTGAATTGACAGCCCTAAACGAGTGCCACGGCGATTTGGACCGGCTCAATGGAGACAAAGGTCCTCGGCCGGCGGGTGGAGACGCCATTGAAGGGTCTGAAAGTGATCCGGGAGGGGCAGGAAGCGAGACGGGCGAGTGAGTGGTGTGAACATTGCGCAGGTAAGTGGGAAGGTACACGCTCTCTCGTGGATCGCGCATAAAAAAACGCGCAAAAAATGGTCACCCGGAAGTCTTATCTCCTCGCTAATGGCTATTATAAAAGCTTCACTTTATTATCAATCGTAATTGATCGTCAAATTGGAGCGATTCAAACGATCAATATAATACACGCAAACGTTAAAAAATTTAATGCTGATCAAATTTGATATCAGACAATGATTATTCTTGAACAGTTTTAGCATCTCTATGACAGTTCGGAAAATTTCTTTCAATGCAATTTTATCAGTAAAACCAGTAGTTATATAAATATTATCAATATTAACAGCTCAGGCAAGAAGTCGCATAATAGGATTACTCCAAAAGAAGGCTTCCCAACAAAGGACAACCTTGAGCGGTGGGGAATGCTTCGGCAAGGAGAGTCACTATTTTGTTACTGTGGAGACCTGAAGACCGCCTCACACCTAAGATCCTGCTCCATGTGCCCAACAAGCTGCACATCTCTAGATCTAATGCTGGCCAACACACGGGCTATCGATATTGCCAGATGCTGGGCAAAAATAATTTGACGTCGCCGACACGAAGAAGAAAAGATCAACATTAATATAAATATATATTAATGTTGCTTGTAATAAACAACATTTTAATGAAATAAAAATAACAAATAAAATTAACATTAACAATTTTATAGATACCTTTTCTTCGTAGTATCAATCCGGTGGATTGGTTTGCAGCAACAGAATCTTGCATCTCGATCTCCATTCCTCTCGGTCCTCCGCAACCCTTTTCAGCTCAGCATAAGCGCTACGGTTCATGTCCTCGAATACTTGCTGCAAATACTCCCGTCTAGGGCGCCGTTCTGTAGTAATGTTCGAACATTCCAGGTGGCATATCTTGTTGGCTGAAGGTTTTTCTTATTTGTCTTGGTTGTTTTGTCTCGAGCAGTCCCCACCCAGATACCTACTGAAACAGATTATCAAAAATATGTAAATTTGCTTAAAATATTTGAATTCACATTATGCATTCATTTCATTGGTCACTTCATTGGTGAATGGGAAGTTAGATTTCGATTATTCTTTTCGTACAAACCTTAAAAAAATCATATTTGTAATAAAGTACGTATAAAGTGATTGTTAAACCTTAGTTTATTTCAACAAACGTACTCGTACATTCAGTTTAAATGTGATTTAAATTTATAAAAATATCATTAGCATTTTTACTCTGTCTATTCAATGTGAATAAATATTCTTTGAATTTTGTATTTTCTCTAAGAAGAAGAATACAATAATTAAATTAAAAACGAATAACAAATCCATTTAAAACAAAATAAAATGTAGAGAAAGATATCCTTCTCAGATATGTTATAATAAGTAAATAATATAGAATAATAGATCTATGATCTCAATGTACCTGTAATTACGAGTATTTCCTTGGCTATTTCTTTTATTTTTAAATAATTATAAAATCTGCGATATAAAACATCTTAACAATTTTGTTAAGTCGTACGTTTTCAATAATTTAATATTACGCTTAAAAACACAATTATTTTGATTATTTAATCAGTTATATTTTACATGTTGTGATTTTACATATCAGAAAAAAAAAGGTTTCAATGTGTAGTTCTTTAAATATGTTTATTTAAATGTGTAGTTCTTGAAATAGTAGTTGTGCCGTATTTTTTTAAGGTGTAGAATCACATATTATTATTATTTTTAAAATACGGGATTTTTTTTTTGAAGGAACAAAATTTCTTGGAACCATTTTTTGTTCTTTTTTTTAAATATCAACTGGTGTTAAATATCTTATCAAAATATAAAGGAATCCGTTTGGAGGTGTCTCAGACGCTATTATTTGATTTTACAATGTACAAAACACACAAACATCCAACTGAATGCCGTGGATATGAATGCTTGCTAAGAAGAATGGAAAATTGGGATTGATCTGTTAGTCACACGCTCCATTGAGCCAATATCTTGGATAAGGACCCCTCTCGCATTTCACCAAATTTCGGCCGACAAAAGACGTCAAAGAGAGGTTCGAAGTCAGGTATACAAACTACAAAACTAGGATATTATTTCATAATTTTTACATATCACTTTTTGACTCGTCTTAGCAAGGGGATCCGATTGGCAATACACAAAACAATTGACAACAGGATTTAAAATATTCCAATTTTTTTTAATATTTTGGAACTCAAGTACCAACCTAATAAAATCATTTTAATTTACATACTATCTTATTAATAATTTTCTATTTATAACAATACCTAGTAGTGAGTTTAATTCTTATTCATGTTTTTATTCTTTTTTTGTGATAGATAATTTGTGTAACATAGAGAAAAGAATACATACAGAAAAGAAGTGACAAATATAAAAGAGCTATATTTAATTATTTCGATTTTTTCGATCGATATTTCTTGGTGGTCTTGAAATGGCCATCCGACCTGGCTGAAACATGTCGTCAAAAAAAATATATACGGAATAAATTCTAAAGAATCTTTTATTTTATATCTGAGAGCAATATATATATAATTTTTTTCAATGTTTTCAGCATTCACTTTGAGATCCATTATAAATTATAAATATTTATTTATTTACCTTGATGTTACGTGATCCATGTGAAAACAAGTTAAATAAATAAATATTTATAATTTATATAAATGTAAAATTATCCAAATAATATTGGATAGGTACATTGATTTCTTATATTCATAAATAATTTAATATCATGTATAATGTTTCACGGAGGTATAATAATTTTGAGTTTTAATAATAAATTACAAAATTGCTTTACGTACTTAAATTGTAATAAAGGTCTTATTTAAAATAATAGACCAACAGTAGGTACCTTTCATATCAACTGTTTTAATGATGTCACGAATAAAAAAAATACTTTATCACAATAAAAATGTGTTAACAGGAAATGCTAAATCTGAGATAAGCAATATAATGTGGCATGATTGTTTAAAAATAGCGATTACTTCATTTATAACAACGAGTACGTAGTTATTTAATAAATCATTATACCGATAGGGCTTAAAGAATAAATGCTTTTAATTTTCACGATGTCCATGTATATATGACACAGATGTTAAATAATTGAAACGAAAGAGACATTAATAGTAGTTCATATTTAGAATTTCTGTTCACTTGAGAAATTGCATAATAGTGCACAATATTGCTCAACGTAGAACTATATCTCACACGTAAGCAACGTTTCTTCTTATCTCTATATTTTGGAATTCCTTACATGAATTTAAATTTATACGCATGCGCGAGAAACACTTAAAGGATTTGCTATAATTAATATAACCCACTAATAAAATATATTTATTATCGTCTACTATGTCTTCTGGCGTATGTTTTTTAATAAATAAAACATTAAATAAAATATGTAATTATGAAGATGTGTTCTCGTTTTGTCAACCATCCTCACAGATCTTTATAAGATCTGTGTCCATCCTATTTATATTCGCGCCCAATTTTCCTGTGCAGACGAAAACCGGTTTTCAGCAAGGAATAGTTGCTGTTTACTTTTATCAATAATATTCGACAAATGAGATGAAAGATATCTTCCGAAATATTATTTTTTAATCATCGATTTTATAATTTAGGTCCTTGATTTGCTGTGATCTTTAGAACCATCTCGAGACCGATGTAAATCATGTAAAGTTTTATGGTGCCCCCACGCCTTCCTTTCGCTGTCCGCCGTGCCGCTCGTAACATCATCGGCATCTTTCAAACGAGACATAAAGAAGATCCATCTTTGTTTTTCTTTACTTAAAAATAAACTATACCCTGCACCAGGCAACACTACACCATTCGTAATATACTCCATGCGTTCAAAAGTGGTATGCACAGATCTTAATATTTAATATCTGTTGTGTTACGAGTATATATATAATAATAGCAAAGAAGTTTAAATAAGAAGCCTCGGCACTCTGGTAACTCTTATTTATCAGAGAAAATACAATAATTTACTTTAAGCTGTGAAGTAAATTTGTCAAATTGCCCTTAAGTTTCAGTATACGTTCACTATCAAGAGAGATCGACGTCACACACTGCCGAACGTTAAAAAACAATTAAACATAACTAAAAAAAAAATCAAGAATTTGTTCCAAATTTGTGTTTTAATATTATTTTCACAAGACTTTTCGTTCCCTTTGGTATCAATATCTATTTTGTTATGACAAAAAATTAAAAAAACGCTTACTTTATATGCAACCCTTTGAGATACTTCTTATCTGTTCATAAACTGCCTGTTCATGAAGTACAAGAATTCTAATATTGCTTTAACTATCTTCCAGAACATTAAAGATACAGACACCTACTGAATGATCAGCATCGATTTTATTATTTTATGCATTTTTTTATAGACCGAAAAACTTGGTCTATGAGCTAAAATAAAATAGAAATCTACCAAGAAAAAAATGGAAGAGAATATCATAATAGTGGCAAATTAAACTATAAGGAACTTGTTATTTTGCTTGATATAATAGTACTTTTTGACTATATCACTTTTTCACTCAAAACAGAGTGAACAGCATCATTTTATGTTTATTGCCACGTAACACAGTTCAGACTATAGCTCTGTCATTAAGTCCATAATTATCATAAACAAGGAGCATCAGGATGTTGTGTAATCATTTGACGGGGAGCGTCATAAAGCCTGTGATGACTTAATGGGGCCCTGTTAACACGATAACATCATTTCATGACTACGATCGTAACAATTAGTGATATGTTTATTTATTATATCAACAACCGAAGCGGTGTAAAAAGCTTTAAATATATATTGTCACACATACATTTATCTTTAAAAAATTGATTATCCAAAATTATTCCCGCGATTTATTTATGAATATTGGTCATCTTATTATAAATGTACATATCTACAATATGTTCATTGAAATTAAACAGTCGCTAATTTATTGATTGGTAAGAGAAACCGTCTAATTTTTTTGCCTCTCCTTGTATTTGTTATCTAAGTTCTTTCTTGACCTATTTATGGTACTTATGGTAATGTGATATATAGCTAAATATTTTTTAATTTAACTTACTAAGGAGCATAGAACTTATATAATATATATGTATCCATCATAGCAAGTGATGTGAAGCACTAAATTCTTTATTAACACAATACCGAATTTTTGATATCGCGATATCTTCAATCTCTATTGGTCTCTTTCCATTTTGCAACAAATTATTATTTACTAATTTTACTTGTAGATTAATAATAATTAAAAAAATATATTAATAAATTATAATAATATATAAATATTTACTTTTCATTTCACACTTTTTTCCTATAGTCCTAATTTTTTCGATATTTCTGCAATCTGGGTGGTACTCGCATAAAGATCAAACAAGTATTTATTTATATTGAAGTGTGGCTTATCATAAATAAATAAAACGCTAGAATTTTTTAAATATTATAATCTTGTTATAAAAATGTACTTATCATTAGCTAACGTTTCCTGTCCACCGGTAAGCCGCCATAGGAACTGTTTTTTAGAATTATTACGTTTAAAAAAACCCAGATTCTCGGAACAGGCCTACCAATAAAATAGCCAATTCCGACACATCCGACCTCAGCCAATCTTCCGAGAACTATAAACTACATTTCTAAGAAGACGGATAACTCACACGTCTTGCCGAATAACTTTATAAAGATTTTTATAGCGGTCGCTTCTTTCTTCATAGCTCCAGCAGTCTCAGGGTCAACAGGATTAAAGACTACAATGAATCCCTTTTTATCTGATATCTCCCAGGGTCCTAATGCCCTTTAAGGATCCATGTCTTGCGGAGTCTCCCATTGTCCCGGAGGACCAGCAGGTATGCCTCTATCAGACAATATCCTTTGAGAATAAGATATAAGATATTTCGCTATCACAACATTGCGCCGACGGCGATGTTACCTATTCGTTCAATATTTTTTCAATACTACACCTTGTTTAAAAAATGTATTTCATTAAAGAAAAAACATTCACTGTGAAATAATAAAATATGTTTCATATATCGTTTTCAACACTACATTTATAATTGGTTGTTTTGAGTTGAAACTATTAATTTTTCGCACTAATTTGTGTTCCATCTCTAAGTTCTCATGCGTGTAGCACAATTATTTAAAGTTTTTTTTTTTAATTTTAATAATAAAATTTCTGCTGCAAATACAATAAACCATTTATTGAAATTTAAAAAATGTTAATCAGTTTGTACTCATATATATTTGTGTTTGATCATTATTTTCTAAAGCATTTCTAGAAAAAAAAAGTAGATTAATTTTTCGTAATAATATTTCTATTCAGTTTTTTTCATCCATCTACACCATGTGGCTTGTCAATTCAAAATACAGTGGTACCTCGATATACGAGTTTACTTCGTTCCGCAACCTTGCTCGTATTTCAAATTAATCGTATCTCAAAGCAAATTTCCTTATCAAAGATGCTTTGACAGCGATAGCACAGTGATAACTGATTCTCTGATTGTGGCCGGGGATTCATGCGGGAATGCGTGCCGCGTGGTTCGTGTGCAAACGGCCGACCCGCTAAGCCGATTGCTCGTATCTCAAATTTTGCTCGTACTTCAAAGCAAAAAATCGCTCGCTCGACGACCCCGCCCCAGCTCGCTCGAAAAACTCACATGTTGGGGTGGTCGTATGTCAAGGTACCACTGTATATAATTAATTATATATATATGGCTAATATGAGTATTATTTTATTAAAACACATCGGTGAATTAATTCTTTCTTATTAAGTATTTATCATGCCTCTTGGGAGAGGGATCAGATTGTTTAACCAAATCGCCTCGGATGTTGATATATATCACGTAAGGGAGGCCCACTTCAGACATGAACTCCACGAGTTTCTTTGGAAGAATAATTTGTTGGAGTCGTCTGTTTGATGAGCATTGGGACCTTCTGTTGCTTGTCTTTATTGCTTTGTTCTTAGTACTTAATCATAATTACCTATATTTGTATATATTGTATTTTTTTTTATTTTATGATTAATTCTTATTGTGCTTCAGAAACGAATTGAGATGTTCAAATTTGTAATGTTTCTGTAAGGGAAAAATAGTGAAAATAAATTAATAAAATCATAAATTCAATACGAGTATTATAAAATATTTCTTATTTCCTACCATACTTTCTGATGATACTGTGGTTTGAATTATGAGAATCTTGTTTGGCGTAGGTATGATATATTTACTACAAAGGCCGTTCGCGCAATTTGATGCCACAACTAAATTCATTCAAAATATAAATAGCGGGATTAATAAATCTATAAATATGCTTTGATCCGTTTTTTGTCGAACCTTTTCGTACATTATATCCCCGTAGTTTAAAAAAGTGATATTCTGGCGAACTCCCAGGACATTTTTTTGTAAGCCTTACAAATAATTTAATACATTATGCACCTGCAGACATACGGCAACCTCCTTTTGCCAAAGAGTACTTTAGTAGTCAAAGTGATTGATTATGTCGTAGTAAATACTGGGTTCAAATATCGATGTAGCGAAAAAATATTTTATTTCTGCTTACGAATTTCATCGTTTATTAATGAAACGAACGATAGCTAAAGAAGACTATTCTATAAAACGGTGAATCTCTACCGGTGCTTCACGAAGCTATGGTGCTCTACGAAAATGTTACAGATGCTCAACAAAGCTCACAATTCCTCATCATCATCAGCCTGTCTCTGTCCACTGTTGAGCGTAAGCCTCCCGCATTAGTCTCCATCCTCTTCGATCCTCAGCCTTTCGCAACCAGGTCACTCCCGCTATTCTCCTTATGTCGTCAGTCCATCTTACAAGGAGTCGGTCAATGCTTCGTTTGCCAGTTCTTTAGCGTTACTACGATTTTTTTCTTCACCATCGACCGTCGTCTCTTCGAAAAATATGTCCTGCCCATTACTACTTGAGTGTGCCTATTCGTCGAGTAGCCTCCACTACTTGAGTTCTTCTGCGGATATCCTCATTTCGGATCTTTTAGCGATACTCCTTGCATGCTGGGTGACCTTTATTTTACGGGTAAGACTTGCTGTTAGATTCCACGTCTCTGCGACATAAGTTAATATAGGGAGGATGCATTTTTAAACGCCTTAGTTTTAAGAGATTGCAAAATTTTCCCTTCAAAATGTACTTTAGTTTTCCAAATCCCAGTTGTATACGCCTGTCGATTCCTCACATCTTATTAATCACAAGTGCTGCAAAATCGTTAAGAAACTCCGCCATAACGTCACTTTTATTCTTCAAAGAACTAAATAAAATGACCCTCGAAAAGGCTTGAAATGTTTTTGAATAGTATTTGAAAGCTGCTCTAAAACAAAATCAAAAAATAGTCTTATACTCCTATGATATACTCATGAAGATTACATACCCGTTGTATCCGAAGATTACAATACAATATATGTAGGTTTAAATTATTATTTAATGTATTAAAGGATTATCGGTCGAGCCCCTACAAAAGCACACCTGACAGTTCAAAGTTGTCCAAATCGGCAGATATATTTCTTACCCTGTGATTATCGATAATGGCTGAACAATGCCGGGCCGCGGTCCGTAATGGGCCGGGCGGCTTGTTTGGCCCGGCCGACATCTTGTTGGAGGCTAAAATTGTTTCTCACGAGGAATCATTTGTCCGCATTAAGCATCCGCTGCTTCCTACAGCCAGAATTATTATAATTCAAGGCTCAAATCGGATACACATATTATTCACTTAAAATAATTGGCGATGTAATGTTTTTATAGCACCTGGGTAGTAGGTATTATTCAACGACGCACAATTCAAAATTAAAATAATATTTAAGTAGGTATTATATTTTTCGTTTAGCATCGCATGGAAATATAAAACAAATCAATATTTATAGAACGTCGTTCGCAGTGTTGTGAATGCTGAACTGTTTCTTCTGAAGAAAAAATTCTTCTAAATTTATTACATCCCTGTCGGCATGCTACATCAAGTAATACCTTTAGGTATATTGCCTCCATAGAAAGAAGAACACCATTCAAAAATATTCTTTAAAAATTTATGGCGGCAAGTGCAACATCAAGACCATAAAGTATGACCAGAAAAGCACAGCAATAATAAAATTCTACAGAGAGAAAAGTAATACTATTTAAAATATTTAAATGAACATGTGCACACAACAAAATCGTACAACCAGGACAAAAAAACAGTGTGTTTTCGAACGGAGAATAGACTTTGGTCATAAATTATAATGGCGATCGACCCACAAAATGTAGCGAGACTTGCAAAACAATAAGCGGACTTGGGCCTTAAGTTTCTTCAACGTTCAGAAGCAGAACTTTCGTCTTTCATTCCGGGAACACGTCCCACCAGCTCGCCTCCAGGACCCTGGGGACGGAAGTCGCGTGCCCGGGTTGCATCATTAGCCCAGCTCGTAACATGATCAAAACGAACCATTTTTTGCCCCATCCCTTAGTTTTTTTCCGCTCCGAGTATTAATTTGTATTTAGTTCAGAAGGTAGATTTTTTCTTATGAAGAGCAACGACTACATAAATGCTTATTTAGCGCGTGGGTGTTCCGATATTCACAACGATATTATAGCTTTTATAGCACGACCTTCAACACATTTTCATAAAATCAATGTTTTGATCCATTATAATACCTACATATATTGCTTTTATAATATTTATTATTAACATCTGCCGGTACGATCATTAATAGAGAAATATCGACTATACTTAAGAAAATATTGCATGATCAAAGAGTATTACAATAAGTAAAAGATATGTACTAAATTTGTAATGTTTCTCGTGTTTACCCCAATTAACCTTGTTATCCACTTTCAGCGATTTCAAGTATTATAACTTTTATATAAGCCGGATTCTAGTAAATATTATTTATAAAGTTAAATATTTAGAAATCATCATTAATTTACTTAAGTGTAGAAAATTATGTGAATCAGTTAATTATACTACAAGAAAATAGGCTGTTATTTTAAAAGTACCAACATAATCAGCCTGCCTTCGTTAATTGTTAAACATATGCCTCTCGCATCAGTCTTTTCTTCTATCATCCAACATCAATATCCAACAAACTTTTATATTGTCGCTGGGTAGCTAGAACAAAGGACAACCTTGAGCGGTCGGAATGCTTCGACAGGGAGAGTCACTGCTGTGCGACTGTGGAGACCTGCACACCGCCTCACACCTAGAATCCTGTCCCGTGTGCCCAAAAAGATGCACATTTCAAGATCCAATGCTGGGCAACACACGATGTTGCCAGATACTGTGCAGAAATAATTTGACGTCGCTGACACAAAGACGACAAAGATCAAGCCAGTTATTTAAAAAATCATTATTGGTTCTCGTATTATCCTAGATATCGATACGAACATTTGTCATAATATGTACCTATCCATTGTAAATTCAAATAATAAAAATTCTTATCTTTCTTATTATTAAAACTGCGTTCGTTAATAATAGTCATAGGTCTTATTAGCGGTCAACCACTATGCCAAAGTAATAATAAAATATTAATATTGAAAAATACTTGGAAAGAATGCGAAAAAACATTATTGCCGACATTATTTTTTTGCGTGGAAAAGAACACACATTAATCCTTTTTAGGAATTGGTTCATGAAGTTATTTATTGCAAAAACACATTAAAAAGACGTCGTTATTTTGTCATCAAAAGGATTCCAGTAACTCGTTCATACAAAATGCTGACCTTTTTATCACCATAATCCGATTACGTGAGCTATTACACGCTGCATTATTTTAACCGATCTTTTGGATGGAAAGTATCAATAATAATTACGCAGGTATATTGTAGATATTTGTGGTTACTAGGCGAGTCTTAAAATAAATATTAATATTTAAATTACTATATGTCGTATTATTTTTCATAAGCGACGAATTAAAAACGTACAAAAAGAACCAATATTGTAAATTGTATTAGTTCATTTCCAAGCTTGAGTAAAATTGATGACTAATTATCGTATTTACTTTAATTTAATCAAATGTTTGAAGGTGAAATGAAGATACAATAAATTATGATCAATGGAATCTGTCTTAGAGCATATGGTTCCCACAAATCACTGTAAAGTACGATACCTCAATATCATACGGCTCTTTTAGATGGTTTCGCCGCATTTAGTCCCTAGACAATTCATTCAATGACTCATCGGTAACAACGTGGGGCGCACTGAACATCTGGTGCACGGGACATTTGGTGCATGGGATAACTAGTGCACTCGATGTGTCGCTAACCTAACCTAAGTTATTTCGTTAACGAGACCCATGGATCTCTGGACTCTACGATCACTGGATAAATCCTTAGGTTAGGTTAGGTTAGCGAGACAACCAGTGCGATCCTGTGCGCCAAATGTCCCGTGTACCAGACGTCCAGTGCGCCCCACGACGTTCTATCGCCAAATCACCTCACCGAAAATTGGTCCGATTACAATGAGAAAATAAAATGGTAATTATTAAATACCCCTAATATATATATATGTTGTTTATGTACTTTCAACGGAGGTTATTATATTTAATTTAATCTTCTTCTTCTTCGTGTCAGTGACGTCAAATTATTTTTTCCCAGTATCTGGCAACATCGATAGCTCGTGTGTTGCCCAGCATTAGGTCCTGAGAATGTGCAGCTTGTTGGGCACATGGAGCAGCATCTTAGGTGTGAGGCGGTCTGCAGGTCTCCACTTCTTCTTGGTAGTATCAATCCGGTGGATTGGTTTGCAGCAACAGAATCTTGCATCTCGATCTCCATTCCTCTCGGTCCTCCGCAACCCTATTCAGCTCAGCATAAGCGCTACAATTCATGTCCTCGAATACTTGCTGCAAATACTCCTGTCCAGGGCGCCCTCTACAGTTTCTACCCTCAAAGGCTCTCCACAGTCGCACAATAGTGTCTCTCCCTGCCGAAGCATTCCCCACCGCTCGAGGTTGTCCTTTGTTCTACCAACTCCTGTTCTTAATCTGTTCAGGGATTTCCAAGTCCGCCAGTCAAGGTTCTTGCCAGTTGGGAGGCCTTCCTTTGGAGTAATGAAATCCTCTGGTGCGATTTGTTGCCAGAGCTGGAGTCTCTCATTTTCAGGGCCGGATGTGAGAGGTTGTGTGGATTTCAGAAAGCTGCTTCGCGACTTCAATCTTGGTGTTGGGGGTATCTGATTATAAATACAAGCAGTGGGACGGTTGATTGGTTGCCTTTCGCATTTTTTCGGCGCATATGACTTTGCGTCTTATGTGTGGTGGTGCGATGCCAGCCAAAGGGTATAGATTAGAAATGGGTGTTGGTTTGAGGCAGCCTGTGACGACTCTGTATGCATCATTCAGGGCAGTATCCACTTGATTACAGTGGGCTGATCGACCCCACACTGGTGCCGCATATTCTCCGGCTGAGAAGCAAAGTGCTAGAGCTGATTTAATTTAATTATTTATAGCAATTGATTCAAAACAAGTCGCGAATCTCAAACAAAATTCATCAGCATATGTATTCATATGTATTCATATGGCAAATAAAATGGCATACATATGTAAATAATTATATATATATATATATTTAAATATATAAAAATAACCAAATGTTCTTAATTTATATATTATAACATATTAGTGGTCAACTGCTATGCTAAAACAACAATTTATAATATTAATCTATCTGTTTAAAAATATTCATTCAAGGAACAGGTGCAATTGCTTATCTTTTCATGCAATAATTCTAAGAAGAGAAGGCGTATTAAAAATTGAAGACTTATCTTGTCATTAGGAGAAACGAAATAATTCATTTTTATAAAATGTTGCTACGCACTTCTTTATAATTCATTAAAAACTCGATTAGAAAAACGATTGGGAGTTTAATTTTTCTTTAGTTCGCAAAAAAATGTAAATCACTGCCTAATCTGCTATTATATCATATTAAAGCATTGGGGGTAATGATTCGATCGTTTTTAATACAAACTACGCTCAAAATTGTCTCGGTTATTAAAACAGACATCTTTTTAAGCCATCAGGAACTTTGCATAGTATTTAGGTACTCAGTTTTATTAATGATTTGAGGTAAGGATGGCAGCTGACAGAACTCTAAGGAGGTAAATCGCGATAATCATTTGCTTGGAAGCGGATAAGAAATAAAAATGTTTTTTTGTTTGGTATAATTTATATAAGTGTTAAATAATTATTGTAGTATAAGCATATGGCAAAGTGTGCCATATGATTTCTGAAATTAAAACTTTTAAAGGTGTTCACACACAGAGAGCAATTTTATCGCAGTCAGGAATATTTATTACCATAACTATAACATATAACAGATTAACCAAGTTCGACTAATCATATTTAGTAATACAGCCAATCTCAGAAAATATATTTGCCCGCCGTGATAGATCGCGTTTGCGTGCCTGAGTCTTAAGTTTAAGTTAAGAGATATTTCCTTGTTGTGATTAAACGTGATTTTATTTATATCATAACGAAGATATATTATATTTCCTACATACTATACATAAAACGACAGGTAGTATAGATACTATTGACTAATATTTCTTGGAGATTAGTATTTTTAAGACATTGGGAATTCCCTATTCGTATTTTTTCAGTCATCTTATTTGCTAAATTTATGACAATGGTTCTCTTACCCGAGTCTCGTGAGTGAGATAAGTGTTTACAGAACTAAACTAAACTTTTTTCAGGAAAAGAAAGTAAATGACACAATCGATAATACCTGGAGCATATTACCTAAATACTTGTAATCCTTTAAAATATCAACCGACCCAGCATACTTAAATTTTGTATTTATATTTTTTCTAAATGCCACTTGTACATGACTACTTCATGTGGCACTATTAGTAGGCATATCAAGTGGATCACTTCACATGCATGCAGATTTAAGCTATATTTCAATTATCTAAAAATATATGCACATAGTATTCGAATGTGCTTAGCGTAAGTTCGGTCATGGAGATGTTTTAGTATAGTTCTGTAAAAAAAACGCCCTTAGATTGTGATAGCTACAGAATTTAGTTAAACAATCTGTGGAAATCATATGATAGAGGCAAGTATATGAAAGAAGAATAATTATTTCCAGTATTCACGATACTGACTTTAATCCAAAATTAAAGGGCTTCATTGCCTTTCTCTTGTATAAAAATCAATCAGTCAGTAAGTATTTCTACGAGAGATAGGATTACTTATCTCTGTGATGTACTTAAAGCTTAAATTATTAAAATAATACAATATAACCACTTTTTTAATTTAATTTTTTAATTTTGTGATTAGCGGTCAACCGCGATGACGATAAAATAACAATAAATCTACCTGCGCAAAATGTACCTGCTCAGATGTTATCTCAAGGTTACACGCAAAGGGTATCATAATTTTTTTAAGAACTATTTTCAAAAATAGATCGTTTCATGATAAATCGTTATAAAATAATCGTTATTAGCTAATTAAAATAACACTAGCCAGACATTTCATCAAAAAGTATACGTTCTTCTACAAAAACGTTATCTAATTACAAAAGCGATTAAACATTTTACAAATTTATATCTAACTCGGGTTAAAGAATTATAATTACAGCCAACCGATGTTTTACGTATTGCGGGTGACTTAGTGGCTTAAAAATAATTGAAGGTATAATCCTTATCTGCCTTATCCTCCTTATACCTGAGTACTACTCTAGTAAGTACCTACATTAGTTTACAACGGTAATATTAACAAACCGCGAACAAATCAATCCAATCAATTTGACATGAAACAATGAACAGATTGACTATTTATTATTTATTTGTAATGTACGCATATATGAAGAATCAAGCACTCACATTATAAGCAAACGGAAGAGACAACGCTGTCCGACGTAGCCGAAAAATATCGTACTATAAAAAAAATGTAGAATCATTTTTAATTAAGTTCGTCATTGTTTGTAAATATAGAGATTTTTTATTAATTTTTTTAGTAAATAGTACTCCATGCAAGATTTTGATGCTGTAAACCAATCCACCGGATTGATAGTACGAAGAAGATAGTACTCCTAATAAGCAAAATAAATCTTCAGATTAAAGATATATTATTGACGTTCGTCTTACTTTGGGTATTCCCTATTGTGACTGTTTATTTCGACGAAGTCAGCTTTTGTATTGACTGGAGTTTTTTTTACCTGGGACGATTACAAATACAAATATCATGAAATAAGCTTACTAACAGATTTTAAAAGAACAACACATATTTCACAATAGCAAAATCTTCAAAATTTTAAGTACTAAGTAATACACGGTTGTTTCCCTTTTAACTTTTAACAAGCTTAAATTATCGTTACTGGCACAGATATTATATTATAATATACTTGGCTACTGGGCATCAATTTTTATGCTTGGCTACGATTATTTGTCGAAAATGCATCGTATTCTTGAACATATTCTGGAGTCAAGAGTCTTGATTGGTTTAACACTGAGCTCTGGTGATCTGCAAAATATTTCAGGTGCTTCGCGAAGCGGATGTATGAGTTTATAAAATTGATCGAAGATGGTTAAATTATCAATTTTTCAGATACTATTTAGAAGTCAAAAGGAGTCTAAGATACAAATAAAATAAACGTTTTATACGCGTTTACTTCGTTTTCCTTAAACATTGAATTTTATCGATGGTAATACAGTGATACCTTAACATCCAACTTTCATTCGTTCGACAACCTTCCTCGTATTTCAAATTACTCGTATCTCAAAGTGTCATTAAATAGCTCCGATGCACGACCAGTTGCGACTTTTCTTGCTAAGCCGATTGCTCGTATCTCAAAATTTGTTCGTATTTTAAAGCAAAAATTCACTCGCTCGATGGCTTGTATCTCAAAAAACTCGTATGTTGGGGGACTCTTATCATGGCCATTTTTTTTAATCAGTTCTTTATTTAAGGTAATTTTTTAAATTACAAGTTTACAAATTGAATGAATGGCTTATTTAACCTAAAAATACCAAGACTTAATTGTCTCTTAACTTATTACAATAATGTGTTAGATAATATAACAAGAACTTTATATATTTAATTATAAAAACGTCATGGCATTATTTACATGTAAAAGTATCCTGTAAAAATACACTGAAGTGTACGAATCTAGATAATAGTAGATGATATGAGAACCTACCACTTTCTTATTTTAATGCAATAGCGCCATATGAAAGGAGCCCTTTAGAAAAAAAGCATCAAATGTGCCGACAAAGGAAGATATGTCCTGTTAAGAGAAACAGGGTGTTGCCAGGATATGAAAAAAATTTCACATGATATAAAGTTATCCTGTCTAACATATATATTTATTAAAACTGTTTCTTATTCACTGCTGCAGAAATCAGAATGATTTCACATCGAGAAGTCTAAATATTTTTTATTTAAATGGCTTATGAACCTGTGTGAAAAAGCTTAACCGAAATCAATATAAGTATTATTTATTTCTACTCGTATATAAAGTACAAAGGCTTCGAAATTTCTAAATAAATACTTACTATAATAAATATATAATGATATTACGTAGAACATCCAAAAATAGGGCTAGAAGAAGTGTGCATAACGTGCTTGAAAAAACAAATAGTATTTTTTTCAATTACATGAAACCTTCATATTCATAGCCCTAAACATATATGATGAAGGTGAGCAATTACATAATAACTCGAGTAATCATTGGCAAAAATAATGAAGAAGTTTTTTTATTTTGTTCATTTATTTCAAGATTTTTTGTTTCATCCCATTCTAATCGGGTTCAACTGTGGTGGAAATAAAACAATGAAAATTATATATTACGTATACATATAATTATTTCTGATCTCTAAACCATAATATTCACATATATTTTATGCAATGTATAGGTATTTGATTAAATGATTTTGAATATTTGCAAATCTGGCAGCATCTTACAGAGACAAACGGGTGCGAATTTAAAATGGGGCCCATTCAGGGGTGATGGAGGCTCAGGGGGGCTCCAACAAGGGCGGAAGGGCGCTATCCAGCGACACTTCGGCGCGGCGGCCCCTTTCAGATCCATATCGGGGACTTAAGGGAATGAGCGCCAAAGAAATAAAATACTCTTGCGACGGAAAAAACGAAGTTAAAGAAGAGATTAAGATAAATACTTTATTTGAGAGCCAATCAGGCGTCATCTAATCCAGGTAAATAGTCTCTTTTTTAAGTGGGTAATATAATAGTAAAAGATACTTTTAGATGAGCTACCGATCTACCTACTTAGATACTCCGTCTTTGATGTTAGCGAAATATTTAAAATGCTTGCCAACAGTTAAATGGAATCTTTTTTTACTAATAAGTAGGATATTTTCACTTTTTATACAAGAAAAAAAAAGTTTACGTATTTTTTTTAAATATAAGGGGAGACTAGTTTTGAATGAATATAAGAGCATCTCAAAATAACTGAAAATATAAACGTTGATTGAACAGATGTTGGAAGCTGTTTATAGTCCAGCATAATTAGACGCCAATACAAAGGCATTGGGAGAACTGATATTACCATTTGAATTAGGTATTTTTTTATACATATTTATATATTTTTTTACCTAAAAAATATTAAATAATTTAATCGTATCCCATAACAAGTATACGAATGCTAGAGAAATATTTGAAAAATTCTATTGCTCTCATCCTTCGAACCATAGCTGAATTAAGTGCCTTATAGTGTAATCATAATTATACAATATTATATACTTTTTTCAGACTTAGTAATTTATTTAAGATACAGAGACATATTATAGATCCTTAGCCATTGTTACTAACATAAAATCTGTGTCGATTGATAACGTTCTCACACCAGTCAACACCTGTAAAATCTCCTTGTGATGATAATCAGATTTTCTAAAAGTTTATAAAAAAAATCAGCATTAGACTGCACGAATGCTTTTACATAAATCCGAAAAGCAGATTTATGTCTTTCTTTTTACTGTCACGAAAAACGTAAAAAAAAACATCCAACGGTAGACACAAACCGGTCCTGCCGCCAAAAATAAATTTTCACGAGGGGCCAAAACGACAGCTTTGGAAAAACTCTCCCCCATCCGATGAAAGTCCTTTCATTCGCCCCGCCCCGAGAACTTCAGGCCAATAAGATCGCGAGGTGCCCCTCTCCTACGACACATGGGGATACGCCCCTCGCAATCTCAGAGCCTCGGTATTCCCCTCGGTGCACAGAATCAGTACCGAGCCGAACGGCAAAGAGCGTAGTCGCGTGTGAACGTTCGCTTTGTGCGAGTTTTTCGTCACCGTTGTGAAACCCGTTGTTGATTCACACGACATCCGGAACGATCATTCCTTCAGTGAAAACGATTAAGAAATTAATATTCTGCTTAGTGACTAACAGTTTTTAATTTAATAGTAATAAAGAGTGACTTATTTATTTTTTAATTCTTCCTTGTTTACATTCTATTATTTCCAATAATAGCAGCGTAAGTGGCATACTCTTTAGTTGCACTTGTACAAGTGATAAATTCGTCGTGCAATTTGGGAGTTGTTTGGGTGGATGCACGTGAGGGTCTCATTCTGCTGATCTCTTCCTTGCGATGCACGCCATGAGTGACGCAGCAGCCCTGGCTGGGATGTTGCCCTTCGACTCCATGGGTCTGTACGAGCAGCCAAAGCCCAGGTTCATCTTCAAGATGCCTCGCGTGGTGCCGGACCAGAAGGCCAAGTTTGAATCTGACGATCTCTTCAAGCGACTCAGCCGAGAGAGCGAGGTGATTATGCTTTTATCATTGATGTATTGCTTCATGTGATCAATCAGCATCCCTTGTTCAACATTGACAAGGATTATAAACTGACATGTAGCGTCACTTGAGGCCATCGAGTAAAGATTTTCTTCTTGGCGTTTCAATTTTCTTACAGTATGTAAATAATATGACACTATCGTTTTATACGACTAGCCATATCAATATATTTACTCATATTATAATAATATGAATTGATTGGTATATATTTTTAAATGTAGACTTGACATGTCGGATTAAGGTTCAGATAAATTATGACAATATGATAACTTTACCGATATTGATGTCTATGTAACACAATTTAGATACAAGGTGCTAGAAGAATTAACTTAATATTTATCTTCATAAATATTGACAATAAATTAAGAACTAAAGTTTTCCCTTTGATAGGAAACAAACATACTACATTTATTTTTTAATTAATTTAAGTAAAATGATTTACTAACTGTAAAACTTTTGCTTAAAATTATATATATAAGTTTAAGTTTTTTAAAAGTATGCTGAAATAAGACAAAAAGTCATATTTAATACCGTATTTAATGTAATATTTAGCGAGTATTTCGGGAGAAAATAAATATGTTTCGTGGATAATTTTCATTTCAATAAAATGATTTTTTATAAAAAAAAACAATATTATATATCTTGAGTTTAATGAATAAATGATATGTTTAACTAATTCCGTACATTTTGTAATTTACTTGTTAATTAATTTCAATAAAAATTAATCAAATGTATTTAGTTTTATGACACATTATTAATGAAATAATACGTTGTTAATTTTCAATTAAACTTAACTCATATTTATAGTAGCACAGCTTCACCAAGAATTGCCACTGAATATTACCACACCTTAACGTTTTTAATAACACATAATCAAAATCTCAGCAATCCCTTCATAGAAAGTTAACGGTACCGACGGAAAAAAAAAATCGTATAATTTTCTTTCAGGAAACATTTGTTTCTCCAGTAGGTTACATTGTTCATTTTCTTATATATTTTATTTATATCTGATTATCTGAATGCCTATGGATGCCACTCGTTTTTGTCAAAAGTATGCCCTGAAATTAAATAGTAATTTGTATTTCCTTCATACATTTACATAAAAATATCGTGGAACCGACGGACGAAGAAAAAACTCTTTTGCTAGAAGGTGTTTTCTTTTGAGGAAATTTTAGGCGTGCTTTTGGTGGCTAGTGTGGATTCACTGCATATATTATTATATGACAAGATTATTACAATATATTCGACTGCAAAGCATATATGCCGATGCGCTGAGGGCAACTTTTCCAGCCCCCTGCATATCATGATGGTGTGCTGATGTCTATGTCGCTTGCAGGTCCGATACACCGGCTACCGGGATCGTCCTCTCGAGGAGCGACAGGTGCGCTTCCAGAACGGCTGCCGCGAAGGTCACGCAGAGGTCGCCTTCACGGCCACCGGCACTAACCTGCAGCTAGTCTTCTCCCACGCCCCCTACGCGGACAGAGAGTGCGACTTCCAGAAGGAGCGAGGGAAGGTAAACATCAAAAAACTCATTCACCCGTATGCAGAAAGATTCCTTAACTTGAATGATTAAGGCGAGGGAGACTCAGTGTGAATCTATGAAACTATCAGGTATGACCGGTTAATGTATGTCGAGCAAGAACTGGCAGCTTATAGAGGTCCTTCCTAAATGCCACCGGTAAGCTCTGCAATGCTCTTCCTCCAATGTATCCTCCTTCATGCAATCTGGATCTCATCAAGAAACATGATAATATACACTTGCAATCAAGCCACACATAAACACAACACACGTTTCCCGAATGCAGTGTTCAATCGTCTAGTTTGAAATCAAGAAATATTTGGTTAATGTTATCCACTATAATATTCTTCTAGACCACGTGTCGTCAACCTGGTCCGTACCGCCCACTAGCGGGCGATACGGGCTTCCGTGGTGGGCGGTGGGCGTTGGTAAAATTTCCTACATTCCTTCTAGATTTTTTTCCACCCATATACTGAATCGAAATATAGCAGGTTGGTGGGCGGTAGGGAAATTTTACCATGAAAAATAGGCAAAAGTGGGCGCTAGGCATAAAAAGGTTGACCCCTGTTATAGACAATTTGTCCCTTAAATTAATATAGATAGCCTGAGGAAACATTTTGTTAGGACTCGCTTTGGTCACTCTATTTATCAAACTTCAGTATCCAGAGCCATATTATAAAAATGTTTCAATTGGTGAAAGAATTTTCGTATAAAAAATAACTATTGTATATATGTTTTCATCGTTTTGGTATGCTTAAGCCTTGTTAGAGTAAAGTGGTAGTAGCAGGTGTGGTGAAAGATTGTATAATCCGTTTGATCCATTAGTCACCGTCTGTCCGCGGCCCGGGCCATCTTCATGGAAACCACCTCACGTACATTCACCAAATTAACTATGGCTACCAACTCGGCAGCCGGAAAATAAAACACGATAACCATAACTATAACCGTTTCACCAAATTTATTACTAAGTAACCTAATACAACTAAAACTATCTTTGCATATGCCTTATCATGACATTGCGACTATTTTAGATGCTGTTATGATGCAGTAAGTGTAGTAGCCCATACACTACAAATTTAACGTATTGTTATCATCGTAAATATTACAAAGTCTTTACTTCTACAAAAAAGGATTAACACTTCATCCAAATAGTTTAATTTATTATAATGTACTGATGAGCTTGTATTAGTTGTATAAATATATGCAATTATTTAATTTTAGTTTTAATATAAAAGATTGTTTTCTAATAAATTATGTTGTTTGATATATATGCTTTTATCTCGGTACGTAATATTTTTATTTCAAATATATTCTCAATTTTTTTTTAAATTATTTATTTACTCTGAAAAGAAAAAATAATGGTTGAACATTGCTATGGTGCAACTCTATTGCACTAAACGACTCTTTTAAAAATCAATAACAAAATATTTCTCACCTTGGAACAAAATAACTATCTACCCAAACAAATAACAAGCCACGATTCCAGAATATTTCATCTAAATGAGGAATAATTTTAAAATAATATAACTGTCATCTTATCTTGATTGTATACATTTATATGGTATGGATATTATGTATCTAATAAATGTGTATTTAAACATTGCTCCGAAAATCATTTCTCAGAACATTGTGTTGATGTGTACATATCGCGTTTTGCCTGTTGGCTGACTATACAACTTGATGGTCGTCACCGCGCGGGAAATTCCAACATCCGCCTCATCGGCGCGCGACTGGCTCTGATAATGCTGCAACGAGTAATCAATGATTAAAAATATTGTGTTTCCCAGTTATTAACTACTAATTATATGGCGTACTATGAAAAAAGGGGCGTATAGAAAGAAAAATCAATTATATCATATACTGTTTAGACCTTATCTGGAATGTGACGCTGACAGCGTTTGTCCTTAGGAATACTAATGGACTGTAATGATATTACGCGCACATAGTAAAGTCAGCAGAATTTCCAAGTGTATTGGAAAATAATAATGTAATATTTATTTATAGTATCGCCACACAAACAATAATATCGCCAATTTAACTTACCGCAATATGAATAAAATAACGCATCCTTTTTCCTTCAAAGATTTGGAGAGCAAATAGCAGTCGTCCATTTTGTCCTTGAGTACCTCTCTCTACTTTCGAGACTTAAATACAGTAAAAATGATCATCTTTACTCTATTGCAACTCATTTTTAATTGTGTCATATCTTTGTCCTCTCGGGCTACATTTTCACAACCAGAGAGACACTTAAAATATCTAACATCTGGTTTATCACAATTATTTTAACTGATATGTGGCAGCTTAACTCTTTCATTACGGCGCAGTGGAATACAAAATATACTCTCAATTATAAAACTAGTATTTGAAGCATAAATGTACTTATCTGGTCTATTTTCATATTTCACATTGGTTCTTGTATTCTTTAGCTATCAGATGATGCATAAAAAACTATTCAAAGAAAGTACCAAAACGATATATCACAGCTACCGATGTCAACGGTAGTGGAATCGTACACGGCATATATCAGGTACCGATGCGAACAGGTTAATTTTTTTTTTGTGATTTTTAAAATTAATCTTTATTATAAAGACTTCCCAGTCCGACACATACTGGAGAGATTTATATGTCATAACATAGAAATAAGTAGAAACATTGACAAATTACCTGTGATTTTTGTGTGGACGTCTTACTAGTCAATAATATATTGAGTAGTTTTAATTATTTATTACAATATTACTTGTTTGTTGAATAGTAATCATTTTCTACTTGACGACCTTGCCACGAACCGATCTGGTTTATTAAAACTTGTTTCATTAAATAATATCACAATGATTCAATTGACAATTACAATGTGCACCTTACCTTTTCCATGTTTTGAAAGATACCACAATTATAATATATATTTTAACATAATAAACGTTTGATGATATGACAATTTCAATGTGCAAAATTTGCTATAAGATGCTAAATTTGAAATCGGCTAAAATTGTATACTAGTACAATGTCTTAAAACTATCCCAATTAATAAAGTTTTTTTAATTACGCAATTCTATAACTTAAAATAAAACCATCTTAATGACCGTAATTAAATTAAACATGTATTTTTCACATTATTATACATTGAGAAAATTTCATTAATCTACACATAAATTATTTCAAAGTTAACCACAAAAGCGTTTAGTGATATGTAATTAATTCATCTAAATTTTCGGGTGACTTATATAATTGGCATACATTACTGGTTTACCGATAAATATGAATAATTTTCATTGCCGAATTAGTAACATAGTATTTCCATGCAATGATTTTTCTGTCAATTAAAAAAAGTAGATATGAACATGTAGTATAGAAGAACTCTCACAATGTAAATTGACAAAAAATACGAATATCTATTATTTGCAGCAACATTTTTTTTTTACTCACACTAAAGAAGTATATGTATAAACATTAATTACGTAAAGAGCGTCTGTAGATTTATAAGTAAATCCCTTTTATTATATTCATACATGAGTAGGCATTCGAGCGAAAAAAAGTCTCAGCTTATTCAATAATAAATAAAATGGCATTAAGCGTGGCATTGTTGTAATACGAATACCTATTACAAATCCTCTCGAATATGTACAATATTTTGATCCGGCATTATGTACATAAGTCTCTAGTGCCCTCGTCCCGAAATATGTTAGGATATTGCATTGTTTGATACAAAAGAAGTGCACATGGGTGCCCGGGGTGTAATTCAATCTCGACGGGGGGCGGCCCATCGCACCTCGGTCTCCCCTTCCCCGGGCTATTGAATCCGGCCCAACGCGCCTGGCCCTGTATGAAGTGGGGGGATATCGGGGGAAAACGAGACCGGAAATAGCTTCGCGGCCATTTTGTTTTTCCTCTACACATACGCGATCAAAAATACATTATTTGGTATCCAAAATATATGGTAATACTCCACTGCAGTGTATCAAACTAAACAAAATACAAACAATAACAAAAATGGCAGTTAATGTTCTTTAGTAGTGTTGATTACTGTTTCTTATACTTTTAAACGAAAGAAATAAACACAATTTTTATTTTTAAATAATGAACTGTAAAAATACGATATTTAGTTCATTGAGATGCATGAGAGATAGCAGTTAGTTGCTCTTATATCCATGATATCTGTGATACGGGGATTCCCTTATTGTCATCGTAATGGAAAACTCCGTGCAATTTAAAAGACGATGTTAAGAAGAATGGCCGTTTTATCTTAAATACGAGTACATATAAAATCATTACGCTACTATTATTACACTTAGTAAATACTTCGCATCAAATGTTAATGAAATCTACCTTATATTTGAGACATTTTGAGACAATTCAAATACGTTTATCTGTGTTTTGATTGAAAATGGAAGATGTCATACAAGATGTGAAACATTTTCCACATTAATTAATTCAATAGAAACGGAATTAAAAAATTAACCCATACAACTTAGTTAAATAAAAATTATGTAACAAGGAAGCAATGCTTGGAGGTTTCGTTCTTATTTAAATAAGCTATGGTATTACATATAAATTATAACGCGGCTTATACTTCACGCGGTTAAATATTTAACAAACTACACACTTCAGAATAGTAAAAAAGTCGTTAATTTTAGATAATTCTACCTATGATAGGTATGAATGATGATTATGTTCATTAATGTTGCTATATAAAATAAGATTAAAGGGGATTGTAGATACTCGTAACTACCTAGTAATAATATTCATTTATCAAAGGGCACGCTCCCTGGAGTGGAGACTGATTAGGGGCTCTTCCTGCGTCCCAGCTGCGCCCCCTGGCGCCCCCGGAGGTGGGTGGATGGGGGCGATCGATAACGTTAAGGGCGGGGCGTCGGGACGCCGGCCGCCATTTTGGACGCTAACATCTCGCATAATTTATGGATGCGCTTACAACACCCGCGCGAAAAAACGAGAAAATCAAACAAAAGCGAATGCTTTTCTTAATCCCTGTTGCGAGATATTAATAAAGATTATCATTACGATATCCACTATCTGCTACTTGGACTTACTGCCGTGGAATTTTCACTAAGCTATTGTAAACCACCTACGTTGGCGCAAACAAGAATAATAACTAACAGATTACATTACTTGGAATGGATAATATTTAAATATATTATACAGTACTAGTAGAAATAGTGTCATTGCTTTCACGATAAATGCTCAATGCCTACCATTTAAATTGGTTAATGCGCCATCTTATTTATATTAATATCGGTTACTAACTTTTTACTAAGTATAAATTCAATTCGCCTTAATAAAAAATAAATAAAATATAATCTCACATGCTATTAGTGCTCATTGTTTGGGAGTTAAGCTTGTTGCAAACAGACTCAAATAGTTTTCTTTAGTATAAGAACAATAAAACAAAATTACAGATTACCATTAGTTTACTTTACGCAGGATAGGTAATTGACGTGCTTACTAACCAGCAGTTCATTTATCATATCTTGTTTGAAAATTTAATTTTCAAAAAAACAAAAAAAACAGATTCCTAAAATACGAATAACTAACATACGTGTGATAATTAAAAGAAACTTCTCAACTTGTTTACAATTCTATGGTTAAATCTAAATCATAATGGATGATTATAATATTTTGTATTCAATTAATATTGAAATTATTACATGATATTTTACATGTCGTCAACATTTTTGGCCTCGTTTGACTGAAAACTTGTTGTAAATGAAGAAGCCGTTTTATTTAAACAATCCAAATTGATCCATATTATTTCGTCGGAAGCTGGACAATGAGCAACATCGGCTCGCGTGCTGCAGCACCAGAGGTCTTCTCCATGGACTTATACCAAACCACCTGACGCAGCAGCTGGCCAAGCTGATACAGAATACATAAATTTAATTGTCAAAAAATGAGATTTTTCAAGTGCATTTTTCATTGCAAATTTGTGGACAAAAAAGTTTTCCAATCTAACTCGTAAATCAAACATTTAGTCATCAAATTCTCTTAACTATGAAATTAATAAAATTATACCGAAAAATTTAATTAACTTTATAAAGAAAATCTGTATATTGTAGGTTTATTCTTTTGTTTCCCATGAAATCATGCAAATATCTACCATTAAGTATATCTTAATACAGAAAAAAATATGTTTATATAAATCTTATACTCGTACGTGTTAAAAGGTACTATTTCGAATAAAAATACGGTTTTTAACAAATCATGGAAAATAATTTGACCTGAAAGTATATACACCAACGACAACTGATCAATTATCATGACTACCAAGGATTCATATTTACATCATACTCCTTCGGCCCTTGAAATATTATTTATAATATCTCGATGTTTAATGACTTTTAAATCTCCTCTTCTGTGAATGAGATGATACAAAATATGATAAATACCTATACTATTTCTGCTTATAATTATTTATAATGGATGTTTGGTAATCAACGCACCAATAAGCTTACAAAAATATGTACGTGTAGTTCTTGGCCTCCTGGTCCGGTTGTGATGCACATGCACCAGGGGAAGGATCCTTGCACCATGTGTGTGTCCGCACGCGTGGAAGACGAGCCAATTAGCAGCACGCGCCAGGTTCCGTCTTCCGCCATCTGTCTCAGGTTCACTGGAGTGTTCACTGCTTCACTCAAGCAAAAAGCAAACCAGTATCATTCATATTGCGAATATCAACGTAAGATAACGTTTAAAAACAGGTGAAAAAAAAAACATTAACAGTATTTTCTAAGCAAGGATTTTTTTATGTGCATCAATCGACACCATTCTTCCTGGTATGCGACCTTTTTAAATGGCGAATTTAGGAATATGTAACTGTTTCATCAGGAAATATTTCAAGAGGATATAAAAATAAAATAATAAGTTGAAGTATGCCAATTACCTTGTGAATATTGGTACCAAAAGTGGTAAAAAATAAGAGAAGCGACGGCACTTGACGTTATAAAGGGTCCGCCATCTAACGTTTTTTTTTTCAACTAGTGCTTATTTCGTGAATGGTAACACTTAGCTCATGTCTGATTTGACAAATAATTAGTTTTATCTTTCCGCTAAACGAATATGGTTGTGTATACGCTTGAACAACGCTGAGAAATATTGCGACATTACTTTGAAAATCATGGTAATGTTGCAGAATGTGTGCGAAAATTGCGTACGGATTTTGGAAGAAGAGAATCACTGTCAGCTCCGTATGTTTGTTATCTTGTGAAAAAGTGAAAGAAACTGGCATCCTCATCGATAAACCAAAGCGTGAAAAGCCAAAAACAGTGCGTACACCCGAGAATATTGCTGCTGTGGCAGAAAGTGTGCGTGAAGCGCCATCAACATCAATTCACCGTCGTTCTCAACAATCGGAACATTTCGGAACGAATTTTTGTTTCTAAAAATTGAAGAGGAGGATATTGGCAACATTTGGTTTCAACAGGACGGCGCTACGTGCCACACAGTCGAAGCTACACTCGATGTTTTGCGCCCTGTTTCAAAAAAAAAAAAAAGTTATTTGGCGGACCCTATTTATATATTTTTTTCTATGTAAACGCATGCAGGAGAGCACACCCGGTCAAGACCAGTGCACTCTATGATGCTCAGCCAGGGAGGCTGGACTCTGCAGCGGGAAACGTGTTGTGTTCGTGTTTGTGTGTGGGTTGGGGAGATTGCAAGTGTATATTTATCTGTTTCTTGAAGAGATCCAGATTGTAGGAAGGAGGAAACACAGACGCTGGAAGAGTATTCCATAGCTTACCGGTGGCATTAAGGAAGGAGCTTTGGAAGCTGCCAGTTCTTGGTCGGCATATATTAACCGTGTATGGATGTATATTTGAAATAAAATAATATGGAAAATAACTTAAAACAGTGCGATGGTCGAGATTATTGATGGCGATACACTCCTAAATATTTGAAGAACAAAAACGTTAAGAAACAATTGAATACAACTGAAAAAAATATGTTCGCTAAACAAAATTCGAAGCAGAAAATTCGGTATTTATTTGATTCTTTGATCATTTTTTGACACAATCTAATTGAATACTTTATTTCAGGTGCACCTCGTGTCCCGCTTCATCATGAACGGCGTCTGCGTGTTGTGGAGGGGCTCGTTGGACTTGGAGCGGCTGGATGGAGCTGGAGGTTTGGAGCTGGACACAGAAAGAGCCGCCCACGAGGATGCACTTCTGAGGGACCAGATTGAGCGTTACAACCAGCGGCTCAGGGACTTTGAAGAGAAGCAGCGCGCCTATCGGGACCATGCGCACCAAGACATGGAGGTGATAATCATATCAAGCATTACCCTTCATCTTGCTATCTCAAAACATACCGCGCTCACAGTGATATTCACTCGTTGGACGTCTAAATGTTCTGAAATGGCTCAAATGAAGTGATCACGCTACTTATAAAATAGAAGCGATGTTAAATTATAATAACTTTAATTAAATATAAAGATTTCGGATCACACTCAGAGATCACTGTACGGCAAAGCTTAGAGAGATTGTATTACATTGCCAATCGATTATAATAAAATATTGTTTTTCATGTTATTTTTTAGGAAATCAGATGATTAGCCTGATGCTTCCAAGGCCAGCAATTGTTTTATTGTCCTTAAGGGGTGTCATGTACAATCAAGCTAGGTCAGGTTTTGAACTGATGACGTCTGAATGACAAACAAACGTTTTTACCACTAGATTATACCGCCCGGCATTCTATACTTATACAAAAAAAACTGTAATTATTTTTACTACAATCGTGTTATGAAAATTATCAAGACTAACCATCATAAAGAAGCTCACAGAGTAGTTTTCGAAATATTAGTGCAATCTATGAAGAGTAGCGAGGATGGATCCCTTTGCCTTTCACGCGTTAGTTGTGTATTAGCTACCTTGATAACCTAACCTTAAATTTCGTGTTTTTAACATTGTTTTTTATTTCAGCAACTGCGCATGGCCGGTGGTCTGCATCAGCCGAGGTGTCACCAGCAGTCTCCGCGTCACCCCCAGCACGGGGGCAGCCTCAAGCCGCACTCCCAGGGGGCCATCCTGTCCTAATGTAGGCGCCAGGGACCGCCGCGGCACCCGGGGGCGCCTTGCTGAACACTAAGGCGCGCCACAGCCTCGAGAAGTAACCGAGGATGTGAATTGATACCCAAAATGACATTGAACAAAAGTGAATGTGTTACACCGGAAAACTTCGTTGAACGATATATTCGGCATGCTAACTCCAAGTAGGAGCGACTTACGACGACAACAAGAAGATTCACATTAAATAATAAAATAATTAAAATATTATATATTATTCTTAGATATTGATCAAACACAAACAGCTAAAATCTTCGGTTAAACATTGACACGATTGTATTACTGAACAAATACAATAATTATAATATTCACTAATACTATTCTGTACATTAAGGCGAATGCCTGGATGTTCTTTTTTTATAGAATTGATTATAAATGCAAATATCATAATTTATTACATCATTTCAGCTCTAATTCAAATAAAAAATCCAATTTTAAATATCTGGAAGTCCAGCATATATATGAGTTTAATCTTACTTGAAATCAGTGGTATAGTGAGGACAGGTCGGCTTCCCTGGCACCTGAAAAAAAGCCAGGCTTAACATATTTTAAGATTTTTTAAGCTGAATTTTATGTTATTTTTTTGTACCGTAAATTTGAACTAAATTAGGACACAAATATATATTATTATGTATAAAAATTTGTAATCATTCGATAAATATGATAAAATACAAAACAAAAATAGTGAAGAAATCTATGACCGACCTGGTGCCTACTTATTTACCACTACACCACTGCTTGAAAGATATTTTAATACAAGTATGAAATCATCGAACTCTAAATTAAATGTTATGTTGATAACGTTAAAAAAGTTTAAAAATTTATAAAAAATATTAATTTTTTTTCATAAATATTTCAAAAGTTAACAAAAATGAGAAACAAGTAAAAATGGTTTTACCATTTTTCATCAATAAATATTGTTTTATATATTTTTTTTAATTTACTTTTTCATAAATGAAATTAAAAGCTGTAAATTTTTACAAAAGTGACATCCAGCCTAATTCTACTTTACAGTATACAATTTACCTTGATTAAGGAATGCATTTGTGTAAATATATTGTAATATTAAAAAATACATGTAAATTTTACTTATACAATATGTTTACCGTATGAAATATTCATTAGTAGATTTTCCTTAAATGTAACTATATTGAAATCATTGTTCAAACGTATTTTATTTTTTATTTAAGTGGAAACAAACCAAATATTACAATAAAAAATCTATGTAATTTAACATGTGAATCTAATGATCATAAAGTTATATTTTTGCACATTATGTGTAACAAATATAAAAACAATTTTAAACATTAAAAAAAAACAATAAATACTTTTTTTTCATATCTGCGTATGCATTCCCACATGTCAAATAACTGGAAAATTTCCTATTATCTTGTAATAAATAATAGACTAGTTCTATAATTTAAACATTATATATTTTAACCATTTGTGTAGCCAAATCTGCTATTGTCAACCAATTTGCTTAAATTTTAGGTGCAAATTAAAACTGGAAATCAAAATGATATATTTTTTTTTTTTTTTATTTAATCAAATATAATAGGATACATTTAAGATTTAATTGACAGTATTACATTCATTTTTTTTTTATTGTTGTTTTTTTTTTTTTGGAAATTCGCTTTCCACGCCACTTAAAGGTAGATCTTGTGTGTGACGTGGGATTCATCCTTGATTCAAGTGTTGCATATATACATTTTTTAGAATATAAAATAATGTCATTAAAATGTATTAAAATATTGAAATCATGATTTTGTTTAAAAATTGTTAAGACAACACTCGCGAAACTCGCCAGTAATAAAAATTCATATTTGAAATTTGTTACATGTAACCCATCCCAATATACTTGTATTAATAGACATCCGACACATCCGAAAATAATTACGTAATTCTTTTAGTACCAATAAACCACAGTATGTCTCCAAATATTCATCTGGTAATTTATTGCGAGGAATGAAAATAAACAATTTATTATTCCATAACATAAAGTGCCAGTTAATAATTTACTTGATCTTTTGAATATTTGTACAATAATTAATTCTTTCAAAAATAAATATCTCCATCAATATTAATTCTAATTTCGACTGATTTCAAGCCATATTGTCTTTATTATCAGTTAAATTCGTAGCGGTAATGTCAATTAAATATAAAGGTGTACCGGAAAAGAGTGTCGTTTTTTTTGTGGTTTTGAGTGGTCAGTTGTGCTTCGGCAGTCGAACTTTTACAACGTGTTCTGTGTTGTTTCTCTGACTACGTATACCTGGAGTGCACCTATTTTACCAATTATATTCATTAAATGCACCAATTTTTTTCATTAAAAAACGACATTCTTTTCCGGTACACCTAATATTCTGTGCATTTCTAATCTTCTGTTGTTTTGAAGCAAGAAATATTTAGATATAAATAATGTATGATTTTGTTTTATATGGTTGATACTATAAATATTATAGTAGGTATTATTTAAAATCAATCAATTTATCTTTATGCACAAAATGGACATGTATGTGTCTTAAATGTTCGTTTTTGTACATCAACAGATTAAATTTTATTGGTTGTATCATTTCTGATGTATGTGTAAAAATGTTATTTCTTTTTAAGTTTGGAGAATATGACTATTATATTGATTTGAGTATTATATAGTACGTGTTGTGATACTTGTATATAAATATAACAAATTTTGAATAAAATCGTATTTTTTCATTCAAAACACGATAAAAAAATATTGTTCAATACTTCATAACAGCATATTTACAGAAAGTGAAGAGCAACCAGTGGTGTAAAAAAAAAATTAGGAGGTAATAAAAGAGTTAAACGCGTCTTTTTTGTAATAAACTTGGTGCATTAAAGAATAGATAGATGCAAAATTAATGAGCACACCATACGACTTTCTAGTGAAATACGAGGCATTAGGGCATTACATTGCTCTTAAAAATAGCCAAATACCTATATAATAGATTATTATATGTAAATGCAATATCCCCGAAAATATTTATAAGCTTACACTAACTTAATAAAGATAAACTAACTTACTTAGAGTCTTTAGTAAATAGCTTCTGGGGAAAGTGCGGTGGCACCGAACATGGTAAAGTGATTATTTAATACAACTCATTGGTTTCATAAGTTTTACTTGTTTAATCCTTTACTTAATAACATTGTGGATCAGGTGAAGGTAAAATTTAAAGAACAGTAAGTAAGTATTTATTAAATTATAAAATAATGAAATGTTTCTTCAGTGCTTCAGAAGTATCCGCCCACGCCCGCCCCCGTTCGAGTATTTCACGGTTCGCAAGGAAACAGACGCAGGGGTCGCGCATAATTGCTGACTAAATTGTTACAAATACTGCTACGATTGTTGCTCGCACGCACATATAGGGCCGGTAACAAATTACCGATGCCAGCAAACTATTGGATCATTCAGTTTTATAACAGAGACGTTACCTTAAAACAAATGATATCCACGATAATAAAAATATACATACTTTGAATATATACTATAGCGACATCTATCGTACGATGATAACAATGATATAAATACTAGTTTCAACGCACGTCAGTCTAGGCGGGGCAATGGCGCAGTTCGCCGAGCGGTATGAATACCTGGGCATAGTTGGTTTCCAAGGTCCGCGGTTCGCATCCCGCTTCTGCCGTTATTTTTGTGCTTGGATTGACGCGTTGAAAAAAGAATTTTATGTATAGTATATGTATATTTTAAGTAATAATATATTTTTGTATCTTCAGTAAAGGTGAAGGTTTTGGTTACCTGTTAGTCTTCATTCCCTACAGTTTAGTAATAATGTGGCTACTCACACGCTTGCGACATAACTAATTAAGGATGATATGGTACTCAACATGTATATATTTATACTTTTGTATCTAATCTATCAATTCTTCTGCACAATGCATTTTATTATCTGTTCTAAATTTTTATAATGCCCGCCCACTTCATACAAGACTGCATTTACTGTAAATAGTTGGCCTAAAAATTCCAACGTTCATCAATCTTCTTCTTGACTGTAGTTAAAATAACTTTTACTTCAAAAAAATAAAATAATAAAAACGTCTGAACGTATTGAAAAGTTGCGCCTATGTGGCTCGTTATTAGTTCAAGTATAGTAGAGCAGGATGTAGTGGACGGCCGAGGCCCCGCGGGGACAGGCGGAGTGCCGCAAGGGTCTGCTCGGGGCCCGCCAGGCCGCCCCCGCTTTCACGGCTGCGGCGCCCCCTTGCCGAGGGCGCCGGCTCTGCCCGACACGCCATATCACTACATGTATCGCTGCCCACCTGTGAATGGGACACATTAATTGCGCATTCAACAAGCGTGACTGAACGGTCGCGATACTATCGACATGTTCTCCGGTTCCCACATAAACGTTTCTTAAACCGACTTTACACAGCCGTGCCGATGTTTATTGATCATTAAAGATGCTAGTTATAATAATGTATTATATTTTTAGCACACTTGTACTTAGGTCAGAAATAATTTATGCACTTTGTTTTGCACTGAATCAAGTATGAGGAAAAACAAAAATCTAATCGCCACCAATTATAAATAAAAGATTCAAATTACATCCATATTTGATTTACGTAATTTATGAAAGGAACAAAGAACAAGTGTATTGGGCTTTCTTCGATCAAAAAATCATAATAAAAATGTAACATTTTATTATTAATTAAATAAAAGCTGAATAAACATAAATATATATTTTTTAAACTGAATTTTGTTAGGTGTTACTGCCGAGGGGTATAGCGCAATGGTCGAAGCGTTTGCTTAGCAAGCCAAAGGTCGAAGGTTCGATCCCCAACGGAGATTTAAAAAAAAAAAAGATTGATTTATGAGCTCTAAAATACCCCCCGGTTGGTGTGAATTTGATCCCTCACGGGCTGTAGTCGACGTTGGCGGATCAACACTCCACATGCAGCGCTTAACCATATGTAACATGGTAAGCGTCATAGAATCCACACATGAGACTTGCAGCAACACTATCACATATCGGTATTCTCGATATGTTTTTACATAAAAAAGGTACTCTTTAGTATTTAGAAAAAATTGCCTTCAACCCTTTTATTACGGCTCGGTGGAATACAAATTATACTGTCAATTATAAAACTAGTATTTGAAGCATAAATGTACTTATCTGGTCTATTTTGATACATCACATTGGTTCTTGTATCATTTAGCTATCAGATGATGCATAAAAAACTATTCTAAGAAAGTAGCAAAACGACATATCACGGCTACCGATGCGAACAGGTTAATTGTAAAATAAATAATAATAACAAATAATAATTACATCACTACGAAATACTGCAAAATGTAATAAACCTTAATGAAATAATGACTTAACAACGTTTACACAACATCCAGTGATGCTTCTTTATGACATAAACTTATTATTATAACCAATCTACCGCTTAAAGAATACATAATATACTCGTACCTTCATAATATCAATTACTAACTCCGATGTTTATAAAAAAAACATGCACCTATCTTATGATATCAGTCATCGAGAAGATACGATATCCAAGACCTTGGTGCGATGTAGTGTCGAAGTGAATAGTCGATAGGTGTCAGGTAACCTCTGTCCAGGGAAGCTCAGCAAGGCCCCGTGGGAATCCGCCCCCGTCCCGCGCCTCCTCGGATGGTCCACTCGCTCACGCTACTTGAGTCCTCAATGATCCATTCAATTCAAAACATCAATACATCACACGTGACAATGCAACACGTGAGATGAGCAACGCAATCCACACGTATTGCTATATCAAAGGTGTCAAAGATGAAAGATAGCAATTTGTCTTTTATCATAGATCTTTTCTTAAAATGCAGGTAGTTAGGTACCTTCCCGCATACATTATTAAAGAAACATACGTATGAATGAATCATATTATTTGACTTATCATCATTTTTATTCATATTTTAGTGTCTATGTGAAATTGAAACGAATGTAACACTCGTATTCAAAGTGTGTAGTGTGCAGCAAGCTTGCTTGTTGGTATCACGTGTTATTATAAACAGTAGTTAAGTACCAATGAAAGCCATTCCGAGATAGAAGTATTTGTTAACCACAGTTTTACAATTATAGTCAATAATATTAGTCAACAAAGTAATGGAATGTCACATATACTACCTTTATTATTACCTTAATAAGAATTGTCTGTAATCGCAGTATGTACTTGTTTAATCGTAATTGTAGTTTTGGTTTGAGTGTATAACATTTTCTTAATTTTACACGGACCTTACTTGCGCACAAATCCATTATCCGTAGCCTATTTTAACAAGAGGCTTGCAAGATTTCTTCATATCCTTAATTATAAGTCTATTATGTTTATGAACAAATTATTGGTCCTATGGCCCGTGGCGTTGAAAATATCTCATATTTTGTGAGTAGGTACATCGAACATATATCGTATATTCCCGAGACTATAAGCCCTCATGATTATATTCAATTACGTGTAATAAAATATTCACGTTCAGGGGTAAAAAAAATAATTCAATATCAATGTTTACTCCAAAAAGCAGGGTAAGAGTTGCGGTCAGCCCGCTGGAGCGTGGCGGCCACAACGGAATCCATAAAAATATGATACAGCAAATTATGCCATAAAAAGTGGATCCATTTCATGGAGAAGAAACTCTATAGTCTCAGCAGTAGACGGAGACTGAGCTGGTGAAATGTTAACCAAACCAATGCGCTCATGGAATGCGACATTTTGGTGAAGGCGTTTTTGTTTTCTGGCTTGTTATGACAGAGTCAATGGTGGTGTCCATTGATAGAACAACATTACACAAACTTATTAGTCTTCTGAAACCACAAATAGAAAATTCCTTAGCAAAAAATCTTGCTAAAAATGTTATTAGAAAGCATTCATTACAGTAAATATTACGGAAAGACATTTTTCTATTATTCTTGTGTAAATTCGTATTATCATTACTTTATATCAGATTTTTGAAATCATAAAATTCGATATTATATGCGATACTTATTTTTTTAGTATAATGTATACCTTCTACTTCAAAAAGTAACTTAAATGTTTTGTAAATAACATTATCAATACTTTTGATAAGCCGGTCATTAAAATACATTTATGTACCTCGTAATTAGGAAAGCCGATCGTGTGTCAGCGCCTCGAAAATAAAGATAATTAAAGTAGAGGGTAATTGGAGAAGTTTTCTTAGGAGCCGTGGGCAATGACGTGTGATATGATAATGAAACTCCGGTCTTGGGGCTTCTTTGGATACGACAGGAACCAGTTTGACCCTCAGTGGATAAAGCAATGTCTGGACTACCGATCTACTCAAATTCTACAACTCAGGGCAGCTATAAAAATTGTAGTGGAAAAATTGAAAATGTTTGTTAATACTTAATACTAAAATATTTTTTATACCAAGAGGACCAAAATTAATCACGAATTTTTATTTTATGGTAGATTCTAAAATGCTCCATCAAAATCCTTAGTGTCGGTGACCATAAAAATAAAAAAACAGTCAAATCGAAAGCTGGATATGTTGTGGTAAAAACAAGCTACTCTTTATAGAGAGTTTCGATACATCTTCATAATTCTTCATATTCGATCATAAATAACTACCATTTCTGTATCGTAAAAGTTAAAATGAATAGAGTTACCTGTCTATTGATGTGAAAACTGTAAACTTCAAGAAAAAAGGATGCATGAGACTCGTAAACTGGCGAGATCATTAGTGCCACGATGCTTAGTCATGAACAATACGATTCGAAAAGTTGGTTTATGATACTCGCACATTGATAAAGCATATATATACTCGTATATGATCTTTAAATTTTATAAATATTATGATTATTAGTATTAAATCGTTACCTAAGTGACTATTTATGTATTTTATATAACACCGAGCCATAAAACGTTATTTTATAAAACGCACCCATTGTTATCGAGTGTTTATTCTTTATTTAAAAAGCATAAATAAATAATTGCAGGGGGCGCTTTTGATCAATTTAAAGGCCACTCTTTATCCGTTTCGGAGAATGGAAAATAATTTGATACGTTTTTTATCCGGGCGTCTTACGAGCGAGAACTGAACATACTGTGCCATAATACCGACCCGGAATCCTGTTTTTATCCCGTCGCCGAACTGATCCGTTCATTCTCCGGTAGTAACATAATTCAATATTGAACAGTTTCCATTCTCTTGGCTTTGTTGCGCCTCGCGGGATAATCCTGCGCGATTCTGTTTTCTGCGATTGTTAACAAAATGTGAAATGTCCGACTGTGACGACGGAAGGGTTTAAACTTTAAACTTTAAATAAACTGGAGCCAGATCAAAGCATCACTGTGAATAAAAAACATCGATTTGATTAGTCGGCGATTGACAACCATTTTTAAATCACATCTAAACATGTCTATATTTTTACGACATCAAATCTTGACAAGGTAGAGATCGCCACGAGACGGGAGATATAAAATTCTCTAGAAAATAGTTCATTGTTTGCTAACCGTTAATAAAAAATGCTATTGAATTGTGGTGATGAAGAAAAATGCTGCGAATAGCGTGATTCATTAATGTGCAACAATATTTCTGTTCTACAAAAGGTGTGCATCATATAAAGCCTATCGACAGTATGCCAAGAGTGCATATTCGCCAATGGAAATTGCTGCAACAGGAAAAGTCACTGCTGTGTGTCTGTAGAGAACTTCAGACCAGATTTACATATAACTATAAGATGCCCCATGTATCCGTCTAGCTGCTTCTCCCATAACTTTTTGTTGGGCAACAGATAGACCATCGATGTTGGTATATATTGAGCTGAAAAAAATTCGATGATACGACGAAGAATGTGTCAAAGATCATTGCATTCTTTGGTATTTTTGTCAGATTAATTGGATTCTGAGAAATATCTCGAATACAAGATCGGTTGAACAAACGCGTTCAAGAATATGAACTTGCTGTGAAGAAAATAAATTATGCTTTACGAAAAGTTGTCATCCACTTCTGTATCGGCTATGGCGTGAGCTCCATACATTCAGTATTTGTACAAGAATAAAAAAGTTCAATAAATCTTCCGCTTACAATAGGGGTGAGTAGTATACAGAGCAAAAGCTCTCCTCTGGCTATACAAGAACTAGCGGCTCGTTCTATACAGGACGTGCCGCTGAGACTACGCTAGGAATTGATACCTCTCTATTAAGGTCCCTGAATGCACATTTCAGCCAGGCATTTCGACACTTATCCTTTTTGAAATTATTCAATTCAATGCAAAGAGTGCACTAAATTGTATTACAACAAACAAAAACACTGTAGTACACTAAGCTTTACGTTTACACTAACATTTACGGTTTACAGTATATTTGAGTAGCACAGCATTTGAAATTGTTTATATAAATTACACTTCTTAAACAATACTAATTTATCATATTACTAATTTGACATCAGCACGCTAGTACCGGAAACCTCGATGTACAATCTTTCGTCTCTTATTTCTGTCGCTTGTCATACATTTATGTGTCCGCCATTCTTGGGACTAGTTATATAGACCGCCGCTAGTAGCGCTGGGCGAGAGCCATCACGAACGCGGCAGTTGTGCCCCGCCCGTCGGCGAGAGCATATTGTATTGTGGCTCGGCCTATTGCTTGGACTAGGTCGAGCCCTAAATTTGTAATGTTTTATCGTAAATATATGTCAATGTGCTTCTGAAAAAGTCTGTGTTATCAATCTGCTCCTAATCCTGCCATCATGCGACGGAATAACAATATTTTGAGAGAGAGGAGGATGTAAATGTATATAATACTTGTTAATGACTCCTTAAATCTTTTATTAATATCTGAATAAATATTGAAGCGAATTTAGTGTTTATTTTTTCTAAGTTCAGAATGATTCAGATATTCCCAGAATTTTTTGTATTTATATATTTTTATGTAACATTATTTTTAAGTAATGAAAAAAATATATAAAAACTGTGATGCTCGCTTCAAATTATACACAAAGTTTAAATGCGGGAGAAAATAGCGAGAATAGACATAAATATTGTCTCCTTTTCTCATTAATGATGATTTACATTCTGTTGCTTATGAAAATTACACGGAAACACATATAATAAGTAAATGAAAAATGAGGATATGAGTGATATTACTTTAAATAATTTAGATCAACGCCCAACCATAAAAACAATAATTATAATCATCATCATTATCAGCCTGTATCCGTCCACTGTTGAACGTAAGCCTCCCGCATGAGCCTACATCCTCTTCGATCCTCTGCCTTCCGCATCCAGGCCACTCCCGCCATTCTTCTTATGTTGTCGTCAGTCCATCTTACAGGCGTCGGCCAATACTTCGTTTGCTGTATATGAAAGAACTTTGAAGGAAACTGTACAGAAATGAAAATGTCAAAAAAAGCATTTGTTTTCCACGCCGCTCTTCCAGTACGGCTCTGAATTTCAAAAATATTTTTTTTTCTGTCAGGAATATATAAAGAAAACTCGTTCATGAATACATGATTATTATTATTTCGCTATTCGTATGGGGGTCTATAAATAATTATTGTGATTTATGTTAATGCAAAGGGGGCTAGAGCGCCGCCATTGGTCCCAGCCTGCCGGGGGCGGAGGCCCAGGACACAAGGGCGGGCCCCACTTTGCAATGTTATCAAACATCCCATCGCTAGACTATCACATTTCATATTGTTATTAATGCTATTACTATCAGATATTACCCGGATAACGTTACATACGTTACGATAAGTAAGTACAGCGGTACGATTCTATTATAGTTACGTTACTAGCATGAGGGACACGTTTTTTTTCTATTCAAATAAAAAATTTGCACTCATAAAAGACTATAAAATATTCAATAAAATACTAAAGCCGTGAAAGTATAAAATTTAAATTTATAAAAAAACATTAATCAAATATAAGATAACTTTTTTGGCACCTTTTTCGTAATATTTTAGAGAAAAATCAAAGCCTATCCGACGACCCATAACATTTTACAGAGTTTCTCCGAAAATAAGACCCCAGTCTTTTATGGCCTTTTCCTTAATAAAATTAATAAAAGGCCGGGTCTCATTTTCGGAGAAACACTGTAGGCACATCCAGGTATTAATGTACGCCGGTGACTATATTTAATTTCTATTTGCATAAACTTACGGCGACTATGGTCTGTGGCCGTCAATTATCCAGGACGCGAAAACGAGACATCGGAACGGGAAGGAATGCTTCATTAGTTTGTGTTGCCTTGGAATACACTTCCTTGGTTTCAATTTTGGTAAATGAGAAAAAAATCTCAATACGAATATAGGTAGTGACATCCCCGTTAATCAAAGAAACGACTTCACGTCGCCGGGAAAACCATCGAGACGCGTGGGGGGGGGAGAGCGGAGCAAGTCACATACAACAAGAACTTTTTTTGCATATTGTAATATATTTAAGACAATAGATTGAAAACTTCGGTATTCGGTTCGGGCCACGAACAATGAACCATTTACCTCCGTCGAGATCCGAGCCGAAATGAATCGGAGCGCTACCGAATCACCTGTCGGCCCTTTGACGAATTATCTGTCGCAGCAAGCAAAATGACGATGCAACGCTTTTTCTTATATTACTTACATTTTTATACATATGCGTGTCCGAAGAGCGAACAAAAATAAAAGACAGAAAATCGTACATCGACGCTTTTTCAGCACCAGCCTGCAAGGGCTCATCAAACTGATGTCATTAGGTATTTAAATTAAGCACTAAAAAGATTTTTCAATTATTTTCCCTCTATGAGTATTTTTACATTAATAATTGCTTGGCAACACTGTTGAGGATAATGGGGGTATTTGTTCTTTTCCTCTCTAAATCCTAGCGCCGTGGGAGAGAGGCACGTTGTTCCAACAGATCTAGAGAACAGGGGACGTAAAACACACTCACTAAATCTGAGATATCCAAATGTTTTATTGGATGGTTGAAATTTAATTTAAAAATAAATTATGAGTCATAGCCTATAGTATATTACTCATGATTAAGAATGTCATCTACAATTTACAAATAAATAATCTAGTGTATAATAATATTAGGTTCCCATTATACATAAATAAAATGTATTACAAAATTCTCATACTTTCATTAATTTTCATTAGTAGAATTTTTATTTTTTCGATCGATTCTTGGTGGAATGGAATAATATCAAATATAAAAATAAAGATTGTTTAAAATTTAATGTAAAATTATTGCACATTTTTTATAAGTGATGACCAGTTTCGGCTACGTTGAGTAGAACCATTGTAAAGTCAATGAAAAATGGAAGTGTTTAAGTTTATATAATCCAAGGTGTGAGTGATTAGGTGAGTGTAAGCTGGGAGTTGGAAGCTGAATAATGGTATATATAAAGTCATAATTGATTACCGTTACATTAAACACTAAATTTGGGTTTTGTTATTTTCTGTGATATCCCCTATATTAGCAGAGTTTGTAAATAATATAACTGATTTTATTTAGAGAAGCTGTGTACTTTCGTGTCTGGATCTTTCCCCCTAATCTGGCGCCCTGAATGTTTGGCAAACATTTCTGAATTCCGAATTTTTATTTACCTAACGACGCAAGGATATGCATTTTAGTTTTTCCTCACTTAAATATTGTGTGCTTGTGTCTATAAACTAAGCAAACAAAATTTACCTGTAGACCCTGATATAATATTTCAAGAACCAATATAATATTTAATTTCTTAACTGACAAAAATTATCTTTATAATAACTTCATAATTGTTATAATATGAAGGTTACTTATTAACCTGTTTGCATCGTTACCCGATATATGCCGTGTAAGATTCCCCTACCGTTGACATCGGTAGCCGTGATATATCGTTTTGCAACTTTCTTAGAATAGTTTTTTATGCATCATCTGACAGCTAAAGGATACAATAACCAATGTGATATATATAAATAGACCAGATAAGTACATTTATGCTTCAAATACTAGTTTTATAATTGACAGTATAATTTGTATTCCACCGAGCCGTAATGAAAGGGTTAACTGACATTTCTTGATGACAAAACTTAGTGGACTTCTAATTAAAATTAATTTAAAATGATATAATTAAACCTACATACATATTATAATGTTTTATCCGATAATTAAAAATATTTTATACTAACTATATATAACGCATTAAATATTTTTTATTTGGTAGTAAACAATTTTACATCATTTTTTTTTAATAAAAATCTAAAAAGGAAGAGAATAACTAGAAAAATTTATCTAAATACGGGATAAAATTTTAAAATGAGGACTGACCTTTTTAAATGAGGAAATCATGCCAAAACGAGGATAGTTCGATTCACATTATGAAGGTAAATAGACTAAATGTTTGAATCCAAATATTTATTATACAAATGTATTATCACGTTCGTTTCATTAATAATAGAAATCCAAATTATTTGGAGCGATTATCGTCGTTCATATATAGGGATCACAATCGCAAACACAAGCAAGTGCAGAGGATCTCACGGGGGGGCGCCACATATCTAGTAAACAAATTCAGGGATGGTTTTTTACACTATCTCACATAAAGTAAAAATAATACAAAAAACACGAATTTTATAGGCGTTAAAATAATATATAAATATTGGTAAACTTACGGATTTTCGGAAAAGAGTTCAGAAAATTTCTCTTTACATTCTTGCAAGGACGTTCAGTAATTTGATTATTTTTAATATTATCAATATAAGCCTCGTTTCTTACGTATACACAGCTATGTAGATTTATATGACATAAAACTAACAACAATGACAAATTTATATAAATTGTTAGTGGTACATTCAAATACCATTATATTATATTTTAAATAATTAACTTTCACTCGTTTATAACGATTTAAGTTACATGAAAAATGGAAATTTCTCTAAGTAGAAGATTATAGAAAAGCGTTATTAAATCAAATACAGAATTTGCATTTATCTCTATAAATCAAAACTAACCCAATGTAATAATACTCTACAATAGCGATATGTATCTATTATAACAACCAAAATAAAATAAATTTACATGCAAAATATTTAAAGTGTAAATGTAATTTCTATATTTAGCTACGTAAAAAATAAGAAAAAAACATATCGGAAAGAAGGTAATAATTTTAAAAGGTAAAGCTATTCAATCCTAAATAAAATTTTAAGTGATTTCTTAATATTCATTATTCGTGACTCTATTCATTAAATAAATATTTATTACAAAAATAGATACATGTATTATAGTTATTAACATTTTCCAAGAACTTGATAAAAGCTGAATAAATCACTCGCAAATTGCACAAAAGTTTCCCTTTGAATGGGACACGGAGTGCTCCCTTTTAAAAGTATTAATTACTGAAAAGTGTTCTCCGAGCTTTTGATCCTCGCGCGAGGGCGGGGAGGAGGTGGTGACGTCACGGACGCGCACCCCCGCTAAGGGCGGACCCTTATTGTTTACTAATTGTATGCAAATACGCAGGGCTTTATTCAAACTGAAATGTAAGGGCAAGTGGCCGCACGCCGCCACGCGCCTTCTGAACGATCGCCTCCGTCGGGAGCGATCCGGACCATTATACATTCATTACAAAGAAATCCAGCATTGTTAATTCATTACCCTAAAATAATACTAAAAAATAATACTAAACCTACTAACTACCGATTGGCGTACTTATTTCCACAAAAAATTAGGCCAGGCGCACATTGGATGCGTCGGTATTCGTCCGATTTTACATGTGGTATAAAATAATGTTTTACGAATGGTGCAAAAAAGCAAAAATCACAGCTGTTTTTTTAATCCCCCGTGTTCCATCTAGCGACATAATTTTATCGTCATTATGTGGAGCTTCAGGATAAGGAGCTGACTTGAAACGAGGCGAAGATCCTGACAGACGTTCGAACTGAATGACGTTGAATCGTGGTGAACGCGCCACGACTTCTTCCATATTTTCTTTCCTAATTCTCATATTCATAATATAAAAAATCCTAAGTTAATAATTATTAATTCGTTTCCAAAAAAAACGACGCCATCTAAATGTACACATATAACATTGATACCTATCAAACAAAACTTAACAATCACTTGGTAGCAATATATCTTTGACCGATTATAGATACGAGTGTGTCATAAATTTAAAGTCTAGTTATCATGAACTGTTATCCATAGAATTTAACATACTATTGAAGCATTTAACATTAATCTTTGAAAGCCTTTTACATAAAACGTTCTTAAAATATTCTACAACCTTTGTCGGCATTCTGTAAAAAAGGATGGTCTAGCTGAGAGATAATTATGTTTATTTTATTAACGTATGTTCTCGTACAATGAAAAAAGACAATAACGTCTCTGTTATAAACTCTTAATGGTGTCATATGGCGCCGCAACCATCTTGCCAAAATCAGGGTTACCATACATTTCTAAACTCGGCATTTACTATACTTTTTTTCAAAAAGCCTAGTTATTTATAATATTTTGTTTATAATTATTTTGTTTATGTTAAATATAAAGATGACGAAATTATGGAAGGAACTCTCTTGGTCGACATAATAGGAAATTAATAATGTCTTTTAGTTTCAGGTAGAGTAGGGATAAATTCTGAAAGTGAGGACTAGCAGCAGCCAAAAGTATAAAAAAGTAGAAAAAAATGATAAATGAGGCTAGATGTAAGCGCTCTTAGTTTTACTAGGCCAATTTTTCTTTTCTAATTTCATAAGTGAAGATTCATAAACACTACAAACATTACAAATATTTTTTTAAAATCTTTTTTCAGATAAAAATAAGCGGCTTACGTGTGGATTCGAAGCGCATATTGTCACACCATTTAGTTTTCTCAGATTAATTGATGAAAAAATTGCTTATTATTTGATATATGTGGTAGATTTTTGTGTGTATCAGTTGTTTATAATTGTTTATAATAGTCCAGAGAAAGACCTCCGCCATATTTGAGGACCCTTTCTAAAGATCGACGGCGTTTAGCTATCAAAATCAAACTCAAGTGAATAGAGTAGGTGTGCTTGCAAAATTCATTCCTGTTTCTGTATATTAAGGATTAAGCTTCTCTGTACCAAATTTCTTTAACCTTCAATCTCTCACGATCAGGGTTATATATCAGCAGTACCGGCTTTAGACCCTGCGGCGCCCTAGAGCATTTTTTTTTCTGGCGCCCCATATTGTTTACATTTAAAAAAATCTAACCAAGATTGGTTGCACTCGGCGCCTCTAGCTTATTCGACGCCCTGGGGCACCGACCCACTTCACCACCCCCTAAAACCGGCACTGTATATCAGCAACTTTACAGTTAGCCACAGATCTTAGCCCGGTCCTGGTTGAGATCTCACCCCGCGATGGCGCAGAGTCTGTTTACGCAGCAGCAGGCATCCGCCGGCCCGTGTTTGTTTTGAACCTGTCATAAAATGAGTTATTTAGGATTTTATTGCACGGAAAATGAACGATATGAACAAGCTGCAGCTCCGCGCCGCCATAAAGCGCTCCCAGGCGCAGGCGCAGGCGCACTCCTCCGGCCAGAGTGCCTGTTTACCCGAGAGCAGTTTTACTGATCGTTTGCTGCCGTTGTTTGTGTTCGAACACTTTATCATGCTAACACTTTTGATGGCTTATTTTAATAATGCCCAACCACGAATCCCATGATGATTTTCATTACACTCAGCTTTCTGCGTCGTCTAGTCAATCGCCTCAAATGCAGATATTACGCTGCTAAAACAGACACTTAAAGACCATATTGCCATATTGCACTGCCGAATATAAGACGCAAAGTCATATGCGACGAAGAAATGCGTAAGGCAATCAACCAACCGTCCTATTTCTTGTGTAACCAGATACCTCCAACACCTAGACTGAAGTCGCGAAGTAGCCTTTTGAGATCCACACAACCTCTCATATTCAACCCTGAAAATAAGAGACTACAGCTCTGGCAACAAGTCGCATCAAATGATTTCATTACTCCAAAGGAAGGCCTCGCAACTGGCAAGAACCTTGACTAGCGGACCTGGAAATCCATGAACAAATTAAGAACCAGAGTTGGTAGAACAAAGGACAACCTCGAGCGGTGGGGAATACTTCGGCAGGGAGAGTCACTGTTATGCAACTGTGGAGACCTGCAGACCGACTCACACCTAAGATCCTGCCACATGTGCTCCGCTAGCTGCACATCCCAAGACCTAATGCTGGGCAGCACACGGACCATCCATGTTGCCAGATATTGGGAGGAAACAATATGACAAGAAGAAGAAAAACACAAAAAGGGGTAATTATGGATTATGCAAGCGACTGTTTAGTTAAAGCGGGTATATTTGTAAGATATGCTACGAATGCTACATTTGTACTATATAAGTAGTTTGTCAATTTAGATTCGGTAACTCTTAAAAAAAATGTTAGAACTTGTAACCCCTAAGACCCAGGTCATATATTTTGCATATCAGACTGAATTTCTACATTAATAAAAAGTGGGGACAAAAAATAAATTAACCTAGAAATACAACTATTTCAACAATATAATGCGTTGCATGAACATACTCCATAAAACGCTTCATCTTATATATTTTTAAAAGTACATAAAAGCATCCAATATAGCACCAAAAGCGTGACAAGATCTATCAGTGGATTCTATGACGCTTCCGGAAATGTGGAAATACACGCGCAAAAAATGGGATGCAATGCATCAGTAAATAAGCAAAGCATCAGCATTCGGCATGGAGTAAGGAATTTAATGAGAAATATTTTATAACTGTTTATGTAGAACCCTACGGCACCCATAGCCGCTAAAATTAAACTTAGCAGCATTATAATAATATAACTAAATATCTACTATATTTCGATCTACATGGTACATAAATATTATCTATAAATATGTAAGAAATTAAGTAAAATCACACATAAAATAATTATACTGTAAGTTAATATTTACAGCGTGATTCTAAGTAACAACATTTTTCAGATTTTGCAAGCCTAGGAACACGTGTTTTAATGCAATTTGCCCCTCGTTCAATTAAATTATAAATGCGCGCATATGGTTAGCTACGGTATTAAGTTTAATCGTATGCATCTAAATTTAAATGTTAACACTTGTTCTTTGCGATAGTGATAAATGGCCCGAGCAATAGTTTTAATATAAAGCAGCAGTCGTTACGTGCACCTGACTATCAGCCAGCCCGCAGAACGCCAAAGGGTGGAAAATTGGGTTTAATTGATTAACATATTCACGCATCAACCCTCTAGCTGGCGATGGATATCACTATCAGCAATCTGCTTTAATACTTAATACACATTAAAATAAGTAACATAAAAATAACGAACAGTAATAATTAATTTTTTTTAATTTCGAGATGGATTGAAAATATTTAGTTTTTTTTTTTTTTGAAAGCTAACTAAGCGCTTTCCTTTTACATGTATTTTATAGGCACAGCCAACTATTGGCGTTATAATTGTTTATGTCAACCGAGGCATTTCCTGCTATAATTGTGGTCATTTTCCTCAATATTTAAACATATATTGAGAACAATTTTATTTACAAAAAAATATGTCAAAAGGCCGCCTATCTTAATTTTTTTTTCTTAACCCTCGCCTTACTTAAAAACTTCCGCGCGTTCCGATGGTGTGTACTCGTTACACATTCTGATTTAAAGTGAATAAAATGAGTAGAAATTCGAAAAAATGAAAATGTTCAAAGATATCGCTTAATTTTATAAAAGTTGATGTCAATAAGCAGTAATAATTGACATTTAATAGCTAAAAACATGAAAAACATCAGACGAAGACCTCAAACGGCCAGACGCACCTTGGCGCGTGAACTTCCGAGAGCTACTAACACTACTTAGCCTGTCGACATATCGATGAGCCGACGCGCATCGAAATCATTTCGAACTAGCCGACCAACCGAGGTTTCCCGTCTCGCTCACTCATATTAGTACGTCAGCGAGAGTGAGGAGTATAGATGCCGACGTATCTGGGTATTTTTTTATTTTATTTTTGCACACGCTTTTGTATGACTCCGACAGGTCGAATAAATACATGACAGTTGACGCGTCTTGAGTGTAGTGGTGAATTTATTCCGGATTTTAGAAAAATATTTCCTGCTCCTGAAGAGTGCCTATTATTATAAAAAAAAAAATTTCAATACGTAAATGTATTAAGGAGGAATACCTAAAATCTGAACCCTGTGTGTATTATATTTACAGAGATATTTAAGTTATTACAAGCAATGTGTAGTCGATAGACATCACCGGGGAGGAGAGGTTAAGATAGGCAAATTCGGCGACCACCCCCACTATACCACTGGACACACTACCAGGCCACCGACGGCTAATATGAGTCCATATATTAAGTTGAGTAAGAAAAACAATAAACAACTTTCCTCAATGATCTTACTAATTTTTTTTTTATAATAAATATTATATACGAAAAAAAATGCGATAATACCGAAAAATTTGTAAACAAAAAATCTTTATAACAGCGAAAGTAATTTTATTTTATTTTGCTCGTGAAAAATTTGGTGTGCTACGTGTTTCTACGAAAATAAGACCCGGCCTTATTTTCGGTCTTATATGGCCTTTTCTTCATTAAATTAATGTAAGATCGGGTGGTTTTTTTTGAGAAGCACGGTACTCGCAAGCATTCTTTTTCGCTTTGTAAAAATATTAAGGGGGAAATTATTAGGTGATCGAAAAATTTAGGCATTGAAAATAAATCCCAGGGATAGCATTCACTATCAATATATATTTTTAAAAATATTTTTTATAAAATAAATTAAATGTACATGTATGTAAAGTATTTGTTTTCTATAAATTATTGTATAAACTACTTACTTGTTTATGTCTAAGGAGCATGAATAAATATAATTGAATGTATATTATTCATTAATAAATTAAAAACATTACATGTCGACTAATGAAAAAAAAAGTAATTACTATAGTCCATCCAGTGTATGAAGAACCCTGTGACACATTTATTGCCCTGTGCTAAATATCGTCCGATATAACATTGTAAAAACGTTCGCTACCTATATTAATTTTATCAACATAAACAAAAGCCTCTCTTCTTATATATAATAAGTTATTTAGGTAAATATATCACAATAAAAACAAAGTAATAAAAAATATATACATATTGTTACAAATTAGAAAAAATACGGCAATTTGTAACTATAATACTACAATATCTGACGCATGTAGAAGCCCATGTCACATTACTGCGAAAACCAGTGTTGGGGTATAGATAATCGTATTTTCGATTGTTTTTGTAAATACCTACTAAAATGAAATATTAGAATTATTATCAATTATAAGTGAATATTAACAGGTTTTAAGAGACATGTAAAACAAACTATAAGTAATAATATTAGTAATATGAAAATTATGAAGAAAAGCGAGTGTAGTGATAAATATTAGCACATAACTAAGCTAAACTTAGCACTTACTAAGAGACGTCGCACTGCCTTGAAATAATCCGACTGACTTTAGAGAACCTACCAGTTTAAGAAGTGTTGGTATTTCGTTGCGGTCATAGTATGCATACACGTGATTCCGAATTGCCGCCATATTAAAGCTATCGGGTTTTGTAATTGAGCATTTCCTCTGTCGTTTCTTATTTGGTGTTAATATTTTTTTCTCTTCTAATGAAGATTCACCGTATTTCTCCTCTGTGATCCGAGATACTGTAGATTTACCGATTCTTAAGGCATCCACGACTCGATCTTGAACGTTTTCAACAGACAGCAATGGTCCACCATTTTGATTTTCTCAATGAAAATAATCACGCAAACGTACGACAAAATCACGTGATTCACTGCTGAGAATAGTTCTTTTTTGTCTCTTCGGCATTGTAAAAACACAAAAATATGATTCAATTAAACAACTTTAACAATACTAACAATAAATATAATAATTACATCAACAAAAAACACGAATCGATCGAAGAACAACGCGCTACTAAAAGTCGGACATTTGTACTGATCCACACGCCGCCATGCGGAAAAAAATGCTACTAACGTATAATTATTTTCAAAGAAGAAGAGAAGAAAAATTGGTATCATAGAATAAAAAATGTTCGCCCCATCTCTTTTACACAGAGCAATAAAAGTGCCATACGTATCAAGCTAAAACTTTCCAAATATAATATTCGCTGCACTTTAAATTCTATTATTTAAAAATAGAGATGTTTAAATACGATTCACTTCGGATTCAAATTCGTTTTCTTTTTGAAGAAGAAGAGAAAAAAAATCGACCTAATCGAAATAAATATTTTTGACCCATCCTTTTTACAAGGGGCAATAAATGTTTCACAGGGTTCTTCATACGCTGGATAGACTAATATCAAATATTTTTTTTCGTATTTGGTAGAGTTACATTCATGTCTATGGTTTCAATCTTGTAAATTCCTTATGGTCCAATGTTTGACGTTTGCCATTTTCTGTTAAATATTATTTCAATCTCACTGAAAAGTAGTTAATTTAAAGGGAATATAAAACAACAAACCGAAAAATGAAGTTCGATATTGCTTGTCGTTGCTGTCTCGCTGAAACAGTAGAAATAAAAAATATACACTCGCACATTCAAGTTGAAGGCAAACAAGAAATGATCTCTAACATTCTCTTATACTGCTTAAACTTTCAGGTGAGTTTTACAATACTACTATTTATTAATGTTTTCACATCATATCGTTCCCTTCATGTTTTACAAAGGAATCAATTTCATTTTAAACTTAAATTCATTCCAAGTTATCCAACTTCTCTGAATAAAGGGAGTATACACTTTGTTATGATTTTAACCCTTTTACTACCCGGTGTATGTGAAAAGCATTTGCCAAAAATAACTCGGCAACAATGCCAAAAAAGCTTCTTAAGTTCCGATATTTATCTCACATCTCTAAAATATTCATAATTATAAATTCACCTAATTCTCCCAAAATTATAATGAGCTTGTTACTGAGATGAAATATCGCCTCCCAGATAATATAAAATATAATCCTCCAAATAAATCCCATGGTAATCAACCGATGAAATGTAGTAACCCCTAGTTATGGTAGTGATTACAAAAATAAGATAGAGGTAAATATATTATCATTCGAATTATAAATATTGGAGTTGTTTCAGTAATTATAAATCCGATAATACACATATTTTTACTTAAAAAAATGGATCCTAAATGGTAGTCAAGTGATTATCAATTATCAAACTTAATGATACGAGTATTTCACTAGGTAATCTATTAATCTATCCTATATAATAATATAATTGATTAAAATGTTACTACTAAATAAAAATATTTTCAGGTACCAGCAAATGATTCCTTCCCTCAAAACATTTGCAAGTTTTGCATCAGTCAGCTACAAATGATATTTTCATTTAAAATGATTATTGAAAATTCCAAGAACATTCTTCAGAAGTACCTCAGCGAGACTGAAGTGAAAAGCGTCCTTAAAATGGAACTTGAAGTTAAATCTGAATACCAAGCATCAAAACCACAAGTCCACCAGTCCATGGACAGTTCTTCAGAAGATAAAACGGATATGATTGACTACTCTCTAGACCCGGATTCTGATCCCGAGGAAGAAGTGTTACCCGAAGGCGCCACTCGCCTCTATTGCACAAACTGTGACACGAATTTTGTCGAAGCCAAGAAGCTCTACAATCATTATGTGGAGAAACACAAACCCACAAACAAAACGGGTAAAGCCTGTAAGTATTGCAATGAAAAGTTTCCAAATGAAACAGTTTTGTCATCACACGAGAGAAAACATTTCACTCCTTTCATATGTCCTTGGTGTCGTCAGGGCTTCATGGCCTCGCAGGACTTCGATGAACACATAAACTCGTGTGAAAAATATGAAAGGCCTAGAAAGGGTGTCCCGTCTATGCGACCGATGAGTCAATGTCATCACTGTGGAAAATCGTACCCCCGAGATTACATTAAAGTCCACATCAAGATACACGGTGAAAGTAAATACCAATGCAAAATATGTAACAAGTCTTTCAAGCAACCGACTTCCTTGAGTATTCACTTGAAGCACGCCCACAGTGACGCCAAAACCTATAAATGTAAATTTTGTGATAAAGCGTTCAAATCTTCCAGTGGCAAACAGACACACGTGCGGATCGTACATAATAATGAGAGAAGTAAACTTTGCGGCACTTGTGGTAAAGCCTTCTTTTCTAAATGTGGACTGGAGAAGCACATGCTCTCACATACAGGAGTCAAGAATTACATCTGTGATATCTGCGATAAAGCTTATCAATCCCGGTTTGGTTTAAACGTCCATATGAAAAGTCACAAAATGAAAAATTATCCATCAATTTAACTTCAATAATAATTACTTATTAATCACTTCCCCATTTTACACATCAATAGGTGAGAAATAAGTGCGGGATGTTTTATAACAAATAAAAAAGGTTCCAAGAAGAAAAAACACTTTTTAAACAAAACAAAGGTTTTTCACAAGCATGGATGTGAAACACTCGAGATCATTATTTGTTTTGTTCAACTCCTGTATGACATTTTTTAATATTTTACAATTGTATCTTTATCAGGATACAAAACATAATTCAGTATTTTAAATAAAAAACACTTTTTTCTGTGATTATTAGATTATATATAACCAAAAATGATTTTCTTTTTACCAATTTTAAAAAACTTAAACAAATGGGAAGTGATTTATCAAAGTGGACTTAAAAATAGTCTTGCCTTCTAAATAAAGTGTTAGCAAAGTAAAACACTAGTCCAAATGCTAATTTTGCAATCAGTTTGGTTTTATACAAAGATATCTACATCGAAGCACATTTTTGCTATAAATACATCCCATTTTGTAGAATAAGCTTCATAGTAATACTTATAAATAAATAATAATAAAATTGATACCTTTTGAAGAAATTAGATCTGAAAATAAATAAGTTGTAATAATTGTTTAAGAATATGAAATGAAATTAAGAACTATTTAAATAAATACATATTCCTTTGTATTTTCATTTCGTAATTACGTGTAATAAATTCATTTTATTAATCCTTGTGCTTTTTTATTAATAACTTATCTTAAAAATCTTATGTATGTAGAGGTACTTATTTATGGAATTGTTATTTTATTCGTAATAGGATTCACTGTGAATTTCATATTGTCAGTTAACAGTATTTTGTAATTCACCACCAATATATTTAAACACATAATTAATTATTCATAAAACATGGTATTCATCAGTCATCTTGCCCAAGACAATTATGGTACCAATAGTCTTGTGAAAGTCTTTTCTTCATTAGTGTTTAGGAAAGTAGCACAGATGGTTTCCCGTAACCTTCTATTCTACAGCGTATCTTTATCTTTATCTACCATAATTTACACTGAGGATGTCAAACTACCAGTGTGCGGCCCGCGGCCTGTGGGCCGCCAACAATAACTTCTATCAGTAGCAGTCTGATTTTTTTTTCTAAAGTCTTCTTCTTTATCCTAGCCATTTCCCATCATCTGGGGTCGGCTCTCCTTGTGCACGTTCGCCATGTCTGTCTGTCCTGCGTTGCATTCTCGGTCAAACCCAGGGTTTTTAGATCCTCGTTTACAGTTGCAGTCCAGGTTGCCTGCGGTCTTCCAGGTCTTCTTCTCAGCGTGGGTATGTTGAGGGCTCTCTTCACCATGTGGTCCTCATCTCTCCGTGTCACATGCCCATACAATCTTAGGCAGTTTTCCCTTATCTTTTCAGGTATGGGGGCCACCCAAAATGAACCCCGAATATGCTCATTTCGAACTCTGTCCACTCTAGTCACACCGCCCGCCCACTTCAGCATCTTCATCTCTGCCACATGAATCCTATCCAAGTCACGTTTCAGCGGGGTCCAACACTCCGATCCGTAGAGCATAGCTGGCCTTACAGCAGTTTTGTAGATTTTACCTTTTTTTTTCTAAAGTAAACAATATATTATTTTTGATAAGCAAAAGAACTATTAGTGAGTAAAATAATATATTATAATCTGTCATAATTTGCAATTCAAATCAAAATATGATAAATACGAAGGGAGGGGTTGATGAGGAATGAAAAATTGAAATACCTTAAAAGTCAGTACACTTGGGCCTCTTATAACACGGTTATATGGTTCCACAAAAACACCGTGTAATACAAATCCGTGTTATGCAAGGTTTGAAGTTCATACAATATTAGGAGTTGTGTTCCAAAACATTGAAATAATGAAGATAATTTATATAAATATATACTTTCTTTTTTAAAATAAAGAAATATACATTTACATATTCATGAAAAAAACTTTAATAACATAATATGGCATTCATTCATCACACTATCACTTATAATTCTATATGTTTTACTCTTTTTCGAAATGGGTAGTACGTTTTCATCATCGGAGGACTCTGGATTTCTTGTGGTTTCACCCTTCAAAAATTCGGTAATAGGCGAATGTCTGCTTTTAGCGTATAAATCCAAGTATTTCCTTATAAGGTTCCAAAATCTGTTGCAATTCCCTTTTAAATTTCGAACTTCCTTCCATTATAGGATCCTTTTCAATAAAATTGTTTTCTAATTGTAAAGCCAATTCCAAGCCGTCATTTATTGTTTTTAATGTGAAACATGTAGCTGCTTCGCTGCAACTGCCTTCTAAGTCGTTAATTGTGTTGGGTTCATCTAACATTTGGACTAATTCTTCTTCTATCAATGTACGATACTCCAATATTTCTTGGATGTCATGAATATCCATGTCATTAAAACCTCCACCAATACCACGACAGTTTATTGTCCTTTGGTATTCATCTTCTATTGGTGGTAAAACATTTAATCCAGACACTACTTCTGACCATAGTTTTTTCCAGCAAGAATTCAAAGTGAATCGTTTTATTTATTTAGCGGATGCAGAAACAATATCGACACAATTTCGAATAGACTTTTTTTCCAAGCTTGTGGAAGTGTTAAATTTTCACCTTGATCAATGTCTTCTAATGTTTTTTCAAATATTTGACGAATTTAATAGGCTTTAAATGTTGAAATTATACCTTGGTCTAATTGCAGCCCGCATTAAAGACGTAGTATTTGGTGGTAAAAATTATATTTCAACATTAGGATATTTTAAATCGAGCGGATGTTCTGGTGCATTGTCCAATATATTATATATATTTTAAAATCAAGATTCTTGTTTCTCATATAATCTCTTGCATTAGGTATAAAACAATTGTAAAACCAATCTTTAAGAAGAATACTTGTGGTCCAAGCCTTTTTATATGCTCTCCAATAAGTCACGTGCACATTACATAGACATACAAATTAAACATGTAAATTATTTTAAAAAAAATTGAAACCGTATTATAGAAAGCCTGTTGAATAAAAATATGCCACAATTTATACAACTACGAGGCCTAAGTGTATTTTCTTAATTATTGCAAGAAAATGAAACAGCGCTATGTGCGAGTTATTTTTCATCGTAGTTGAAAGCTAAACAATCAAAACCTTTTACTGACGAAGTATTCATTGAGGAATTATTGATTAAATCCACGAAAATTCTCTGTTGTGAAAAGGTTCAGATTGTCCAAACTATCTCTCTTAAGTAGGAATACATTTGTAAACATAGTCACAGATTTTGCTGAGAATATAAGCAAACAAATCAAATAATGAGGAGGTAAAATGGAAGCTTTTTGAATTGCATGTGATGAAAGTACAGACATCGAAGTGACATCTCAGTTATGTGTGTTTCTTCACGCTTGCAACACGAATTTCAATGATTTTTAGGAGTTATTGGATAAAGTGTCGATGTTTGGTAGTAATGCAGGGCAAGACATTTAATTCCACTATTTCATCCATATCGACAGAGTGTCCAATGTCTTCGCTCTTACTTAAATCTGGCGCTGCACATAATTTTGGGGAATCCCCAGGTTTAAATAAAAGAGCGCTAAACCAAAACAGCGCTTAACGAAACAGCGTTAAGCGGGGTCTCACTGTACCATCGATATCTGACGATAAATGGTTTTGTAGCATTATTACCGAATGAAATATACAAAACTTATCCCCAATCAAAGATTCATCAAACGCATTGTATTAAACATCAAAGAGGTTTTAGGTTTATTGCGCACAAATTATAGAAAATATAATTATTCTGTCGTGAACATTATTCATTTTATTAGATTTCGAAGCCTAACTCATCGATAATTAGTTGATTTTCTGAGTGATTTAAATAATGAATATTCATGATTATCCTACAATACTGAGTTTTGTTGGTTTTCTATTATCTTGCTTCCAACTACTTTTATATTGAAAAAAGAAATAAACCTATTTTTAATAAGTAAAAGTCAAGACACAAATCAGGGCGAAATTCAGTGAAGTTAGCCTGTCTGAGAAACATTTACCTTTTGACCTTAAATTACTTATAATAAAAATAGCGTATGGAATCATTGCATTGTTTGGTAGTACTTATCGGTGTGAGCAGGCTTTCTCAACTTTAAAAGAAAATAAGTCCGCGGTAGAAAGTAGAATCAGTGACACATCACCTGGCAGAAGTTCCAAAAGTTGCAACTGCGGACAAGATTTCTCCTAACATTGAAGATCTAATAAAAGAGAAGAGATGCCAAATTTCTGAAAGAAAACTTAATTTTTTGATGATTTTATTTAAATTTAATTTATTTGAAATTTTATTTAATATTAAGGGTTGAGCCACTCTTTAAGGACAAAAAAATTGTCCAGGCCTCGGAAGCGTCGGGCTGATCATCCGATCTTCTTACAAATGCTGATGAATATTGCAGAATATTTTTATCGTATTTATGTAAAAATTAGTTACACCAATTCATCTGAACATATATACTAATATGATATAAAAAATATATAGATATACAATGTAATTGCACATAGAAATGTTATCAGCGGTACCTAGAAGTCTTTTATTTAGATTGGGCGACGTTATCCAGTTGTCTTATCATTTAAAAAAAGAAGAAGTTAGGAACATTCTCAGTAAACATATAAATAGTACATTTATGTAGCACTACTGTCATATTTTCTAATAATATTGTTTTGTTTATTTTGCGGAACTATACAATACTTAAAGACTCAATAAATTCGATTATAACAGACAGACATACAATGGATTACGAAATAGCTTGCCGCTGCTGTCTGTCAGAAGTTTTTCAAGTAAAAAAACTTCATTCCGATACAGAAGTCGCCGGCAAAAATTACAAAATTAAAGATATGCTCAACTTCTGCTTCGGTACTCAGGTAAATATTATGTCATTATGATCGCGACATAGTTTTTTTAATGTTGTTAATAAACATAACCTCTCTTTTTTGCACAATTTAGATCGAATCAGATGATGGATATCCTCAAAATATTTGCATGTTCTGCCTAAGACAACTGCAGATGTCATCCACATTCAAGATGACAATAGAAAATGCCTTTGCCATTCTTGAGCGTCACAGTCAGAACATGGAAGCTAACCTTGAATCAAGTGAGACTGAGATGAAAAGCGTCTTAAAAATGGAAGTCGAAATTGAATCTGAATACCAATCATCAAATTCTCAGATCCAACTATCGGTGGACAGTTCTTCAGAAAATAAAAGTGATAAGATTGAATTCTCTCTAGACCCAGATTCTGCTACCAAGGAAGAAGTTTTGAGAGAAGAACCTGAAGGCTCCACTCGACTTTATTGTACAAACTGTGACACAAATTTTGTTGAAGCCAAGAATCTCTACATTCATTATGTAGAGAAACACAAACCAAAAAATAGAACAGGAAAAGCCTGTAAGTATTGCAATGAAAAGTTTCCAAATGAAAATGTTCTGGATTCACACGAGATAAAACATTTCACTCCTTTCATATGTCCTTGGTGTCGTCAAGGCTTTGTGACCTCACGGGACTTTGACAAACACATAAACTTGTGTGAAAAATATGAAAGTCCTAGAAAGGATCTCACTACTACACGACCGATGAGTCAATGTAACCATTGCGGAAAATCGTACCCACGAAATTACATACAAGTTCACATGAAAATACACGGTGAAAGTAAATACCAATGCAAAATATGTAACAAGGCTTTCAAGCAACCTACTTCATTGAACCATCATATGAGGCACGCCCACAGTGACGCCAAGACTTATAAATGCAAATTTTGTGATAAAGCATATAAATCTTCCAGTGGCAAGCAGGCGCACGTGCGTATGGTTCACAATAATGAGAGAAGTAAGCTATGTGGCACTTGTGGGAAAGCTTTCTTTTTTAAAGGAGGGCTAGATCAGCATATGCTCACACATACAGGAGTCAAGAATTACATCTGTGATATATGTGACAAAGCTTATCAATCCAGATTTGGTTTAAATGTTCATATGAGAAGCCACAAAATGAAAAATCATCCACCAATTTCGCTTCACAAGTAATATCCAATAAATTTATGTAGTCTCAAAATAGTCTCCCCCTCTAAAAAATAATAACGTTGTTGTACTCATGGAAATACATTTGTTTTTATAAATACATCTCATTTTGTATATATGTTTGATAGTAATATGAATAAATAATTTTATTGAAGCGTTTAGTAAAATTACATCTAAAAAATAGATCATTCATTTAATTGCATAAATTAATAATTGTTTATATTTTATAATTTATATATATATATATATATATGTTTATATAAACATATATAAACATATATATATGTTTTTTAATTTTTATATATATATATAAATCATAGTGGGGATCACTATGCATAAGTATTATTTGTATATAATAAACTGAATTTATTAATCTCTACACATACTGTGTTTATTTTAGACTGCTTCAAAAAACTTTATATGATAAATTATTTAGAAATAAACAAAAGAGCCCAAATATGTAGAAAATCTGTTAAAAAAGAATAATACATTATTATTGAACCCATAATCTTTTCGATAACAGGCCTCCCTATTATTATATACCCCACTGCAGTACGCAATGAATATTGCATTAAATTATAATTAATATTCTGGAGGCAAAATATTACACCACTTAAGCCGAACGATTCGTTTTTACTTGCATTTTTTTATTTATTTAATTGTTTTGTTCAATTTATATTATATATATATAATATTATAGTAACAATTATCCAGATCGAGAAATATACGTACCTATTTATATAGCCGAATACCACCGGTGGCTTTGGAATGCTCTTCCAGCGTCTGTGTTTCCTCCTTCCTACAATTTGGATCTCTTCAAGAAACAGTTAAATATACACATGCAATCTCCCAACCCACACACGAACACAACAGACGTTTCTCGAATGCAGCGTCCAGCCTCCCTGGCTGAACGTCATAGAGTGTACTGGAGTCGACCGGTTGTTGCTCTCTTGCATACGATTACATAAAAAAAAGGAAACTGCTTTAACGTCGAGGCAAAAAGTTGCGTAAAAATAAAAATTTACTAAATTCTTTAATGTTATTATTAAAGTGATAATAATGTTATAAAATATAAATCCTAATCGAAATATTTTCAATGATACCTAGATGCTTCTATAGCCTTAGTCGACTGAATATTAAAAAAAGAAGAAGTTAGAAAGGTCACCAGTGTAATAAGGCGCTTCCTTTAACTTGAATCTTATAAATAATGTTTTCTGTTCATAGTGAGGTACTTTTGACTACTGTATACGATAAATGATTTAAATTTTATCAAAAAAAAATTTGAATATGTTATTATAAAAACGAACAATCGAGATCGTAAAATGAATTATGAGAAAGCTTGCCGCTGTTGCCTGTCAGAAGTTTTTAAAGTAAAAAAACTTGACAACGTAACAGAAGTCGCTGGTAACAATCATGAAATAAGAAATATGCTTAATTTCTGCTTCGATATTCAGGTAAATATTTAACTATCATATATGTATCGCAAGACAATTTTGTAACTACTGTCAGTGACCTAACCTTACTTTTTCTTTTGCACAATTCAGATCAAAGCGGATGATGGATATCCTCAAAACATTTGCATGTTCTGCCTCAGACAACTACAGATGTCCTCCACATTCAAGATGACCATAGCAAATGCGTTTGCCATTCTTCAGCGTCACAGTCAGAATATGAAAACCAACGTAGTATTCCATCCGGCGTATTCAGAACCTGAAATGACAGAAACGGAATACATCGAGCAAATTATTAAAACGGAGATCGATTCCGTCGATGATAAATCCATTGAGAACTCGCCAGATGAAGACTGTGATTTCTATGTGCTGTATAAACCTGAAGCACTCGATGAAGTATCAGATATTGAAACAATAAATGAAATTGATGAATCTCTTCCACTGCAGGATATAACTACTTTTGTAGGCTCATTTTCAGAAGAATTCAATAATGACAACACCCTATGCAAACAAGCTACAGTCAAAGAGGAATTTATGGTCAACGACTGTCTCGACTCGGCTTATTATGATGGATTACTTGCGGAAGCCGATCTAGAATCATGTCACATATTAAATGAAAAGACCGGACTCATAGAAGACACTTCGGTCGCTTCAGTGGCTGACGAGAAACCTATTCTTGAAGGAATAGATTATTTTTGTATCCGTTGTGATTTCATGTCTTTTAGTGCGTTGGAGCTCTCAAAGCATTGCTCGGTGAAACACGCTCGATTGACCATCCCGACCGGCAAGACATGTGACCTCTGCAATGAAGATTTCTCCGACTTCACAACTCTCTTGTTACACAGAAAGAAACACTTCACTCCCTTTATTTGCCCAGTTTGCTGGGATGGCTACAAAACAAAGTCGGAACTCGACTCCCACAGTTGTAAGTTTAACCCTTCAGCCCAAGGTGCCGCTTTTGATATTGACACAGACACTATTGAAATATCAAAGGATCAAACCATTGAAATAGAGCTTAAATATACTCCTCACGCTGATGAAAATAATGCTTCAAGTATGTCGGATGGCAATCATAGTATCAAGGAAAAAATTATAAAAACGTACACCGGAAAAAAAAGAAAAAAAGACTTTTTCAAAATTTTACCTGTCCCGAATGATAAAAATTTATTATGCACTTTTTGTGATGCAAAGTTTGCTGAAACGCGTGAACTGTATCGCCACTGCACTGACAATCACGAGCCGGAGAACGCCATCGGCCGACCTTGTGATTATTGCAATGCTAAATTTCCTGATATAGAATCACTCCTTCTGCATAGAAAAAAACATTTAACCCCTTTTATTTGTCCTCTCTGTTGGAAGGGCTATGTCCTGAAACTAGATCTCGATGTGCACATCTGCGAACCGCACGTGGAAATACCTAAAGGAATTAATAGATTTAAATACCGAGGACCGATCTGCCAATGTCACCTCTGCGGTAAGTCGTACAATGAGAAATATCTGAAAATTCACATGAAGATCCACGGAGACAGGAAGTACAAATGCAAGTTTTGCAGCCTGAGGTTCCACCAGCCGGCCGGGCTCATCCTCCACATGAACGTGCATAGTGATCAGAGACATACATGCGAGCTGTGCAATATGTCATTTAAGACCAAGAAGACCTTGCAGCTTCACATCCGTAATAAACATCAGAACGAGAGGAAGCGAATCTGCAGCGAATGCGGCAAGGCATTCTTCTCAACCAACTATTTAAAGAAACACATGCTGTCTCACTCTGCAGTCAAGACATTTCAGTGCTCTGTATGTAGAAAACCTTACAAATCAAAAACTGGCTTACATCAGCACTTAAAATCTCACAAAAATAGTTAACTATGTTATAATATGTACAGTAAATTCCAATGCATATTGATGGGTTATCACATACAGCAAGGGTGTCAAACTTAAAATGAAAGGGGGCCAAATTTTTAAGGTATATACTCATTCGGGCCGCTTTATCAAGTACAAGATGAACCAATAACCTCTTAAAAATGGCTATAAAAAATAAACACGCTTAGTGAATCAAAAACAGTACATTGTGTTTTATAGAACATAAAATAGATATAATTTTAGAATTACTTTTAATTAAAAAATTAATAAATTAAAAATATTTAGTTTTGATTCACAATTTATTTTAATGATTACATGTTTCACAATAATTGTAAAATTATAATTATGCAGTTTCACCAAGTATTGTCAGTTGATAATCTTAATGTTACATAAAATAGAGTTTTATTGTTTAAAGATGATATTATATAAGTATGATCCTTGTTTATTTATACATTCCTACAATCTGAACTGAAAAATTTCAATTAGCGCCCGTTATCGCTAAGTGGTTGGTGCAATGTCTTTCATTTAATCGCATATATTTTCTTATAATTCTTCAATATACCATGAGTTTCTAATGTACGAGTATTTGTTTTTTTAATAAATTGTATTTTTGTACAACATTTTTACACAATATGAAATATCTTGGCTTGCAGTACTACCAAACATCAACATTTTATCTAATAATTCCTAAACAACGTTGAGATTCGTGTCATAAGCATGAAAAAACACTTAACCAAGCTGTCCCTTTGATGTCCATACTTTCATCACATTTAATCAAAAAACCTTCCATTTTACCTCCTTATTATGTCATTTGTTTGTTTATATTATCAGCAAAATCTGTTACTCTGTTTACAACTGTACTCCTTCTCAGAAAAATAGTTTTGAAAATCTGGACCTTTTCAGGTCAGAGAATTTCTGTGGATTTCATGATCAATGATTTTTCGATGAAAGCTCATCAGTAAAAGATTTTAAATGTCATGAAAAATGTTAAACTCGCACACAATGCTGTTTCACTTTCTTGTGATAATAAAGTAAATACTGAGAGTTATTTTTTCAGTCCTTTTAAATTTTCATTCCTCATCAATTCCTCGTATTTATCATATTTTGATTTGTGTTGTACATTATAGCAGCTTATATCATATTATCTTGGCTAAATAATAGTTTTTACGCATATAAAAAATATTATGTTGTTGTTTACTTTAGAAAAAAAAACAGGTAGCTAGTAGGCCCGTAGAAGTTACTATTGGCAGCCCACGGGCCGCACACTGGCAGCCCTTGTACCGCATGCGGCCCGCGACCCTTCAGTTTGGCACCCTTGTCCTAGGTCATATTGTAATAATTGTAACTACCCAGATTTATATGTTATTTGATGGTTTTGGAATATTTATTTTCTGTTTTACAAAGAAGAAAATAAAATAATTATATAAAATACCGTGAATTTTCTTATTCCTTGATCCACTTCTTCGTGTCAACAATGACAAATTGATTCTGCCCAGTGTCTAGCAACATCAAAGGCCTGTGTGCTGCTCAGTATTACTTGTTTGTTGGTTAGTATTAATTTTGGTATGCTGAATTTGCGGAATTTCTTTTGACATGCATTGGATAAATAATCCTGAAGGCATGCTAAATTCAATGACCTTCATGATTGCATACTGTCAGCAGATTCATTTAATAAATGATATTAAAATGCTTTTAAACTTTTTTTTCAATCCAATATATAATATATTGTAGCTGACACATATGAGCTGACAATATTGTAACATATTTTTTTCGTCCTATATTCGTTTCATATCTGGAATATATGGTCATTATATATATTGCCTTCATTCAATTCTGTCAATTGCCATGCGTTGTCTCAAAATATCTCTGCCTGAAGGTCCGCCTGGGAACATGATTCCTGATAGCCTTCAGGGCAAAATCCTGAGGACTTGAAGGAACTGTAGCTGCAGTATTCGAGGCACATTTTTGGGTGATGTGTTGATTAGGTGTTTTAATCATTTCGCATCGGTTGTCGGCATATGCCGTCAAAGATTCCCCAACCGTTTACATTGGTTGACGTGATATATTGTTTTACTACTTTCAGTACTCATAGTAACATCTACGGTAGGAAATTGGAAGTGCAGTCATTCCCTTTATCAAGCTATTGTACATGTTTTCTTTTCAGGAATCTGTAAAGCATGTAAGTAAATATCATTAGGTTTTGTCACAGGAGAGATTTTTCTGTAAACCACATGTGTCAATGCCACCATATGTATGGAATTACATAATGAACGTTTGTTAAATATAATAGTTTTTTATGCATCATAGCTAAAGGATAGAAGAACCAATGTGATATATGAAATAGGTCAGATAAGTACATTTATGCTTCAAATACTAGTTTTAAGCAAAAAAAAATGGTTTGAAAAATTCACGCCGTATGACAGTATAATTTGTATTCCACCGAGCCGTAACGAAAAGGTTCTTCTTCGTAGTATCAATCCGGTGGATTGGTTTGCAGCAACAGACACGAAAAGGTTAAGGAGATCGAATGATTAGCCTGGACCATGTGATCCTAAGGAGCAGCTTAACCCGACCAGCGACGCGCGGTCGGGTTATCAACGGCTAACCCATCTTATACTGTGGGCAAAAAATGCATTTTGTATTCTCGCGGGCTAAGCGATTCCGGGACAGTAAATCCAATAATAATATAACTCTAGTCACAGTTAGGGCTGTCGCAAATGTGACAGCTTTACTGGCGCAGTGTAGATAGGTATATCAAGAAAGCGATTTCTCGTAAATAAATGTATTTGTGTGTGTTATCACCAAGGCACTCTTTGATGTGGCCTGGGACGGTCTCTTATAAAAATATACTTATAGCATTTACAAAATTATGAAATAAATGCATTATAAGCTGTGCGTAAAGCTGTTTTCAAGTTTGTAAATAAATTTAAAATAGTGAGTGCTGAAGACTAAACAATAGAAGTGAAAACTTGTAAGACGATAAGACCGATAGTGTATTAATCGTCAATAATAATTTTCAATGTTCTGTGTTCTATCAGAAATAGTCCATGATTAATCCTCCTTAGTCTATGGGTCTTGTCAAAATCCTCATTGGTGTTTATTGATAATGCGGATTTCGTTGTAAATAAACACTTGGCATAATATTATAAAATATTATGGACTTTTCTGTAACTTGTCGTTTTTGCCTTTCCGAAGGTTTAGAAATGTCTAATGTTAATAGCATTCTTGATGTTGATGACAAACAGGAAATCATTTCAAATATCGTGCATGTTTGTTTGAATATTCAGGTAATAATGATGACTTACATGATTATGACATACTATGCAAACTTGATTTAGTATCCACTTCTTACACTATACATATGTTTATATTTGTAATTATGTTATTTTTCTACAGTTGCAATCAGATGACGGATACCCTCAAAACATATGCAAGTTTTGTATAAGAAAACTTCACATGACATATGAATTTAAAAATATTATAGAACAATCCAAAATAATTTTGGAAAGATTTTATGACGAAAATAATAAATCAATCGATTACGATGTAATGGAACCAAAGAATGAATATAGCGCAGTTAAAGCGAGCGATCAAATAGATGAATTGTTTTGTTCTAACAGTATTTTTGAACTTGAAACTGATCAGCCCATTGATGTCAAAAATATTACAAATGATACTTCAGATGTTTCGGATGACCATTCATTAGAGAACTCATCTTCTGCAGAAGCTGTCAAGTATTTATTCTGCAACTCATGCAATATGAGGTTTATTAAACAAATATCTCTGCAAAAACACTTTGAGAATAATCACTCACATCTAAATAGTTCAGGCGAAACTGTCACCAACCTCAGAAATAAACAGACCGCCCCTCACGTCTGCCCACGATGTCATCAGGCTTACACTTCGCAGCTAGAGTTTGACACGCACATTGACACGTGCAATAAGGATGAAACAGCTAAAATTACCACTGAACGTGAGAACAATCGAGTCATGACCCAGTGCCAGTACTGTGGTAAATCTTATCCGAGGGGTTACATTGGCGTGCATTTAAAAATCCACGGAGAACGGAAGTACAAGTGTAAGGTCTGTAAGAAAGCATTCAAGCAGCCTTCATCGCTGTACTTGCATAGACTGAATGTCCACGGCTCTCTCAAGAATCACAGTTGCCATATCTGCGACAAGGCCTACAAGACCGGCTCTACCCTGCACAAACATGTCCGCCAGGTGCACAACAATGAGCGCAGTCGCATATGTGCGACATGTGGCAAGGCCTTCTTCTCAGAGTCAGGCTTGAAAAAGCACATCCTCTCGCACACCCACATCAGGAACTTCCGCTGCCATCTTTGTGACAAAGCTTATCAGTCCAGGTCCGGCCTCAACATCCATCTTCAGTCTCACAAAGCATAACATTTGTTAATAATTCTTGCTTTTAATTAGTGTTCCTTTGATCCAAGTACCGGAGAATAAATTAATAAGTCAACATTAGTCGGTATATTAATTTTGAGTAGTAATCCCCGAAACTGCCCAATAAATTAAGTCTAAATGAGTTCATTAAGTTTTCTCTTTTTCTTGGTCCTTACTTTGTTGACATTAATAATTATGGGGAATATAATAACCCCGATATGCCAATAATAAGTTTTTCTATTAAATAAAGTACTATATAAAATACAAGTAAATCTCCTTCGTATTTTATCACACATGTAAATGCATCTTCTTCATGGTTATTGTCACAGGTATACTATTAAAAATGAGAATATTTATATGAATATCAATATGATAAAAGAGCAATTGATGTTTGGATTATTTATTGTTATATAAAAATGTTTTAGTAACATGGATCCAAAGTTTTGTATTTATGGTAGAGAAAAAAAAATAAACAGCCAAATCTCAAAATCACAAATAAAAAATATTTAAAAAAAAATTACATTATTTCTCATTATACACGACAACATGGTGAAACCATTTATAATATATCAGCAGTCAGGGAACTTTTTTTAACCATTATTTACAGAAATTAAAAAGTTGCATGAAAATAGTAAGTATGTAATAAACAAACAAAATTGTCATATTTTAACAAACATAATTTAATTGATAACATTCCGCCGTCTTCATGTTTTGGAGAAATGATGCTGCTGCATGTTGAATATTATAACTTCAAAATTTAATTGTTTAAGTTCAAAAAATGGTCTGTAACTTACACCTATAAAAATATTAAAAAAAAAAAAATTTCTTATTACACCTAAAAATTTCATTTTACTCCATTTGGGGTAATTAACCCCGGTTCCCCGACCACTAATATAAGAACCAGAATGTTACTTTACGTGTGCATAAACTTTTTAAATAAATTAAAATAAAATATGTATTAAAGATATAAAGGATCACTATTGAAAATATCAAAGTCAATTTACAAACGTGTATATAGTTTTTAGAGATACATAATAATAAAATAATGTGCACTCATTTAAGTAATAATTTATAATGGATTATGTAAATATTTTAAGTGCCAATTCCAGGAGAAATTGCTTACTTATAATCAAATTACAATGATAATTCGTAATCTACCATAAAACTTAATCATTGGATTAGACTTAATATAACAGGGATAATGTTTTTTATCTTTTGGAATGAATTAATCAGTCTACGTTGTTTATGATGGACCATAATCTGAAATGCATGTTTTGTTTGGTAAAATTAAGAATATAATGAAGTAAATTAGTAGATTACAACCTAAGGAATTATACAGGGGTTCATATATCATCTACTAGAATCTTAAACCTACTTGTTTGTCATTATTTGTTAACTTTGAACAGTTCTAATAATAAAATACATTAAAAATCATTCAGTTCTATTTCCAATGACCCGTTTAGTAAGTTAAAATTTCCCGTTTATTGTGTTTAGAGAGTATGTTATATTTTTGATATAGCAAATTATTTCACTATAAAACAAAAATATACCTTTTGATAAAAATAAAACATAACATTGTTTTTTTGTCTCATACCTCACATCTTGGCAAGATAAGAGTGGCTCAATTATTAACTATCAAATTGCGAAAACTCATTTTTACAACTTGTTATTTATGTGTAATAATAGAATTTTTTAAATATGAACTATCGAAAAAACTTTAACAAAAAATACACAAAATTCAAACGTATTTTATAAAATTGGAATAATGTTGAACAAAATTATTTTAAATAGCATGGCAATATATGGCTGAAACCGGGATGCCTTATTTCCTATTGCCGATATATATGTTTTGTGATGACTTGCTGTTACTTAACACTGCCACATTATCAGTCATCAAGTCAAAAGATACAAGAGAAGTTTTTTTACTATCGAAACATACAAATAGTTTTTTAAATACATTCTCTCCTACGATTAATATTTTATTTGGTTAATTTTTCTTCACAAGTAAAAACAGTATCACACATAACCAATTATTCATCTAGGATTAATTTTATTAAGTTTGTTATTTTTGGTAATTTCTAAATCAATTTATGAAGCTATTACAAACTATAAAATAATCATGGTTTCTCGTAGAACAATATAAATATGATAGATGAAAGTCATATTAACAGAAAGGGTATTAAAATATTATCTAATTATTGCAACTTGGAAAAAGCTGGCTCTTTCTTTCTCAGGTTTGGTTAATTTGTCATTATTTTTATATTATATTTAATTTATTATAAACTGCTTAAATGCACAAGAGCCAGAACACTAATGAAAAAAAAACTTTAGTTGGTTTTTAGTAACTTGTTTGTAATATTGTGGGACTTTCAAGATGTCAACAGCAATTATTTATTGTTAATTGAAATATAGGTATGTCATTATAATAATTATAGGTGGAATTTGGTGCACTGAATGACACTCCACATTAAAAAGATAGTTTAAAATAAAATAAGTCACATTAAACAATCTAATACTACAATTAAGTACATTGGAAAACAAAAGCACTGAAAATGAGTCTAAAAATAGAATCATTCACAAAATAAATACATGCAATTTGTTGTAGAAAGAATATTATAACTTATTGTAATATTTATGATATCATGAATATAAATATTATATCCAGTATGAACTAATAACTTAAGATAAATTTGCTAGGGATTATTTTACATTCATCTCATATAAAATCTATAATCAAAATATTAAATGAGTTATTTTAAGTAAATGCAGTTTTGACCAAAGGATATTTTACATAAAATCACATAATTAATATTACCTTTTACAATGTTATTGAAACATAAAAAACACATTTATTACAAGGCAGTGATTGACAATTCCTAACCATCATAATGTTATTCATTGTATTCGTTTAATTATTTATTGAGTGAAATATTATGTTATTACTGTATAAAAATACTTTTTTAAAGTGAGATAAATACTTATTATACAAAGTCAATTTATTTGTAATACGCAGCGGCAGCGCACACATACTTGAGTAAATGCCAAGTTTTCTAAATAAATCACCACAATTGTCATTAACATCATCACAATTCATTAATATACAATTTTATAATTACAAATATATAAATTGATTTGTTAATATTCACTGCAGAGAAAAGTTTTAATAAAATATTTTTTTAATTTCAAAATTTACAAATATACAATGTGGATTTACTGAATAATTGATATTGCAGCTTCATATTGATGTCTTATGATCTGCTAATATTATCCATTAATTGGAGACAAGTAACTCTTTATAAAGAATTATGTGGCTAATATATCAATGGAAGTAAAAGAATATAAATCATCTAAATAAAGTATTCCAACTACAAATTTTGAATGAAAATTGACCACAGAAATTAAGTGATCCTGCATTTATTTTTCTTATAATACAAATATAAATTCTCCTATTTTGATATCATTATTTTTATATGGAGTTCATAAAATATTGGAGTTTATTACCTTTATTTTTGGGAATATTTCCTTAATAAGGAATTAATTTTGCTATGGAACACTTCACTTATTATAATAAGCCACTTTGGTTCGGTTTTAAATATATGTTTTCAATTAATTAATGTTTTGTGCGGTTCGATGACGCAAATGGGAAACATCACTGGAAGCTCTGATCGATGAGGCTCTGAAGGTCGGCAAAGGCAGAGGCCAGGCGCGGGTGATGCGGGCGCCGGGCTTGCAGCGCCCCGCGGATGTCCAGCAGCAGCTGGCGGCAGCGGCGGCAGCGCGCCAGGCGCTCCTCGCGAGAGATGTCCACTCCACCTCCACCTGCACGCACATTGCTTGCAATCACCGATGCAAAATTACGTAACACTAATCGCAATGCCGAGCACCCCGATGTCATGTATCTGGAAGGAAATAAAATGACGTCCTCAATATGTTATATTATTAGATTAAGTAAAAACAATGTTTGAGGATTATAATAAGATAAAAATATTGAAAATTTGATTTTCATAAATTTTTAGGATTGTTTTTTCATCTTCTTTTAAGCCACCATGGTTTTCACATCCTCTCATAACACCTGGGACTTCCAAATCACGACCGAATACATTCTACACATAGGATCCAATGACTATTGAAGATGGTGAGAGCCCAGGAGCTTAGAGATAAGGTAGGTAGAGTTTATGCTCTTTTGTACCATGTGGAGTACATTTCCCAGCCCTTCTCTTGACTGTCTGTAGGATGGAAGGCTGCCGTGTTTGCCCCTTACATTTCCATTCCTCACAAAGTTCAACCATCCTACCCCCAATATTGGACGGAGACACCTGCTCTCAAACATCACTTATTCAGCTGTTTAGCAAAATAAGTGATTTCAATTTAATTTTTTTTATTTCTTTTCTTTCAATGACATTACAAAGTATGCAATTTTAATTTGTTATTGAAGTACTAACGTAAGTGTGATGATGTAAATGTATTGACACATTTAGTGTCAATGACCTCACACTCAAAACAAGTGTCGGAATACGCAGCGCAAATAGTTAGGAGTTGTGACAACAAAAACCATTACATAAGTATATCATGGTTGACACACAAAGAACACGGCATTATTGTCACAAAATCAAACTTCCAACATTTCGTATCCGTCCATACCAGCACTGAATCTGAAGCAATATTACACCTAATATGTGTTCACTCAATTCACTCAAGTTGGTTTCAAGCACTGTGATGTGTAAGTGTTGATTTGAAAAGGAGAAATACATACTCTAGAAGGGAAGTCTAGTAATTAACATATATTTAAAATAAAATAAGATATACTCACGACTCATATTTGCTTAGCAACAGACTATGAATTTGAGGAAGTATTATTGCACAGATATCCAAATTCCAAATAGACCTGAAAAAAAAAAGATTTATGTCGCTTAGGATTTTAAGATTATTATTTTTTAAATACTACAAACTGGAGGATAATATAATAGAGGTTTCAAACGATAAAATACACCTGCAATAATATATTTTTATTTTGTTATACATATATATATATTATGAGTTTCATATGTTTTCATTTGTAATGTGAATTATATTTATACAAATACAAAATTTTATTCGTGAATATGCATACATTATTCACCTTATTTAATATTTAACTGTTTTTACACGATTTTTTTTATATATTTCATTGATACACGGCCCTAAGTTTGAGAAACTTTGAAAACTATAATTTTTATATGGATAATACCTTTCCTACATAGCAAAAAAAGAATTAGTAACATAGCTTAAATGGTATCTCGGTTGATATCAAACTGAATTCCTTGACTAATGTTATTTTATTGCGAAACCGCCCGGCGCCAACGCAAAGTTCGCTGCGAAATCGTCCGACCGGAAAAGTGTTAATATAGCTTTTGTATCCTATTTGTATTGGGTCAACTAAGTACAAGAGAGGCTTAAATAAACTTTCGGCTCTCAGCCTTTGAAATGTTACTATACATTAAATATTAATAAAGAAAATTACAAAACTATATTAACACTCCATCACTGGAATATATACAAAATAATTACTTATTGGGATATTTTCCAGATAATAATTATTTCTTTAAAAGATGAATTCTCTGTTTAATGAAGATGTTTATTAACTTCTTGCTTCAAAAAAGGTTTCTTGTCTTTTTTTTAATTTACTTAATTATAAAGAAAAATATTTTACTAATTAATTCAATAAAATTATTTTTTATGAACGAGTCATATTTTTAGACAGATTTAGACCGCCTTATGTTCTTATTAGATTTGGAGTACCCGTTACTATTTTCGTTAAAAATAAAATCTAAAATTACTATCTAAACTTAAAAAAAAAAAAATTACATTACGTATATGCTATAACACATAAATTGTTATAATAAATTAATTGTAATATATGAAATAGTAATTGGAAATTTATATACAAATATAATTATAATGAGCAACCTACACTAATAATATATATTTAATAATTAATATAATTATTGGATATAATTTATGTAATGAAATAATATGGAACTAGAAGCACTCTTCATCTATCTAATCAATTTTTTTTTGGTCCCTTAACAGACTTCAGACCGGAGTATGCAAGACGAGGACACAAATGAGGGCCTGGCAGTTTTACAGCGGACCGACTGAATGTGACTGCGGCGTGGAGCAGACCCTGTCACACCTTCTGGAGTGTGCGCTGTGCCCGAATAGCTGCACCCAGGAAGACCTGATGATGGCCAGAAGTAACGCCATCGACGTCGCCCACTTCTGGGCAGACAGGATCTGACCCTGTTGTTTCCGACACGATTATATATATATATATATTCCGTTTCTTTTCAATAATTATATTTTTCTTTTAAAGTAAATCAGCTTTTAGACGTCTACTTGAATGAGAAACTTCATAAAACCTAATACAGTAAAAAATAAAATAGAATATAGACTTACGGCCTAAGGACAATAACATTAAGTATATCTAAGATCACAGACAAATCTCCAGCCGCCACCGTGGACTCTAGTGCGGACTTCAAGTTCTTGCTCATCCACATGGAGTGGAAGACCTGGAAGCCAACAAAAACAAATTCATTTTAAATAATGCATAATTTAAATCTCAAACGTTTAACCCCTTGTAATGAAATCACGAGTGACACTCGTTATAGTACTTTGTTGAGGTGTATCCAACAACTAGGAGCTATGCTTGTAGTAAGCATAGTAAATTTCAATGTGCAATATTTTTCATTAACCCTTTCAACACGGCAAGTGAAAAAAAAGTTGATCTGTAAAATGCAAATTTTACAAGAAAAATAAAGTATTCTATAAAATTCTTTTTACTTTTTTTTTTTGAAAATATCATGATTTAATACACCAAAAAATAGTCGTCAGATTTTATTTTGGGGGGATAAGGGCTCAAAAAATGAAATTTAAATATAAAAAAAAAAAAAAATCATAAAAAATCGATAGTGATTATACAATTATTAGTAATTATTTATGATTTTAGAATGTAGAGAAAGTCATAATACCCACCCCTAGCTATTTTTATGACATAACAGGGCTGTCAAAAAAAGATGAAGAGGCTAATAAAAATGATAAAAAAATGCTGATAAAAAAAAAAAATACTTTAATTATATTTATTACTAAAAAAATTATATTAATTTACTAAAATATACAATAACAAACTTTTATACTGAAGTATAAAAATCTTTTATGGAAATATAAAAAATCACAGAAAAAACTGAAAAATATAACTTGGAGTATATGTCATATACAGTCATGAAATAATACTTATATGGGGAGTGTCGATCGATTCCATCAAATATGAATTCTGAATGTTCAGCGTCAACACATGTGTTAAATATATAATAAAAAATAATATTGACCTCTATAATGATGAAAAGAGACACATGTTTGGCCTCTCTTTCCCCCACCCCTGCGCAATAAATGTGCACTAAAAAATGGTCTATATATTACAGATGATGTCATAAATGCGAGGCAAAAAAATTCGACTACTGCGTACAAAGGTAACGATTTTTACAAGCCATGAACTATAGTCGATTTACGCGACGAAGAGGAATAAAAATTCGGGCCACTATAGTCGCTTCCCACGTCCAAAGGGTTAAATATATAAAAAACTGGAACAGAACCTAATTGAATTGCAATGGATACACATCAAAAATGCTTTGTGACTTCCTTTCACTTGACATTTTTTCTGATATTATACGAGTACATTATAAAACGTCCATATAAAACATATGTGATTAATAAAAAAATTATATACATTATCAATATTAAAAAACTGTACATGGCACATCGGGTAATGAAAAGAACCTCCACGCGGTGCCCCCTGGAAACGGAATCTCGGACTTCCTCTTTCGGCCAATCTTTTCAACCCAGCGACAACAAAAACAGCCTTGACCTTACCACAAATAGCCACAAGGCCTGGAGACTCCTGCGAAAAATGGATAATGATCCAACAGCTCCTGTTAAGCACGCGGCCACAACTGCCAATGAAATTGCTCATCAGCTCCTCCTCAACGGGAAGCTGAACAATAAAACGAAAAAGCAAAAATTGGACAGAGACCCTCTAATTGAACACAGCGATCTGTCAAAACCCTTCTCAATGGCTGAACTGGAGTGTGCTATCAAAGCCGCTAAAGACAAAAAAGCGGCTGGATTGGATGATATATGCGTAGAACAGATAAAACACTTTGGCCCCCAGGCTAAACAATGGCTCCTTGAAATGTTTGATGCCTGCATGATCGGCAGTCAAATCCCAAAAATATGGAGAAAGTCCAAGGTCATAGCCATTTTAAAGCTAGGGAAAAACCTTGATGATGCTAAAAGCTACCGCCGAATATCTTTACTATGCCATATATTTAAAATCTTCGAACGGATACTACTCAACCGACTCACCCCCTTTATCGAACCTAAAATGATACCCCAGCAGGCGGGCTTCCGACCCGGAAAGTCATGCACTGGGCAAGTACTAAACCTGACCCAACATATCGAAAACGGGTTCGAACTAAGGAAAGTGACCGGAGTGGTATTCGTCGACCTAACCGCTGCATACGATACAGTGTCGCACAGCACACTCCTCAGTAAATTGTACAGAATGACAGGTGACTTCTCGCTAGTGCAGATGATCGCGGCTATGCTGCATAACAGGAGATTCGCTGTGGATTTTCAGGGGAAAACCAGCCGATGGCGTAACCAAAAGAACGGCTTACCACAAGGCAGTGTACTTGCTCCTATACTATTTAATATATATTCAAACGACCAACCCACCCCTAAAGACACAAAATCTTTCATATATGCGGATGACATAGGTTTGGCAGCACAAGCAGTAACGTTTGAAGAAGTTGAGGACATCCTAAGCCAGGGACTCAACGAGATGTCCCATTACTACGAAACCAACCATCTCAAACCTAACCCATCAAAGACACAAGTCTGCTGTTTCCACCTTAGAAACAGGGAAGCTAACAGAAAGCTTCGTGTCACGTGGGAAGGTAGAGTACTGGAACATAGCGACCATCCAAAATACCTCGGAGTCACTCTAGATCGCACCCTCACCTTCAGGCGTCATTGCAGCAACACCAAACAGAAAGTTGCAACAAGGAACAACCTCATCCGCAAACTGACCAACACTCACTGGGGAGCCCAACCACCCCTTCTTCGTACCTCAGCTTTAGCACTTTGTTTCTCAGCCGGAGAATATGCGGCACCAGTGTGGGGTCGATCAGCCCACTGTAATCAAGTGGATACTGCCCTGAATGATGCATGCAGAGTCGTCACAGGCTGCCTCAAACCAACACCCATTTCTAAACTATACCCCTTGGCTGGTATCGCACCACCGAACATAAGACGCAAAGTCATATGCGCCGAAGAAATGCATAAGGCAATCAACCAACCGTCCCACTGCTTGTATAATCAGATACCCCCAACACCAAGATTGAAGTCTCGAAGCAGCTTTCTGAAATCCACACAACCTCTCACATCCGGCTCTGAAAATGAGAGACTCCAACTCTGGCAACAAATCGCACCAGAGGATTTCATTACTCCAAAGGAAGGCCTCCCAACTGGCAAGAGCCTTGACTGGCCGACCTGGAAATCCCTAAACAGATTAAGAACCGGAGTTGGTAGAACAAAGGACAACCTCGAGCGGTGGGGAATGCTTCGGCAGGGAGAGACACTATTGTGCGACTGTGGAGACCTGCAGACCGCCTCACACCTACGATGCTGCTCCATGTGCCCAACAAGTTGCACATCTCAGGACCTAATGCTGGGCAACACACGAGCTATCGATGTTGCCAGATATTGGGAAAAAATAATTTGACGTCGCTGACACGAAGAAGAAGAGAAGAAGATCGGGTAATGTTTATCCCATATCACTTGTGTCACACTCCACGTGTATGGATAATAGTTGTAAATGAACCTGTAATGCACGCTGCCTCATAGCCAACACCGACATCATTGGTTCATGTCCTCTCATCATCACACTGAGCACTTCCTGTTCCGACAATTCACCTTGGGAGGAACTGTACCCCTGACGAGACTTCTGTAAAAATAAATAACATTATTATTAATTACTTATAAACCGTTAAATAATTAGTTGTACTAATTTAATGAAGAATGTTTTTTTTTATATACTTATTACTTCAGAGGTTAATAATACCGCAAATACATGACATTTCTATTAGATAATAAATGAACCAATTATCGTGTTGTAATAAACCATTTTTTAAATAATATTTCTATAGTTCTATTGATATTTAATATTTTGAGTTTATACTGGTAAAAATTCTTGGAGATCAAGCCCCACAGGTCTGTCGGTAGCGATTGGAATGAACTCAGGTGAAGGAGAGCGCTGCACGGGGCGCGCTGGGGCGGCCGGGGCGGGCGCGGCAGGCGGCTGACTCACATATATCTCCACCCCGGAGTTTTTCATACTGAAATTAAATAAATATAAATATTACTACGCATACGAAATTCTACTCTTACATACTTAAGCTCAATTTTAGTTTTACACAATTTTAAATATCACAAGTTCAAAAATTTAAACAGAAAAATGTATCCGTATTTGAAATTCAAGAAGCTTTTGCCAGCGAATCGGAACACGTGCTAGTGAAATAGGTTTTTTTTCCATGTCTGCTCTATATGTGGGGCATATGGACACCACAAATTGTCATTTCAGAGTTCTGTAAGCTAAGGTTGTCTATGCCTTATCCCAGAACACCTCCACCCGGTGGTCCACATGGGAACATAGTTGGTTCCCAAGAGCCTCCAAGGTAAGAAGTCTGTAAACTTGCATAGACTGCGGCTTTAGTACCAGAGAAATATTTGGGTGTTTAATATTCAGCATTTTTAAGGAGATCAGATGATCAGCCCAGCGCTCCTGAGGCTTGGACAAACTTTGTTTGGTCCTTAAGGGGTGGATCAACCCTACCGAGGGCATGTATAGAGCTTGGATTTAATTAAGTAAATTTAAAAAAATCAAGCTTGTTTGAGTATTGAACCCACAGCATCTGAATGACAAACAAATGCATTAACCAGTGCACAAGAATAGGTTATATAAAAAAAATGTAGTAATAAACGCTGGAAGAATGAGTATTCAAATTTTTGGATAGCGACACAATCATTAGTTGCATATTGCCTATATTGCACGGGTTCATTCAATTTACTATTTCAACCTGGAAAAAAACTGCAAAACATTTTTTTAATGCATTCAAAATAGAAAATCACTCTTAAATTTTTTACGATAGTACACAAGATGCAAAAATTTCAATGTCCCCAGTTAAAAATAAATACCTTCTATTGTTCTGCATTGAATAATCTCTGGGTGGAGGATCTCTGGGTGGAACATCTGACGCTGTTCTAGAAGGTCTGCTGAAGGACAGCGAGCGCGGCGGTGGCGGAGGCATTCTGCCCAAGGAGAGCTCGCTGGAGCTGGCGCGCAGGGAGCTGGGGCCACTGGAGCCTCCGCTGGAGCCTCCCGGAGCCGTCCCGGATTTGCTTTCTCCGTCAGAATGCTGTCGGCGTAAATGCCGGCTTCCTCCCGCCAGAGATATCGGCTGGGGGGAATCTTCAATCGTGTGAATGTCAGCGTCGGAATCTTCATGGGGAGTGTGAACACTCTCGCACGATCTGAAACAGTGTTTCACAATTTTTAAACAAACACTTATGTGTTACATCAGGATTCACCCGAGTACTTGATAGTATAAAAATAAAAATGATACTGAGGTACACTGGCAACAAAATTATGATTAAATCAAATAAATAGAGGTTGGCACAACATATAAAATTGCTATATTTTATTTTTAAGTTCAAATGAATTATAATAAAAAGGTATTTTACCTGTGGGATAGTTGCGTGGGGGCATCACTGTTGAGGGATGTCGGGGCGGAGTGGTAGGTGGGGGAGGGGGGGTCCATCCTGCCCAGAGACAATCCTCGCATCTCGCCCGTTATTGAAAATGGCTGACTACTTTCTGTAAATCGTGTTAATTCAATGAGAATTCGGCTTCAAAATAGAGAATATGAAAAAAATATAATACATAACTATTATAAAATTTCTTCAACTAAGCAAAATAAAATATGGTGCCGTTTTTATAGTAAATACAATTGTTGAATGATAAATGAAATTATTAGGATTATATAAAACATAGTAACAACAAAAGTGCAACCAAAATGCTAAATAATGACTATGAATACTACTGCGATAAATAAAACATTACATTATGCTACTTAAATAATTATTTTTTCGTGAGATAGATTTCAAAAGAATGCTGGTTATTGATAAATAATAGTTTTACAAAATAATAATAAGTGACAATAAATATTCTAAATATGCAAAAATAAAAATATTTCTTAACAAACCGTGCATAAAAATATATAATATATTATTGCCAACCCTGAATAAATTGGCAACATAAATGGCAAAGCTTATAGCATATCACAACCATATATTTATATTCCAAATGGAGTGTGGGTGAACCAAGGCTGTGTGCCGGCCCACACACATTCCACACTCCCAACATGTCCACATGATATCAGCTCAGCAGCAGTGAGTCAGTCAAGCGACATGCACAGAACATGACAGATAGTGACAGAGACAGAGAGACAGAGAGGGTGCTGACCTGGCCCGGGGGGCGGGCTGTCCGGGGGAGCAAGCAGACTGGTGCTGGGGGGCGGGGTGCGGTTTACTGTCAACATATTGCCATTTCACTCATCACATATAATACAAAATTACTATTAGTACTAAACTATGTCAATTTGGCAGTTTAATATATTAATTCAATTTTATATGATTTAACATTTTTAAGTATAAAAAAAATATTCATTTTGTTTAAACTATTCCACAATTTACACAAATGAATGATACTCATTATTAAAATTGACTAAATTTTTTCAGGAACTAACCAATACAATGTTTACTTCATTATAATTACGATATACCAGTATATATTTGAAAGGCGATTAACCTAAGAAAAAAAAATATATATAAGCTCACTGACATTTTGAATATACTTTCAGAGATATTTAATACTTATTGCGGCACTAAATATATACTCTAAATATTTTATAAAACTTTCTTTGTAACATCACTTTGTATCATTGTTGAATACGTCTTAATTGTAAAGATTCCATATTATTAAAGCTTATCAATATCTGAAATATTCAGTCTTATCACAGGGAATAACAATGTTTGTCTTTCGGTAGGAATTATCAACAGGTGCATTACAAGTAAAGCCCTAAATAAACAACAAAGAGAAACAAGAGCCACCATATTTAATCTTTACTATATACTAGGGCAATTATGCAATCATATAAGGAAACTGTACATTTTTACTGGCAAGCTAATTCAATGAATACATTTAAATGTTGTGAGAGTAAATTGATATTTTTGGCTTTCATTATATTTTTAATTTAAATCTACTAAAAGAAAATATACTTTTCAAAGGTCATAGTTTTTATAGAAGGTATTAGTTGAATAAGACATTCATATCATGCAAACAACACAGAACATTAAATATAACCTCTTTCCATTCCATTATTTTCATGTTTCTTACATAAAGTTCTCCTGTCATATTTTTGAGTAACAAACAAGCACATACAAAGCTGTAGCATATCATAAGTTAATGTATTTAGAGACAAAACTCTTGTTGAGCGACCGTCACCGCAACAAAGAGGTGCCATTTGTTGAAACTTATTGAGGTTTTCTAATGTTTGCCACTGCTCGGCTTGTTGTAACAATGCATGTTACAAGATACTCTTCATTGGAGATATAATACCCACTATAACCTATGTAACGGCAGACGTTAACAAGTCTCGAAAAGTTTACACAAATGCCCCCTTCACACTTGCTTGGCAGTCTCTTGCTGTCACTGAGCAAGACTGCGGAGACAACATAAAACTTATTATATGTTTAAAAACTGCAAAGATCCATGAATCCATTTGTTTAACAAATAATTGAGAATATCTCACCAATTTATAAACAAAAAATAAGCAATGACTTTCCATTTAAATAATTATCATAGTATGAATATAACAAAACATGATTTCTAAAAAAAGGCCTCTAATCATTTAAAAAAAGGTGTTTTGTATTGAATGTATTTAGTGTATTTGATCATTTATTTTCAGAATATTCTTAAAATGTATAAGACGCCTCAGCATAAAAGATTCCGACTTACGAGCTCGACTCGGTCGGAAGATCTCCTTGTAGTTGGTGATGTTGGGAATGATGGCCGCGGGCTCCTCTTCCTCTGTTCCCGAGGCTGATTCTTCTACGGTCCTTTCATCAATTAATGACTTTCTGTGCACTACTAGAAATTGAAAAATATCACCATAATATATATATAATCGTGTCGGAAACAACAGGGTCAGATCCTGTCTGCCCAGAAGTGGGCGACGTCGATGGCGTTACTTCTGGCCATCATCAGGTCTTCCTGGGTGCAGCTATTCGGGCACAGCGCACACTCCAGAAGGTGTGACAGGGTCTGCTCCACGCCGCAGTCACATTCAGTCGGTCCGCTGTAAAACTGCCAGGCCCTCATTTGTGTCCTCGTCTTGCATACTCCGGTCCGAAGTCTGTTAAGGGACCTCCATATATTCCACCCTTGGTCATGTCCAGAGGCTAGGTCCTCTTTCGGGGCAATCCAAGTATTCCCCTCAGTTGCGCTTCTCCACATGTTCAGCCGCAGGGTGGCCTCAGGTATCTCCAGTTCCGTTGTCGACTGTAGGAAACTTCTTCTTGATTTGAGCCGTGTAGTTATCTTTTGGTACCCAAACATAGGGTGGAGTGCGTCACCATAATTATTTGTCTATATGAAATAAATAAGACAATAAGACATAACAACAGTCTTAGTCTACCAATATTTGTTTTTTTTTAATTCCACAAATTGTTTGATTAAAATTTAAATTATAGCTATAACTATGATTATAAAATAGATATTTTAATAAAAATACACGTAATTTATCATATAAAATATGAAAGACTCAATAATAGCAAAGGTTTAAAAGAAAAATATTTACATATTAATCGGTTAAAATTCTTTCTTTGGGGTTTATGAAATCAAGGTTTTAAGTTATTTCATATAATCCAAAACTTTGTAAAGAAAAACATTATTATATTTGTATTAAAGAATATAGCACTATAAACATGAAAATTATCAACTATACATATATTTTATCGAATACATAAACATAAATAAATGATTTATTAAAACTCACCTTGTTTTGGAGGGCGTTCTTTGGAGAAGCTTTTTCTAACTGAAGAATTTTTTTGGAATGGTGACACCGGTTCTACCGGCGGCCCTGGAGGGGGTGGACCTCCAAATGGATGGACTTTACTTAATTCAACTACGTTCAATACCACATTTGTAGAATGAAACCAGCCAACAATCTGAATACAAACAATAATAGGAAAAACATATTAATAAACATTATTAACCCTTATGAGCATGTGCTGAGTGCAGTTAAAGCAGTTTACTGCACAACCATTTATTGTATTTTTTGCATTAACAGTCATAGAAACAAATTGAATACAAAAAACATTTTGGGAAAATAAATAGCATTATTTATATAAAAAATGGTTACAAATTAATAACACAGAAATACTTATTAGGTTTAACATTAGAATTAAAATGTTTAATGACCCAAATCCAGTTTTGTACGAAATCACTAGGCTAGTAAATTGTAATAGCCGATGTATTATTTATAATATTTATTTTACGGTGATATTATTTTTCGAAACTGTAATTTTTTACATTTTATAATCTTATAGAACCACTCTGATAAATAAAAGAAAAAAAGATGACTTTTAACACTGTAGTTAATTTAAATTTGATGTATAAGTATGGTTAAATTTCTATTGAGGAGGGTTTAGTATAAATTCTAATATTAACAAAGGAGATATATTGTTAAATAATTCCCTTCTTTTAAAATACATTTTTATTTTACTGAACAATAATCTTATTATGTGGGCGAATCAACACCTACAAGAAGGTCCGTAATAGAGAATGTTTAAAAAATCCTATAACGGATTAAGGCATATATTACAGGTTTAACCCTCCCCTTACTGTGCTAAAAATATCCGTGAGCTGCGATGATATGTATTTTCTACATCATATGAATGTCATCTAAAAACCGGAAAAATGAGAATATTCCTAAATATTGCTTTGATTGAATATGGTTGAAGTTGAAATGTAACAATTTTTGTACCTGAAAAAGAGAAAAAACATCGCAATTAGCCACTATCTTTCTTCGTAGTATCAATCCGGTGGATTGGTTTGCAGCAACAAAATCTTGCATCTCGATCTCCATTCCTCTCGGTCCTCCGCAACCCTTTTCAGCTCAGCCACTATAGCTGTAACAAATTCATACGTTTACCCGTGCCCAGCAACTAATGGAATGTTGCACGCGTACCTGGATAGCAAGTTTGTCTGCGCAGCCGTTCGCGCAGATGCATGACGCGTGTGCATGATTCTAACCACGTTTATTACACAAATTATTTATTTCCATTGCTACAAATGAAAAACTGTGAATTATTACAATTTTATTTAATACCTAATCATATTACGGAGGAATACAAAAACTCCGAGCTCAGTATCAATTATATTTTATATGGATATTCTCATTATTAGAGACGAGTTGTAGTAAATACATATCATCGTAAATCAAGGGTTAAAGTATATATTGTATGATTAATTTCCCGTTACCAGTTTGTTGTGTGCGACTGTCATGTCATAAATCTGTCCCCAGGAGGCAGGCACAGTGTCCAGCTCCCGCGCCGGTTCCCAGCCCAGCAGCTGCAGCCCCGAGCCCCCGGCCCCCAATAAGCAGGCGCCGTCCTCTGAGAACCACAGCTGACTGCAATAACACACCATCAATCATAAATGGTTCACGGTGAAGTGAAGAGTGATAATAAATAAGTAGTATGATTCATAATAAGGTTAGGATTTATGACTTCTATTAAGAAATTGACTAAAAATTGAATTATAAAATATTTCCTTTTAAGTCAGCAATGTTTAATAAAAATAAAATATTTTTTTTGTTTTTTTTTATGAAATTTTTGCAATAATTTAATATTATATTTATTCTAACCTAATGGGTGAGATCTGCTTGTCGGTACTAGAAACTAGTTGGAACTTTTCCATGTCCCAGAAGTTGACTACGCGATCCGCACCACAGCTGGCCAACAGGAATTCATGCGGATGGAACTTGACGCAGGCCACGGATCCGACGTGCTCGCTAAACTGCTGCAGTACACGGCCATTCCTGACATCCCACACTTTAATGCAACCTGGAATATATAAAAATACCTAATATATATAAAATGCACGGAATATATGTTGCATACGCTAATTCAAGCAAACAAAAAACTTATATGTACCATATCCGCTCTATATTTGGAGCATATGGACACCGCAAATTTCCATTTCACAGTTCAGTAAGCTCAGAATGTCTATGCCTTGTCCCTGAACACCTGTATCCAGGAGGTCCACATGAGAACATAGATGGTTTCCGGAAGCCGCCAAGCCATGAACCCACAAACTTGCTTAGACTACGGCTGTAGTACTAGAGAAATATTTAGGTGTTCAATGATCAAGATTTTTAAGGAGATTGGATGATCAGCCTTTCGCTGGACATTTTTTTTTTGAAAAACACAGTTGCCCATGATTGACTAACTTCAACTTTGCAAAACGGACTCTCTATCACATGATGTACTGATAGAGACTGAGCCATTGATGTAGATTTATACTGTGAGGAATCTAGTGGATATCGCTGATATGATTAAAGCTTTTAATAATATTAAATACGAAAAAATTACCTTCCTCTCCTCCGGATGCGATCCACTGGCCATCGGGGCTAAACTGCAGACTGTTGACGGCCATCTTGTGTCCGGCGTAGGTGCTGATGCAGCCGCGCTGGCGAGTGTCCCACAGGCGCACGGCCGTGTCACAGGAGCCCGAGGCCAGGTAGCCCCCGTACGGGTGGAAGGCCAGGCAGCGCACGGCTGCGCGGTGCCCGCTGAGCGAGCGCAGCAGCTTGGCGGCCTCCAGGTCCCAAACCTTCAGGGCGCCGCTCTGGGCACCGGCACACACCACGTCCTCCGAGTGTCCGAAGCAGACACACTCCACGGCTGTTGTGTGGCCGCTCAAGCTCTAAAAACAGTTTTTCAATCATAATGAAGATATCATAAATAGCATTAAATTAAAAATTAACTAGCGGCTTCTGGCTACTTCGCCGCATTTTAAAAATTTAAATTACCTTTCTGAATTAAAAAACAGGGATTATAAGCATATACTACTTGTAATACTTATTACATGCACACCGATCTTAATAATTCTAGTTATTTGTCAATATTAATGATGACCTCAAAAGTTGGTGGTGCCCTGAGTTTAGACAGATTCGAAAATATTTGCTTGAATATGAAATTCTCCATTGCTTACATATGAAATTCTCCAAACACATTTGTCCATTTTTACAAGATTGCAATTAAAAATTAGTCAAATAATCAATGATTATTTTGGAGTAGCGCTCCAGGGATATTATCCAACCTCACGCTATTCAAACTGACGACATCAGAACAACAGCAGGTGGGTCTTAATGAGAAATGAGTAAAGGGTTAAAAAGGATTCTATTCACCAGGGGACGGGTACAATGATAATGATTTAAAATATTTCGATTATTAAGGTAAATTCCTTTCCATGTTCATTCCATATCTGGAACATATAGTCACCACAAATTGCCGCCACTTAGTTCTGTCAACTGAAATTTATCCCAAGACATTTGTGCACCTGAACGTCATGAACACATGTGGTTTCCGACAACCTCCAGACCAAAAGCACATTTAAGTTGATTTTTTAATTGGTTTCTTTGAGGTCAGATGATTAACCCAATGCTTCCGAGGCCTGAAATTTTGGTCTTAAGGATCGACTCAACTAAAAAAAATATATAAAAACATTTCATTTTAACAAAAAACTGAAACTGTTGAAACAACATGCTTCATTTCCTTTTAAGTATGTTGACCAAGAACAGGTAATTTAAGTTACCAGCAGGCAGCCATGGCGCCCGATGGCCCAGAGGTTGACCTTATTGTCGTCTCCGCCGGTGGCCAACACCTGGCTGGACTTGTGTCCCATGGCCAAGCAATTGACATTGGCCGAATGAGCAAGAAACTCCTCTGAAAAAAACAAATACATATATTATTTAATAATAAAATGAACAATAAACATACAAAAACCGTTAATAATAATCTATATATATAAAAATGAATGTCTGTCTGTCTGTCTTTTATGCATTCCTACACCATTAACCCGATTGCGATAATACTTTGTCCAATTATAGCTTAGACTAGCAGGAAAAAGATAGGATACTCAAAATTTGATTTAATTACAAAAATTAATTGAATATTTACGTAAAACATGTTTTCATACAAGACTATTATTGTAATACAGAACGTCACTTTAAAACATTGTGTTTCCATAGCAACGCCGTAAATAAAAATTCACTCACCTGAAGTTATTATAAGTAGGTATTTTAAGTAGGTATTTTAAGTAGGTACTAACGTAAGGTACTGAATATTTTGAAACAAAATTTGATTTTCGAATAAACTATTTCAATATTTGAATTTTTGTCGACTTTTTTGATTTAGTTTTATATCGCATGGCAGAACAAATTAAAATAAATATTACATATAAATTATGTGTGATATACAATAGAAAGAGTTAATTTTGGAATTCCAATTGCTGGTCGGCTTCAGATAGTATTATATCATAATTTTAGAATTAATTTTAATTAAAAAAATTATAAATTAAAAATATTTACTTTTGATTCACAATTTATTTTAATGATTACATGTTTCGGCCTTCCTGAAGACCATCTTCAATAATGAAAAAATAAAAACAGGCCGTGGCTTATATAAGTATGGACAAGATCCTATATTAGTACACACATATTTACAGGTTGTATATGTGTGTGGGTACAACAATTGAAAAAGGTTATTTTAAAAATTAATTGGTATGTGATTAGTTTTAATGTATTAAGACATTATACAATAATAATTTTTTTGCTTTCAATTTAAAAAGATATTATAAAATACTAGGTATTATAATTTTTTAATTAAAATTAATTCTAAAATTAAAATTATTTCACCAAGTATTGTCAGTTGATAACCTTAATGTTAGTATTATATCAATCACTTTATTTTTATTTTTCAAAAGTGAATTTCAAAACGTAACATTCACTGTGAAATCAATTATGCCACCCAAACGAAAAGCAATAGGTCAAGAGTACAACTCAAGCACGAATGAAAAGGGCATCTCGAGCTTCAGAAACAGTCGAGCAAAGGAGAGCAAGATTGGAAACAGATCGAGTACACGCTGCTCAAACCCGTTCATCTGGACAGATGAGCAACGGGAAGCAAGATTGGAAACAGTTAGAGTACACACTGCTTAAACCCGTTCATCTGAAACAGATGAGCAACGGGAAGCAGGATTGGAAACAGTTAGAGTACACACTGCTCAAACCCGTTCATCTGAAACAGATGAGCAACGGGAAGCAAGATTGGAAACAGATCGAGTACGCATAGATCGTACCAGACGTACTCTGCATGCTGATTTAAATCATAGTGCTTTCCATTACGATCCTAATTATGATTAGTCTGCACCCAAGTATTGTTATTGGAAAAATTGATAAATTATGCGTGTATTGTAGTGCCTTTAAATTTGAAAATGAAACACTAGGAATGTGTTGCGCGTGTGGAAAATTGAAATTGCCAGAATTACATTCACCACCCGAACCTTTATTAACGTTGGTATCGGGTGATACAAGTGAATCAAAACATTTCTTGACAAAAATACAAAAGTACAATTCTTATCACTAGCACTGTCGAACACAAATCATTCTTCATCGTACAAATGGTCATGTTCAGCAAGTCTCAGAAACGCATCGATCGTACGATGGATTGCAATATCCGATTTTATTTTGGCAAGGAGAAGACGGATACTATTTAAACATCCCGTTGAGAAATCCACAAACAGATGAGGAAACGACTAAGAAAGTCAGTGCCATGAATTACTATTCATATCGATTGATGATTCGTGAAAACGCTGAAAATCATATCTTAAAAGGTCGACATTTGTTCCATCAATACATGTATGCGAAAATAGAAACTGAACGACTCCTCTACATTTGATTAAATCAAACCAAGTTGCGTTCCGCAGAATATATTCATTTACGCGATGCAGTTGTAAATGATGGCTGAAAAACAAAAAAACATTGTGTATCCAAAAGCACTCCAATAAATAAAAACACACGGGCGCCACTGTCAAATTTAGGTAAGAACAACATAACCTAAGTTTATTGTTTCTAATTGGCTCCGGTCACGCCTCAAGACCGACTTATCCAATCGGAATGCGAGAGGCTACCGACGAGGCGCTTCCATAAAAACTAGCGGTTCCTTTTTTTAGTGGCATAGCAACGCATGCCGGGTACACGAAAGTAAATAATAAAATATAATATAAGTAAAATCAATAAATACTAATTTATAAATGACGTTAAAAATGTTCCTTAGTAAAGTTTCCCATTGACATTTTTTTTTTTGACACAAGTTCAAAACAAAATGCATATTGAGCTAATTTTATATAAAAAATATGTTTTCTCTAATTCAAAATGAATTGTTCGAATTAGATTAGATAAATTTGGGTTCAATTAAACCACTACAATGGCTGGATTTCCCAAAATATTTTATAACATTAAAACATTTTATGTTAAAATATTATATGTTAAAATACTTTAAAACATTATACATATGCATAAAAACATATATCTTTTTAAATATTTTAATTTGAAACGTTATATATATATAATCTTTATTTTATGTAAGTCATTTTATGAAATACTAATATAATTCCATTCTGAATTAATATTTAAACAATCATAAAAATTGTAGACCCAGTGCTCCATATGCAATGGATCCTTAATATAATAATAATCATGTGGTCCTTTGTCGAGTCTGACTCAACATTCATTTTATTTAGGTGGATCCTATGTCGAGTTATACTTGCCGTTTAATATAACGGTAACTAAAAACCCAAATCGCAGAGAAAAAATTATTTCTTTTGGGTATACTTTAAAACATTTTTATACCTCTTTATAAAAGAGAATATTTTAATTTGAGGACCGTGGAGGATTTATTGATTTAAGGATCGAAAAGTATTAATACTACTTTCAAAAGTTATTTTCAAGACTAATAAATCGAATATTGATGTACTTACACAAATACTTTATTCTCATAAATTAATAATTATTTTTATTTAGCTTTCCCATAATTAATAATGCAAGCCATAATAAGCAAATACATGTATTTTGAGTATATTTTATGATACACAACTAGAAATGTGTTCAAATACATCAACAGATGGCAACTTATAGGTTAGGTTAAAAAATATCAGGTATTTATGTTTACACCTAGAAAACCCTGAGCTTTAATAATAACATTTCTCGTTAGAAAAATAATAAAACTCGAGGTCACTTTATTGCAAATGACACATTATTGAAAAATAAAGTAATATATTGACTGTTTACAATTGATAAGTTATTTTACAATTTCACTTACGCAATTTCCATGTTCTCTTGACAGATGATCCCATGATGCATTTGAAGGAAGTGTACCTAATCAAAGTATTATTAATGTTTGTTTCCCATCAAGAGCCCCTTCTAAGGGTTTCGGATTATTTTATTATTTTCTGTCAACGACAAAAGTCGCCTCCCACAGACACAGGTCAAGGACAGAAAACGTGACAAATTTATTATGTAAATGAAGTATTTGGTAGGTAGTAATATAATTTAAAAACTAATCACGGGTATGTAATTTATTATATATGCTGTCTTATAAATATTTTTCAATTGGATTCATTTTATGATAAATTCTCTTTTTGATATGTTCTGTATTTAAGGTAACCTATTTACTTCTAGAGTAACATTATTTAATAATTATTTATACAACTTCAAAATTAAAATAAGTAAAGTGCACAATTTAAGCAAATTATAAATAACTTATCCATGTATATTTATTTTTAAGAATAATTACATAAGATATAAATGAAAATATTTTCAATCTTGTAATTTTATTATGTTGGTAACTTAACAAAAGGTACAGAGTAGCAACATTTTATCTGTCACTTTAAATACATAATAACCTATGTTTCAATCCAGTGAATGTTTTGTACACAATTTCAAAAAATATATGTAGCCATTTTCCTTTAATATTGTATGCGAATAACTAAATTACTACAAATTTAACAATGATAGCTACTACGAGACTGCACAATATTTTCTTCCAAAAGAATATCATATCCAGGTTGGCAATGACATATACGCAAGGACAAGAACCAGAATCAAATATTAGGGAATATTTTTATTACATTGATCATCAAGGAATGGTACAAAATTTTATAACAATTATTGTATAACGTCGGTTTATCCTACAATTATAACCCTTAATAAATGATTTTTACATTATTTTCAGCTTTTTCTTGACGACTCAAAAATGAAAAACTTTACTTCCTGCTTTAAAGAGAAAAAATTTCTTCACTTTTTCTTCAGAAATATCAAGAAAAACAGTACCGACCGATACACTGCAGACTTTCCATACATATCACTTTGTGGAAAGGAACGTAATTTCATTAGATGTGATGACCGGCCAATTGTATTTACCCAAATCATAAAAAAGCAACATGACCATCTGTCTTACGGCCACACAGGTGAACTTCTCACCTGCCCATTCTCACCAAAGAAAATTTACATGCTCCCAGAAACAGGCCGGGTCTATCACCCCGCTCCAGAGAAGGCGGGTTCCATTGGTCTTGTACGATCCCAGCTAGCCATTGAACTGAGCAAGAGATTTTGGTTCAGAGATGGAGAGAATAACCCGCCAACACATTTTGAATGGAATGGGGAGATTCACAAGTTAGACCAAGATTGGTTTAAGGCAGCAGAATTGAAAAATGATGAAAGATGATGTTTAGCATTTTTATAAATTTTATTTATAACATCACAGGATCATTGTTCATTTTGATGTACAATTAATATATGTAATAATGTTTGTATATACGGATAACCGCTTTTGTCATTTATTAGTTTGTTTATAAGTTAAATATAATATTATTGCCACAAGTCTTTGATATAATTATTTGCACATTTATAGTATTTACAATATCAGTTAAATTACCTATTATAATTATTAAAAGAAACTATTGCTATGAAAACAATGAAATATTATAAAAACAAAGTTAATGGACCATAATAATGAAACATACAAATTACACATTGATAAACAAATATTAGGATAATATTTAAATTAATAACAAATAGGAATTACATTTCTACGGGTCGAATTATCAATTTAATAAATTCTGTAGTAATATAAATAAATCAGTAGCTTAAATAGACAGTCATATTAAGTTAATTGAGTAATGAAAATAGTGAGCACAAGAATAGGCAAATCAATGAAATTAAATAAATTATTTTTATAAAACTATCAAACAATCAAATCATGATAAAACCTTTTTAGTTGCTATTATGAAGATATTATTTATGAAATGTAAACTATTTATGTATACGATGATGTATGTTTTATATTTATGGTTAGAAACATTTGTAGCTGTTCATATAAAATGATAAAATAAACGTAGTTCCATCCAATAGTCAATGGATAATAAAATTATTTAACTATTTCAACATAAAAGGCTACTAGTTTTATAAATATTTAGTTATTATGTTGCTATACACATTTATGCTGCAGCATGTTAGGATATTAAAATGAAGCATCAAACCCAAAAGCAGGTTTAACTAATAAAAAATAGCACAAAATAAACTCAAGTATTGAAAATAGGAAAGTTTTCTCTAAAGGTTTTATCAAAACTAATTTAAATTTTAAAGGAAAATAAAAAAGGTTGATGAAATAAAATCTCATTTGATGTGAGGGGCCCTCATCTGGCATCTTCGTCATCATCATTTGACTTGGTGAAGGGCTGGAATGTTCCCGGCTGGACCCAGGACAGACCTTGTCCCGGCGAGCCGCTGGCCGGGCTGCTCGGCCTCAGCATGGAGGCGCGCACTGACTCGTGCACCGAAGGGTCATATGGAGTGAAGCTGATGTAGTGCTTATCTGCAGTAGGAGGCTCATCATACAGCTGGTCCATACTGAGCATTACACTCTCTTTAGCTTTCTCTGTAAAGAGTACCCTGTTTGATTTGTACCTGTAATACATTAAAAAAAAATATTACAATGCATAATTTTAATAAAAAAAATATTTATCAAGTAAAAATTGATGGACAAAAATGTCTTAGTCAATATTTGAGGTACTATGGGTAATTCCTTATTTAGTGGCCTAAAATTTAGTTGGAATTTTTTGTAGGAGTTATATGTACTCTTACATCAAAACTGTTTATCTGAGGTTAACACTTAATAAAGTAAAATGATAACACATAATGTTTATCTTTTTAAAATCATACATTTTTCTCAACAAACTTTTCATAATGACATTTAATTAAGACCATTTCACTAGCATAAAAATATTTACTGGCAAAACATCATATTCAGCTAGTTCAATACACAGTACTTACTGTTTCAGAGCTTCAGGATTTGCTGGCATTTTTACATTAATGTTTTGAAAAGTCCAATGAATGTATTTCAATATCTGCCAAATATGATTGGTAGATTTTGTCCATTTGGGAAAAACCTCAGCTAGTGCCATCACACCAGTGTTAGGGTCTACAGCCGGATGAAAAATCTGGGATTGGAATGTTACACTCTGAAAAAATAAATAGAATTAAGATTATATTATCTTCTGTAACTATTATCGTGAAGATATTTGTATTGAATTATTAAGTAAACTCGGATATGTGCATTTCAAAGACTACTGATGAAAACAAGAGAATTATAACAGTTATATGTTAGTCGCCTGGTAAAATATTGGTAATAGCAAGAGGCAATTCAAAATAACAATAAAGAAACTTCACATCAAATTAGAATCTTATATCCACACTTCAAGAGTAAGTTTGTTACCAATTGCTAGTAATATTAAGTAATGACCTAACAATTTTATTCAGATTCTTAATTGTTTAACCTATCATTATCAATTGAGCTGTCATCACATATATTAATAAATGAAAAAACATATATGTACTCACTGGACAGTCGCATTCTGGAAACGTTTTAGGTAATGTCACTGTGAATCTGAAAACACCACCTTCATAGCAACCATTCCGGACGAAGACCACTCCAAACCACACTGAAAAATGCAATTTTATTTACTAGTTTAATCAGCAACACTACATATTTTCACTGTATTGAATGGGTTAACCTAAAAATGTTTCCAGGAAACAAACCTGAAGATTTATTTATGTGATTAAGATAAAATACTATTTTTTATATATATAATCGTGTCGGAAACAACAGGGTCAGATCCTGTCTGCCCAAAAGTGGGCGACGTCGATGGCGTTACTTCTGGCCATCATCAGGTCTTCCTGGGTGCAGCTATTCGGGCACAGCGCACACTCCAGAAGGTGTGACATGGTCTGCTCTACGCCGCAGTCACATTCAGTCGGTCCGCTGTAAAACTGCCAGGCTTTCATTTGTGTCGTCGTCTTGCATACTCCAGTCTGAACTCTGTTAAGGGAGCTCCATATATTCCACTATTGGTCATGTCCAGGGGCTAGGTCCTCTTTCGGGGCAATCCAAGTATTCCCCTCAGTTGCGCTTCTCCACATGTTCAGCCGCAGGGTAACCTCAGGTATCACCAGTTCCGTTGTCGACTGTAGAAAACTTCTTCTTGATTTGAGCCGTGTGGTTATCTTTTGATACCCAAACATAGGGTAGAGTGCGTCGTGGGTTGCTTTGGTGAGCTCCTTCTTGGTAGTAATTTCTCGCCGTATGTTTGGTGGGGCAATGCCCGAGAGTTGATATAGCTTGGATATTGGGGTAGGTTTTAGGCACCCCGTAACCAATAAAATACTATGATACATTTAAAGAGATAATGACTGCCCCAATACTTACAAAATGAATTTTCAAATGAAGGTATTACATAAACTCCATGCAAGTTTTCGCTTTGAAGCATTTTGCTGCAATAAAAATAAGTGAATTAAATATAAAAAAGTATTAAAATTATATAATCATTTGAAATATATTATATTGTTAGATAACAAACAAATGATGTCGAAATATTTAATTTTTAAGTGGGAGAAAAGTGAAAGTTTTAATTACTGTGCTAGGAATTATCTACACAATCTTGGTGAATAACAAAGACTGAAAAACCAAATAAAGATATTATTATTTATTTTGATAATATGTGATCAAAGGTCACATGAAAATATCTTACTGATAAATTATAATTAGCACGATTAGTAAGACAACTCGGAAATTAGAAATATGTTTCATTATAAAAATGGGATAAAAAAAATGCTAATGGCTTTAGGTTAAAAATCACTACCAAATACACAACAAATAATTAAAATGAGATGGTTTTAATATTAGAAAAATACAATATATAATAAATTGGTTATTGAAGGTACTGTTGGATACTTACTATTCCGCTATTATGCTATATTCTTGCTGAAAGAGTTTATAAAGTTTCATGGTATCTGCACTGGTAGTTATGGATGTTTTGTCAATAACAGACTTGGAAGAGTGTTGATCAAAACTCCCGTCTTGGTTAGACATATTGAGAGAATCGTGTTGGGAAAAACCATCGCTCTTGTCCCTGCTCTATATAAAAATAAATTAACATAATTAATCACAGTTTAAATGTGAAATAATATAAAATATTAATGATAAAGAAATAATAAACAGAAGGAAGTACTAACCTTGGAGCTGGCTGCTATTGCTGTGTACATTTTCGTTTTTATTTATGTCTAATGAAAATATAACAAATTAATGGGTAACGACAATGTATGTATTATCACATCTCGATATCAGATATGACAATTCCTCTGTCTATTATAGTTAATGTTGTTTGATCGTGACACAAATGATCAACTCCCATTATTTTTGACGTACGTTAGGTGATACCAGAACACAAAATAAGTAGAATGGCTAATCGCATTAGTACTTCACATATGGTCTTTTACATAATGAAATGGAACTAATGATGGTCCTAATAATAAATAGTACTCAAGTCAAATAAAATTTACAAAAAATGTAGAAACTTTCATATAAATGCTAAATGAACAACTGAGATTTGTTCTAATCTATAGATTAGAACAAATACTATAGTATAGTGGGGCAACTTTCTGAAAGGTTTTTATTTCCTGGGGATATATCTACATATATTAGAGGAATTAAATTACCATGATCCTTATGATAATTTGAAAAGTTACTCTCTTTTAATAAGGATGTTTATGTGTTTTCTTAATTTTATCAATATTAATACAACCCTCGTTCCTACTTTTTATTTGTTCTTTATATGATAAAACTAATAAAAATGATAAATTGTTAATAGATTAAACAATTTAGTGTGAATAATAAAATATCTTCAACATTCACTACCAATTTCTCATAGTTTAGGTAAGCCTAAGTATTACAGGGCTAGGAAAATTGTTTTGATTTTAAGAAATAAAATTAAAATGTTAAAATAAAACCCTTTCATTACGGCTAGGTTTGAATACAAATTATACTGTCAATTATAAAACTAGTATTTGAAGCATAAATGTACTTATCTGGTCTATTTTCATATATCACATTGGTTCTTGTATCCTTTAGCTATCAGATGATGCATAAAAAACTATTGTAAGAAAGTAGCAAAACGATATATCACGTGAACCGATGTCAATGATCGGGGAATCTTATGACAGCATATGCCAACAACGATGCGAAAGGATTAAGAAGTATTCCGATGTTTGGCGGTATAATTAAGGTAGAAACTTTTAAAAACATTTGTTTTTCATTGACAGACCAGTCATATATTAATGTTCAGCAAAACCGTGGCAAGATTTATATCAGCTGAAGTGGGAAGTATGGGGGAATAATTTTGAAGAAAGGAAAACGACTGTGTTAAAATAGTTAAATTTATTAAATCAACTTTTTGAGTGTTCAGTGAGAATGAATTTAAAATAGCTGTTGTTTATTGGCAGAATAGTTTTTTTTCTAAGTATGTGCTATATAATATATAACTTCTCCTCTGCCAGAATGACACCACGTACTTAATACATATAATACCATAACTAAAACTAGTAATATGTGAAAGTTTATATCCTATTTTTGTTTTATTAGGTCGTAAAACGTCTTTTCGGTGCATTTTTTTTGTTGTTGTAGGAATAGTAAGTCACTAGAGTAATTATATATGTTAATTCTTAATTCTAGTCCATTATCTATTAGGTACATTATTCTTTAAGGCTCTCTTCTGCTATCATAAATCTATGCTTTTAAGCGAGCTGTCAAAAATCACGCGTGCACCAAAGTGTCAAATATCTTTGTGTGAAGAGAGGTTATAGTAGACAACAACATTTAAAATTTATATATATTGCTATAATTATCATATCATTTTTCACTTAAAACTCTTTTATTTTGGAATCTTGAACGAATATCATCAAAATGGCTCGACAACAAAACAAGACGAAACTTTCCAAGTCCATTTTGGAAATGAAATTCATGAAACGAACGAAAGAAAAAGTCGACAAGGAATTGGAGGACACAGAGGGACGCGACATGTACTCGCACGAAATTACTACTGAGATGCGCCAGGGGGCGGGGAGCTTTGTCATCGAACCGAGTTACGTCTTTTGCGAGGATTTATTAGTCGGCAGACTGTCCTTCCGTGGCATGAACCCGGAGATCGAAAGAATTATGGAACTGGAAAACGCTGAATTAACTAGAGAATCTGAAAAACGTGGCGAAACGGAAGTCTCCGATTATGAAATGGCAGCATTTTACAATCCCCTGGTTCAAACGATAAATTCAAAGTTTAAGAAACAATCCCAACCTCCACAATCTGGCCCGGCGCCTCAGTGGAAAGGAAAACATAAGCGGGGCTTCTCTCCGGAAGAAGAAACCAAAAAGAGGGTAAAACTTGATGATTCCGCACAAAAATCAAATGACTCCCCATCAGCTCATCATAAAAGCAAAAAGCAAAAATTCATGAGACCTCAAGATGTTTAATATTATTGTACTATAAAAGTAGACCTTCAACTGACTCAGCGCGACCACGTCAAAAGTACCAGTCAATACTGTTACTAATAAATATAGTTAACCCTCCTATAATGCATATAACGTTCCCTTCTATAGTGCATATTTTGGGTTGAACCACCTCTTCGGAGTATCTGATCCAGGCCTTGGAAGCATCGGGCTAATCATCAGATATTATGAAAACGCTCTAGGAGGGTTGATTGTAATATAAAAATATATATAAAGTATGCAGGTAGGTGGAACATACAGTGGAAATCGGTCAAAACTAAATTATGACATGTTTTATTTTGTGACCAGGGTATTATTAACTGATATTCATATTAAACGATTTCTAGTGTATATTTTTAGCTTTTAATTTTAAGCCGATATTAATAAATGTTGGTAACACTTTATTGTATCAAGTTTTATTAAACCAACAAATGCTATATAAAATCAAAACTATGTTATAACTGATATTGGTTCTAAGATTAACTTTTTATTATTAGATTTACAATTTTACCAGTATGAATGCCACACACTTTTTGATCATTTTAACAGATAATTTTAATTCTACTGGCAAATAAAACATTTTGAATTAATAATTAAATATACATATACCATACATAAAATTCTATTTTTCAACGCGTCAATCCAACCACAAAAATAACGGCAGAAGCGGGATGCGAACCGCGGACCTTGGAAACCAACTATGCCCAGGTGTTCATACCGCTCAGCCGACTCGGCTATTACTATGCCTAGGTATAGTAATAGGCATAGTAATAGCCGAGTCGGCTGAGCGGTATGAATACCTGGGCATAGTTGGTTTCCAAGGTCCGCGGTTCGCATCCCGCTTCTGCCGTTATATTTGTGTTTGGATTGACGCGTTGGAAAAAAATAATTTTATGTATAGTATATGTATATTTAATTATTAATAATATTGTAATATAGTAAATGATCTATAAAAGTAGATTAGAATATTGAAATAATAAAATAATATTCTAATAAAAAATTTAAAAAATCCATAAAACATTTTGATGTAAACACATTTAGGCAAAATGCCGTGTCTTGAACATTATTAAAGTCTAAACCCACTACAATGTGTTTTGGATAAAAAAAAATTAAACCAAATTGTACACATTAGTAGGTAGTTTAACTTTGATTTTGCTGTCGAGATCAACATAAAACGTGTGAAAAATCCATTTTTCATTGTAAAATAGTGAATCTGATAATAATGATGATTATTAAGTATCACCACTCTTCATTCATAACATTCAGTTTTTACATAACTTGATAACAATAAGTGAATTGTTATCTTAATATTTTTAAAGATTTCATTTTTGAAATTTATTATTTTTGATTAGAATTCTCCTCAAACTTTTTTTTGTCTCCTGTCTATAGGCTTCAATATGGTTTTATCAATATATTTACCTCGCAGCGGATGTATCTGACCCATTGACATTTTATTGGCATATTCAGTTATGTCGACTACGTTTTTAATTCTGCACAAATGTATTTACTTTCTGCAGATAATGACTGACAACTCTCAATGTATGTGGAGAGATTTTGAGATTCAAGTCTTAAGAGTAAAGTAAGAACTATAATTATGTGATGTGTATCATTCATGTAATAACAATAGTTTTCTTGCACAATATTATTAGTATCTAAAAATCTATTTATAAAATAAATATAATTTTCCCAATATCAGCTTTTAAAATAATCTCTACTACATAAAATATTTTCATTTTGCCCTTTTACAAATGTTAAAAAAATATTTTTCCATAAAAAAAACATATGTCATATTTTTTATGTATCTTCAATCAAATCATTCGACTGTCTCGAGTGAAAAATATTCAAGAACAATTATATTATACATTCTACCCATGTTTTTTTTTTTCAAAATATGGGAGTACAATATAAAAAATAAAAAATATTAAATGATTCAATATTAATCATACTGTCAATAATGAAAAAAAGGTTACTTGTGTATTAGGTTTACTCATCTTGCCCTTTGTGCTAACTGACATACATGCTAATTTGAATTAAAGTCGTGCACACATCTGTCGAATAAATAATTTTATTTTAAAAGTAGTATATACATATTACATTAGCTTACGTTACACTAGAGCGGTTAAAATTTTGATTATATCATCTAACATGGCTTAGAACAAGCCGGAATTATTTTATATTTCTTTCCAATTAAGAAAAAGGACCGAAAAGGCGCCTACTTTAAAAATACTTGCACACCATGATTGTTTGCATGCGGTACAACGGGTGAACCTAAGACACAAGTCAAATAAATATAGTATGGTTAACTATGTAAGTACATATTGATTTTGGTAAAAGATGTATCATTTTAAATAAATAAATAATTAAAAAATGTTTGTTTTATTATTTAAATAGGCCTATTTAAGAAATATCATTATTTTTAACATAAAATTTTATAAATGTTGAAAATATATATTCACTGAAAAAAACATTTTTGAAAAATTCACAATTAATTATTATGATGACAGTACTATAAAAAAATATAGGCTTTTGTACCAAAATAGTGTTAACTCCAAAAAATCGATAAAATATTTTTGAATTAATAATTATTTGTAATTTTAAATAAAATTAGCTTATTAAAATACTAAGCATATTTCTTATGTTGATTACATCATAACTCTTTTAAAGTATACATAAATAATACAGTTTGTTAATTTATAATAAAAATTAAAACCATTAATAAAATTCTACAATTTGATGTAGTGAGACATTCCGAGTATTAATAATAAAATAGCTATAACGGTTAGGGCCAAACACAAGTACCGCCCTGTGATAGGGACTCTAAACAATCTCGCTGACAGCCGAAGGGAAGATGCATAAATCAGTACTGTGTTGAGTTCTTCTTGTGGAGTCTCTTGATGAAGAAATGGTCGAACACTAATTTCATGTCCAACACATTGCGTCATCGAGCAAGCCGTGGTGAGTCTGGCTGCCTTCAATGTAAAATAAAAGTTGTTTATTATGAAAGAATCCAATTAATGTGATATACTCAAATAGTCATTTGTATTAGTTAATAGAAATAACTTACAGATACGAAAGGAACTGCAGAAGCCAAGAGCCATAATGCTTCATTCAATATACTTATTCCAAAGAGAGATTTTGTAAATATATCGATTTTATCTGCATTTAAAAACCACGATATACCCGAAAAGGCCCAGGACATATTGAGCATTGTAAATAAACATATTGCTGGAGCTAATACTTCATTCAGGTGACGAAGTAATTTTTTAAATTCGGCCACTTCCTAAAATGATTATCAACTTATCAATAAGGTTATAATTGTAATGTCTCAGTCAAATATTATTCTTGGATCATTTTTCCTACCCTCATCCAATCTAAAGATGAAATGGTTCGTGTCAGTAAACGGTTCCTGAGAAAATGCAAATGTGCGGTTAGGAGCTGCGCTTGCAGGCAATAACTAGTGATGATTGTCGCCTGCACCATGTCCTGAGTTAAAGAAGATACTAAAAGTAATATTTTCCCTACTTTTTTCATGTCTTCTGAGCTGAAATTATATTTTGTATTAAAGTTATCCATTTATTGCTACATAAATCACTTATATTTAATTATCAAATCACTTATTTACCTCTCATTTATCCAGAGAAATGAAATGTTTCCTTTGGCAACCATTAAGCTGACAGTACTTAATGACAACAGCATCCAAATAATACCTAAAATTATGTACAGCCAGAGTGTTCTTAATAATCTTCTTGGGCTTGTGTATGGAGTTCCTTGTGGGGGAAATGAAGATAGCAAAAACACCTGAAATTATTCAATAATATTACAATGTAATAATGAAAATAATTTTATATGTGTACATTGAATACCAAAATATATATATTCAATCCACAATTTAATATGGGTACACGGTAACTCTTCGGGCCATCGTGAGGGTATGATGTGACCAAATTCAAATAGGAAACAACTTCACAGGGCTTAAAACCTCAAAAGCTGTAAATCACAAATCTTGCCTTTGAAAGTACTGTATTTTATATGATAAATTAAGTTGTCAAATAATATATATTGAATAACTACCCTTTCCATGAGGTGCTGCAGCTGCTCATTGTCAGACACCCTGAATAAGTAAACCGCATAAACATAACCAGAGAAGTGCAGTATGCTTGGACATATATATGTGAAGACCGGGCTTCCATAACAAATATTTTCATAAGAACTTAAATAAGGTGTTTTCATTACAAATATTTTATTACCAAAACCACGGTCTCTTCTGAAAAAAGTAACATTCAATTTTAGCCATTTTAAAATGAAAATCATGTATGCCCATATAAGGTTTATATTGCCTTGGGTAAAATACTATTATATAATATACTGTGTATTTACATGAAAATAACTTGTATATTCTTTGACTACTAAATATTTTGTTAATTCATTGTAATATTTATAATATTAATCACAAACCTAAAACATGACATGTATTGAAGAACATATCCAATGCATATCAATACAGCTATTTGCAGGGTGTGATAATGGGACAATACAAGTAAAACCTTTGAATTTTGAAGTTGATCTAGTGATACAGGGCGTAATCCCATTAATGATAAAAACTTCAGGTATGGATATAAAATCTAAAATCAAATAAAAATCAATAAACATATATTTACTAGCTACATTATAAAACAATGTATAATGCAACACTATAACAGTATAAAAAACATTATTATTTTACCTTCGACTTACAGTAGAATAATACAGCAGAAGTACTCATTAGTTCATTATCTGTAACTTCTGTTATTTCTCCAATCTAAAATTATAAATAAAAATCCCTAATTTTTTTTGTATTCCTTCTTAATAGTAATTCTAATTGAAATTCACACCAAATTTTATTGTTTCAAACAAAATAACTTTGATTACGGTAAGTGCTTAAAAATAATAAAAATGTAAAAGACATTAATCAACATTACCTATGGCTAATTCATAAAAAAAAAAAAAATTGCAAAACTTACATCAAGGCTATTCATATCACTGCAGGGATTTGAATTTTCCATCTTCTGCTTTTCAACTATTGCAGCTATTTTTGAATGTCCTTTATCATCAGCATTTTCTTTGGTGCTGCTATTTATTTCTTCAGTTGTACCTGCATCACTCGACATATTTGTTAAAACTCCTCAACAATTTTCCACCAAGTAAAAAAAATGTTTTTACACTATCAATTGTAGCACATATTATCTGAAATAAATTTAAAAAATAAAAAAATACAACAATAACATTTTTATTGTTTGGTGTTAAAAATTTTGCAAACTCACTAGTATTTTTGTCATATTTAAGGTTGATAATTTAATAAAAGTAACATGATGAATAACAGCAAGTCTTCTTCTATTGTGTGACTGTCTATATTATGTAAAATTATTTGTGATGAATGTTTTAAGTAATAATCATGTTGATAACCTTATATTTAGATAAACAATAACCTTTCTTGAGGTGAGTTTGACACTTTAATTTTTATTGTATTCTCTATTATATTTTTATAAGTTTCCTATTCTTTTTTTAAAGGTATATTCGTTTATCATTTACATAATAAAATAACATTACTTTCACATTAGTGAACAATTGTTTATATTATGCTTTTGTCATAAAAAAGAAAGTATTAATTGTAAAGTCATGAAATTTTAGATAAATTGATAACCTTTATGTAACAAGATTGTTACCGGCCATTGTTGGTTCCCAAATTTGCCCTCCTCCCCTCCCATCCACATAAAAATATTTTGAAAGATGCCAATTACAATAGAAAATTAATACTGTTGCAGAAGTATTTTTCTGACCATAACTTTTGTATGTGGCAGATTTTAAGCCCACAACTACAAACATGATTATTTTTCATAATTATATTTGTCATTGTATTGGCCAATTAAATTATATTTAATGCAGCTTTGAATATATGTTTTAAACCTACAGGAGCTATGATAAATAAATGCGCACTAGACGAAATTTAATAAACGGTATATACTATTGACTCATTTATCTCTTATGTTATTTGTTTTTTCCTAGATTTTTTTTTCATTAAATTATTCAATTATAAAAGTACTGGCTAAATATAATTATATTCAAAAGAAAAGTAAATATGTTATTAAAAAAGAGCCCAATATGAAATATATAACTAAATAAATATTCTATGCATAAATAGTGTCCAAAGAAAGGATTATAAACATTCAAAAATATATATATTACTATTTGTATATTTATTTTAATATGTTCATTAGTTTTAAGTAAAAAGTTTTTTTTAATCTATAAGCTTATAACACTTGTCCTTAATGTAAAAAAAGTACTTATTTGTCTATTATTACCATGAATAAAGAAATTAAATATATATATGACAAATAAATATATCTATAATTAAGTTAGTGGCAAAAAATTAAAAGTTATATGTTCTCCTTGAATTATACAATATGTAAAACATTGTACTATAACCATGAAACACCGCCTCCCAGAATCTGCTGCTCGGGCACCCCTCCCATCGCTCTACAGATCCGCAAGTGACTATGTCATTACTTAATTCAAGTAACTTCATTTATTTATTTTAAAGTTTTATAAGAAGATGATTTTAATTATGAAGTAATCCGCTACACTTAGTGTTCATTTTAAAATACTGGGATAATAGTCTAAGAACTAATACTAATATTTACACCAATTGCCTTGCCAGATTAACTCTTTGTAGTGTTTATTAATGTTTACAAAAATTTTAAGAATCAGTATACTCATATTTTTGGAAACTTAACAAGGAAAAATTGTTTCATAAAAACATAAGATAATCGCATTAAAAAACCAAGATGATGCTTAAAATTAAAATATTTGATCAGCTCAAAAAAAATAACAATCACATTTAGTTGCACTGACAAAGAATTGTACTTAATATGCATTGAATAATGAGATAAGAGATTATTAATTATATTACTTACTTCTATTTTTAGGATAACCTTTTAACCTTTTCATTTTGGAGAAAAAGATTTAATGTAATTTGATAATATGTAATGCAATATTTATTTGTTCCGGGGGCATTCATTAATCTTTATTAATATTTAATTTTATACATTATCACAACTCAAAACTTTAAAAATAAGAAAAAATCATGTCAAAATGATACAAGGAACAATTATATAACCCTTATATATAAGGAAAATAAAAAATAAAACATAGATTAAATTATTTATTTCATATGATTTACATTCTAAAATAATCTTATTTATTATCTACGCTTATCTTTATTATTATCTACGCTTCCTAGTTTTTTGAGGCTTGAATGTTGCTCGCCCCAGATGAGCTGTCGGTCGGAAAACTTTTTTCCTGTCTTCTCTATGTTTCTTGTCATTAGCTTTGCGTTCTTTCTCCTCCCTGTCTCCTTTCATGCTGAATGACATTTCTCTATTTCCAATGGACCCGAGGAATTTAACATTGTTATTTTCATGTTTCAACCGGTCCCCAAGACTGCTCCTAAAAATATTTAATAAAATTATAATTTCAATTGAAGATAATAATGTAACATTATTCATCTCGATACGAAAACACTTTTCCATTCTCCAAACTACGTTTTGTGTCCTACCCTTGATTTCCCAAATATATACAGTACAAGACACAATAAAAAATACACACAAGCACAATTAATAAACAATAAGACACTAAAACTACAAGTTTCCATCTGACAACATATCACTGTGTTCCAGGTCTAATAGATCCTCCTTAACGAATCTACGCCATCCCACAAGGCATGCTATACGACAAGAAATTTAAAGATAAGACTCCTTGTTTTTGAGACAGTTAAATTTGATTGTGTCTTCAGTTTTTCTAAATCAAATGTAATTAACTTATACATAGAGACCAAAAAATCTACTTACTTGTCAAATTTCCTGGATAGATTACGTATGCCCTTAAATCCACCCTTAAACTCTTGACCAGCCTTTAATTCATAGAACTTGGGAGCTGCAGCTTTGTTGGCTGATTCTACATATTCTTCATCTTGCCTCTTCTTCAGGATAGCTTGCTGAGCAAGCTTCAGTTTGTTTTTAGTATCTGCGGTCCATGTATGTTCATCATCTGAACTATCATCAACACCACTCTCAGAGTTGTTATATAATTCATCATCTGAATTTGCTTTTTCATCATTATTTGTGTCCTACAAAAAGTTTATTGTTTAAATTAAAATAAATTAAATTCATTTACTTGAAATTTTTGACAATAAATTAAATTTATAATAAATAATACCTCGACTGGTTCGAACTGTTCTATAACAGCTTTCTTTGCAGCCTTGCTGTTGAGCTTCAGTGAAGACAGAACTGGATTAAGAAGTCTGTACTCCTCAGATTCCTTGTCAACCTCAAAATCTGGATTAGCAAATAGAGCCTGGAAAAGTAATTTCACATATTTATAATTATTAATACACTAATAATATATTTCATAATTATATCATTCTAAATAATTTTATATTAAAATATATTTTCATTCATCATCATCATCAGCCTGTGTCCGTCCACTGTTGAACGTAGGCCTCCCGCATGAGTCTCCATCCTCTTCATTCCTCCGCCTTCCCCATTATTATTGATAAATTAATAATACATAATGCCAACTTAACTCTGCTTGTAAAACAAATAACACTATTTTTCTACCTTAAATCTGTTGTCAGAAAGGATATCCCCGGTTTTAGTTTTCTTTTTCTTGATCAGATACTCGTTTGACATCAGTTTGGCGGCCAGGTCTCGGTTGACAGCTGGTAACTCTGTAGTTAACTTCAGTCTAGATGGCCTCTCTTGTTCTAACTTTTCACGTATTCTACGTTTTTTAAACTCTTCAAAAGCAAATGGATCAGCAATAGACTTGGCTTTTTTGTATAATCGTACATCAACGAAATATCTGGGGAAAAAATGAGTATTAAAAGTAAATTATAAGTAGATTTTTTAATGTCCACATCACATTAAAGTAAATGAATATTATGGTACGTTTTGAAATTCATAAAAAACATACCCATGCATATATGCTCGAAGTAAGTTAGTTCCCATTAAATGTCCTAATCCTAGCGTATCTAATTCTTGACGTGTGATAAACTTGTAATCATCATAAATGTTTTGCGATGCTGTTGATTCAAGCTCTTCTGTTATATTATCCAAGAAGGCACACCAGCGAGGAGCCGGACCTACGGATAACAAAATGTTATAATATCATCATTTATTATTGATTATAATAATAATTATAATTTAATTAGAACAAAAACATAATAATTTATAATTAATGTATCAAATGACATATTGAATATTTGAGCTGCACGTTTTACAATAATTCCATGCTTACCTAACGATGGAATATAATATGTTAGCATTTTAGGATCCTCATTTGCCATGAAAAGTAGACCAGACCCGGGAACCACACAGAGATTGTTGAGGTCGTGTGTAGCTTCTATACTTGTATATTGCTTTGCCTAAAATTTGAATTATTGAAAATAATTACAAATCTTTTTAAATTTTATTTAATATTATTCCAATTCAATGTGTGCATTAATTACCGTATTTCTGTCCCAAATTTTTAAAACTGAACTGTCCATAGAGTAAACATAATCTTGATCCTTGTGAAACACGACGTCTTTAATGGGTAGACCGTTCATATGATCTTTAACAAGCAGTGGTTTGCTGGAACGGATGTCATAAAGAATGACATGGCCTGTGGAAGTGCCGACACCCAAGGATAACGCACCGTGACTGCTCAATGCTGATATGTAAGGTAATCCATCCATTCTGAAATGATATTAAAGCAGTGTTAGCCAATAATAATTGATTTATACAGGTTAAGATACTTTTAAAATTTCCTTAATTGTGATGTGCAACTGCTAGGCATTGCTGTCTAATAATTTATCTAATAATTAAATTCTTTAAAAAATGTAACCAATTCTTGTTTCAGATTTTAGGTGTTTCTTCATAATTAAAATGTAAGCATACATTTTAATAAAAAAACAATATTAAGAATAATCAATACTTTTAAAGGGCACATCAGAAATATTTAGTAAAATTGAGAACAAATTGACCAGTACTTTTAAACTTTTACCAATGTGTCACACATCAATCATTATAATGTTTATAAAACCAATACGTGAGAAAGTAGTTTGGAGCGAGAGACAATGTTATTCTTGTCCTGCTGTCTCTATAGTTTGCTATATGGGAGCGTAGCAAACAGTATGGTAAAGGTTACATCAAAAATATATATATATCTGTGTCAATGTTACTTTTATAATAATCTTACTTGTTGTCAACGTCCGCACAATGTATGGCACAATCCATGGAAGCCTGAAGAGTCCTGGAGCGAGGGTCCCAGCCTTCCAGCTTACCCTCCTGTGTGCCGACCACCACTAGCCCGTGCTCTTGGTTGATGACGCACTTATTGATGCTACTCGCACTGGTGACATATGGTGACATGAACTGGCCTGCTTCCAAATTAAGACGGTATATATCCTGTAATAACAAAAAAATATTTCTGAAAATTAAGTGTAAAGGTTTACTTATTGCAAGTAGAAAAAAAATATCTTTTTAATTAGTTTGATCATTTGATACTTCTAAGTGGATTTCCGTAGTTAGTATTTAAAAGAAATAATTACAATAGACTCCACCAATTATATTAAACCATTAGCCTCTTTGATAACATGAGCTTTACATGAAATTTGAAGCCTCATATGACAGCCTTATTCTATTGTTGTAATGTTCAAAATTAACTTACTATATAGCTAAATATAAAATATATTTGATTGGAACTAAAAACGATATGCAATGCCTGATGTATTTGTTTACCATAAAATATATTAGTCCATTTGAATTGCCCAAAAATCAATTAACACATCCACCAAAAAGGTGCGCACACCAAAGATTAATTAATAAAATGAATGAATCATAAAATAAATAATTAATAAATTGATTTATAAAAAGAGATAAAAAGAGACATATTCTGATATCAGCAAGATGTCAAGATAAAAGTGTTCTAAATAAAACGTAAAAATAAATTTAAATAAAAAAAATATATGTTTAAATCATAATTGTACCATATCTAAATCTAAATCATAATATCAATGTAAAAAATAAAAAAAATACAATAAGAGCATTTTTTACCGATGATGCCCCCACAACATAGAGGTCGCAAGTCTGTCGATGGTAGGCGAGGTCCCGGCCGAAGCGCGGGACTCGCAGCCGATAGTGTCGGCCATGACCCACGTGAAATTCAACATACCGGTCACACTGCAAAAATACAACCTGAAAGCAAAAGGGATTGATAATATAAAAAAGGAAGATAAGCAATGCTTCTTAAGTTTAACCATGAATATATAATGCAATAAACAGAGGTAAGTATGGAGCTGGATAAATGTCTTCACATTAATTTTGTTTTTATATTGTACTACATCGCATTCCACATGCAGTGTTTAGCCTATAAAATGGTGAGCGTCACAGGATCCACAAATAAGAGTTCTCTACAACCATATGTCGGTATTTTCTAGTTTGTGTTTATGTAAAAAAAAACATCAAAATGAATTATAATAATATTGAATAACCATTCAAATGAATTTTAGTGTGAGCCATTATTTATCAAGTTAACTGTACTTATACGTATTGAAAAATACACTTATAAATCAAAATATCAGTTGAAATGCTTCACAATGGGCAATATTAAAAGACACATTTTTTAATTTAAAAAAAGTTTATTTACGAAAAGAAAACTTTTTTTCTAAATTAATCTCTTTAGTAGTTTCATTAGCTCAAATTCATCATTGATTTTACTCCCAAAGTCATCATAAAACATGTAGAATATAAATCTGATAATGAAGATAATAAGGAACAATACCCGTCATTCATAATATAGTATTTATTTTACAAATCTCGATACACTAAGTGACGGATTAATGAAATTGGCTATAATGAAATTTAACTCACCTTAGAATAATCATCACCCAATACTTCAAAGGAGACTACTTCTGAATCTAAGCATCTCTCAAACTTCAAAGACAAATTATTTACTTCAAAGCACTTCACTCTCGGCTTGTAAATGCCAGTTGCTAGAATGTACTGACCATCCTTGGAGACTCTTATCGAATTACTTAATCCTGGCATATTGAAATCTTGAATGAGTTCAATACGACGCCGTATATCGACATCTTTTTTGAGCAACGCTCTTTTTTTTCTATCGGAAAGCCACTGTGGATAATATAGTATAATTATTAGTATTGTAAATTACATAAAATAATGTATTTTGAGCACCAACAGACATTTAGGTTATGTTACTCACATCGGGTAATGACTTTCCCGCGCTGAGATTGTATATTTTCACATTGTCAATCTCAGAAACCTGCATGGTTAAAAATTGTTAATAGCTGTCTCCTACAATTTACTTTTAATTAAACATATTTTAATATATATTAAACGAAATGAGGTACAGTATATAACTTTACGTCAAAACTGACACCACGTGCGACAACAATAATTATGTATGGCTAATATCGAATATAATATAAAGCCAGTGTTTTTTTTTAGGTATTTCTTTTGTCTGGGTAAATAATAAATATGTACACCTGTTAGTTTTTACCCAACTTTTTTACGTGATTTATTCGCTGCTACGCGATTTTTTCCAAATGTTTTTTCATCTTTTACGTAGGTAATAAATGCGATTAAAGAAGTAATGACTAAGCAAAATTATGTGATTTAATCTGTTCAAAAACCTGTTTCAATCAAACCAACGAATTAAAATAATATTTTAAAGAGAAAAACCTACCTGTTTATTTATTGTAAATACGCTTATCAGCCACAGAAAATACAGATAAAAAAACAAAACACTTATAACATAATTTATTATAAATAAATTATTACCTATCAATACCTATCCTATCAACCAAATAATTCCAATTTAATAATAATTGACGTAGATCAAGAATCTTTAAAAAATCGAATTTCATCCAATGAATCCAAACAAATTTAGATTCAAGTAAAATTCAATACAAAGTTTAAAAAATCGTAAATATTAACTTCAACCAATTGTAAGCAATAAAAATAATTTAAGTGATCACACAGATCTTAAACAAGAACTATTAAAACTACATTAGATATATGGATGAGAAATTTAAAATATACATGACACTTTCACAACCCTTTTGTATCACCTTTTCTTCACGTTGAGCCGATCTTTAAGAGCAAATAATCGAGGCTTCGATTTTAAAGGAAATCGAATAATCATCTGATATTCTTCCACAAAAATGACATAACATATTTTTATTTTTTATGTTGAGGGAAACCAAAAATATGTTATCAATCACTTTTTATCCTACTGACTGAATGTACAGTGAACATAAATAATGTGCAAAAAAAGATTTTAAATATATTATGTTTCTGCAAGCTTCAGCAAGAATTGATTGAACAATATTAATTCCAAATAAATAATTACATATATAGCTTAAAACATTTTTTTATTAATATCAATCAAAATAATATATAACTCATACAAAAAAAATATATATATAAAAGTAATAAATATATCACAAATATTAAAATGTCACACAAATTACAATATTTTAAATAATAATGATCAACAATGTCATTATTTAAGCATAAAGTAACAATGAGATATACACATGACAAGCTTATATTAAGATAATTTCAGTCTTAAATCTCATCACACTATACATAAATGGCATATAAAGTAAACATAACTGAAGATATTTTATTAATTAATTAATAAAGCATAACGCTATTCAGGAACATTGGAATAATTATGTCACACCTAAATATTTTTTAAGCCGGCGAGTGGTTCAAAGTGAATATATTTTTAAGCCACATATTGCAGTGAATGTCATCAGACATAAGTTATATGTCACATTCTTATTTTATTTTTAATACAAAAACATGAGATGGTATGTATATAATTTCTAAAAAGGTTGTTTATAGCGGGTTATCAATGTCGCATAGGTGGATGAACCTTGGCATGGCGAACCAGGTCATTAGGGCGAGAGAAGCGTCGGAGGCAGCCGGGTGCGGGGCAACACAGTGTGGCGGGGGCGTGGGCCGCGGTGTGCAGGCGCAGCTCGGGAGCACTGGCGAAGGAGCGCGGGCAGCGCTGACACGAGAAGCCCCGGCCCGCCATGTGCCGCCTCGCGTGCACCGCGAGGCATGAAGACTGCGTAAAACCTAAGAAAATTATTTTGAAATTATTTGTGTAACATGAATTTCAGAATTGAATTTTGATAATGCCTCTTGTAAGGAAGTAAAACTCGTACGATACAGGGAGCAGCAAAAAAAATTTGATGTTTTTAAATCAAAACAAAGACAAAAACCATCAGCTTTTTTTCACCTACCTGTATTTTAAATAAAAATGGAATAAAATTATTTATTAGTATAGATGTGTAGAAGTGAAAATAAACAAAACAAAATTCTAGGTGAAATATTTTTTACCTTCTTTTAATATGGACCGTGTTGGGAATATTCATAGATATCAAAACCGTGGTTTCGCTCTGAATTAGAGTTTCATCGGTTTTTCACTTGTAGAAATGTACAAATGTTCAAGTAAGTGAGAATAAACAACAAAAAAAAAACTGCAGCACAATATTTGACTTTTCTCAATATTAAGTTTGATCCCTGATAATTTTGATGCTTCATGAAATGTTACTTCTAAGTTCTGTAGAACCAAGTGAATACCTATTATCAGTGTGTTCCCAATTACCTTTGTTGCAAATAGTGCAGACGTACGGTCGCTCGCCTGTGTGAATGCGCATATGCACAATAAGGGTGGATGAGCCGTTAAAGCCCTTGTCACACACCGGGCAGATGTGGCTCTTCTCTCCGGTGTGGGTGCGCATGTGCTTGGTCAGCTCGTTGGACTGACAGAAGGCTTTCTGACACACGGAGCACACGTAAGGCTTTTCTCCTGAATGGATGCGCTCGTGTGCTATCAAGTTACCTGCAAAAACAATATAACCTATTAGGGGAATCGTAATAAATTAATTAATAAATTTCCAGTCGAAAATATATCATAAGTATCTCGTTGATACATCTGTATCTGATATCTAAATTGACCGTAAGACTTCTCATCTAAGAAGGTCCTGAGAAAATTCAACTGACTGGATGTAGTGAAGGCACGCTGGCAAGTACTGCAGGTGTGTGGGCGCTCCCCCGTGTGCGTGCGCATGTGCTTGTCCAGGTCCTGCTGCTGCCGGCACGATCGATGACACATGCGACATGCGAATGGACGTTCACCTGTATGCATCCTCATGTGGACCTGTAATAGTTAACGGAAAAACTTAAGGATGTTAGCACATATGCAATATTTAACCTTTTGACAGCAGCAACTCTTTGGTGGATTCGTTAATCGATTTTTATACAAACAATATAGATTGTAACATATTTTACAGTTAAGAAAAATTTTGGTTGAAAACTTAAAGTTTAAACCGATAACTAATATATTTAATATTATTTTAAGCTAATTTTGAACATTAAACAGCAGACTGAGCTATAATACGAAACTCAAAAAACAGTGATGACTACATACGCCATCAGTAATGAAGAGGTTCAATTAACATTACATTGTTATTTTTTAACTGACATCTTTTATAATAACTATTTATAAAACAAATATAATGAGTATTATAAAATACAATTAATCAATGTATCTGTAATAAACATTACACCTTACTAAATATTAAAAATGGATATGCTTATATACTTTGAAATTTCCGCTGTGTGAGAATCCTTTACGACACACCTTACACTTAAAGGGCATATCCCCCGAGTGTGTCTTCATGTGACGGGTCAGCTTCCCATTGGAAACAAATATCTTGTTGCAGATGGGGCACCGGAATGTATTTCGATCCAGCATAATTTTCTCCTTCCGGTGAATTTTTCCATTTCTTTTCTTGTCTATTTCCTCAGCGGTATTCTTTAATTCTTTCTTGTCTTCTAATATGGGATTTATTTGTTGAAGGTTGTAAGACTGAATATGATTTCGAAGCGACGGCTGATGTCCTGGAAACATATTTTTACAAAAGATAACATAAATATTACTTGACTTTCAAGTTAATTTACACCCTATTTTTTTATACACGAGTAAATAAATATCATAATATGTAAGCCATTTTGTCTCAAAACCATTACTTATATTTAATTTAATAAATATTAAATAAAATATAAATGCAAAATGACCCAATTAAATTAAAATATTTATTATATATTTTAAGCAAATGTTTATTCAACTTTTATACACTTTCACTCTCCCCCCCTTCACCCCTTCTCTTAACCCTTAGTGTATTGTCCTTATTCTTACATCAGTAATTATTACAATAATATTTAAATGACTGAGAAAGTACATAAAACCATGGTTTATTTTTAAGGTTCATGGTTTTTTGTTTAAGCAACAGTTACTCAATGTGTTCATATTATAACAAGGTTTAATTATATGTGATGAATTATTTCATTTACCTGTGAGTGTATCCAACGAAAGCATCTGATTCGAGGCTGACTGTAGCTGGCTACTTGACGGGCCAAAGGTAAAAGATCCTCCGAGCGTGGAGAGCCCGTAGCCTCCGGGCATGGGCAAGGTCACATTGCTCATAGAAGCCAACACACCGGAACCATTGTAAACCAACTGCGGATGCTCCATGCTTACTTCGTGCGCCCCAATACCTAGAAAATACTTATTAAGCTTCAGTCACACATTTGACATTTTAAACAACCTCTGACAACTGTCCACTCGGTTAGAACATTGTTCAGTGGATTGTATTAGCCAAATATTTTAACTAGGGAGCAGTCCCTGCAGAAAAAAAAACGCTTGCAGGCTTTTTAAAATATATGTCAAAGATGGATTTTCATGAAGATGTGAAGTTGACTAATGGATTTAATTATTTTTTTATTATAATAACAAAAAATAATTGAAAAAGTTCATATATGAGGTTATATTAATGTAAAATAATTTGACTAAATTGAATAAAACAGTATCTAAAAAACATTTTTAAAAAATTATCTCTTTAGCTAAACAAGTAATGTAGGTTGTTTATCACAACAGTTGACTTGTTCTTAGTGGCTGCAGTTTCCATAAGTTTCAACATGGGAGTGATATGGAATATAAAGTAAATTCCTAATTGATGTATATAACCAAGCCAAAAGCTTACCTATAATGGGATCATAATTCCTTTCGCTTATACTTGGTACAACGCAGTCTGAGTAGGAACTGTAATTCGGCGGCGGCGGGGGCTGCAGCGGTTCCTCAGGCGGGGCGCGGGGCTCCAGCTCCTCCTCTGGCGGCGACTCCAAATCGTGAAGCACTTGTTGCTCGGCTTCAGCCTCGCTGGTCAGCTCTGCATCATGCTTGTTCTCGATGTACTTCCCACTTTCGCGACAGTGCTGAAGACGAAGGTCACTTCGCTCGCACAGTTTCTTGAATTGAAAGGCTATGTGCAGCTTTGCGACACATTTTTTACAGATCTGCCCTGGCAAACCGTCGTTTTGCCACACCTAAAACAATATAAATAACGTTACGAGTTCTATATTAAATAAAAATTATTATTCTTTTGAAAGGCTTGATTTGTCATTTTTAATAAATATTTATAACCTGTATGGTAGCACAAGCCATAAGCTTCTTGTGTATGTTAACTTTAAACACGGACATCGAGGATCCCTCTAAACAGCACACTCTGCAGATTTTACTAAAGTTCAATGTTTCATTCGAGCTATTCATATTTTACAGAATAATGTTTTGACAACGCCTGTCACATCAAAATTAAATCCATCTTATTCAAAATAAAAAATATTTTTTAAATAAGGCTGATAACTAAAATCCTTTGTAACCTTATGTGGCAATCGTTAGGTAGGCCAGTAGGTATTTTTAAAGAAGTTGTCGAAGTTTTTACTAAAATTGACTATGTTAATTTATATTGTAGTATTATGCAGTATTAAAATAATATTCTAGGTTGTGGAATAAGTATACATGTTTTTTTTATTGATTTCAAAAACTAACGACTGAAAATTGTAACTGGGGCGTGAAATTTTTAACTTTGAAGTGAATTAATCAAAATTTAAAATTACACACTTTTGTGTGTAAGTAAAAAAGAAAAGAAAATATAACAAAACTTAAAACAGAACCTTATACCAGCTTTTTGTAAAACGATAATAAGACTGTAACATGCTGTATCTTTTTTGTATATTTATAAATAGGAAATATTTTTATACATTCGTGGTACCTACCTATCTAAAAATAAAGTGGTACGTAGGTAATTTTAGAATAATTTTACAATACGATTAATAGGTATATATATTATCATGAAATATTTCTAGTTAAATATTTACTCATAAAAATATTTTATATTAATGTGTCAATGATGAGTTATCCATTTATTATTTTACGATGGTCTAAGTATTTATAATAAAATGCGTCATTTTGTCTACTTTCAAATCGATCGCACCTAGAATCGCCATTCCGCAGCCGGCTGATGTCTGAAGGCTGACGGCGACCTCCGAGCTCAGTGTCGATCGGATACATGCGCAATGTGTCGGACTGTGCTGCCAACCATTGCCATTATAAATCTTTGTTATATGAAAATATAATGCATGAAAACAACGCAGAGAAAAATTATGTTCTCTTAAGATATTTCTTACATACTTTGACTTTCTGAGGAAATTCTATGAAGTAATTTTTTTTCAAAGTTGATAAATTTATTTTTAAATCCATTTAATACGTAATAAATAATATAAAGTCTGTTACGATTATAAATTAAAAATATTTTTCCCGGAAACATGAACTTTACAGGTTGGTCGTGAAATAAAATTGTCAGCTACAAGCGTGTTATATTATTGGGCACTACTTAATGCTTTGATAATTTAGAAAATTTAGGAAAAACTTTGATAGATCTACTTAGGATTTGGAAATATTGGAATTCTGTAGATTATCTTGATTCATCAGTTAATTGACATGTTTCATACCTCTAGCTATGAAGTTTTAACATATAATTTTTTGAAAACTTCTTTCAATATATTTTTTTTAAAACCTATTTAAAAGTAAAATGCAAAACACGATTTTTTGTTATATTCCTATACATTTTACAGTAGACTAAAATAATAAAATGCACTAAATAATGATAGGGCTGGCAGCACTAATATCGGGTGGCCATGTTGAAAACAAAAACCAGTGACGTCGTTCCCCGAGGATCTGTCATCGCATTTTTGGCAATTTATTCGCGATTTTCGAAGAGTTTGCCTTTAATTTTCCATCCGTTCGTTTCGCCGAGCTCCCGCGTTTTGAGAGTGCTCCCCGCGAGAGGTTGACTGTCGCCCGCCAAGTGTCCTACCCCATTGTTTACTGCGGGACCTTGAAAATATTTTTCACACCGAAGGGAACACCAAATTTGCACGAGACCTCCTGGCAAATTATGCGAATTAATCTGATGGGTGAGTCGATGTTTTTAAGTCAAATGAAATTTATATTTACATTACCTTACTTTTCCATTATAAGTGAGGTTAGAGCGCTCACTGACTGCGAGCTGCATCGTTCAATTTTCATACGAACCTAGGTCGCTTATTTTGTCCTCTCACAGTTTATATCTTGCGTAACGGAAACATATTAAACCGATTAATAATTATTATTGCTCGGTCTCAATCTGATGCTTTACTAAAACTGATCAATATTATTATAATATATGTGCATCAATATAATAATGTTGAGGCACGTTTTGTTTGACAGTTCTCGTTGTTTACGTTTGTTCCTAAAGCCTCGGTGTTGTGACAGGAAGTGTATAGAGAAGAAACGATAAATGCTCACAATTTCTACGGTGTTCACCATTAAAACTATAGTTGTATTTGTTCTATAATAATAGATAACTTACATATAAATAAAATAATTTCATTTTTGACTATGGGTTAAATAAAAACAGATTGAAAAATGTTTTATTTTTCTTTGGATTCGTCCATCGATGTTACGTTTATGTTTATAATCCACATATCCATGCCACAAGAATGTTACTTAAGTATGAAAATCAGGCAACCCTTTAATATATTCAAGCTTTTAATAAATGCTCTAAAGAATTAATCATGTATTATAATTGTTAGATATCAGTCGTTCTTATTATGAGATTAATTATCATTTCATAATACAAAAAAAATAATATACATAGTAAATCTAGTTTTCACACTTTTTCTACAAAATTTTGACAGTTTTTAATACCAAGTGGTGAATACACTCGATATATTTGGGGAAGGCAATCATAATTTAATTTACCTTAACCCAACTAGAACAATTGATTATTTATCAGGATTAGAAAAAGGTTTTTCTTCTACCTAGCAATCACCCTCTTTGATCCTCTGCTAGTCGAAAAAGGTTTCCTGCTATTTTTCTAATATCGCCAGTCTCATCTAGCAGGGTGAGTCCGACAACCCATTTGTTGGTTCTTTGTCGCCACCACTTTCCTTCTCTATCCACTAATTGTTAATAATACCACTAATACAATATACTTTATTTAATAACTATTGTTATGTTATTCTCATAAGAAAAACAGCTTTTAAGCTTTTTGATGGACTTCTATGACATTCAGCCGGTATCGGTAACGTTGCTGCATATAGGAATAATATATACTGAAAATTGCAGATATGAGATTACTAGTGAGATATTTGAACATCTTACGATTGTATGAAAAAGGTAACGCAAATGCCGGGCAATACAAAGCCTACCTGTTCAATCATAATAATATTTTATCAAACCCAGGATCGATAACGAAATAAACATATCACTACAAATAAGAATTCTTAGGTATTTATATATTTTTAATCGGACACCATAGTATGTAGTAAGAAGACACTCAGCGTGTCGTTAAGTTGAGCCGTCCCACAGAATTAAACAAACCAAACTGTAACGTCGGGCTAATAATTCGATCTCTTTTAAATTGCTGATTAATGAACGCCCAAATATGCCTCAGATACTATTGGTCTGGAAACTGTCGGGAACTTTGTATATACCCAGGTGGTACCAATTTATATTGCCCATCTACGATCCCCTTTAGTCTCCGAGTATGTACTTGCTGGTAATGAGTTATCTCAGTTCCGATTCGGTCATAGCTCATTATCGTGGTTACTTTCGCCCGGGGCCGCCCGCCCCCGCCCCCGCCCCCGCGGCACGCGCTTGCGTTTAACAAATTGTTTGCGTAATATTTTTTTTGCATTGCAAATTAGTTACCCACAGCGGTGATATTAAACTTTCCATGTGTGTCAGTCTAATATTGGCATAAATTATAACGAGAGCGTTACCTATTACAACTTACTTGCCAAACCGTCATTGATTATTTTATTTTCTTTTTTCATTACTTCCAATACTTTTTTCAGTTTTATAATAATTTAATGCAGGAACAATGGTCGACAATTATGGTATAACTATTACGAAATTATATCGAAAAGCAATATAGTTTATTGATACCATTATAAACTAATCTACTGCTTTGAGATATTGTTACTTTTACAGGAGACCATAAATTTCATATTTTATTATTAAAATTTGCAAACATAACAAAAAATAATATAAAATAAATCGATATATTTTTTATCGCACACGGCTCAACACTAAAGCTACGAATCGTATCTGAGGACAAGACTAGGTAATGATAAATAAATACGCATATGTAAAACATAAATAATAATATATATAATCTTAAAAAATGAGTGAATGCATAGAAGAGTAGATATAAACTAAACGAACATAGAATTAGATCACGAGCAAGAATGTTTATTTATTAACAGTTTTGTTTTAACCTGCCATACCTGAGTTCATTTCAAACAAATTTGTAAACAAATACAGCGAATGTAAAGAAAGTGCTATGTTTGAATGCGCACCATTTAAACCATTTAAATTCAAAGAAGTGGGGACAGAATGTGTGAACGCAGGAATATAATGTAAATATGTACGTCGTTCAAAAATTTAATAATGGATGTTTCTTATTCTCATAGTTTTAAGATTCTCCTTACAGTCTCTTGTTAATCGTCGCTGCACTGCCTCATTTCTGATCATCTCTCCTGCTAGCGAGGCACTATGCTCAGCTGATTGTTAGATCTCTACCACTTCATGGGGAGGAGCATCGATGCTTCTAGGAGCTCCTCAAGTAGCGCCCGCCTCCCTCGTCCACAAACCACCCACAAGACGAGATCTCGACACAGTTGCTAGAACTATTTTATAATTATCACACTCGTAATATCGTATAAAATAATAGAATACTGAGTGAAGTCCACAAAGGAACAGGAATTATCACATAATGTAGTAAATGTGACATTAATTTTTTTAGAAGGTATTCGGTATCGAAACGTAATCGCAACAGGAAAACCGTAAAAAATATCCATATATTTTATGATTTATTTACTAAGCAACGATAATCTTTACCGGGGGATAATAATATGTTTAAAATAAAAAAGAAAGCTATTTTTTTTAATATATCGCCACTAGCCGAATCTATTGTACTAGTATCGACAAATCTTGATTAAGAGTTCGGTTAAATATTTATACATTGTGCGGCTAATACATCTAAAACCTACTTTGGACTGTGTCAGCCGATCAAGCATTACAACATTGCATTGTTGTGCATACAGGTATATTTTATAAAATTCACAGTTAAAATTTAGTTTCAATATTATATAATCTGCCGCCAGAAATCTGGTTGGAAAGATGTTTTATCTTTCGTCTCATCTTGCATTACTTTCGCATAAAAAAAATCATTCCAAAACAATATTACGACGATTCTTCAGAGTGACAATATTCCGGATCTAGAATAATAGATAGTTAAGAATTATGCTTTTATGTAGCAACCGCTTACAATTTGGAACATATGACCATCGCAAACCCGAGAGCATGATTCAATAAGGTTGATACTAGGGACTGCTATGGATATAAATACCTTTTTTAATATAATTGTCTAACATTTTAAAAATAACTTATTATGATTAAATTTGTAGTTGTTATCATTGAAAGTAATGTCATTATAAAACAGCAGTAATTAATATTTAATAATATTCATTTTATTTCAACATCGCTTCAGTAATTTGGGTCACCGTTTTTTCTCACTTTTACGTAAGCAGTTGGAGAGGGTGGGGCGAGGGGGAGGTCCTCACGATGCCCTTTGAGAGGATGCGCTGCGATACTCATAGTCATGTGCCTCAAAGGCGGAATCTTCAAGATAGGCATTTTCCCCGCGGAGGCACATTATATCTGTGCTATAAATCTTTCAAGGGAATAATGCAATCTTCCATTTCTTTTCAAGACTATGACCTAGTTAAGGAAGATAATAATGTTAGTTATATATTTAGCTAACCTTTGAAATTATTTTGTGCGTTATAATTAAGAAGTACAGCTATTGTGGATTATATGCTGATTATTCAAAATATTTTCGTATAAATATATAATTTCATACTCGTGGGTATCTTAATTTTGTATTGGTATATTATAATACATACTTCATTGGTGCTTACATAATTGACAATGTTTACTTGCACTTGCAGTCCTTTCAAATTGAAAGTTTTGAATTGATAGCATTTAGTAAGCGCTTGTCGGCATTGTAACTTGTAAGGTGTGAAAATGAAACATTTTTATTATTAACTTTTAGCATGCCTTATTTTATTGCACCGTCTCACATGTTCGACAATTAAACCATCATGTACTTGGGAACTTCTTCACAAACGCCCTAGAAGATATTTTTAAACTGCTATCCTGGACAAAATGTGGAATAAATATTAACGGAGAGTACATTTCTCACCTCCGATTTGCAGATGATATAGTGCTAATAGCCGAATCACCTGACAAGCTCCAAGACATGCTCTACGACCTCAATGAAGCATCGAGCAAAATTGGTCTGAAAATGAACATGGATAAAACAAAAGCCATGATTAATAGTCATATTTCACAGACCTTCGATCCTATTTCCATTGGAGGAACAGAAATAGAGGTTGTAAACGACTATACCTATCTGGGACAAGTAATACAACTAAGGCGAAATAACTTCTCAAAAGAAATCGACAGGCGCATACAACTGGGATGGGCAGCATTTGGAAAACTTAAGTACATTTTTAAAGCGAAAATTCCGCAATGCCTTAAAACTAAGGCGTTTAACCAATGCATCCTCCCTGTATTAACTTATGGCGCAGAGACGTGGAATCTGACAGCAAGTCTTACCCATAAAATAAAAGTCACCCAGCGTGCTATGGAGAGATCCATGCTCGGAGTGTCGCTAAAAGATAGAATCCGAAACGAGGAAATACGCAGAAGAACTCAAGTAGTGGATGCTACCCAACGAATAGGCACACTCAAGTGGCAATGGGCAAGACATATCTGTCGAAGAGACGACGGTCGATGGGGAAGAAAAGTATTGGAATGGCGCCCAAGAACTGGCAAACGAAGCATTGACCGACCCCCTACAAGATGGACTGACGATATAAGAAGAATAGCGGGAGTGACCTGGATGCGGAAGGCGGAGGATCGAAGAGGATGGAGACTCATGCGGGAGGCCTACGTTCAACAGTGGACGGACACAGGCTGATGATGATGATGATTTGGGAACTAATAAGTATGTAAATATCATTCAATAATTTAAAATATATTCCAAGTAAAATGGGATTAACAATATACACCAATTCTAAAAATAAATATATTTACATACTCGTATGATCATCAAATATTTTGTACAAGCTTTCGGAATTTATTAATTAAAGTATATGCTGTGTACAATTATATAATACAATCAATAAATATATGAATAATTGTTGTATTTGCTAAATTTGTGTATTATAAAATTATCACTGATCAACTAACAAGTATCTAAGAGAAGGTGGTAGGTACTAAAAATACGTATATATTTATATTATACTTAAATACGTTAAGGGCGTTTGTAGTATAGTTTCTATAACTACGACGCCCGATGGCGCCAACAGTAATATGATACTGTGCACAGCACATGAAGGTAATCGTACCTTAGACAATGCAATGGGTAATATCATTCTTAGAGTGTTCAAATATTCAGTTTTGTTGAAGTACGATCATGTGTTATCATCATCATCGTAATAGTGTTACTCAACTGAGCGTCGTGGCAAAATGCTCTCGTATAAGTTTACGAATCTCTGTTTGTGTTGGCGCTATCTAAATATATGAATGTTTCGTTTTACATTTTTAAATATGAATTTAAAACTAAAGTTTAATTTTAATAAATCGTTATTTGCACATTATTGTATTGTAACAAATAAATTTGCATATGTATTTTTTCAAGAAGTTTGTTACTACAGATATATTATCGTATATTAGCATCTATAATACCTAATTGGTATTTACAATTAAGCTACATCTTTTAATAACCGTCAGTTTAATCAGTTTATAAACTGGTTTTATATTAGTTTAAATTATGTATTAATGTATTTTTCAGCTTTATTAAAAACAATAAATCGTTTTTTAAAACATTATTGAAAGTATGAAAATATTGTTAATTTCTATTTATTTCTTTACGAGATATTTTCATAAAAAGAAAGAGCCCCCTACATTCTGGGAATTGTTACCATAGATTTTTTGCTGTTTAAACATTTGAAGACCAATATTTATCTAGGTAATTGACCGTTTTTTAAGTCAGGAATATGTGGGTAAATATAACCTTCGGTTAAATCGACACTGCATAGCATTTTGTATTGTAATCAGAAATCCTAATTGTTGAAGTTAACTATCCTTCGGACGAGTTGAGGGCCGGTGAATTTTATTCTTCTTTTAAAAAATCTTAATTATTTACTGCCAAATAACATTATATTTACGTATAATGCATAACCAAGTATTTGTAGTTGAAATAATGTTATTTTACTATCAAATAACATATTTTGAGCCCACCTTTGTCACGTGCCCGGGGCCCACGCCCCTTCATTATTCCACCTTCCATCATGCAGCCATACAGTCTAGCTCTAAAATAACATCATTATAATGTACACACGTACATATTTGTAATATTACTGACATCACTGTCGTTTAGAATAGTAACATCAAATTACATCCAGTAAATTTATAAACAGATATAATGAAAGACGTAAGAATTTTCTGTACTCTTGCTCGTTACCGATTCAAATAATGGAAATAAATTCATTGTGACATAAATTTAACAGCATCAAATGATGTTTTTCCGCGTTTTTTCTGATCATCGCAAAACCAGACCATCCTTATATATTTTTTTAAACATATGATATATTATTATTGATGGACTTTCAACGGAGACCTTTACAGCATTGTAGATTCTTCTGCCTTATTCTGTAAAATAAACAATTAAGCTATTCCTTACTTGATAAATCATCAATCAATATTAAATTTGGATGGTCTTATTCAGCTCCATAGCGACAATAATGATATACTGACGAGGTTAGAGCGGTTTCATGATTATCTAGCAAGTAAAAGAATCGCCAATTTATTATTTATACATTTTGATTAACACCTGTTAATGCGGACATTTATCACAATATCACAGTTTATGTGTTCTATTATCTATTTGATACCTACTGAATTAGTATTGCATTAATTTGATTCGTTCATCCAGCGAATCCAGCTTCTCGGGCTTAGATAACGCGGGCTGATATCTCCATTATCATTATTATCAAGTGAGACTGATAGCTGGCAATCGTAATTATTTGTACTAGCATTCGATATTGATTTACTAATGTACATCTTTTGTGACATACCTTTTTAATATATGGTCAAATATAAATTACAAATAGCCGCTGTGAATGCTATATATGAGGATATACTCGTGTATTTAGATCAATTAAATAAGTTGTAATGAATTTTAAATATTTATTTACTTTACTTACATTGAGTCATCAACTATAGAATGACTTAGTTTAAATAAATATGTATGAAACAATTAGTAACTGGAGTTAATTTGACATCACATATTTGATATTGATAATTTTCCTTTATTTTTGTAGTTTTAGAAATGTGGACACTTCATGATACTTCTGGACAGGGATTTAAAATGATCATCTGTAAAACAAAACAATGTATTGTCGGTTCCGTGAGGCACGAGGAACTCTTGCATTAAAAGAAGCCCGACCTCGATCCGATCTGCACCGATGCCCGCCACGGCGGCCGCTGTAGAAGTCGGCGATCATCCAGCGACGTAACATGCCACGTGATCGACGAGCGATGCGACAAAAGATGTGACAACGTCAGGACTGTATTGTCACAAGCTTGTGTATTTTAGTGCAGAAAGGAGCAGGACTATCCAGTGACAAGATCTCATGTTTGACACGGTAGAGGATTCGATATCTAACGCGACTGATGTTCATCGTCAAGAATGTAGACATTGACGTTTTCTTAGTAAATTTTACGACATGAAATATAATAATATATAATTTCATTCGCTCGAGGAAAACAAAGCGACACGAATGTTTTTTTTTTCACTTTTTTAATGGTGAGGATGGTGACTTGTTGTAGCTAACCACGTAGAATGTGTATGATATTATTCAACCTAGAGTAGTCCGTTGCAGTTTAAAATGTCTCTTTGATAGATCGTCCTGTTTCAGTCACAGAAAGATCTCCTTCTTTCGATTCTTCTAGCGACTATATATAGTACTTTCGATAATGAAGTATTCGTCTCTTACACACGGTACATAGTCGCTCTTTTATTGATTTTGGATTACTATTCCTTAAAAATCTTACAAATACACGAATGTTACTAATTTTATTGATAAATAAATGCATTGAAAATGTGTATGAATTGTCACTATTTATCATTTTAAACATTTATTTGTTCAATTATGTCGGCTATTATTGTTTCTTCACTATCCCATTAATTTCTCTTCCGGACTGCGAATAACGAAATTTTCACATGTAGTTTATGATATAGGTCACTTCAGAACACACTCGGACGGTGAAATGCAAACGGAAAGCACGGATATTAAATCTAAAATACATTTTAATGGTCTTTTCTCCGAGTAAATGTTCTTCGAAGACAATGCTAGATATAAATCAATATAATATCAAATGCAGCAAGCATATTTTCCATCCATATTCATCAATGTTTTTGTTATTTATCAAGTAAGATGGTTTTTCTCTACTATACAAGCGACTATTAAGTTCTTTCCTATTTTTCGGAATTGACGTGGGTGTACGAATGTTTCGAACTTTTGTTTTTCGCCGTAGCGGATTTGAATGAATTATTTGTTGCCCCGGCTAGTGGCGCTCTTGCTGTGGAAACTCGCACTCTCTGTGTAGCGAGTGCTACGTCATATTGTATGTACACATGATTTGGGCTCTGGGCCTTGCTGTCGGGCAGAACAGAACCAGCGCCAGCAGCACCACCGACCAAGCAGTCGAAGGCCGTATCCTCACAGGGTGCTCGCACTATCACAATAATCTCAATTACTATGTTAACATTTCAGTCCAGCATATTTCGCATTCACAATTTAAGCTTTGTATAGCATCCTAACTAGCACTGTCAAGCCATTTTATTTTTCTCTTTCTCATTGCTTAATGACGATTGTTGTGTTCATCAATTATTCTATATGTGTTGTAACTGTCTTTCGAACATTACATTACAAGTTTTTTTATTTAGCATATTCAAAATAAAACGTGTAAACAAAAAATACATTCAGTTGTGACACTATTCGTGTTGACGTACAGTACCCTTTGTCCAATTTCTCTTGCCTGTAACAATCCCGTTTTCAAATGTGCGGCGTTGCAGAATAAACAATAATTTGAGGGATTGCTCAATCTATCGAAAATAATGGGTCCGATAAAATGACGGCGGTTAGCACATTTTGCGCACACCTTGTGGCCGGTGTGGCAACACCCGTGAACGAGGCTCACTCCATTTTGGCAAGTCACTCATTCTCATTTATTTCTGCGAGCGTTTTCTGTTTTTTGCCGGCGCCCCCACCGCGCGGCCCCCGGCGCAGGAAGCCGCGGCCCTCGGCAACCTTCGACACTCAACACTGCCATCTCTGCAACTGATCCTTAGTCCTTTGCTTTCCATCCGTCAATGTGAAGTTACCTATACATTTATAACACTTGCTTCGATTGTTCCTAAAGTAAGTCGGCAGAGCGAATGTGTATCTGGAAAATATCGTACCAACCAGTGTATACAATTAATTTTCACATAGGATCTAGATGAAGATGTAAAAAGATTAACGATAAAATCAAATTAAATACTCTTAAAATGTATAAATCATTATAACTACCAGATTCTGTATATATTATTCTCATGAGAAAACGAAAGTACATATGTAATCGTAATTTAGTGTCGATTTGAAGATTCAACGCGCGGAATAAGAATACTTCAAACCCGATTTGCAAGCTTTCATAATTATTTCGAGTATTAGTGGCAAATAATCGTGGTAGTAAATAATGAATAGGATTTGGTCCAACGGTTGATGTAAGTGATGAAGATTTAGACGTCACGGCTTTAGGCCGAGGCCCTCGGTTACCTTCAACACTCACCTGCCGACACGCCCAGGAGGTGTACGTAGGCCTGGCTTGGCCCACGAGGAAGACCTGCTTCGATGTTAAAGTATTTAATTGGACCGGACCGAGTGGCCTTTACAAATTAATCATCGGTTTCATGTGCCCACTCGACGTTCGGTCATAGACAGGTAATGTCAAATCATACAACAATTTATTCGTTGATCTATCTTATCGAAATCGGAAAACTTAGATTCATTCATTTGACTCTTTATCTGTTGTTCTCTTACAGTCCTACACCTGTACTTAAGTATGACATTCCGATCTCACACGACAGGGATAAAATTAGAATTGTTTGCTTGAAAAATAATTGAATTATGTGATTTGTGTAAATATAGATCCCTTGGTTCGATGTATTTATTTTTATTTTACGTGTGATGAACATAAGTCTTTAAAGCAACGAGTATTTTTATACTTGTAAAATATTGTATAAATATAACAAACATAGCATACAATCATTTATCATATCATCACCAGCCTGTATCTGTCCACTGTTGAACGTAAGCCTCCCGCATGAGTCTCCACCCTCTTCGATCCTCTGCCTTCCGCATCCAGTTCAATCTTGCTATTCTTCTTATGTCGTCAGTACATCTTGGAGAGGGTCGGCCAATGCTTCGTTTGCCAGTTCTTGGGCGCCACTACAATACTTTTCTTCCCAATCGACCGTCCTATTGCCACTTGAGTGTGCCTTTTCGTTGGGTAGCCTCCACTACTTGAGTTCTTCTGCGAATATCCCCATTTCGAATTCTATCTTTAGCGACACTCCGAGCATAGATCTCTATATAGCACGCTGGGTGACTTTTATTTTATGGGTAAGACTTGCTGTTAGATTCCACGTCTCTGCGCCATAAGTTAATTCATGGAGGATTCATTGGCTTACTTTTAAGACAGTGCGGAATCATCATTATTACATATAATTAAAAAAAAAAACATTAACATCATCAAATATAAAAAAATGACTAAAACCTGAAAAATGTGAGATTCGAGGAGGTGCAATGATCTCTATAATTTTGAAAAATACCACCCGAAATAAATTATTATAAATATAAGATAAAATTAACTAAATAAACTGTGCTTTTAACAGTAAAATTATCTTTATGGGTGTGTTTCCTGCCAGAAAAATCTTATTACATGAATTGTAACATTTAATTTTACACTGTAATGTAGTTTTTGCAGAATAATATTTCTGTATAAACGTCTATATATTTCAATAATCCTTTTTTATGTTTAATCTATCCGTCGACATATTTATCAAAAAAAATATGTTTTAATTTTAAGAGTCAAATAGTCAGAATCCTGTGTATGTTGTAGATACGTGATACTAAATATAGGTTTATCGATTATGCGTTGTTTTTCTAAAGTTTCAACATAACATGAATTTTAAACGCCGGTGCTCACATGCGACCCAACCACGGATACACGTGAACAGAACTGGCGTTTGCGATCCCTATACCGTTCACTACATATAGTATACGCATAGCATTTTCTTGAGGTTTTTCCCAGGACGATAAGATTTGCTGGGCACCAAAGTGCCTTGACAAAATGTATTAGTGGTTCGTCCACTGTTTAATATAATCTAAATTATACATTAATGCATCTTTTCACTTCGGTGAGTAATTAGCGCTTTAGTTTTAAACCTGTTGTGGCCGTGAAACTCGAGCCGCAATACAAAAGGTACTCTTCCTTGTCTATTTTGTTTAAAATTCATATTCATTAATAAGCCTCAAACCAGTAATTAGCGATCGCCTGACGTCACTTTTGTTGCTAATATCCGCTCGTTCTGCTGAATGTTTGATGATTTAATCCCGCTTTGAAAAATAAGCATTACTTTTGTTTCGTTTTTGAAGACCATCACTGGATTGCCATGATCAGAAATAATAATTATGTCTGGCATATGATAAATACAAAATACATCTTCGTAACTCATTACGCCCAAGAACTGGCAAACGAAGTATTGGCTGACCCCCTGCAAGATGGACGGACGACATAAGAAGAATAGTGGGAGTGACCTGGATGCGGAAGGCAGAGGATCGAAGAGGATGGAGACTCATGTGGGAGGCTTACGTTCAACAATGGACGGATACAGGCTGATGATGAATGAATGAACTCATTACCACTCTATGTGTACTATTTATGTTTTCACTTCTCGGGGAATTCATCCTAGTCTTGTCATCACTGACTTATATGAATTGATAACGAATTACTATTTATTCATTCATTAACTTATCCAATCTGCTGACATAAAAATAACCAAACAACAATATATATAGTATAAAAAATAACTAACAAGAGATAATAAGATTTATTATTTTATTGGATTTTATTACTTTGAATATTTTTTATTGCTTAATATATGTACATATATTTTTTCAAGTTAATTTTAATACGGCAATAATATATATTTTTTTCGCACTGCACCTCATCAAAAAGAAGTGCGAAGAGGGAAATTGTAAATGTAATTACTGAAAATTTTAAATTTCCGGATATCAAGGTATTTTTAACCGGACAAATGCAAAAAATACCAGCAGTCAAAAATAATAGGTGCAGTCAAAAATCGGACATCTGTTTACTCCTAGATATAGGGGTTGCTGCATTAGTTCATACACTAACAAATATATGAGTATCTCATTAAAAAAAAAATGTTTTCATGAAATAATTCCGTAGAATTTTGGATTGTCCAGCGCTGGCTTGTGACGAGCTAATCGTCTAATATCTTTATAATCTATAATGAATATGTATATAGTAAAGACTTTTCGGAGCTTCGGGTGCAGAGATGATTTGTAGCGAGGTGTTGTGGCAATTCGTAGCGTCAATATGTTACGACTTGGGAGCGGTTATGAAAGAAAGGGAAGAAACATGCACAATTAATTGGTGACAGTGAGCACGTTTGTTGATGATTACAATACATGTTTTGTGGCACACAAACTCATTGATCGCGCTGCCTGCGTCTGTGTGCTTGCGTGAAATCCTCGCGCTGCTGGAGCCGAGGCCTTGTGATTTGGAAAGCATTTGGAGACCTTCGCGAGATCGTCAATTATGACGTCACCAGTCGTGCTCGCCGCCACGGGCCGCGTGATGAGACCAGGTGATGAGGTTCCTTCATTACATTAACAGAAGTGCGATTTTGCCAATAAAACTACCATAAGCCTCAGCGGCTGCAGTGATTTGATTGATAGAAGCGCTTATTTCAGTACATGATGTTGGTCGCGTGTCGTTCGTTCTCCTTGTAAACACACTTTTGAAGCAACTAGAAAAGATCAATACAAATCATCGTCACATTACTTCATCAATTATTATCTTTCACTACCGTATCTGCTCTCATGACAAAGCATACGGCCTCTACAGAAACAGCACCACCGAATTTAGATGCCAGCTCATTTACAAAAAATAAATAATTCACATCTCCATATTTTGAATTTCCGACTTTTATTTTTTTGCTGTCGACTTACCTTTAGAGCTAGAAATATCGGCATCCGATTTAATAATATAATATATTATATGCTTAAGATTAAACATAAAAAGTAAATAACGCAACTAAATCGTTCACAACGTATTTGGTTGTTTGTTATATTTCAGGAATTATAATGATTATTTAGCCTCATGATCCCAAAGCCTGGACCAGTTCTTTCAAATTCAAGCAATGATACGCGGTGTTTTCAATCGGTCACCCATGCAAGTTTGCGTCCAATATTGCATAACTTTGCACAAAATAAAAATCAACATTGTATGTTCGTCGGTCTATCATTCCTATATATTAGCACCTTTTATAGCTAGCAAAAGGTGACATGGCTTTTCAGAATGCCGTCCCTTGTCACATGTGACTATGACGATATCTTTCTTTTAAAAATGATCATCACTGCCATAAATAAAAACGTTAATCATCAATATTAATAATTATTGCTCGCGTCGGTGCGATCCCCCTACATGGCGCGCACATTCGCTTAATATATTTTTATTTGGCAATACAACCACAAGGATACACGTGGAGGGGAGGATCAGTCCCGAATTCAGATAAAAACAAATTCTGATAGGTTATTATTCCCGAGTAAATTGATCTCATTTTCCTTCATGACAGTAACACATCGTCCAACATTAATGCCGTCATCCTCAGTCAATTTTATACTAAATTATTGATGAAATGTCCGGCTAGACTTAGCACCACTAGGAGTTTTCCATACCATTTTATATATAAGTCAAGCATGTCTAGCATTTAAGTATTTTCTGAAAACATAAAATTATTCATGTCAACCTGTAACTTTTACTATCATTATTTTAGTGAAAAGAGGCTTAAATGAATGGTCAAAATGATTTTTTTAAATTCAAGATTGAATCGACCCATACAAATTAAAATTAAGTATTTAGACTTTCTCGTTTTTCAGAAACTTACTAATCGAATCTTCGTATCTTTATTTAGTTCAAGCCTGGCGAATTACGGACCGCATTAGAAATAAAAAATATATCGACAGGCATCAATTAAAAATTAAAAAGCGATCCTATCCCCAAAATTGATCCCCATTTTTTTGCAATCAATAAAAAGCTTAGTTCCTTATTCAATAGCATCTAATTTAAAGAGATCTATCTAGACGGGCCTGTCGAGGTTTCTTCGCCGCGTGACTGATGACTGCCGAGATGACAAATCGCCCCCAGATTTCATCAGCCTGTCGTCGTCACCATCGTCTGTCACGTTGTCTGATGCGGCCCCGCGCTGCGCATGGCGATGTCGCTCAAGGAAATACGAGAGAAAATGAAAGTGCCTCCTCGGCCGCCGAATGTGTCACAGCCGGGGCTCAAATGGTAAACCTTAACACTAATATCGCATAAGCGGGTCAAGTGCGCGCCGGCCCGATAAATTCGCATCGGAGTCAATTATTATGAATTACATAAAACGACAACTCGCACTCGGCTGGCCAGTTAGCCACCTAAACCAGCCACTCTCCTTGTCACAGCTAAATAGCGTGTTTACACTAATTCGCTGACTTGAGGCTAACCGATTATAGTCGTAGGACGTGACTCGGATGTTGAATATTTGTTTGTGCACCCAATGCTCCTGCCAGCACATTATATTACAAGGCGCTTTTGCTAATAGATTCATTATATTGTCATTAATACAATGTATGTATAACTGTGCAACAAATACTGGCGAACGTATCTAATGCTTTATGAGCTTATTTCAATTGGCTACTGCTACGGTTTGAAATATAAGGAAAAATATCTACGTCACTTTTCTTAGAGTGCATCAATAGGGCCTAGCAATAACTTGACTTATTTATATGACCACAATAATTTATTTCTCTAAAATACTCTGGAAGAAAATTACTACTTTTACAACATATAACAAATAATCATTAAGGAATACTCTGTTTGCAATATATATTATCTAGAACAATTTATAAATAATACATTTACTTAGATCTTATACGCTGCAATATATACTGTCCCCTATATATATATACAAATCGGAATTACATACAAGTAGCACTAATTTAGAGCATTATCATGAATTGTCTAGCATTAATTATGATTGACGGACCATTTAAGTTGCTTCTTTGCAATGACGGGCTATCGGGCTTCAAATTAATGGCAAAAATAATAAAAATGGATATCTCGTATCGGGTTACATCCTGTTACCTGCCGCATTTAGCACTAAATAATTCCCACGGACTTTAGTCACTAGACTTTGAACAAGTAATAGCATTTTTTAAAATTAAAGTGTCATATAACAAGATATCAATGCAGATTGTTGTACATATATGCAATTCATTATCTAACTAGCTGCCTTAGAAGGTAACAAGAGTCCAAAAAGCTATCATGTAGAGTTTTTAGCCAGGAGAATTAGGAGTTGAAATAAGATAAAATATTCAATGATTGAAAGTTTTTTTTTTAAACTCTTTATTTAACTTGAGATACATGTACATGAAATTATAAATTGAGTATAAATATTAAGTTTACAGACAGTTATCTTTTATTAAGCTACATTATTTTATTGGTTAATATTACTATTATATATATATAATTCCCTTAAACACTAAGATATACATTCTATAGAATCCTTGAAAAGGATTCAATTTTTTACATGAGCAAAAACTTAAACCTTGTTAACATACTTAACACTAGACAATTTAAAAAAATAATATAGAAAATAAAAGAAACAGTGATGAGGTAAAATAAAAATTAACATAATAAGTTCAGCCGTTTAGAGCTGTTGATGGTGAGAACTGCGCAAAGACATTGATTCCCCTAACCTTCTGATCAGGGGGTTAGTGTGTGTTTTAGTAAAATTTCAGTGTTTGTCTTTGAAAATGTTGGTGGGATAGTGGATGGTGGGAAGTAAAATGAAGGCGTGCATTTACATGCATACTCGTACCGGCGTACATTTTTATACAACATTCAGTGAGACGTTTCGTTTATCGAGAAGTCGAGAGATGGCAGCACCGGTGTTCTGAAAGACGTTTTCCCGCTGCGTTGCGGCGCCCGGCGTGAAATATTCAGAGCCTCACACTGGAATGTGTTCATCACGAATTCAGCGATGCAGCGCTTTCTTATTATCGCTTCTTGCAACTTTTTAACCTTTCGTTTTCCTCGCAAATTTAATTTGCTTCGGGCGAAAAACTACAAGGAGCGGCTAACCCGTTATTATTATAAATACTTTCTATAATCACCCCGCATTGCGATTTTTTAGCAGTACGTATATCTTATCATGAGCCACAAAATACAATTTTACAGGAGAGTAATTCGTACTTCATTTAGTTCAGTAAAAATGTAAATTTCGTACAAACTTTTCCAAATCTTGTAAAAAATATTTTATAAATGAGAGCGAACAAGATAGCATTCCATACTAAATACAATCATTCAAGAGACGAATGTGGACGTGGCTGGGACATGTACTTCAGATGTCGCATGAGACCCCGTACACTGCAGATGCCTTTTCTTCAAGTCCCGTGTTCACGCTGTCCTTAAAGGCCGTTGGAAACTACATTGAATGTACTCGGCGGACCTCCGGAAGGCAGAGCTGACTTGGGATGTGGCGAAGACCATAGCGGCTGACAGAGATTTTGACAGCAGTTATTGTTGACCATATTCTCCAGCTAGGAGAGCGGACATGGGATGATAATGATGAACATATTCTGTCTGAAGTATGCGTAAGAGGAATTTAAATTTATCCTAGTCTATTTTAAACATACATTTTTTATTTTATTGTTAAATGGAGGATTGTATAATATCTTTTCGTAGTATCAATGCGGTGGATTGGTTTGCAGCAACAGAATCTTGCATCTCGATCTCCATTCCTCTCGGTCCTCCGCAATCCTCTTCAGCTCAGCATAAGAGCTTCAACTCATGTCCTCGAATACTTGCTGCAAATACTGCCGTCTAGGGCGCCCTCTACAGTTTCTACCCTCAACCATGCCCTCCACAATGCCGTGAAAAAGACCATCGTGGCGCATTATGTGACCGATCGCCTCTCTGAGATGGTTCTTATTAGGTGCCTATTTTCCTTGATCATCCTAATATAATATGAACACCGGGAAAACAAAACGTCATGTTTCCCTTTGGAATGTGGTCACTTTCACGAGTGCTGTGAAGTTTGGCCGGCGAGGCGGGAAGCGCTTGGCGTAGGTCGCGGTGGGCGGGGGCGGGGCGGGACTTTCACTGCGCCGCCGCCGCCCGCCCGGCGCCGCCCTGACCTGACTTGATATTGCCCCCGAAGGCGGCGCAGGCGCAGTGCGCCCGCCAACCAGCAGGATGCACCGCCCGCCCACAAGCATTATGCAACGCGCAACACGACAAATACGCCTTTTCCACAACTATTCCAGCACAAACTTTTTTTTCATCGACTTAAATATCCGCTCCCATAGTCGCTAAACATTTCCAAATTAAAGTTATATCATCCCAAGGCATCTCTGCACCGGGAGCATGAAGTTTGCTGTACACATATTTTTAAAAGTATACTTTTTTTATCCAAATGTCTTAGTATTATAAGGGGTGCTCAATCCAACCACTAATCAATAGAATCCAACATTTTCTTAAAGCAAAAAGTATACTTTTTTATCCCAATTGATGTCTCGGTATTAGGGGTGCTCAATCCTACCACTAATCAATAGAATCCATCATTTTCTTAAAGCAAAAAGTATACTTTTTTTATCCCAATTGATGTCTTGGTATTAGGGGTGCTCAATCCAACCACTAATCAATAGAATTCAACATTTTCTGAAAGCACAATACTAACGTCACACATCATAAGTTGCAAAGATTTCAAATCCATTAAATACCGATGTTACTCTCTAACACAAAATAATTGTAGTTTTTTAAAAATATATTTACTTTATTTTTGGTCATTTCTCATTAGGGTCTGTTACTTCAGATAATGACGGTTATTCTATGTTGGCTGCCATCTGCTTATATATACTTCGTGGAAAAGCTGATGAATATACAAATTAAATATATAGTTTTTATTATAAATCTGTAAAATACATAAATATCTTTGTGATAACGTAAAGGAAGCAATTAGGTTAAATTTTGGTAAAAGTTTTTTTCAGTTTCGTGTAGCATTATTTAACCCTTTCGCATCGGTTGTCGGCATATGCCGTCATAAGATTCCCCGACCGTTGACATCGGTTGACGTGATATATCGTTGTGCTACTTTCTTAGAATAGTTTTTTATGCATCATCTGATAGCTAAAGGATACAAGAACCAATGTGATATATGAAAATAGACCAGATAAGTACATTTATGCTTCAAATACTAGTTTTATAATTGACAGTATAATTTGTATTCGAACCTAGCCGTAATGAAAGGGTTAAATAGCAAATGCCGAAATTCAATAAATTTTAATTAACAGAATTGTCCGGTTAATGTAGAGTATATGATATGTTGTGCGGTTGTTATGTGCTTAAAATTTTATCTTTTAATCAAGCATTATGTTTAGGCCTAGTCACGATATACCCGAAAAGCTCCTGTTTACGTATTTACTTTTTCCTGTGTTTAATTATTTATACTAAGGCTTTAAAGGAACGGTGCGCAAAAAATGTGTTGCGCTACATATTTACAGCTGCAGCATATTTGTTTTCTTTAAAAAATATCGCTCAATGTGTTTATTGTTGCAAAAATGACACGTGTACGCAATTCTTTGGATATCAGAATTTCATATTACATTTCGTTTATGCGGAAGTATGATTAACGCAAAGTTTAGCACATTTTAATTAAAGAAAAAATGTCCACCTAACAAATAAAAATACACAACGAAACATTTTTTGCAGATGATGTCATCAACATTTTCCCACCGGATGTACTCGTGTTTATGTTCTTCAAAATGCATTTGATCTTAGTTGAAATATTCAGTCAGCTAAGAACCCCAGACTGCCTTGAATGAAAAAACGTTTGCCTTGCAATCAGATAAACAACACCAATATTATTGTCCGTGTCAAAATTATTTGATTAATGTTTATTTTAGAATAATCTCAACTATGATCAAATAATTTACTAAAACTTCAGCAATACGAAATGTCTTTTAATCAATAATTAACGGCATATTATAATGGCCCCCAATATTATTCCCCAGCATATTCTGTTTATAGTATGTTTGTTATCGCTGTATTTCATTTAATTTTGATTATTTGATAATATTTTACTTGTCTCAGTATATAGCTACTGAAATACGTTAGTTTACATTGCATCCAAATGTTGTAGTGGAAGTTCTTGTATCGGGCTACCAGGTCAGATGGATGGCAAATGCACGCGAGAGTATCCCCGTGAAGTCATTCGACAGTCGACACCCACCGGGCGCGCGGCTGATACAGCGGCCGCGCTAATTCAGTATGATTGATGCAATTGCTGCACGGCCAAGTGCAATAGCGAGGGACGACCTGGCCACAGTCACACTTCAGAGTCAGGGGCAGCACAGGGACGCACTGCACTCTTACCATCCCTACCTTTAGACTTAATTTCTTATTAATATCTGTGATTGACTCCATTTCCTTCATTGGTTTTCTCCATCGTCTAGCGTTCAACTACAGCAGCCTTTTCTTTACGCCTCCAGACTCTTTTCATCCTGGAAGGTCGTAGTGAACTATTCTTAAATAGATTTTCGATATATCGTGTAGGAGAAAAATGTTATGAAATCCTAGACGCAAATTTCTATACTGGAAGCTATGTCTATCACAGCAAGACTCAACAACTTGTACAAATGTAATTCTCACATGCATTTTGCATGTCTGAAGAAGATGGTGATCACATGTTCTATTAAAGGGATGTGAGCAAGAAGATGGGCATATTTGATGAAGGAGTCCACTTTTTGTCACTGTTTTGTGCAACAATCAACTTTGCCGACGACCAGGAAGGACGAAGACGAATGGTGCAAAAAACCGGTGACATTCCGGGATTATGACATTTAGTAGCGAACTTACCGTGAAAAGACTAAACGTGGATGAAACTGTTTTAAGAGTTTCGTTAACGTGCTTAACATATGGATTAACAAATTAATGTAAAATTCTTAAAGCATTTAATTATAGTATTGTAACACTTTTGTAAAAAAATGTTATTCGCATACAAGTGCTTACATAAAGAGATGTTAATAAACTTAATAAACAGACTTCAGATTTAGAAAATGTTAGTAGTTAAGCCGCTTTTGAATGTCGTTAATCATCTGTGTCATTTTTTTGCCGGCCCAGGGCCGCGAGCCGACACATCTGTCGTCCCTTTGGCCCCCGCACCATTTTTTGCCGTTCTCCTTGTCATAATAACAGCATTATTATGTTCATATGCCATTTACTTAAACACGCATCGCATATTATATTCTGACGTTCGAATCAAAAGTCTGATGTCTGTACACTATAACAGCGATCGTAAATACTGTTCCGAGACTATCAAATTCGCCATTATGTTGCACCTTCTTAATAATGACACGAAAAATACATTTTTATTTATTTTATTAATATTTTTGCTACTTTTTCGTTTAACATTTAATTAATCCTCATAGTGTTTTTTTTCTTCACATAGGAATTCTAGTGTGAAACTGTTAACCCAATAATTACCAACAGCAATACAGACAACAATTAATGATTATCAACAGTGTAGAAACCTCACAATAGAACTAAAACATATGTATTATTATTTTCAGTAAATTTTTACCTCTTTTAAATATTTATAACTTTAATCCATGATTACATAAGGCTGACCTAAATACATTTAGGAAAACTCGAGATATGACGTTATTTTCATTTTTCCATTTGCAATATGTATACTGTTGTATAGGTAATCCAGGAAGATAGGCAACTAATAAGAACCATCTCAGAGAGGCGAGCCCGATGGATTGGTCACATCATGCGCCACGATGGACTTCTTCACGATATTGTGGAGGGGATGGTTGAGGGTAGAAACTGTAGAGGGCGCCCTAGACGGGAGTATTTGCAGCAAGTATTCGAGGACATGAACTGTAACGCTTATGCTGAGCTGATAAGGGTTGCGGAGGACCGAGAGGAATGGAGATCGAGATGCAAGATTCTGTTGCTGCAATCAATCCACCGGATTGATACTACGAAGAAGAAGGTAATCCAGCATAACATCTTGATTATACTCAAACAGAGAAAATGTCTTTAGGTTTTATGTACCTCAAAATAAAAATTATGTTGATGGCAGTATTTTATTAATTCGTTGAAAAAGATTATAATTTTCATCTACTACGCTAACTACCTATAGCTCTTAACCTTTTAGCACGTTAGAGAATAGTTGTGATGATTGAATATATTCCTAGAAGTGTATGTACATTTACATGCTGGCATTAACCCGGTCACGACCAGGATATTATGCTAAATACACCATGTCCCATTTTGTTTGTCTATTTTTATCATGACATCGTTTTGGCCCTAAACAAAAATGTCCACAAATACATCACGCACGCACACACTCGCCGACGGCACTCTCTATTACTTTTGCGGGAAGTTAATTAAGGATTATCATTATTAGCGAAAGGAAGTTGCGTACATTACATAACGGTTATGCGTTTCCAATGACGGCTTATAAATCATTTAATTTGCATATCTATCTGCCTACCGACAGCCTCACTGAGGACAGGACGAAATCACTGCCAGTGTGAAATAATATTCACTCTACAGTCCTCTCACTAAATATGTTATTTCAAAATTATAAATTAATATTCACTGTGCGTTAAGCATTCACAATCAAGTGTTTTTTTTTGCACAGAGGATACAATTTAGTATTAAGCAACGATTCTTATTTTAATATCAAATTAATACAAGGCCAATTATGTTTATTACATCTAGTATGTTTAAATTTACTTATATTATGTATTACTGTTATTATCACTACAATACAAAAATTAAATAATAAGTATACAACAAGAAAGTATTAAAAAAATACGATTAGACATATAAATGCACTTGAATATCTTACAACTAATAATAGTTCCACATTCAAGTTGTGAAACATTTTTTGCTGCATGATTATGCTACTGCTGATCACATAGTCTTCGTTGTAGCGACTGTTTGCAGTATTCATAGTGTATGAAACATTGAGAGGGATGAGAGTCGTGTATTTCAAAATTACATATTTTTTTGTTAATTATATTTATTTCAAATTTATTAATTCTTAGGTTATATTGCATGTAGCTTTCAACGTTTATGAAAACAACAAAAAAACATTTGGTTAGATGCCCTATTTTTGAATTGAGGCGTATACCTTGGATATCGCCATATCTGTGATTAGGACTCGCCATAGCCTTATTTTTTCTGTCCTATTATGATCGACAAAAAAGTCGGCATCCATCGTATGGTCCCCGGCAGGTGGCCCGCGGGTCTCAGGTAACGGAAAACAAAGAACGCAGCCTCGCAAGCTCTAATATCAACCTATTTCATCTTTAAAATTTTCAACCCTATTGGAAGTTTGCACAATGAAATTCCTATCAATAGAAACGCTGGCGCAGACATTTTTTTAAGATTTATTATTATTAATAAAGGGATAATGGGAATACATACTATACATACATATCCATATAAAAGTTTTAGTTCTTATAATAAAATAAATATTATATATACTTACATAAACGAACAAACTAGGAGACTTACTTTTATGAACCATCCAAATATGTGTATTTATTTAATCAGCAGATGAAATTTAACAGGCTGAAATTATTCTCTAAACATTTTTCCCAGGAGTGCATAGTAAGATGTCTAATAATAATGTATTAAAGCATTACTTATTTCCTTACTTTCTTAACAATAATTATTAATGTAATCAGTTTTCTTATATTTCGTACTTTCAATACTGGTCTGAAGTTATCAGAGAATGATTTCATAAAATCGAATATTTTAACAATCCCTACCATTAAAATAAATGTGACTGCATTATATATTCATTGCGATATTATTTTATTACACGTCTTTTTGTTCTTGCATACCTACTGTCAAGAGTGAATGTGTTGTGTGTAAAACATACATTGTAGTTTCGCGTTGCGCAATACCAATATTATCGAGCATGTGGGGATTGTCATGGTCACGTAATATTGCATTTTCTTATGAATGCATTGAAGGATTCGCGCGAACGGGAATAATTAAATACAAGAGATAATTAAATGTAGGTATTTTTATTACATCGAAGCGATGATTCGGGCGTAGGAAATTATAGGCGGAGATTAATGATAATCATAATACCCCTTCGGTATGCAAATGCCGTCTCAAGCCATTATCGATTGCATGGAAACAAAACACTAATCCGCCGGGACTCTCGGTGACAGTCGCCACTCGCCGCCGTCATGTATTATTACGTAGCTCGGATCGCAAGGCGGCGCAGATCTCGCAGCACGCGGGGGGAATTTTATATCGACGACCATTCGATTAAATTATGCATCCTCCAGCTGCGGCCAGAGCGACACAAGACAAGTACCTACACCACACTGTGGCGAAATAGTCGCTTTGCAGTTCTGCCGCGCGCGGAGCTGGCGTAGCGCGGGGCGGCGGGGCGCAGGGCGGGGCAGCTCGCAGCGCGCTCTGCCGCCAGTCGCGCGACACGCCGCCGGTCGTTCGTTGTCTGCGTGTCACGTCGCGATTGTTATTGTCATATTATCTTCCGCAAAACCCTGTCGCGGGGGCGATGTAGCATCCTCGCCCTTCGGCGAGCCTCGTCCCGAGATCCGCTAGGCAATCCGGCGCCGGACGACTCGGCCGAGCTGTCAGGAGCCGCGGCTCGCGCAGAGGTAAATAGCCGGCGACCGACACCGCGTCCGTGTGACGTCTCGCGCGCATGTGTGCGACCGAGACTCCACGCGGTTACGTCACGCGCTCGCTCTCGTTCGCAGAAAGAAAGGATCGAAAGACGACAACTGCGAGAGGCTCCGAGTGGCCCTGCATCAAGGCGATACCTTCAAATTGCGCTCCTCGTCCACTCGGGCCCCCCGGCGCCCGGCAGATGACTCGGATAGACGGCCGCCATGTTCCTCGGCGAGCGCCGCCTTTGCCGTTCTAGCCTCGCCCTGGCTTTCTCGTCCTCTGATCTGGTCCGCTGATGAATGCTCCGTGAAGGTGTCCTGTCAACTGGCAGTCGGATAGTGTTGTTCCGCCCCCAGTTTTCATTTCCCCGGGCTCGTTTATTTGTTTTGTTCTTGTCCCGCCGCAGTGACACGCCCGCGACTAACTTCACCCCGGTGTCTGTTGGCCACTGGCGGACGTCAGGCGGGCGGCCACCGGCGAATATCAACAACACTCCTGTCATCACAACACACCGTACAGATAAAATTCTACAATTTAAGATCGATATAACATCTGTGACCGGGATAGGTTGACACGACTCCCTGCCGCTACCCTGGCAACTATCCGGTCGGTCGAACCGGCGGAATGTCATGACTTTCAGCGGCAAGTTCAAGGTTTCGTTTGTGAATTACGTTTTTAGATTTTTCATCTGGATAGTTGTCTCGGTCGTTTTGTTCCATCCGAGCGTGTCCGATCGCCTGTACTTTTTTCTGCATCGCGGCTGATGATGGAATCTCAAGTTTTTCGATAAGCGCCGGTCGATTGTGCCGCTGTCAAACAATAGTGTTGCCCTCCGTGAAAATATTTTGACACTTCTCGATGTTTAGTTAAATTTCATGAAAATTGTCATTTTTATGAAACTGCGTTTACTTCGGGGGATGCTTTTATAAAAAACATGTTTTTTTAAATCAGATCAGCGGATGTATACCGTGTAATATGTGTTGTTGATATCAAATTGTCAATATACAAATGATGATGAATCAATCGCTACAATATTTATGCAAGATAAACAAACAATTCAAAACATAGTCTGACGTAGACTAGAATCGTAAACTGCGGAGGTTATTTATTTACTTTTGGTATCATGCGATGTATATAATTGTTATACATATATATATAACGAGATAAACAAGCAATACACGTATCAATATGTAGTTAGCGGAGGTGCTCTATGTAAAATGACATGTTTTATACTTAAGACTAGATTTCTTAGAGGTAAGTATAAAGATAAATCTTAAGATTTTGATAATTTGGTGATACACGAAGATTATTAATCTTGAAAAAACATTCGTAATAAGGAGTATTCAAATAAGTGTATTTAATTATTTAAAAAAATATATATACTACCACTACATTACCATTCTTTTTAACTTGACTTTCGGTTCCTGTCCATTTCTTCATGTCTTGGTCGGTTTTTAGTATCTGGATCTTATCATGACTTATGACATCATACATTGTAAATGTTTTTTACTATGTAATTATATGTATTGTCATTTGGATCCACATAATGTAAATTCATCACAACTTCTACCATAAAATTTGACTAATCAGCATTACATAAATGATTCATATCGCCCTCAATAAGAATTCCTGTAATTCAAAACAATTTAGATTATAAAATATTATATATTTGCTTCTGCAGCATTACAAAGAGAATCATCCATAAATACATATTCAAAGCTACTGCATAAGTATGCAGATGAAAGTTTGTACAATACAAACATTGTAATACTAATGAAGTGGGTTGAATAAACATTATATTGTTGGGTAAAAATATACATTTTCTCTATCAATAATATTGTTAATGTGAGAATAGTAAAGTGCAAACTTGAATTGAATTGCATTGATTTGAAACCAACAATAGCTTAGTTAACACGTTTAATTAAATTAATATTTCATAAATATAATTCCCAAGCATATAAACTGTAAAGGTATACATTTTTTAGATAATCGTTGTAATTACGCAGAAAATACAATGCTGTTGTACACTCGACGTTATCACTTATCATTCTGATACTTGCTGAGATTATTGGTTTGCTTATGCAGGTATGGGTTTTCCCCAAAGCTTTATACAGTAATATAAATGCAGAAAAATTGATAAGTATACTTTAATATTTTAATCGATTTATATATATGTATGTACGAGCATGTATGTTTATTAACCTAATGCAACATATCAAATCATTTAAAAAAATAGTGTCTAGTTGGTAAAAAGTCTGCTATAATTAGGTTGTTTTGCATTTATTAAGATAACCTACCTGGGACCCACCAAGTATTGTGCATGAGAAAACATCTGCTTTACTGTGTAGTAGTTGTAGGTTAATTAAACGTTTTTTATTTTAGCATAAACGATTCTAGAATAAAAAAATAAAGAGACATAGCACTTCTGATGCAAATGAAATATATTTCTTCAAGAGCCAACCTTCCCTAGAGTATATGGTCGCTACAAAGTAAGTAAAAGAGTATAATGGTCGCTATTGCCGCCTGAGAGTGGTCTACTGCCATGATCTTTGCGCGTCGTCCTTTCTCATTTCTGTGCCTGAAGCTTCGTCTAGTACATTATATGTGTAGTTGCCTTCCAGGATGACAAGAGCCTGCGGGAGCTTGTAGAAAAAGTAGATGTAGGATAATATGCGTATTTGGGCGTTTGTTAATTAGCATCTCAATAGGATTTGGTGATTAGTCAGGTGCTCTCTAGGCTTTTGAACACTGTCCTACAATATACATATGATAAAAATGAAAGCTTACATATCATATTTTTAAATTTTGGAAACATGCTTACGTTTTGTTTTTTTTATTCATATGGATTAGCTTTGTGTCCACTACATGACAATATCAGTGATTAAATTATAAGCATAATGAAGTTGATTATGTGTTTACTGAGATGAATACCTGGTCGCGTATGCTGATAACGTAAGCTGCTATTCCATATCATGTGAGAGACAGTTGCTCTTCCATAAAAGCAGTGTGTGTAGCTCCGCTGCATGTTTTGCATTCTCGTGCAATTGCTTACACACGTAATATAAAAACAACAACGGCGAGTCTTCCTTAAATGTTGCCTCCACTATGTTCCAGCATGGCAGCAATAATTATTATTGATGGCATCAATAGCCTTCCATTCTGGCTTATCGCGATTCATGATCATCGATGGTTCCCTATCTTGTCGAGCTGATCCGCAATGCTGTATTGCTTTCATAGGGAGACACCAAAATATCGCTACAGTATGAGCAACGAGTATGTTAGAGATCGTTGACGTGTCGTTCATTAATTTTTATAAGTTATTATCTTATTGCAAGTGGCATATAAAAGTTATATTCGATAACTGATATTTAGATTCAGTATAAGTTCTGTCAACTGGCATGATCGTCACATGGGGTCATATCGTTTGTTTTGCACTACGTAGCAGTCCCGATTATATTATATTTATAGATCCAGACGTGCTTCCAGGATAACAAGAGTATGGGTCTTATAAGAGAAGCAGCTGTAGTGACACATATCTGAATTTAGGGATATTAGATGATTAGGTCCTTAAACTTTAAATCACAGCCTAAGTTATGATGCTTATTGGACTATTGAGAACTTTTTATCACTTCATATAAATATAAGTTTATGGATAGTGTAATATCACTGTTCTGTCAAATAAATTATATCTTTTTTTCCAATTTTGTGATGAGTTGTGGGGCTGAACTGGGACATGGCATAGGGTCTTACAGCTGAAGTTTATTTATATTATACAATATTGACTATAACGAGTATTTTTAATCTGTTATATCTGTCAAAGAACGGTTGAAAGTTGGGGCTAGAAATCACGATTCATTTTTATTTGCGTACACATCGGCGCTTATACAACTTGATAAGTGTGCCATGAATCGGCGAATAGGCAATCGGGTAGTTTGTATGTACCATCTCTCGAAAATGTTTCTCCCCCTGTAGTATTTCCACACACGCGCCACTCGTACGCCAGTTGCATACACAACGCGAGTCCGAAGCGAAAAATAATATGCCTTTATCGCCAAACACCTGTGGCGGGCCGCCTTATCGGGCCGCGCGGGTCACATTAGGGGAACAATGCCCCTCGGCGCAGCGACATCTGATGCCGCGCGAGACAACTTCTCAGCTTCTGCTCGATGTAGTCTCTGTTGTGATAGCCGCGAGTTATCAGCGCTTATCGCGCTATCGCTCCCGCGGTGAGCGATATGTCCCCTCTCCAACCAATGGGAACCGCTGGTCGTGAGATTTGCTCGCGTTTTGGAGGAGGAAGGTCACGCATTTAATCTGAACCCTGCAGTTTTCGTTTGTGTTCTTCACCCGGCAAATAGTATTTACTAAATTCTATAAATACACAAAAATATGTATTTTATAATAATACTTAGTAATTAATATTTTTCTTCTTCAATTTAACATACTACGAATATTCTTATTTACCATTTATTAAATAAAGGTTATGACAAATAATCGAGAAAAAAAGTAATATTTAATTTTATGTAATGAGTAAAAATAAGGCGATATACATATATCATTCTTATCGTGTGTTCTCTATTGAAAGTCAGATAATCTGATACATTTAATATAGTTGTAAAATTGGTCTTAAACAGGGATCCTCAACTGAAATCATTTGTTGGGCCAAATAATGTACATTTGTCTTGAAAGCCTCAATAAATACTTAATCGAGTTAAATCATAAATTATGATAAAAATAACGAACCCCTAAAAGATATTAAAACATTCGGTTGACCACGAGTCTGAACTTTCCCCGATCCATATAATACTAATATAAGAGGGTCTACTAAACATGAGTAATTTGGGATTTTTCAAAAGAAAAAAATTATTCTTAAATTTTTAACTAATTTAAAATGCTTTATACCATTTCTAGCTCTTAACGATACACTGATACTAGATTATCAGTTATGTAGAATATCATTATAAGTTACACAACTCTCGTTTGTCATTTAATGAGTTGTTCCATGAGTATTGTAAGGTAGCGGTTCGATATTATTTATTAGTAGACATAATATATTATTATACGATAGAGTATTACAAGGAGAAAGTGCCATGTCAATGCTGACGCATTATTAGAAGAATGCTGATCTTTTTATTGTTAGTCCACGCAGCAATTATTGCGACTAGGCCACACACAATGCCCACCAAGCATTGCGAAAGGTAATATGTACTAACGACCCTTATTCTCCGTAAATTCAATGGATTTGGATTATAAAGGCGTTATTTTAAATAAACATATTAAACATTATTATTTCAATTTGCATTAATTTAAAGTGACAAATAGAATAAAAAATAATAAATAATAAAAAATATAATATATAATATAATAATAAAAAAATAAAAAATATTAACGTAAATAAAATTTAATAAAATCTACGTAATTGTAATTTTATAACCTATAAATGCAATGTAGAAACTCACTCTATAATTAAAATAAATGTAGTTACTATATATCTACTAAGTAGTCATTTTTTCAAAAACATATACGAGTATTTATATGTTCTCAACATATCCAAGTAATTACTCAAGTATTTTTTGTCGGATAAAAATATATCGCAGGCCTGCATCGTCACAATGGCCCAGGTTTCCAGGAACCGGCTAATATTATTTAGCTTTGTTTCTCGTTTTCCGCGAACTGTCCGCTTGGGAAATGCCAATTTTCCGCCTGATGATCCGTTATTACCCCCCAGTACTATAATGCTATTTACACACAACTGTCACAAGTGTTTATCTAATAATGAGTAGGCACATGGTATACGATTTAAATCGGTTCTTTACTTCTTGTTTTTTTGATATCCTTGTTATCACTGTTTGTGCAAAATTTATCATTTGAAATTTACAGTTTTTACGCGGTGCAAAACGCTTTATTTCCAGATCCCTTTGCGTTTGAGATAATAAAATAAAGTCACGTTTGCATTCGCAAAGTCTTCTATTAAAATTCACTGAATTGTAATCCAAACCAAGACAATTCCCAAACATCACCAATTTCCGTCGATTTTCTTACACTAATTTCATTTTTTTTTATCATTTCAAATGTCCAAAAACTGCGCGCTCACAACAGTCTGGTTTCTTCTGAGCACATCACCTCGCATTTTAATAATAGCTTATATTGCACTCGATGATAACAATATTTATGTATGTGTAGATAATAATTATTAATAAATACATAATAATTATTAAAACAAATCTTTTCCTTCCACAATAACGAAATTATGTTTTTTTTTGTCGCAACACATTGTCAGTAATAAACGTCAACCAACAATCTTTGTTGCCTTCAACGTTACCTCCGGTATTTTTTAATTTTTTTTGCTGATTGCAAATAATTGGTTAACTTTTAGCAGCGTCATCGTGGCAGTGTCCAAGATGTGGTCGCCCGTGGTTAAAATAGGTGTACACCAGTGCTTCTCAATATTTATGCCAAGTGATCTTAATTATTTCGATAGATAATCATATTTACAATTTATGACATACCTTAGGAAAAAAGCTATTATCTATCACTTTATCAAAATACGAGGTGCCTACGAAAAAGGATTGAATTTTTTCCATGCTTAATGAGATTTATTACCAATGTTATTCAACATTTGTAGAATCCTTGAACATTCAATTACCTAGTACGTTTTAAAATAAAACTGAAATTAACTAATAATATATTTCTCTAATCTGACTGTGATCCAACTTAGTATAATTAACGAATCCATTACTTATATCATTAATTAGGGTAATCGTTCTGGAAAATAATAATGTCGTACCTATGAGTTCTAAATGTCTTTATAACATAGTTTCACCATGTGAATTGTCATTTTGACAGCAATGGAGTGTTGCAGCAAGTACAATACATTTAACGAAGCAGTTAGAATACTTAACCGTTTAATGCTAAGAAAATAGATTCTGATGAAGTACATATTATATAACTGTTATTTAAATATTTTATTTATGTATTTTTTTTGCAAAATTAAATGTCGAAGGTTTTAATAGAAGTAATGATTAGCATTGTGAAATATGTGTTATACAATAATCAGCTCTGCGACGATAACTAAATTAACATTGTTTATCAAATAATTGTGTTGCCTATTTAATATTTCTTCCGCAGATAGGTAGATGTTTTTTTTAAATTAAACCAAATGGCATCATAACATATATTTGAATCACAGGTTACTATATATATTTTTTAAAATACGGAAAAAAAACAAAAAGCTTAGTAAATTTATATAGGTATTGAACAGTTAAAACCTTTCCTTTCAAAGAGACAAATCAATGTCCGAAAAAAGTTTACTTATAATCCCCAACAGGTGGTGGACGAACAGCTTAACAATATTTTGGTATGTTTACCACATGTGGTTTTTATTAAAAACGTATATTCTCTTGACGATAGAAGTTATCATTTGTAACGTGATCAATCACCTGAAATCACCCTGCTTCCTTAAATCGAATCGGGAAGCCAGTATGTTCCCAATAAGCGGCTGATGAGTGCATATTATTAAACTGCTGTTCATGACACCCGTCGACTAAAGACGTATTCGTTGTTTGACTTGAATTGAAACTAGGCAACCATCTAACAATCTTTTTGGTGGCATTTTGTGGTGACCACATGTTATGGGAGCGGAAACGGCAGTTGTAACGATGACGTCATCCGTTGGTTGGAGAAACTTGTCTAAGGAGTTGATCTGACGGCCCCTCGGTCCACGCGGTAATGCCATAATACTAATAATGGAACATAATTCAAGAGCCAAAAATGGCGAATCAAACTGCGCCCGTGACTCTGATCGAAATCAGTTTCGTGCACGTTGCGGGTCGTATGATAGACTCGGGTTAATTACGAAATGGATGGGATTTTGTCCCACGGGAACAAATTAATCTGCGAATAACAAAATAGACGCACATCACATGGACACATAAGAGACGAACCCACCATATGTCATATCTCATTATACGCATGCTTACTGCTTTAGGTGTTGAAAGCCTGCACAATAAAAGTACGAGTATCTATCTGTAGCATAGCTTAGTTCTAACACATGTGTAATGAGACTATTTTAAGATTGAAGCCTTAAATGATTGATTTTCTTAACTTACCAATATAAAAATTTCATCGGATCTTACATTGTTTTTACTTAATATATTAATTATTATAAATTAATTATGTTGACACTTGCTTTCTATATTAAAATAATTTTGGACGTTTCGATGATAAAATGACACGTAATTGCAATAGTAATTTTATCATTGTGAACCTGCAAAAACGTAAATGTGTAAATATTAAAAAATTATAATAATATGAATAGATAGTTTTAAGCTTTTAAAACGAGTTCTTCTTCTTCTTGATAACTTTTATTGTTCATTGTTTAACAACTGTTGTTAGTAAGCCTTCTGAATACGTAATACATATATATTTTATTTATATAACTGTTTCTGACACACTAGACGTTTTTTTTCAATAATTATTTCTCAAAATAATCATTTAAGTACAATGCAATTAAAAAATGTCGATGTAATGAGTAACTTATTACAAAAACTTTTGTAAAATTAACCTATTATAAATAGTATCTAGTTATTTCAGTTTCTTCTCGAATTATGCGATTACACTTTAGCTACAATAATGTTATTTATTATATTACTATTCCTTGGAGTTGCGTGTAGTTATCGAATGATGTAAAAAAATATAATTGTACATTTTCAAGTATTATGTTTTGCTATTGAATCGCTTATGGAACCATTTGTTCGATAGAGAGATACTTGCACACAAAAGTGTTATTTGCCCACATATTATTTCATATAACAAGATATTAATGCTCACGACTGTGTTATTAACATTATATCCACTCTTGAAGATGCACATTTAAATAAGCTTGTCCAAAATGTTGTGTGCGCGATTTCGTCATTAAATTTTTTATTTAAACTCATACAGGAGAGTACTGACTTTTTGAGTAAGCGACTGAGAAATATCATCTGGGATTGTATAATTGGAGTGATTATAAGCCTACTTCATATAATATTCACCGCCATTCACGCATCATCCATTTTTACGGGGATTTTGAATGGGTTCTCGAGATGACTTTCGTCTACCACCAATTTTGATCAATAGACAACGTGTGATATTTTACAGGTGTTACAAAATTTTTATAAAAATTTTACAAAATTTACACCAGTAAAGGTGTTTTTAGAGCTTTGAAATTGATTCAAAATATTTTTTATTTAATTCTTATCGGGCATCGAACCCATAACCTTTGGTATGGGTAAGCATTTTTTTCTTTCAAATCTTACCTGCCAACAAACTGTAATTTTTATTGAACATTGTAATCAATGTTTCCACAAACAATATCTTTAGATTAGATTTATCCTAAGGTTGAATCTAATTTAAAGTTGAGATGATGAGAGAGAAGGTGATGAAATCCATAGAAGTCATTTTCTTCATGTCAGCTAGTTTAAAAATACGTATTAGCCGCCAACATCGGCCTCATGGGGCAGCATCTTTTATCTGCATAATAAATAACGGCGATGCGTTTTATTTTTTATGAAATGACATATTCGGTTAATATTTAAAATATTTAAATTTATTTTGAGACAAACTGGTACATACATACGAGTATAATGCGAAACGTTTAAACCCGCAGGCGAAAAATTATCATTAATTTTATTGCTTAATCTACGTTAAATTATCATCACATAGGCGTTGCATTAACTTACTTAAATCTGCAGTTAAATAGCGCTAATGATTACTGTGCAAATGCACGCAAAAGATTTCAACGACGAAAGTGAACACTTCAGTTATTATATATTATTACGTATATTATGTATTATACTCAAATGTGTCGATACTAATACATTAACGTAATGAAAGTTCAAATGTTCAAAACTTGCACTTATTACGAGTATTAGATCGTTTTATTATTGCAGAAATGTCAATGAAGTACGTCAAGCTTTCAATGTAAATATTATCCGGGTCCGCTCCGCTAAACCGGTGTATCAACTAGCATTGGATTTCCCATTCAATGACATAATTTGACATTCAGCTACGTTGATTGGAAGCTGAATAAGGACTTTATCTTTTATGCATCAATAATGAACATTAAATATTTTATGTAGATACTTGAATATGGTCGAGAACCATATATAATATATCTCAGGTGGACCTCCATATGTAGAGATGTCTTAGTACAAGTCATTTTTACAGGAGAGTGTAGAGGGCCTCGAACGATGCTCAACCGGGATGGCTGGATATTTCGTCTGGAAATAATTTGTTGTGATTGTTTTGTCGTGTAGGAGGATGTATTGAGGGGATTACAATTGTTTATTTATCTGCTTTTTGATGTAATATTTCATTTATATTATATGTGGGATGAAACACATCTCCTGGGAGAGCATTCCAAAACCTGCATGTGGTATTTAATCTTCTTTAAGTCAATGACCGAAATTGGTTTATATATTTAACCAGTCGCTTTCATGTCTATAATTTTTATGACGCTTATAGAAACATCAACTTTTGTAATTTAAAAAGTTGCCGAGATTGTTCCGACCGAATGAAGTTTGCATTGCTACCTGAAAATCCACGTGTTTAGGCGTCACAAAATTACACATTGTGTTTTTTATAAATTTGTATCTAAATAGGTAACAATGTAAACGTCACGCGGTTTGGAACAAGAAATGAAAAGAAGGTTATCGATTAACGAGTGAAAAGTAAACCTAAATATAGTAGGACATACGGAAAAAGAGTTTAGCAATATTCTTTTCTAAACATAATTTATTTTACCAGAACACCTTCAAAATCTATACATGAGAGATGGAAAAAAGTGGAAGCACCAAATAAAACAATATATATCACTGTAATAAATAACTGTTAAATTTATTCAGACGTGTGAACGAACTCCCTCACCACAGATTAACGCTGTAGTTCGAGTAATAGGTGTCAAAATGTACTCATATAGTAAAAAAATAATGTAATATTTGAAATAAAGGTAATTAAAAAAAGTGAATCGTTAACGTTTCTATGAGCGCTATAAGAAATATAGCCTTTAAATAGGCTGGTTATTATTTTATAATTTCTAGTCGTTGTCCTATAAAGAAGAAGCTGGAGTAGCAGTTCGTACTTAGTATATACATGTATACATTATCTTGTTTTTGCATTGAAAGGTTTCTGCAGGTGATGGACAATGACAGCATACAGAACTGTGGCAGCAAACTGTCATTCATCATTCATTTCCATGTCCGCTCCTTAACTGGAGCTTATGGCCATCACGAGCCGCCCCCATACAGCTCTGTTAGCCGCGTTGATCCTCGCCTCCATCAAACAGTTGTACTCCCAGTATTTTACGCAGACATCTGTTTTCGAAACCCATTATACGGCTGAATCGACTTTTGCTAAGATGCCAAGATTCACAGTCGTAGAGAATAATGGGGACGATGCAAGCGCTGTATAGGCAGCACTTTGTTTTGATCGAGTAAAGCTGAAAGTCCTAGATATTGCGCATAGAATTAAAAGTGTTCCCAAAGCGGGTTGCTACTTTTGTAGGCCACCGTTCTCAGTCATCTCAATGATCTGGCCCGCGCTGGTAAAAGTGCATGATCAGCATCTCGACAGACACTGTTAGGCAGCAAACTGTGGTAACCAATAATTGTTTAGATTGGATGCTTTGATGATGAGTGGTGTTCTTTCGGCAGGTGTTGCGGTGCCGGGGCTGGTGGCTGGAGTGTAGCTGTGATTGGCGGACTGCGGGGCAGCGGAGGCGCCACGGACGCGGCAGGGCGCGCGCGGGGCAGCGCCGCGAGGCCCGATGCGGCACACATGTCCATTGTCGCCGCCGAGAATGCGGGGTGAGAACCTAACCTAACCATCCACGAGTGAAGCTGATGCGTCGGTCCCCAAAGTAGCCAAAACCACCTTCTCTCTACCGACTACCTTCAATAACAACAGAGCGCCCAGTACAAAAATCACTTCAATCAGACTAACCTAACTTAACCATCCACGTGTGAAGTTAATTCGTCGGTACCCAAAGAAGCTTCTCTCTACCGACCATTTTTCAATAACAACGAGTGCCCAGTAAAAAAAACACTTATCCGACTCAAACTCTGAATCCATCCCCTTTCAAAAATAAGAGCAAATTACAAATATTTTGTGATATACTCACTCGTAATACATTCTTACATTACATACTTCGTTGGATTTAAGTTCCTTACTTACTTACAGGTGACATGTTTTGAATTTATTAGTACATCGTATTTTTCAATACTATTGCAATGTTACGTGTTCTGTTATTAAAACGAGTTTGCGTGTGTATGTAAACCTAGGACCACATCAGTAAGCCGATCCAAACAATTAATTAACATCCTTTGGACCGCGAGACTTCATTTTGAATAAGTCGTATCACTTTGTTTATAATCCATTCATCCTCTGCCTGCCGACTACCGCCGGAGTGCTCCGCCGTACAGTGGCGCCCTATTGTTTCAGCGTTTCAGCAATTAAAGCTGAATGCGAGTGCTTTGAGACTTTCCCCGAACAATGAGCTCTTATTTTCGAAAGCGCCGCAGGAACACCGCGCCCGCCTCGACTCTTATTCATTGACGGAGCTGTCAATGTAACAGCGCTCAGGTTTGTTACGAAACAAATTGAATTGAGACATTATTTTAACTGTCCAGCGAGGAGATAAAGCAATACAATAATCATTATGTGACTACATTCACGTAAAAGTCAATTATATTTATATTATATTCGTAAATATGAAAATGGTAGAACCGTTTTTGATAATGAACAATACTTGTTGATATTCTCGCATTTATTATATTTTGAAATATACATGAATAAAAATAAATTAACTTTTGATAAATTATTAGTATCGTTTCAAGTTCTGAACATGTAAAGCATTATAAGTTTATCATATTTTATTATAAATACAATGTTATTAACGATAGTTGTCATGTCACCATGGCCATATATCTCAGTCTTAATCTAATTACATATAGTGTCCTTCAGAGCCTACTGTGAATGTCCTCCCACAAAATGATTGATTAGATTGTTGTAGGATTCAGTGCAAGTGTGGCATATAGTGTATGTTCCACCTCCACAAGGCCACGTGCAGAGATAACGTATGGGACGTTGACCACATTGCTCAATGCAATAATTGTGACTGCAACTGCAATAATAATTACATTTTTACGTTAACACAATAATTAATATATATAAATGTATATAATTCCCCCAGACGCCCGTCGTTAAAAATTGCAATTATGCAGTAATTTAGCGGCGTTGTCGTGGGGATTGGGGTCAAACGAATGCATCGCCTTTGCTGACGAGCTGCACTTTTTGCAAGTGCATGTGTCTTTTCTTTTATGCATGCGAGCGAAAATGACTGATGACTTTTAAATGTCAAAACACTCGGTGGATTTTTATTTTGTCGGACGACAATGTTATTCCCGTAAAGGTAACACTCGTATTATATAAACCGGATGTGTCCAAGTTGCATAAATTAAACATCAATAAATTGTAAATTTAATATTAATAATTAAATATGTTTTTCTGTCATTTAATCTCATTTCAAACATGATGTTTAATTCAGTGATTGCAACGTTTTTATATTTGTCACAGTTAACGTCTTATATGGGTCCACAGTTTCATCAATATTTTTTTTTAATTAGTTAAAATTAGATAAAAGTTTTGATTCATTATTGGAGGTAATAACATCCCTTACTACATTTTTCGCATCAAAATCCACGGAATTTTACACTAATGGTATTAATAAGTTGATAGAAAGATAGCAGAAGGTTATAAGAACTGACGAAAATTACATAATTGGTTAAATAAATAATTATAATCTAAAAAAAAAATGTTTAATTGTATATGTAAAAAACGGTCAAAACTTTTGCACCAACCTAATATATACAAATTATCGAAGGTATTATACCGTCGCTGGGAATAGGGTATCAAGCTGAAAGGATACTATATGGAAACATAATAATATTTTTTGTTTTCTTTGTAAGACAACCCTTGTACTTGTATTGAATTTGGCAACCAAAGGAGATTTCAGTCACTTGTAACATTTTGTTACAATTTGTATTGAAATCCTTCGAGTTATTCATATCAAGGTCCTTGAAATATGGACAGCGAATTAATGGAGCTCTTCTTCCATGAGCTTAATATCATATTATTTTATACGGCACTAAATTATTCAATGTTTGCTTATAAATTTATATTAAAAGTTACAAACGCCAATGGTCGTAAGTTGTGAGTTATAAGCCAAGTATCCCACTTTAGCATTTATACTTCCATAATGTCGGGCTATCAAATTAATTTATTTTCCTTCAACGTTAGAGATGAAAGCTTCAAATAAAATAACGTTCAAGGTTTTTTGCGAAATAACAATTTCGTGTGAGAAGATATTACTTGCTCGCGAAATTTTCATTAAAATTCCTTCCTTTTTATATATAAAATAATACAAGGATAATAATGTAATATACCAATTTCACCGAAACGAAACTTATTTTATTTCAGTACATTATATCTACTTGAAGAAGTTTTGAACCCATAAAGATAGTGTTATAATATCCACTGAATTGAAATAAATCTCCATTTTATAATGTATAAATATAATCTTGTTCTTATCAGCGTTATCAGTTATAATACACTATTACTTTTATATGCAATTACTTTAATTCAATCAAAGAAGTATGTACTTGTGATATTACAATTAAATGAAGTAATTTTCTTTGCCAATTAAATGTCACAAAAAAAATCACGTCGGGCTCCAATTATTCATAGAAAACATTTTTCAAATAAAACCCTCGGAATTGTTAGTATATTTTTTTAATATGGCTACGCAACCGCAGTAAATACGAACTCAGTATTTCTTTTTCTTTAAAATTATATTTTAATTCAGAAAGCTTTTTGATAATGCGTTTAATTTTGCATGAACCACTTTTTTGATTAATTATGTATTCACATAAATAATATATGTTTGTTTTCAGTAAACAGTTTTCTTTTTTACTGTTCCTGTTGTGACTTGATCTTAATTGAATCGTTTCTTTTATCATAATAAGTCTTGCTACACTAATGACGTGATCGCTGTACCACGATATTAAAAGGTTTTATCTGAATATTAAACTGCAATAAACTTATTGGTCGATAATTAAGTCACTGTCACAAGAATCACGACGCGATAGCTAAAAATTGCAACAATGGCTGTATCGGCTGGTATCTGCAAGGTGGCTTAAGAGACTCAACACCATTTTGATATTTTTGTGCTTGGTCACTGTCAGTTGTCAACCGAGTGGCGAGTGATCGCTCACCTGTGACGTATTTATCGAGGACAACAAATAAAAATAATTTGTGATTCGAGCAGTAGGATTTGCCTGCATTGTTTACGTATAATAGATAATAAATAATGAATATTCATGCAAGTGGGTTTTTAGGCTACGGTTACATTTATTATGGGTCATTATTATACTTAACTGGTGTGCGATAAACGATCTTGTGCGTACAGTCATAATTATCATTAGCCGGAAAGCCTACTATTATTGTGATGAAATATTGTACACCGTCCGGCGAGCTGTGTGCAGCCATTATTACAGAACATGGAACCATTCATGTTTATTTTCTATTAGGTTTTATTAATGTAATAATAATATATCACTACTGAATCATTTAAATTGACAAAATTAATTTATATTTCTTACCGTTTATTTGAATCGAGATTAGGATTTCATGTAGGTTCGTAGTTCAAGGTTTTCTCACATTTTCTTGCCAAATAGTCCTTTAAATTCAAAAACTCGTTTATGTTTCGAGGATACGGTTTTCAGGAATATGATAAAAGTTTAAATCAATTTGGTACGATCTTTCAACTTTTTTTTTGGCGATAGATAAAATGTAATTCCAAATGTGATCTTATAAGATAGGACAAAGTGTGTGGGTCTTCAATGGAAACTATTGTATTGACAATATCTGCCATATATATGGTAATTTGATTTTTCGATATTTCGTGTTACCTTTACCTCCCCATACTCCTTTACTTACCCATAATAATTTCAATTTAAAAAAATGTTTGAAGATTTATTTAAAAGACCTGTTCAAAGGTTTCTACGTCTGAAAAATATAATATTTTATAATAATATAAACGAGCTTTTTGGATTAAATATTTTTTTATGGACCAATTTGTTTTTCCACATGCCAGAAATATTATTGCTAAAATGCATTTAATATTGCTGCCTTTCTTGATGAAATTGTATTATTAAAGTTTTTTTTGTATATATAGTCCATACAAAAACTTCTTAGATTTACACGGCCAGATTTGATATTATGGCTTTTGGGTTTAGCCGTGTGTGGCGAATTACTACTCACTCGTATTTTCCAATATTTCATTAGTCTTTACAAATTGTCGTCTTAACGTAATGTCAGCTATCATACTTTTTGTCACATCCTCTGCCCACAAATCTCCAACAAGTGCATTCAATGTATAGCTCCCTACAACTCCTCAATATGAGATGGGCTTGAATAAAATGGTAGTTTGTTCTAAAAAGTGTTTTTGTGCCCATAATTATATAAGTGGCGTGAATCAAGAAATAGTTATTTAGTTATACTTTTATTTCAGTTTACTTCTTCGTAGTGTCAATCCGGTGGATTGGTTTGCAGCAACAGAATCTTGCATCTCGATCTCCATTCCTCTCGGTCCTCCGCAACCCTTTTCAGCTCAGCATAAGCGCTACAGTTCATGTCCTCGAATACTTGCTGCAAATACTCCCGTCTAGGGCGCCCTCTATAGTTTCTACCCTCAACCATCCCCTCCACAATATCGTGAAGAAGACCATCGTGGCGCATGATGTGGCCGATCCATCGGGCTCGCCTCTCTGAGATGGTTCTTATTAGTTGCCTATCTTCCTTGATTATTCTGAGAACCTCATTGTTCGTGACGTGGTCTCTCCAGGAAATTCCCAGAATTCTTCTGTACGACCACATCTCAAAGGCCTCTAGTCTTTTTTTATCACTTTCAGATAAGCACCATGTCTCACAGCCGTACATTAAGATGCTCCAAACAAGTGTTTTGGCAAGTTGCTTGCGGAGCCCTAAAGAAATATTCTTTGACTCAAGAATTGTTGCTTTCTAAAGTAATATTCTTTGACTCAAGAATTTTTGCTTTATCTAAAGTAATATTCTTTGACTCAAGAATTTCAGTTTACATTGTTGTAAATTATTATATTGTTGTCCAAAATAAATATGAAAAATATAAATATAGCATTGTATGCAATATGAAGTTGTCACTTTCATCGGATTTCCACCTACATAAATACATAAACCTTTAAATATCTTATAACGAAAGAAACATGACTTATGATTCTTTTATAATTATGGACATATGATATTTTCTGTTTGTTTGAATATTTACTAAGGCTACATCCGTTCTGCATTGAATTGCGCAAATAATCGACGCAATATCAGATATCGGATAACAATATTAAATCACAGACAGTCACATCAGCGGTATTAAGCAGACAACCAACTTTTAGCATTACAAACACTATCATCTGAAATGTATCTAAGCTGGTGTAATTAAAAAGTGTAATAATAGGGCCTCGGTGGGGGCGCTGCATTGTGTGGCCGCTAATAAGGAAGGAAGCACACTCGAGTATCGCCCATTGTAGTGGCCAAGGCGAGACCAATCTCCGTCGGCCGCAACTCAACAGCAAAGACACCTCAACGTGCATATATTCGGTGGGATAACCACATTTTAACATGCCTTTGAGAGACATTAATCTACTTGAATGAATCGAATTGAGAGCTTCGATTAATTAATGTCCAGATATGCTTCACGTAATATCAGATGCCTTCCCGTGAAAGTAAGTCCCCGGGGTTTTATCATAGAGGGAATCAAGCATTGCATATTCCGTAATATTAACTGAAAGCGGCCTCCATAGTAGTTTTTTAAATTTTTGTAAAATTTTCTCCAGTGCCCATTTATCCGACGACATAACTTAACATAACTCGCAGTAAACATTCAATGTTTTTTTTTGTACTGGATCATTTAATATAAATCTGTTTTTTTTAAATTGTTTTTTATGAAAATAATGACAATTTGCATTATCTGAGAAATGCTAAGAAGAAATAAACAATAATAATTTTTCCACGATTATAAGTTATGACGACTATCTGTTTCAAATTATATAAATGTATAAAGTGATAATCGTTACGTTTTGTCGAATTTTTACTAATTTAGATAACGTTTTTAGCTTCTATACTTAATATTGGCCGTTCCAAATATTCGTAATATCACTGGCTGCTATTATTACATCTAAAGTGAATTTAAAAGACACATTTATTCACAATTTATTTTTTAACAAGCGTTTTTATTCCACTTTGGTCATTAGGACTGTGTTAGTGAAATCCACGCTAGCGATTAAAAATAAACACCGTGCCTTTGCGTGATTTAATTTTGTACTAAAACAATACAAAACCAGTTAAATTCTCATCTTCAAAGCACCGCCTTTCATGTGGATGCACCGATGTGTAAGATATGTGCATTTTGTTTCTTAATTATTTGATATTACATTATTACGTATTAATTTTTTCTTAAATTAATTAATAAATGCTTTTACTTACGTATATTTTATTCTGCTTATTCACAACTTGTCAATAAAAGATGATACTATACGAGTACATAAGCATATTCCTAGCAATGTAATCGATTACAGATGTTATTATAATATTTTAACCGAGTAGGGAATTGATCGTCAGTATAACTCGATAAATATGCTGAAAAATATTAATATATTTTCATCAACATCATATGGATGTGCAAAATTTCTGCTTGATGGGATGACAAGAAGTGTGTTAATTTTCACTTCCGAACTTTCAACCCGACCAAAAGCGTGGTAGTGAAATCATTTTCTGATGCTGTGTAAATTGAAGTCTAAAAGCATAAACAGGCCATTTCACGAAAAAATCGTATGTGGCGCTTACTTTGTATCAACAATAAATTAAAGCAATAAACCATTATTTGTTTTAATCCTATAAGATTGGCAACATGTATGTTACATAATATACAATCGAGAACTCACTGTATTTGTATATCTTATTCCCGGTTCATGAAATATTTCTCTCATTTTCACTGGTCATCCGATGCTGTAAGGTCGAAAAACACTGGTGTGGACTATCCATTTATTTTGTGACTTGTCACAATCAAGATGTTAATGCACACATTTGCACACAAAATCAATTAAGTGATATTTTATGGTAATGCTTCACATACAACAGTGATTAAGCATATCACTGTTTAGAACTTACTTGCGTGCCGATTTTTCATGAAATAAATTGTTATTGCCAAAATCGTAATCTGGCATCTCTAATCTGGCTAATGTTGTTTAGTTATAATGCCTAAAACGTTTTACGCTTTTCCGACTATTAATATAGTCGCTTGTGAAATAATAATATACGAGTATGTACAAACAACTCTTATAATGTTTTATCAAGTACATAATTAGTAGGAGCTTTGCACATAAAACGGAGATTTACTAAAAGAGTGATATTACTTTTTTTTCAAATTATTTGTTTATTTTCCAAAATTTATAAATGTTTTTTCTTTTAATGAAATTATCGGTAATGTTAAAAAAAAACATTCTCGCAGCATCCTAGGATTATTAAAAGTTAAATCCTTTAATTATCATATTTGTGGTTTACAGTCATTGAAGTCAACGAAAGAATGTTACGTTTTTGTATGAAATATCTGGAAATCATCCAGGTCGTCGAGATGTTTAAGGTTATAATCCTTACTGGTAAGGGTTCAATATAAGAGATGGAAAGTTTTCAATTTAAGAAAATTATATACATTGCAATAGATCTTAATCTATTGAAAAGGCATCTTTTGTTTTTGTTTTAATGATAAGACATACAAAATTATATTCGTGTACACAGTATATTGGAATAAGTTATTTTAAAATCGTTTTTTGTTGTAATAGTTTAATGCACCTCAGGATTTTTGTCAGCTTGCCGACGAGAATATATTATCGCATTTCATGATACTTTTTCTATTGTCCACATTCGATACAGATTTCGGGTGACCTTCGGAGAGGTCAAAAAACAACGAACAATCAAAGTTAAGCGAGCAATAAGGAAGAACGGGTTGATCCGCACCCGCCCCTTTCATTACTCCGACCTGCCTAATCTAAAAGATCGAGATCCCATTAATCCTTTAAGAAAGTAGCCTGCGTAGCTTTATTGCAATGACAATTTAACTCGCCCAGATGGAATTAATCCGATTACTCAGCTCCGGCAATGAATACTGATGTCAATGATTAAGACATTATCAATCACCAGGCACGTGGATTTTACAAATTTCTGCTGTACTTCTGATTCTATTCTCACCATGCCATGATCGGTGCCAAAATTAATTGTCGCATGTAAGATTTTGCTAATCAAGTAAACATTGGTGAAAAAGGTTAATTGAATATACTTGTATTTACTCACGATCCCATCTGTCTCCCGCAGATAGATGATGATAGCGAACAGTGACTTTAATTGCCTCAATTAAAACAGCGCATCGCTGATTATTTTTGATAATTGTATTTTTAGAGATAATGACCCGGTCAGGTGAGTTTATTTAATAACATTATAATAATTCTGATGCAAGGTTTCATATAAAGTTGAATGCGCAACAAACATCTGGAAGTAATAAAATATTTTTTCGTTACCAGTTCTCAGTGAAATAATGCAATTATTAAAGTACGTGATTATTGTTTTTTTCAAATTGTGAATATGTAAACGAGACTGTCAAAAAAGCTGATAGAGGCTTTGTGTATTTATTATATTCAGTATTTGACATTATAGGATTAATCGATGCCGCATAGATATTATGTTAATCCTATACGTCATTAGATAACAGCCGAGCATTCATGCGCAGTCTACTAATTTAATCGGTTTTCTCGCATTATTTTATTAATTATCGATATTGATCATGATAAATACGCCATATCCTGAAAGTAAGCTCTGTCAGCTGCCTGATTAACGGTCTTTTTCTAGTACAAGTCATGCATTATACTCGAAGTCTCCGACGCTCAACTACGAGTATGTAGTGAATGTTGTCCTGCGCCATCAGTGCCATGGAGCGTAAATATAATGCAGTTTTTTTTATCACTATAACTATTGATAAATAAATAAATAACATAATTTATACTCGGTCGAATCTCAAGCGTAGCTGAAAGAATTTTGATAAGTGAATAAAGCAAGAGCATGCGTGATGTCTGTATCACGAGGAGAGTGCCTTTTTGCATTCGATTTGTCAGATAAAGAAAGTGAGTTTTTTTTGCATGTTTGCGCAAGTGCAACGGCTTAATAAGACTGAGACTGATCGGTGTAGCATCTTTGCCTGAGGCGCTGGCACCAACTCTGCCACCAGGGGAGGAGGAGCCAACACGCCACTAGTCTGCTTCGCAACTTTCAATCAATGCAGGGCAGCACGCTCTGCAACAATGATGCTATCTAATACAAGCATCTTCAAACGATTCATTAAATTATTCACATTTTCTTATTTATTCTCATTACCGACAGTGCTGTCGATCAACGATAATCCACGACTAGTTCTTTGAATGATATATATGGAAAATAATATTTTTATATGAGCAAATATTTTCCTACAAATGGATAACAACTCGCACGGAATGTTGCGTCATTCTTACATTGTAATACCTCGGTAATTTGCTTGGCTGATAACCATAAGACTTCACGAATTTGGTATTTGACGATGGAAAAAATAAATCATACCGGTTTTTGTTTTGCTTCAGATGTTTCTTGTTGTGAGCTCGAGTGGTTTCCTGCTATCGCTAGCCTATTAAGTTATTTTAAAATTTAATAACTCATTTCGTATCTTTTGTTTGCAACTTAACCAGTCAGTCTGCATTTTATCTTCATTGTCTTAGAATATAAACAATTAAAACGTATGAATGGGATACTTGTGAATGGTGCAAAAAAAAACATAATATTGTATCCATGTAAGTCTAATCTAGAATATTTGACAGACATAATGATAAACATTATATTTTGCTTACTTCATTCTCATAAACCTTCAGATCAGCCTTAAGTCGTTTACTATCCTAAAAGATTGTACATATAGGAATGAGATCGAGGCTTGACATTGTCGGATTCTGTTGCAATAATGAAGAGTATAATAATAAAAAGCAGAACGAATAAAATATATCGTCGGGATATGCAATCACGTCACCTATTCTCAATTATGTCGCTGTTTGTCGGTCGTGAGGACATGTCCTAATTGTGTCTTGCACATAGCCCACGCTTCCCTCAGGGCTCTGAGCAAGCCATATCGCTGCCCTTGAACTTGTTTACTGACTGAAGCCATTCAGTGATAGTTTCACGAGAGTACGACACCACTCTTCCAATTGAAACTTCACCCACGCTGTCATTGATAACAAGCATCTCACACAATGGCATACAGAATCTAATTCTAGAAATAACTACATACTGTCACTATCAGTAGTTTCATTTTTAGGCATGATTTAAATGTCGCAAACAGATGCATAACAATACACACATTGTAGTGTTTACTAAAGAATTATTTTATATCTGTTCATTTATTATCTTTCTTTTTTATATCTAAATGAATTAATGATATTATATTACAGAACATTTAGTAAGATTCAAGAATAAAATTATGTATTATATATATATGTACATGATTTAATTTAAAGCTTTATTGAATGGTAAATAATTCATGTGAGTGTTTCGGTTGTACCACGTTATGATGTACATCAGTGAATTTGGACGATTCTCAAAGCCTATACGAACATATAGCAAATATATAAAAAATACTTTCAGTTTCTGATAATTATTATTGTTTTATGTGCTATAAAATAATTATAAATTTGGTGGTTCGTGTTCCTTTAGTATATGTATTTTTAATGCTGGAATTGATTGAAAAAGTTTTATTTTTTATGAAATTCGACTTCCCTGGGTCGCGTAACTTACTCATATGTAAGTTTTTTCGTACTGGCAATATATTATTATGGTACCGGTCCGCGGACTACAAGTTAAAGATCACTGATAGGTCAATTCTCTTGATTGCTATCATAACAATTATTAGCTAATTTAAATTGATTTAAAAAAAAACATTCGTATTTCATTATTATATGATCGCAATATCATTAATAAATACTAAAATAATTAATGCACTGTATTCCATTGCCGAACGTTAGTTCGTAACATAACAAAGTTATTATTGCAGTCTCCATCTCGGAAATTTAAAACTGGACGGACGGCAATGGTCCCCGTCTGGTGCTGCAGTCGCTGGAGTGTCACGTTCAAGGCTGATGAATTTATTTAGATGAATATGCTGAGCCACGCCCGTGAGTCTGCCCGCCGCCTTGCATCATCGCTCGCCACTTGCCAGTCATCACTCCTCTTCAGTTCACTTTACCACTTCACTGCACCGCAATCTGTTCGCTATTCGTCGCCCTAGCTGCCAAACACCATAACTCATCTTCTATTCGAATAACAAGACAATTAAATTATGTCCCCCTGTAGTTCCTAACTTGTGCATCGTGGAACACTGGTGCTCTGCTGGAATGTTCCAGGTGCTTTAGCACACCATTGCGCATGTTTCTTTTGTTTGCGTTGCATTATAAGCCGTTTCCTAGACCTGTATTACATGTTATATTGAACGAATTTTCGGTTCGCGCTTACGCGGTACGCTAACTTGCAAAAAACGTGCATAGTCTGTACTGAGCATGTGCACTACATAATATGGTTTAATAAAATAAACCATATTGGCTCATAATTTTAAGGGTACTATGGGATCTTTTGGGTATTGCATTGTTGATATATAAATCTTATATATTATGTTTAAATTTCCATGACTTTTTCGTTTGCATTTTTTATTATATTCTTCTGGTTGCATATGCAACAAACTATCAACATTTACCTACGTTAAGTATGTTTGCTATTAATCGCACTGCAAAACATTCAACCAGACATTTGGCAAAAACCATTTAGACAAGCATTCATCTTGTTCACAAAATTAATACATCTTAGAAAACATTTTTTTTTGTCGTTACTCGTCCGTTGTTCTCCGAGAGGTGAGATGCATTGGGCGTTCTGTCTAAAACTGTGTATCGGATCGTGATGATTTCGCGCAACAGTGTCCGCCTCGGGTTCCAAGGCCGGCGGTGCATCGCCTCGCCCGGCACCACCGCACGTCACGCCGCACGACACGCCTGCAGTCGTAACACAACTAATTGTCCGAGACACTTCAACCATGCAATATTTATTAATTATTAGGATTAAAATAAAGATCTATTTAAAATATATCAGAGAGCCTTCCGTTTATTATTACTCTTCCCGAGTAATACGACTACTCCTAAAATATTTTTTCTTGTCTCTTGTGTTAGCTGCCACGATCCTCGTTCCCATATAGTTCTTAAGGTCTTCCAGCATGCCGAGAATCTGGGGGTGTTGAAAAAAAATCAGCTGTGTTTAATTATATTTTTCAGTATCTTCAGCAGGAGAAGAAAATTTCATAAGAAATGCCAACTTCTCTTCTTCCAAACTTTGTCATTTCTCACAATATCAATTAACGCACCTGTAATATGATTCGTTGTCATCTGTTCTAGAAACCTATTTCACAGTTACATTGGCTTTTAATAAGATGCCAGCAATACAGAAAAATATGCGTAATACGAGTATAAACGTCAATTTCTTTCGAGTATAGAGGATAGTTAAAAAAATTGCGCATAAAATAAAAGGCTCCGATGTTCACAATGTGAGTATCGAGCTCTCCACAGGCCAACATACAATATATACTCGAAACTCTTAACCCTCTTTATATACGATACCCCAGCTTTTGAGTGCCAGATCCTGCATCTTGAAGGCGTTGAATATAGAACTTGGCCTTTATGATAAATATAACTTTAAAAATATTGTATTTAGGTAAAAGTCACTTTTCGCAACCGTACAAAAGAAGCAAATTAAGAGTCTTCGTGATTCTATTTTAGCGTTTAATTAATTTTACTAATTATATTTATTCTTCTTATTTGCTATTAATTTTTCAGTACACAGTCTTGTAATTTCAAAGAAGATTGACAATAGTTTATTTTAAAAATAAATCGCCAACATCGAATAAATAAGACGAACATCATATTCTGCATTTTTATTTATATGAAAAACCAAATTGGCAGAGGCTCTAGCGGCGATTTTTTAAACGAATTGTCCAATTCTTGAAGAGATCGGTCGGCTTTTAGCGGAAGTATGCTGCATACACAGCATCTTGTGATTGGGCGGTTCTGACATTTCATGGCCAAATCTCTCAGGGAGACCACTCCTTATCCTGATCTATGGGTCATAACACTAAGAACTATATTCAAAATAATTAATATGTTAATTCTTAATGTATATATTAAATTATATCTGTATATAAATCGTTGGTAGATTTCTTTACAGCAGTTATGACATACGATATACCCGATGTCAACACTATACAATAATTATGCATTTTAATTGTATATTTTTAATCGTATTTTACATTATATTTAGATCATGCTCGTATCACACTAGATGACAATGAAATCTTCTTGATGATGGGTTCATTATTATAATTGTGAATGATATGTTCAGATGGAATCTTCGACTGAACAATATTTCTCTGGTTACTTACTGCACATAAGTGATGAAGATAATGAACCCAAGAGATACATAAAAATAATCACAATCGAAGGTTTAAATGTATTGAACCATAGGCCTTACATTGATCACTTATATAAATAACTTCTTAGGTTAAATAACTTCTTGATCACTTATGTTTTTAAATCGTTGGACAAAGTTAAATATTATTTATTCACATTATTAAAGTTTGTTATTCCCATTGCACACATTGATGTGGTCAATGCAATACTAATAATACGATTGAATATTATAATAATATGTATACCCCTTTTGGTTCTAGCCCATTAGATCATGAAATAAATTATACCTCGCATCTCGTGCAGAATGAGCCGACCGCGTTTAAATGCCCATTCTACCTCTCCTTTATTATCCACCCAAGCCACGGACAGAAATTTTATGAGGTCCGTCTATTATTTTATTAAAATACGTCTAGAATGTTTCTTGATCAACAATAGTCATTTGCAAAATACTAATCAATATAATGACTTATGGATGTTTCTTTTCGGCATTAAAACTTGATTTCTGCCAAAACTAAAGCGCGAAATGTGATTACGCGTTCGGTGCTAGTTCAGTTTTACTAATATTTAGTGTAAGATCATAGTTTTTAGGCAGTTTCAGCCAAAAACATAGTTTCGACTGAAATTATGGTTTCGTCCAAAAGTAATTGAAAATCCCTTTTGAGTCCGTCGGAATTGTTTTTTATTTTGAATTTATCTCTTGTAGAAGATGGGATGTATGCGTATTTGACACATTGAGATTTTTTGGCAAACGGGTAAGTTTGTAACCCTAAATTTTCATCGAATTATTATATTTTTTCTTTCTATATCTGTTCCATATCTGAAACATATGGTCACCATAAATTGTCGCCATTCATTCTTATAATTTAAAATTAATTTTAATTAAAAAAAAAAATAGTTTTGATTCACATTTATTTTAAATGATTACATGTTTCGGCCTCCCTGGAGACCATCTTCAATAATGTGAATCATTTTTTTTTTTTTTTTTTTATTAAAATTAATTTTAAAATAGAATTATGCAGTTTCACCATGTATTGTCAGTTGATAACCTTAATGCTATTCATTCTGTCAGTTGCGTCTGTCCATGGCTTGTCGAAACCTGGGAACATATGCAAATGGTCCCCGATGATCTTTAGGCACCATGAGTCCGGGGACTTGAACAGAAAGCTGCTGTGGAATCCTTGGCATATTTCCAGTGATTTGTTAATTTAAATTTTTAAAGAGATCAGATGATAAACTCGATGCTCCCAAGACCATGACCGTTTGGTTCTCAGGGGCGGCTCAACCTAAAATTTATTCTTATATATAGGTATCTATACTTAATATACGAGATATCCATTATATTTGAGCATTCACGTAAAGGATAATATTTATTTTTAAATTATTCAATCTATGCGTTCAGTTGCAAAAGTACTCGTATGTAGACATTGTGTGCTCCTCTGAAGTTCCTCATGTCGCCTGCCCGTGCTCGGCCTCCGTGACGTGTCAGGTTTGGTTACGTCCGGTGGCTGCCGAGTGCAATAGTCGCTGCTAATATTGACGTCACCGTAATGAGCGTTCATATCAAGGTTTGCACATGGTTCACTCTTATTTACCAAACGACATGTAAGACATTTACACTCTCCGTAAATGACAGCGTGCCATCAACCGTAATTTTATTTTCAAATGATCGTGTTTATTTAATAGTTTAACAGCTTACGATGACTACATATGAATTAATTTTTCGGTAAAGAAAATTTGCAGATCTTTATAATTATGCATATCCTAAATAATAATAAAAAATAAAATAATCGTGCTCCTCTCCCCTGTTTTAAATTAAATCTCTCATATTCACATTTGACAGTAAATATGCAGGTATAATTATTCAGAACCAAGTCAGAAAAAAAAAATATTTTTCATATTTTAATCAAAAATAGTAACGACAAAACTCCGTATAATTATATAGAATATGAACGAAATTATGGTATTTACTTTAACATTTTAATGTTCACACAAACCAAACTTAATTACGATTTATGACTTAATTGTATATTTATTGTTATTTGAATAGTTTTGTATTGACAATATTTGTTAATTGAAATCTAAAACCCTCCATCACCATTCATTTTGAACCCAGTCAATTGGCACTGTATGATTTTTTGCCGTTGGAAACTATCATTTATCTAAAGTAACTATGTTTGCGCTTTCGTAAATGTAAGAATTTGTTCTATTTTTACCGAATATTCCGGCGTATTGTTGCGTCTGAAAAAAATCTGATTTATAGTTTCAGTCCCTGAAAAACCCGAAACGATTAGGTTAATGTAATTTGCTTTCATTTTTCTTTTGGGATAAAATTAATTGGACATTACGTAAAGTTTGGTTGCGAATTAATCATACGAAATTACAACAACGCCTCTCTCTCTTTCGAGTATAAATATAATTTTTGATTTAACAAGCGCCTCGGTTTTCGCTCACATCAAAAGTAAGTGTGAGCCACCGTAACGCGTCTGTCTCCTTTGATTGATATCTGATGTGGAAATTAATCTGTGTTGATTCTGCGGCGCTAGATGGGCCAGCAGATGAGCGAGGTGTGAGAGGGGGGGAGGAGCGGGCGGTCCCCGACCTTTGACCTTGCCCTTTGTCGCCGCCCTCGGGCGCCTCCGGGCGGGCGCCGCGCAGGGCGGCCGCCCGGGCGTCTGCCCCCGCGTGCTCCGCGCCCCCGAGCCGGTGTTTGTTTGGGCGCCGCGCGAGCTGCGTGGGACCTGATCGATACCAGCCTGCGCCGCCCTGGTCTCCGCCGCCCACCGCCGCGTCCTTGTGTATCCCTGCGAGCATTAAACCCTGCATTCGTACGTCAAACGCAACTGCGCTTCGCATATATTTTTTGCAACGGTTCCGAACATATTGATTGTTGAGAATCATTTGGCATTGGCTTTTATTGCACTGTACACTGTGATATATTTAAATCTATATTGCTGTTGATGTTATTTTTCTTATGAGGTCAATTATGATATCACAAAGTCGTACATTTTCCCACAATTCTCAATTATGTAATATATACATTCAATTATAAGAATTTTATACCCTGTCTTTATATGGATTACATTAAGAACTGTTTCACATGATGGAAGACTGTGATCAGTCAATTTATGTACATTGAAACTTATGAAGCTTTCATAGATCGCGAAACTGCAGTCTTCCATCAAGTGAAACAGTGCTCAATGTGATCCATATTAAAACATGGTTTGAAATTCATACATATTTAATATTAAAATGGTACTCAAAGTGAATGCTAAAAAATAAATAACATATAATACAATTATACAATCGTTTTTTTTTCTAATTCTTTTACACTGTGATATATTTAAATCTATATTGCTGTTGATGTTATTTTTCTTATGAGGTCAATTATGATATCACAAAGTCGTACATTTTCCCACAATTCTCAATTATGTAATATATACATTCAATTATAAGAATTTTATACCCTGTCTTTATATGGATTACATTAAGAACTGTTTCACATGATGGAAGACTGTGATCAGTCAATTTATGTACATTGAAACTAATGAAGCTTTCATAGATCGCGAAACTGCAGTCTTCCATCAAGTGAAACAGTGCTCAATGTGATCCATATTAAAACATGGTTTGAAATTCATACATATTTAATATTAAAATGGTACTCAAAGTGAATGCTAAAAATATAAATAACATATAATACAATTATACAATCGTTTTTTTTCTAATTCTTTAATCATCGATATTCTTTCATAATATATTTTTATTCAATTGTATGGTTCCAATTATATTTGTTATGAATGGAATGCTTGATAGGGGTGTGTGATTCAATCTAATGCTTTGATCGCAATCCAAACTCTTAACTGCGAAAGCTCTGGCCGGTTGACATATTCAAATATATATATATTTTATTTATTCCATTATTAAAAAAAAAGTTATTCTAATAATCAAATAACCTATGATAATTCTTTCGACCATTTTAATAGCACCGATTATATTTTATAAATGAAACCACCCACGTATCAACTAATTTGCGGTTGATGTGCGTTCATTCTTCAATAACTGCGGCCACTGACTTGTTCATAATAAATTTTATTGGCCGTCGTAAACTATTATATATTTATTTGTGTTTACTTTGCTCGCAGGTACCATCTAAAATCTAAATGTTTACACCATAAATCTATTATAGTTAGATGTTCTTGTGTCTAAATGAGATTGTTAAAAGCATATAAAGGATATTATATACATTTCCAAGTTGTAATACGTGCTGATGAAAAACACGTAACGTGAAAATTGAGTTTTTTTTTAGTTTTATTCATTGTTATTATTCTTCATGATAGTTTTCTCAATATCCATTGCATTCCTTGCTTGTCACAAATCCTTAATGCTTCCGTTCATCAAAGCGCTCATTGCAATCCAAAAATAGAAAAACTACTCAATTATAAACATTTCTGAAATATTGATACTCAATATAAATGGCGGGTTTATTCGATTGAACTTAATTCAGCCTTGATGAAGCATTACAGATCATCACACTAGTTCTTCATATCTTAATATTGCATTAAAAATGAGCTTTTTTTATATAAAAATCGAACAGTTTATTTTGAGAAGACTATCAGACTCAGATCATTCAAAATACTGTCCATCGGCAGCTACGACCTTCTCCCATATATTATATTTGTCAAATGTTTATTATCCGTTTCACACTGTTACGTAAATGTATCGATTTTCTGTTTTGGCGGAATTTTCAGTTGTTTTCACAGAATAACAAAATTTTCACATTTGTATTTTTTTTAAAACACTGAATATCAGGTTAAGGTTCATTCATACAAGCATGCCTTGATATTTATTTAAATGTAGAATGATATGTCTACCCTCAAACATCATTTGCACATGTGAGTTTTCTCCATTTCGTCTCAAGGTTCATTTTATGTTTGTTTATCGTTCGCGTTTATATTTGCCGTTCCATTAATACGCATTCGCCAAAGACACCCAAAAACAAATCGACCGGTCCTTTGACTTGCTGACAGCTCTCAAACCCATTCTCGTCAATCCATTATGTGAGATTACTCCGTGCATACCTAATGTCGGTTATTTCGCTTCGCATGCAAGTCGACCACCCTGTCTATAAAATTTGATAATATTTTATTTACCCATATAAAACGCTGCCAAGTAATTCATTTTTACATCTAGAATCCCTTGCGATTCGTTAAGACAATTTTTAAATATCGTATATTTATTTTGCTACAAAAGAAATCGTTCAGCGTAAAAATATCTTCTTTGTTAAAATTTAAATTACATTTTTCCAATATTCTCTATGAAACAAATGACATTGATGCAAACAAGTATACTAATAATAATCTACTATCGATATTCTTTTTATATAAATATATATGTTCAAAACTTTTTGGAAAAAATGTACATTATCACTTTATCGCACTTACATTTAGAAATGTAATAATATTATATTATTTATTGTGTGTATAAGATTTATCGTAGAAATGGCTTATATTCTCAGTCTGTTTGCTACGCTGCAGTTGGTTACAAATTCAAAATCGTATAAAAAAAATTCTTGTTGTATAAAATAATATTATATGAAGTTACCCTAACTAGTAGCTATGTTTGTAAGTTATCAGTAGTGCTCAGAAAATTCAGATGAATGTATATATGACTAAAATAGTGGCGGGTTACCGGTAGCAAGGGCTAGTTGGTTGCCGCTGCGCTTATACAAACGTAGAGATCGAGGGCGGTGGCGGTCGGCATACTAGGCATCACTGCCCCAGTGAGTGCGCCCTTGTTTGTCCATCGTAATAATTACCTCTGTGGGGCTGGAATTCGCAGCATAACCAGCTGATCGATTCAGTTGAAATAATTGTTTTTATTTAAATTGTTTTTTTTTTAATTTTCATGTGAAAAAATGTTTCCGAACGGTTAATTACGATGAGCGGAAACTACGTCGTGTTCCGCCCTCGGCTCGAGGCACCAGCCAGAAGATAGCCGCCCCGGCGTAACTAACGGTCTTGACTTTTCTTTACGCTTCATCATCTATCGCCGGCTGATAACGGCCGCACGCGATGCATCGGAACCTCAACTCGGTGATCTAGAACACTATATGACTCCGAATACTTTTACATAAGCGACGGGACCCAGGAGATATATTAGCTTCTTAGAGTATAAGAGTAGAGCAAACTTAGAGTAAAAAATTTAAAACGATTAGAATTGCTGCACTCTGCACTTATACACAACGATATGTGTGCACAATCGCGACTGTACACGGTGGATAATACTAGCGTTAGACAAACCATGAAAAGAAGCACGATTTTCATTTAAAGGACTGAAGTATACCTTTTAAGCCTATTAACTGCTTAAATATTTTATCGCGCACTTAATTTTTTTATGTTATTTTTTTCGGTAAATAATATAGTTTTAAGAATCATGGTGTGCACCTGCATGTAATAATCTTATTAAGTATGTAAGTATGTACATTAATATAATATGCATAATGTTCCCGTATGCGTGCATGTGTGAGTGAACGTATTACGAGGATGCAAATATCTCGATAATTATGCGCTGCAACCGCTGCCTTACGGGATCTTTCATTGCGAATTATAACATTTAAACGTTGCGATAATTTTTATGCGTTACACATGCAATTGCCTTCAAGCACGTACTAATTGACCTGTAATTATTTAAATAATTGATTCAGCATCGTTTATAATGGGCGGTCGCGACGTAATATAACCATCTCACGAATGTTTGAAGGTGAACCTTTGGGGGAAATGCAAAAACTAGATGATATATTATACCAAACAGTCTTGGTGGTATAGGAAAAACCTTTTGAAATTGACTTGGGAGTCAGTAAGCAGCATTAAGAAGAGTGGTGTAGACCGATAAGGTTGACGAGCTAAAATGTAAAATATACAGGTATATTGTATGATGCATTTAGAATTGATACCAAAAGAGCATTCGCTTTCTTCTAATTTGCTTTACGTATGTCAATGCAGTTTTTTTTTAAATATACACGCGTACATTGAAATTAGATTAAGATTACGTATTGGAAAAAGTTACTGCATAATTGTAAAAAAAATATTATCAACACTCTTCAGTTTTATGCTGTCACGGCGATAATTTCTTATTTTCTTACAGTACGGAAGCTGCACGATCTTCTAAATGGGCGACGTCGCAACCGCTATAGTGAGCAAGCCTTCGGTCATCCGAGTTCAAATTATTTTTGTACTCGACGTAATAGTTTTGTTAATTATTTAAGTGATATGTAAGCAAAAAATCGTAGGGCTTCGTGAGGTCATCGCCTGGGCGGCAAACTCAAAACAAAATGGACACGAGGCGGGGCGATTTTCAAATTGAGTCGTCGCGTGACATTTTCAACCCATTTATTACTTACGAAACTGAAAGGAAAAAATGCCATAACGAGAGAGCGTCATTTAATTGTGGCCCTCTTTGATTGATTTTCAATTTCGAAAAAAAAAACGGTAATAATGATTGGTGGAACTTTTACAAAAGGTTTAAAAAACCTCTTTTTGACAGTTGATACGAAGGCAAGTGAGCACGCACATGTTTCGATCTTGATGCGTTTATACAAAAAAGTGAGATTTTTTTTCACTGATTTTTGTATATGCTTTTCGTAAAGGAAAAGATACACATTTAACTATGTATTAAATGCATATGATATACCAACTACATAATCTATTTTCTAAGCATAATGATTTATATATCTAAACCTGTAATTATTATTTAGGGGAAGACAATTTAATTGTTACAAGGCTGCTCTGCAATTATGGGCGAAGCCTTAAGCAATGAATAAAATATACTTATAATGTTTTAATGAAGCAACCATTTGACATCCAGAATTAAATTCAGTTTAATTCTTCGTCGTGTCAGCGACGTCAAATTGATTAAACCAATTATCTATCAACGTAGATAATGTCCTGGGAGAACTAACTAATTGAGAACATACACAGGACCTTGGATTTGATGTGGATTTCTCTATAGTTACACAGCAGTGACTCATTTAGCATCTTATTGCACTACTTCCTATCGGTGCAGATTGTATTGTGTTTGTGATACTGCGGTCCCCAGTATGTTCATTAAAAGAAAATCCGCGCGATGCCCCCAGAAACGGAACTATTCAGGACAATATTTTCGGCCTAGCAACAACAAAAAAGAATGACAGTCACGGAAGTAGTCCTGCGATCTCTAGATCTGGCGTCGCGGCTGTTTATGGCTTGTTCCTCCTCCGCTCTATAATGACAATAATATTTATGGTGGCGGTCAGCTGCTGCGGCTGCTGCGGCGGTGGACCCAGTCAGGATGCGGTCGACATGCAAATAGAATAAAATGTTTACGACCAGATTTTTAGCCGCACCTCTGTCGAAAATAACGCAGACCATAAAACACACTCAGGATAATAATTAACGGGTTAGATAGATACACAAAACAAATAATAATGTAAATATTGCTGTTTTATTTTATTTTGCTCACATTTCAAAAGCATGGATGTGGTTCAATAATGTGGACGATAACGTATAATAAGAAATGACTATAAAAACGATAGTATTATAATAACTCTTTGTAGGATTAATAAAATAAATTTGTGTCACCGTAACTTGTTGTTATATGAATCTGAAAAATATAAATCTGAAAAATTGAGCGCACCTTTGAAATTGTGTTACAATTATTCAAATATTTTTATTACTTGAAACTATAGTACATATATGCATTCTTAAATAATTGGGTAATACAACAAAATAATCTTTATTTTTTGTTTGTTTCAGGTAAGTGATGACTTTAACAAGAATAATATCATCGCCTTGACAAAAATATTCATATATATTATCAAGGAGCGGTAAGTAGTTAAAAAAAACTTTGGGAACTTGTTGATTTATCATTTTATTATTTACCTGTAATGCAGTCCACAAATATTTAACCTCACTATTAAGTGACTAATATAATGCATTGTATTTTATCGATGGTAGTTTCAGGGTCCTTATTGTGATATTATTATAATTAAAGATCGAAATGATGTTTCTTGTATGATGCTAATTTGGTTGCCGATGTTATAAAAAATCATGATATAAATTACATTAAACGTATATCTGGAAATATGGTTTTAAATCTTTTGATAATGAAATCTCATAATAAGTAAGTAAAGCAGTGTATACAACTTTTCGGGCACATTACTTACAGAAAAAAAAGAAACAAAATTATACAAAAAAATGTATTCTAAAGGACATCTCATTTAAACGTTCAGTAAATATCAGACCGCTTTTGTATAGAGAATGCCGGTAGTAGTTGCTATATTCATCAGCTCCCTAGCTGACTGCAGACTGCAGACTGAATGTTTCAGCGCTCCAAAGTGCGGATTTCTGTCACCGCTCCGGTTTGTTTACATTGCGCAATCCTGCAGAGTGCTTGGTGTCAGCAAGGCTAAGTGCTGGTCTCTTGGCAGGGATGCTTAAGACGTCACAAATAACTTTATGTCAATCCAGTAGGTATATATTATTAAACATCTGCATTGTCACCTCTAACGACCAACGAAAGTAGCTAAATGTAAGCGCTGTTATCGTTAGGCCATCGAAGCTAAGCAACATTGGACACGGACCAAACATAGATGGGTTACCGCCCGTTGCTTACTGCATGTCGTTGATAATATAAAAAATGTATTAACGCATTGAGTTTCGAAATGCATCTGTATTTGCATCTGTATCTGTGTAGGCGGCTGGTAGCGGGCGCCGCCCACTTCAGAACCTTTCATGCGGGCGATAGAGATATGAATATAACTTGACTGGTCGCAGATGAAAACAATTATTTATTATTGCAATATATAATTGATCAGTCTTTACCAGTTTCTTGGCCAGACATAACATCACCACATCCCCCACCATAGATACAATCTATGCAATTTGAGTGAGTGGGGTTGAAATGTAAAATAAAACATAAATGTGAAATAAAGAAAAAAGTTTCTTTTAACTTAAGAGGAGAATAAATTAACATGAAATATTTTTGTAATTATTTTTGATGAATACACAATTATTATCATACCGTAAGCTTGCTGTAATACATTTCACAAATATTATATTCGTCTGTGCCGTTTATTAAATTTGATCTTTAAGTCTGTAACGAAATGCATAACATGATAACGATGTTGGTTTACCGGGTTTTACTACCGTGACCCCCAGAATGTATGGGCCCCGCTTCAATAGGGCTGCTGGGCCCCGCCCGGCGTAGGCGCCCAGCCGCGGCCGCCGCCCCCGCGACCTTCAGAGTTCACGTTCGCTTCGCCCCCGCCGTAATTGATTACAAGAATCAATGCCTGCGCCTGCACCGAGGCCCGAGGTGTGAACAGATGTTCTGCCTCCCATCCCTCCACCCATGTAACTCGCTGCGCAAAACCCCAAAATTATTAAAATAAGTCACCAATAAGTGAAATAAAAATCACTGCACACATGTTGTGAACAATGTCTTTGCAAGTCACGTATAGTTTAAGCAATAAATTTAGTATCCTGATTTAATTATTTGATAGTATTAGGATATTCACCCCAGATAAAAACAATCAAATTCTCGTATTCAAAAGTTTTCTAGATTTTGTTCTACATTACTCGTATATCACAATGAAATTGGTTACGATTGCTAAGAAGAGGTAATTCGTGACCGAATTTTCTACATATAACCTTGAATACAAGCAATTGTTCACATCCGAATCGCGTCTGTATGATAGTTTATGCGAAAAGGTATTAAAAAATGAAAACTCACATGATAAAATTTGTTACCTACGAATTGGAATGCAATGCTATAATTAAAGATATTATTGAGTGTCTACATTTTTTGGAAAATTACAATTCCAAAAAATATATCTACATATATGATTATATCATTAGAGACTTCTAAGTATGTTATATCTTATTCTGCTATTATTTGCACCACGGTCAATATCGATAAGAATATTGACCCGAGCATCCTAACGTCCTTGACGTTTCCCCCTCTTCGTATTCGGTCATAATCAATTCATTGAAGTCTGAACTAACCCAGTTACCAGAATATTTTATAAAAAAAGTTAATTTTAAATATATTCAATTATAACTCTCTATTGGTTTACCTTTGAAATATTTAATTGAATTTCAAAATTCTAAAATGTTCAGTTCCTTAATTTGTAATATCTCGCTAGCTCAAAAGCTTCATTGATTCAGTAAACACGTGTAATGCGGGCGCCGCTTCATATCGTTATAGATTCGTCTCGGTATCATTTTTATTTTTGCACCTGGTAAGCGATGCATGTGATGGGAGAGGCAATTTTCGCATTTTTTTATGTCTTTTCTTCTTTATTTTTAATGTTCACAGAGTAAATTTTTTTTGAATTTTTCATCATCTGCTTACGTCAAGGTTTATTTTATTATTTAAATATTATCTTATTAAAAAATAATATGTATAGCTAGTATCATAATTAAATGATTATACACGGAAAATCTGATACTAATTTTTAGTACTGACATTTTCAATCAGCGCTATTTCGATGGCCGTGTGTCGCTGTATAAAAATATATTTGGGATCATAATGTAAATATAAAATACCATATGAAGTTAGGTGTTAGACAAGGAGATGTTATATCTCCAAAACTCTTCACAAACGCCCTAGAAGATATTTTTAAACTGCTATCCTGGACAAAATGTGGAATAAATATTAACGGAGAGTACATTTCTCACCTCCGATTTGCAGATGACATAGTGCTAATAGCCGAATCACCTAACAAGCTCCAAGACATGCTCTACGACCTCAATGAAGCGTCGAACAAAATTGGTCTGAAAATGAACATGGATAAAACAAAAGCCATGATTAATAGTCATATTTCACAGACCTTTGATCCTATTTCCATTGGAGGAACAGAAATAGAGGTTGTAAACGACTATACCTATCTGGGACAAGTAATACAACTAGGGCGAAATAACTTCTCAAAAGAAATCGACAGGCGCATACAACTGGGATGGGCAGCATTTGGAAAACTAAAGTACATTTTTAAAGCGAAAATTCCGCAATGCCTTAAAACTAAGGCGTTTAACCAATGCGTCCTCCCTGTATTAACTTATGGCGCAGAGACGTGGAATCTGACAGCAAGTCTTACCCATAAAATAAAAGTCACCCAGCGTGCTATGGAGAGATCCATGCTCGGGGTGTCGCTAAAAGATAGAATCCGAAACGAGGAAATACGCAGAAGAACTCAAGTAGTGGATGCTACCCAACGAATAGGCACACTCAAGTGGCAATGGGCAGGTCATATCTGTCGAAGAGACGACGGTCGATGGGGAAGAAAAAGTATTGGAATGGCGCCCAAGAACTGGCAAACGAAGCATTGGCCGACCCCCTACAAGATGGACTGACGATATAAGAAGAATAGCGGGAGTGACCTGGATGCGGAAGGCGGAGGATCGAAGAGGATGGAGACTCATGCGGGAGGCCTACGTTCAACAGTGGACGGACACAGGCTGATGATGATGATGATGACCATATGAAGATACGCCGAGCAAATAGCCGAAGATTTGAAAACTTAGATTAGGCGTTGAGTACTAACTTTTATTTATTCAACTCCACACAACAGTGTATGCACTGAGTAAAGAAAACACGAATTTGGCTTATTATGCGCTCTTATCTGTGCTTATCGGACTTGCGGTAGGTCAGTTGTATCAAAATATACATTTTCGGTCGCGGCGATACGCACGCACACACAAATCATATATTTTTCGGATAAATCGAACTCTGTGTACGAATAATATACCTACAGATCGCTCTGTCAGCGTAAAAATAAACCTTTCTATCGCTTTGTAAAGTAACAGTCGATAAGCGTAACTTCAATGCGCACAAAAACAATAATCGTTTTGTAATGCTTATAATATTGCGTATCAATTTCACAGAACATGTGTGTTTGCAGAAATGTAAGTTATTATTAATACTTTTTCGTATTATCACCAATTTTTGGACACGAGTCACGACTGAACCATTTTTTAAATATGTTTGTTGATGCATATAGACTGGTTAGTTTTCGCTTCTCTTTTAAATTTTATTTTATTTATTTCAATAGAACATATGTTCAAAATTTATGACGTACAGTACAGACATTAAACATAGATATGACTAATAATTAAACATAATGTAGAAATTATACAAATCTAAGATAAAATAAGCTTATACAATTCAGTATAATGACAGACATGAAAAAGTAGATAAAAAAGAGGCTCAAAGAGACTTTTGATCAATAATAAATTCTATTAAAAATATATGTCCAATATATCAACAACGTTTCTATCTAAAATAGAGATATTCGGTTTTATCTCGGTTATTCAATGTCAATAATAAGTGTCTTTCCGATGATGTGGCGTGTTAGTGTTAAATAATTAGAATTCATGTTAATTTCTTCAAAATGTAAAACAATATATTCAATGATTAAATCGTAACATATATCGAATATCGTGTACTTTTGTTAATGATAAGTGTCGAGTCTCAAATCGTAATCGAATTTAATTATTTTTATGAATGTATGTAAATTTGCATGAATTCCTGTAGTGAATGTAAGGGCCGGTTCTTGTAACGGTAGAAGAGCTGGTCGCCCCGCCCACCTAGGCAGCACACTGCTGAGGAAAACCGTTAGCCTGGCTTTGAGAAACTCATTTTCTGCAGGAATCAAAACTGCATCATCACAATACTAAAATACTCTTTTACTAAGCTATTCCAGTATAGGTACAATTATTAATAGCAATATTTTATTATTGCGTGCTTACAGAAATAAACAATCAAAGGTTAATTTAAATTTTATAATTGGTTTTCAGAATTGATATGTAATTTTTAAATGGCTTTAGATTGCAAAATACATAACTTTGAAGTCACATTTGTGTTTTAAAAACTTGCTGTTGATATGTTACCATTTTTATCATGAAAATATTATTATTTTAATCGATTTTAAAAACAATGTACACTATTAACCTTTAAACGCCCAGTGGTCCCATACGGGACCACAAATTTGCGTCGATCAATGCCCTAGCAGGCCAGTGTTTGTAATGTTTCGTCGCACAATATGGAAGAATCCATAAACTTACTTTTAATACTATTATTACAAATTAATGTAATTCGTTTGTGAAATGAACCATAAGCACTCTTGTATGGGACCGTAGATCATTGAACGACGCAAATCTGCGGTCCCGTAAGGAAACCACTGGGGGTTTAAAGGTTAATATGAATTATGACTTCTATCCGAAAGTGGTGATCGTCCACACACATCCGTTCATCAACTGGTGACATGATTTAAGTACATATATAATTATTGGTTATATCTACTGATATAAACACTGAGCGGGATACTGCCTGCACCTGAGAGCTGACCGGTGACCATCCATCATATTTCACAACACGGTCTACCGCTTTACGGGTTCCACACTCGTATTTACTCACATACTCGTATACGGTTATCCCAACTCGGCGGAATACACCAGCATTTTTGTTGGATTTTTTTTATTATTTTCACGAAGAAAGAAAGTTTGTATCTCTGGCAGGTGGTTTACACCCTTGCCTCTTGCCGTATACGTTTTATGATGAATTATGTAAATAATGCCATGACACGAGTAAAAACTATTATTACGTTAGGCCGAGTACTCTCTGCTCGGCTTATATGGTGACAGTGTTTTTTTTTGTTGTTGGCTACTGTTATACGGTCATCGCGACATGTGCAAATGTCATTCGTAAATGTCAAGTTCACATAATAATACTTTGTTTTGCATGTTCCAGTTTGAGACTGAAATAATGCGACCATTTTATACAACGACACAATAATGTTTTATAAATGTGTCGTAAGATATCGGCGATAAAATAACAATACACAAAGTTTAAATTCACTATGATAAATAATGTTATTAATTATTTCACTGAGGGGTAGAGTAGACTAATTAAGAAAGGTCGTATACCCAACTCGTGCAATTGGATGATATAATTAACATACAGGCCACTGGACAGAAAGCCGAATCGGTAATATATTACATTTATCTGCTTGCCAATTGAAATGCAATTCAACAAATAGTTAATCCGATAAGAAGAAATAATTACTTGGTTTTCTCCAATTTTCATCAAAACTATTTTATGGGAGAATTTCTAGTAACGTATTTTGCAACAGAAAACGTCTCCTTTTTATTTTCAAATACCTTTCGACGCCAAAATACAAGTAATAAAAGTTTTACACGAATAAGTTTCGAATTTGTAGGGACTCTTGAAATATCTAGTATCTCGCGGTGAAATTAATATATCCATCATCAAGGAAGCAAAATAAGTTAAATACGTTAATAATAAAATAAAGCGTTCTTAATTTATATTATGTATTTGTAAATTAATATTACTTATTGTCTTAAACTATTTTTCACTATATTTTTTAATTTTAAATCCACAGTTTTATATTTAAAAGAAAAAATGGCAATTTAAGTGTGGATAGAGAAGTGGTGTTTCCTGTGGGAATGGAGAGTTAGCAGGCTGAGTGGGTTTTGTTTGTCACGCGGGATAGTGGCGGATAATTCGTGCATATTCCGCCGCCTCTGGTTACACGCCTCCCTTCGCGGCTTCCACTCACAGACAGATAATCGTTATTCTATTATCCTGTCGGGAGGCTGCGGCGCAATCTCCTGAACGTGATTGGAGCCACGTCCAAACGGATTAACCACTGATCTTGTTAAACATTTAACTCGGTAACTGGATAATGTAAATTAATCGATGGTATCAGCAATTTTGCATTCTCGACAAACATTACGTAGGACAATAGCACAATGTAAGTGCGGCTCTCGAAGATATGCAACATTAAACGCGAACCAAAACTAGGATAGGTCACCGCCTGTTGCTTACTGTGTGCCAATGGTTAGCTTGACCTCTTTTTGAGCGTTGTGCTAATCATACGATCTCTTCAAAAAATCAGATTAACAAATCATCCAAAATATAACCTCGAAAACTACAAGTTAAATACTATCACCTGTTCAAATTCCAGGACTTCTGCCTATACATCGCAGTGAAATATATATTTTTCTATTTGCGTTACTAAAAATATATTATCTTAAAGAATTCCTAAAATATCTTTCAGCAACAACATAAAATATCTTTTTTTTCCAGACAAATTATGTCTCTTATTTCAACCCCTATTGATCGTTTATTAGAGGTGATATTTTTTCATAATCGAAGAACTTCCTCCCTTGATGTTGTCGCTCACCATGAAAATATGTGAGGGAGGCGCCCTCCTCCATCAGCGGCATGAATGATCGCCGGCAGCCGCGTGACATGTGATGTACGAGTATCTGCCATTTTTAGTGCCTCATTATCACGCTTTAACGAATCGTAACTCGAGCTGTCTACATTATTTCGTACCATAACAATCATGTGAGCGAATAAATAAGCGAAGACTAGCAAAGCAGCGAAAAGTGTGCCTTACGAAACGTTTTTATTTCTCTGAATAGCATTTTAAGCATATTTCTGCAATTACGGATGAGATTTGAAAATATTTACATAGACAAATTATATCGATATTTACGTGCGATCTTCTTCTTTTTCCATATTTGCTCCTTACCAGCTGACATGTTTCTCGATTCGCATGAGCCTTGCATTCCAAATCCCCCTATTATATACAATGCATACTTCTCAACAACATACCGATAACGCTACGAGAACATCGGGGATAAACGAAATTGCACATGCAATTACGTGCTTAAATATGTGTAAATTTATTTAATATAATATATTGAACAGATTAATAAAAATCTTTATTTATGTACCTAGATGAATGAATAAAATACCTATTTTGTTAATGAATAAAGCTTTACGTTTAAACACTGTTTGTTTACCTCTGTTCAGTGGTCTTTAATATTATGCATTCATTTTTTTATTGGTTTTACTTTTGACGATTTGTTTTTTAATGTTCTCATAGTTCACACAGTTTTCGCGATTACGCCCAGCCAGTCACCGGCACGTCCGAATGTCGCATTAGAAACTTTTGGCATTGGGACCGACTATTTTCTACATTATTTTTTATCTTCTCTTTCGGTGAGACGCAAAAAGTGAGATTGCAAAAAAGTGTAGCTGCATAAAATGTTGTGATAATTGGCTCCAAAACTTGTGTATGCTGTAACCGTAGATCACGCGTCACGCCAAGTTACTCCCAGATGTATTAAGCATTCATTGTTCCCTTCAAATGTTACATTCAGAAAAAAATATTTAACTAAAAACTTTTACGTTATATTCATATTTTTTGTTGCTTTTTATAGCAGTTAAAAGCCGATAATATCCATTTGCCGGTAGCATTTTTAAGCTCATATTTATGAAAGGAAAGCTCTCGAGCATCGCGCTGGTATAACGCTTTTAAAATCAAACAAAGTAAACACATTTTGTACGTTGTTAGGTAACATATTCATGTCACGGTCAATATCAATTAATATATTAATCTATCTACTCACATGAATGAATGGATATATTTTTTGAACGATCCAAATAATGAAAACTAAAAATATTGACGATTTGCTGCATATTGTTGATTACTTTTCTTGATTACTGTTCGTTTACGTTTCTTCTTCACTAGAAGAAATTCAGACCCCTCACACCCGCATCACACAGGAAGTAAGTCTCCTTAATGATGCGTTAGTTCAGATTAAAAGGAGATCGAAAATATATTCTCTCACTGAAAATACGTAATTGATACATGCATGGGATAGATTTTTTTTAGTAGCCACAAGTTTTTTCTTCACTATCCTTAATACATCCTGTGATCCCATCGGAAAATACACTGTCACAAAAACTTTTTCCGATTTTGTAAAGCTCGGGAAAGCTCGACGCCGCGTCTATCATCACCATCCTCGTGTGATGTAGAGGTTGTCCCTCGGAGGCTGCGACGAGGCCGGGCCGCGACCTTGACCCGCCGCGACCTGCCCCACAGCGGCCGCCGCCGTCTGCGGCCCGCGGGTCGATACCTCCCGGCGCGCCGCCCCCGCCTGCGCATTGCGTCACCGCCCACCGCCGCCCGCCAGAGACAACCGACTTCATTGATCTCCTCACCAGACCACTCTCCTGTGCGGATCGCTTGCGTATTCCGCGGGCGTGATGCTGCTACCCAGCGTGCAGGGCACAAGTCGACACGATCCGCCTACTGGGCCACACTGCAATGGTTGCTTTCGGTACTTAATCAATCTCCCTGCGGCCAATTGACTTTAATATTGTGTTTTTCAGAATTTTCATCTACTGCAATCCCTTTCAACAGGTTAGGGGGTTACATGATTCACATCAAACTGTTACATCACCATATGTTTATGTATACTCTATGTTTCTTATTCTTTATTATTCTTTATTATTCTATGTACCTTGGAACTGCGGTTCTGTCAAATAAATAAATCACTTATTACACATTTTTCAAGTAAAGTAAGTACTTTACATAAGAAATTCTGAGATAAGGAAACCTTGTGACTTGGATGATGTGAAACACACCGCTATGACTGTCTTCGGTGATTAATCAACTTCCCTACGGCCAATTGGTTTTGATATTGAAGTATTTTCACCTACTACGATCCTTTTCGACAGGTTAGGTGATTACAGGATTCACATCAAACTGTTACATCACTTCATCTTTATTAAAAATTCAGAGATAAGAAAAGAAAGCCTTCTGACGTCGAACATGTTGTGCAATGGCAAAACCTAGACAGCAAAACTGAAGAGGGATCATGTGGGCAGAATGTGTTTTGAAAGAGCAATGATGAGCTATCTTATTGGCTATCTGACTTCCAGGAATAACCCATAAAATATGGTGTGACAGCTTGTCATCCATGTCGCAATAACAGGCTGAAATAACAGGACGCAGTCGTAGAAAAAGTAGGAGAAAATGTGACGCTTCTTGCTCATTAATTTTATACATTATCAGTCTAAATAAAAAGCCTTTTGCTTAAGTGCTATTATGTTTATTGAGTGCGTAGTTAATTACATAAAAAATATTTCACATATTTTGTATAATTTGACATCAATCAACTTGTACTCGTAAATGGATTATTTATAGTTGAAGTACTCGTATAATAGAATATCCTTGTCAGAGACTATTCTTCTCATGACAGCTCACAGCTCCATGATTTATAAAACAGAGATTACGTTTTATCGTTTTTTTTAAGAAAGGAAGATAACGTGTGACTAAAATGATTGTATTTAGTTCGTTATCGGAACAGCGCAGTTGTGGGTTACTACGATCACAGGGTTGGAAAACTGTCGGGTGCAACGTCCCGCAGCAAACGCACGCTCAAGGGGAGATCAAAGTCACTCACTAGGACGTTGGACAAAACAATCTCCACTTCTATATATTACGTTATTTTATTATTCAAGAAATTTATTATTCAATTCATTTCGATTATCTATCACCTACTTCATTCATTGTATTAATACTTTGTGATGACTATTCTACGTTATATTTTTAATGGATAACTAGTATTTGTTCTTCAAGGCGGTATTTACAGTATCAACTGAAAAATGTCCTACCATACGTCATATATTACATAACAATTTCACGACAGTAAAGACTGTTGCTTTTATTATAAAATTTAACCTATTTTTTAAAACGTTTAATGTGTATTTTATTGCGATGCTTTCCAATTTAATGATTGCTTAAGATACTATTTTACCGTTTTGCATATTATAATAATGATAATATGCCTGTATTATATTATCTTTATTACGCGAATCTACATATTGAAAGTTCAAAACATTATGCACGAGACGCTCGCCGAAATAAAGTATCTTCTATAAATAAATAAAAAAACACGAAATTTCTAACAGCAATACACACACGTCTCGAGAGCAATGCAAATCACAACACATATTTTCCCATATATTTGATAGCGCTGTGTATTCAGCTTTATTTTTAACATATCGCCTGCATATAGCCGAACACGCTGTATGCTTTATGGTCATTCATCGCGCATTGAATAAATATGAAGTAAAAAATAAAGTGCTGAGCATAATATTGCGGCTTGTTGTGACGATGGATAGATCCGAGAGCCAGTCTTAGGTATCCCAGCCTCCGGGATGCGGCGTTACGCATTGCGTGATTAGTTACCCAAATTAGTAAAGCGTTTAAACTGACACCCCCTAATCATTTTTTATTTTATTTATTATTACCCGTAACAGCTGTGAAGACATACTAATTATATATACAATGTTATTGCACTGTTTATGACTCGATTAAAATTAGATACAAATTGACGATTGGCCAGTACTGTTTAAATATTGATATGGTTTTAAACACGTAAAGATGCTAGATTTATAAAACTTTTTATATATATAATGTATACATTTGAATGACTAACTAATTCGATCTGAATTTATAGTTTATAATAGTTTTTTTTTCTTTAGAATATTCGTTTTCTATAGATATTTAGGAACGTGCCAGCCAGGAAATCTATGTAATGTATAAATTTAAAGTTCCTTGTAAATAAGGAGAAACTTAATATTTTAAATTAATAAACAATTTAATTAATTATAAATTGTTTAATACAATTTATAGTATTAATTTCAAACAGAATGAAACATTCAGTCTCATGCTCATTAATGACCGTCTATTTTCTCAGTTTGACGTTACACGTTATAACATTATGAAAATATCCAATTAAAATTTGTATGGATTATGAAATGTTTTATGCATACGTATTTAATTTGATCCATAAAAGTTGTTCCTCCGCGAGCCGGCTGACATTTTAGAATCACAAAAACCACTTAAGTCTAACTTATTCACGGTGGCGGTGCGCCCGTCGAGCATTTTTAATTACCTCTTAATGACCGACTGGAAGCCGCGGCTCCCAACCGTCATACCACGCTACCGAGCCTGCGTCATGTACTACAGTCCATGAACTACATCTGTGTATCCTGGAATTTGTGGAAGATTTTAGCCAAATCCATTAAGAAAACGTTTCACGTATCCGGAACGTTGCACACAACTGAAAAGCCAAGTATCGTCTGCTTTGTATTGTGCTATCCCATTATGAAAACGTTGAAACTTCAAAAGTTTTCTCCATTACGCAAAAGTACTATAAAGTTGAATCACTGGAGAAAGGTATCTAAATTTATATCATAACCACAATTAAAACTTATTTACCACTCACCTCATTGGTTTGAAGCGTGAGGGGATCTAATCCCTGAAATGTCTTGCACCACTGTGATTCTAGTGCTGGTAACATTCAATTCCAGAATTCCGATGATGGTATCCGGGATTATGAATGTATACAAATTAGAGTTTAAATAGATGGATATCTCTATATTGAAAAATTTATTAGATACATATTTATTATAGGATGTAGAGAAAACTTAAGAAAAAACATTTTTTTTTATAAAATAAGCATTTATTTCATAGTTTTAGATATCCGACTTTTGAGTCCCGTCAGGGCACAACTGCAGCAAAATTCACGATCAATATTAGGTTTTGTGGTATGGAACTTATAAGTCCCGTCAGTAAATAAATGGTTAAGGTAAAAACCAAATCTTTAAAAAATCTAAATAAAAAATAACTGGAATGATTAGTAAAATATAACCCTATTAATAAAAAACTAATAACACAAAAAATTAAAATATTTTTGTTGATCTAAAAGAAGTCCTTGTTTTGCCGAATTCCTGTAAAATATTTTATTTATAAAAAGTATTTGTTTTGACGCAATGCCTGAATAAATTTTAGTTAAAATGTGATCACTTTACAGTTGAATGCGTCAGTAAAAAACGAATAAAAAATGTAGTTACGTTTATTGATATGATAAAAAAAATGCTTCAATAAACCACAAATGACTTACACGTGCTTATACCATGTCTTTGAAATATTTTTATAGGAAACGTTAGGACTTGTTTATTATACGAGTATAATGTTTCCATGATTTCAGAACGGTGTCGTGTATAAGTTATTAGTTTGATATCTATCTCGACAAAAATACAGAACATGATATTGTATATTTTTTCAGTTTTAACAAGGGTTTGAATTAAATGCTAGTTCTCGATTAAACTCCATTAATTTATCTTTGATTTATTTACACAAGTTGGCTATAGATTGTTTATTTGTTCAACGCTTTGATGAATTGAAATTCGACTATTACTTACAAGAATTGACTCCTTCTTAAATAGCCAAACAAACATCTGTTATTCCCGAATTATCTGACATAATATAACTTTACCCTATACTTTACCCCATGTACGAGTAACTATTCGCCACCAAAACATCATAATATGTATAAATTTGTTATTGTTTACACACTTTCAGTAATATCATTACGATCGTAAAATCAAAAGTTTTTCGTTTTTGTATGCCAGCACATTTTTAAATTTTTTTATCCAACAAACGGTAAAATAAATGATAACTGAATTTCGCTCAAGTGAATATTTTCAGTATCAGATATAACGATGGAACGGAATATCGTTTAGTCTCTGCTGTATGCACTCTTGTCTTTCTTACTGGCATTATGCGACGAAGTGACGTCGTCATGTAATAAATATCTTGCTAAAAATACATTATAATAAGTAATGATGGCTGTTCACGGCGTCCGCGTCATATAGAGATGTTGAATTGATTTTAACAATCGAATTTTTAGTCGCCGTTACTGAGAAGTAAAATTATATTAATAGACTCCTACAAAAATATTTTTTGGTATTTGTCAATGGCGATATTGTATTTTTTATTGATAGCGTTTAATCAAAGGTTTCATTAATAATTTTAGTTTTACCAAACCGATATTGAAAGAAAATAAAAATAAAATACAATAACTAAAGCCATAGTAATAAAAAGCTTCTCCGAGATGACACTCCAAAATCTAAATTAAATATACAAGAAAAATTATATTAGTTCTCTGAAAATATTTATTATAAAAACCCCTAATTTCATCAGGCCTTGTTGGAAAATTAAAGTTCGTATTTAGTAATGCAAAAAATAGAATGTAAAATCTTGAAGAGTGAACTCTCTGTTGAGGCGAGCCCGAAACTCGAGTACTCGTAAGACGGGCGGCTTTCTGGATGTTGTGACGCTCGGCGGGGCTTTAATTAATTCGCGTTGTTATTATAGCAGCGGGGTTATTGCACAACGTGAACTACAACTGCGCATCCAAAACATTCGAGAACAAAAAGAGAATTCTGGCTAGAGATGTTTAGGGCGGGGATGGGGGTGGTGGCAGGGCGCGTGGGCGACTTGTCACCTTGCGGAGAAGTCTCTGTCGCTCAGGGTGACATTCGCACCCTGCCGCCCCCTCCCGCCTCGCTCGCCGAACCTTCTTTGCCGAGAGTAGCGACCGCCAACTGTGTGACTGTCACACCTTTCCAAATCTGAGAGCTTCACATGATACTGACCAATCTTCTGAATCCATTTCAGGAGGTCTTTTCTGAGAACTTTTTCTATTTGTACCACTTAGCCGAGTATTTTTTCTATTATCTATGTACATTATATTCGAAGAAACTATTTATTAAGTATGACGAAATCTAATAAATATATTTACGTAGGCATTCACGACATTTGAATACGTAGCTTTGGGGTTGAACTTTGTGTTTTATTATCTGAGTTATTTCGCCCACTGCTGTAGGGGTATCACTAGGGTATGATATGATTTACAACGTGATGAATTTGCAAAGCAATGATGATTAAACAAAATGATTATGTTCTCGCTTAAGCCAATAGCCACAACTAAAATTACCAATAGCTACATTCTTTAAATGGTAAATAAAAAAATGAGATACATCTAACTTATACTAAGAACTTTAAAAAATACATGCACAAAAACTTTGGCAAAAAGCTTTTACTACAATAATACAAATTATTGATTCATTGACATGAATATTTCATTCTCCTGGCTAAACAGCTTTGGTGTATTCTTTGAGAAATGTTTCGGCTATTGATCGTGTTCCACCTGCAGCTTCTCAGGCGGCAAGCAGTGAGTGACTCCTGAAAGGTTGCTGGATGCTGCAGCCGCCCGCCCCGCCCCCGCCCAGTACTGGCCCGTCAACCCCGAGAGGGACATTGACTCTCCTCGTCGTCCGCTCCACCGTCGCACTAGGGCGGGAATCTACGTAATATAATAGACCTGCTTAGTATATTTTGATCTCTCCTTTTTAAGACCATATGGGGAGTAGAGGTCAATTCTACATCAACCATAACCGCATTTCTATTCGGGCTTTCGCTGTCTTGCGTAAGATTTTATCGAGTATATATAAAATAAAAATGACTAGATGGAATGGGGAGTTAACTTTTAATAAGGTAATGAAGAACCAGGCAGATGATATACTATATAGATATATATTGTAAAACATTTAGTACCAAGTAAGTGATTTTTCAGGAAAAATAAATTTCAATAGGTCGTCTGAATTGCAACTCTGCTCTACGTCCTCTAGCCACTTTTTCACTTTAGTAGCATACGGGCGTAACAATTTGAAAAACATATTGCAACAAGGTCCATGGCGTTTCTGTGCTGGAAACGCATTAAATATATTATTTTTAGGTGACCAGGTGATTGACAGGTGAACATTCACAAGATTTCTAACTATTTTAATTAAATAAAAATTGATTTAATCATATTGTATTTGTAAACCGTTTGTTTTAAATAGACCGTCAACCCCTTGAGTCCGTTGACTCCGGCCTGGATGAACGCCGCCCACTCCACAGCAATAGGGAGGGGATAGGGTGTACTAAAAATATGGGGACACGTAATACATGTTATTATTACCAGCTGAGCTGTCTTGTCGGAGATTGACGACATATCGTCTACTTTTTATTGACTACTACATCACAATGTCACTAATCTAAATTTTTTTCATTTATTTGTACTTACAAATTTTGGCAACTATCGTCGTCTTATGATTATAAATCTACATTTTTTATGCAATATAACTAATAAAACATTTGGAAAATGTGCAAAATTATGGTGTAAAAAATTCAGTTTTAATTACGTCTTCAAAGTCCACATAATATTGTTCATCACGCCCATTTTCTTTTGATAATCACTCGCTAGTGTTTTTACTCTCGAATGCAATATCGCAAAAAGATTCGCAATATTCTAAATAATGCATGTTTTAATTTGCCGGTTTAGTGGGCACATCTGCCTGCCTCGATGAAGGCTCCCGTTGTCCAGAATACTCGGACTGGTCAGGACTTTTCTTCCATCTTTTCCTTCGTTTCGATCCGCCGCGCTTCGCTTGCCAACAGTCTTGCCACGAAGAGAAGTTAACCGTTTCGCCCGTCTATTTATTGGTCGCTCTTATTTTGGCCAATTTAATTTTTCTGCTCTTGATAAAATCAATTTAATATCAAGGACGCTGTCGCTCATGACTTTGCATGTATTTACTTACACAGGCCACGATTTAGGGATTTCAAAAGATAATACAATCTTTATATTACAAAAAAGTAAAAATATATTTACGATAAAATGTTTTTCATTCGATACTTAATGAAAGACGATTCGTACCTAAACCCTTGTCATACTAACTTATAATGAATTTTAACAAAGCAGGCAGCGTGGATATAAGTCATATAATATAAATTTATATTGTACATATTCCTCTCAATCAATTTATTTTTCTTCTTATCATTGACAAAAAATATTACGTTTTGCTTACTCTGAAAACATTCGTGGCCTATCTGTTTCCCATTTAGTTGGTAACATGGAACAGGATTTAAGATGTGTCATGTGATCTTTAGGTTTCCGAAGCCTCACAGCGGCGAATCTCTCTGTTGTATAACTAACTACTAGGAAAAATATAATTAAATATTTTTTCCCCTGCAACTTTTACAGCCAATATCTTATATAATTACAGGCATCGGCACCAATAAAACTGTCGCCTCTTACAACAAAGTATTAGTTTTGATCACTGCTATTAAAATATCATAATTTGCTATCGCTGGTGTTGCCCAAGCCGGCACTGCTCTCACACACGTCGTTCGAAATATTAGATTCGTTAATTTATTTATTGAAGCTATTGACTTGACACGTTCGCAGCCGCCATCCATTTTACTTAAGTTATAATTAGATCCCTGAGGGCCTTGAAAATCGATCTCGCTTATAAAAAACAACGCCTTTACAGGCTGCTGTACCGATTTTCACCGAACAACGTCGTACTTTTTATAGAAAAGGAAAATCACCGATGGCGTCATGTATTTTTCATGAGACACGGCCATTCTTAAGGCACCGAGAAAAAAAACACGAATTAAATAAGTGTCTTAAAAAACGGCGGAGCCTTGGTGTTTAGATTTTCCTATGTACAGTTTATCCAATTCTGTTCCATAGCCCTTTCATAGCCCTTGAATCACTCATTTATTATTTGATGATTAATCCTTTGTGACAACAATGTACTATGTTGTCACAATTTCCATCTTTTATGAAAGCAAGTATCCGTTTATCAATTTTATAATTATTTATATTTTAGTAATCTAATATTCCCAACGTAATACATATGTAAACGAGGTAAACATTGTGTATTGGATTTTTAAAACCCGCTATTTTCCATGGGAAATCCTTGTTTTTTTAAGCTAAATAATATATTTACTCGGTAAACATATATTTATTGGATACACCTACCGAAACCAATAACCTAGTAATTGGAATTTTTTACGTTTTTCCTGTAAAATTTAATAAAATTTTAATACAAATTATCTCGTCTCTCTTTCAAGGCTGAACAGTATAAAGCAGATTTTAGCGTATTTTCTTTGAGCTTATTCTATAGATCATGATAAAAGATGAAAATGTACAGTTTACCTAGAAATCTTAACTAGAAACACATAAAGAGTCTTTAAACTGATGCTGTCCATTATTTGAGAGGAGTTTTAGCTAAGAACACGAACAAATCTATTATATAATTTCATCATCATCATCATCAGCCTGTGTCCGTCCACTGTTGAACGTAGGCCTCCCGCATGAGTCTCCATCCTCTTCGATCCTCCGCCTTCCGCATCCAGGTCACTCCCGCTGTTCTTCTTATATCGTCGGTCCATCTATTAGGGGGTCGGCCAATGCTTCGTTTCCCAGTTCTTGGGCGCCATTCCAATACTTTTCTTCCCCATCGACATATATAATTTATGATCGTTATAATCTGCAAATGAGTCTAGCCCTGGCGTTACATAAATAATCTAATTCCTTGCATTTTTAATGGCGTTCTTATACAAGAACGGGGTTACCTCAGTCGTGTGTGTCGGCGGCGCTGTTGCCGGCTTTCCCAGATAATCTCCGGCTAATCTGCTTCCTTCCTGGGGCCTTCCTTCAGCGGGGCGTAATTAACACGTGAGTCACCCGCATTGTGAACATCACAAGCGTGCAGCCAGAAATGCCGCAAATCCCTCCGTCCCAAGGTGAAAACATTCTGCAGGTCGGATAACTGCAGTGTTCAAGATATATCAAAAAATATATATCACGTTATTTATTGTATTTATCAGGTGCATTGTATTATCACCAAGTTCGTACTTCAATTACACATTAAATGTACGAAACATGCTTTTTTGTACATTGACGACGGGTCCATATTTTGCTATGTTTAATATAAAAAATATTGTCTTCATTGAGCGACTTGTATATATGGATGTGGTTTTTGTTCTTTGGGTCGCTATGTTTTTACCAATTCTGATTTGGGAGTTTCAATAAAAAATAATATGTACATTAGGCTGTCTCAAAATGTTTTTGGTTTTTTTTTTCAAGGCCCCTTGTTTTGTGTGAATGGTGTTCAAATAATTGTAAAAAAAGTTTCACGTCATTAAAACCACGGGAAAAGATAGCGACTTGCATCGGAACATGTCAATACTAGAATTCTAAGGCGCGCGAAAGCTGAACCCTGACTTTAAAAAGCAATTATTATTTTTTAATTTTCTGTAATAGATAATAATATTTACATAATATATACTTAATATTTGTAAGATAGAGATAAAACAGCATTTTATTTGCTCAATAAACAATAAGTTTTCAAAAGCTCCTTTTGACCTTCATACAAAAATTTATATTAAAACTTCAACATCAAGTCGCTATCAGAAAACATTGTCAAATAGCAATAAACTATATTATGGGAGTTATTAGGACCAAATCACATAAAAGTAGAGTGTGAGCCGATTTCATTTCGAAAAAATATGTCTCATACATGGCCTGGGACATCCTAATGAACACTGATTATAAAAAGCAAAAATTAAGATTTTCTGTAATAGATAATAATATTTACATAAAATATACTTAAAATATGAAAGATAGAGATAAAACAGCGTTTTATTTGCTGAATAAACATTAAGTTTTTAAAAGCTCCTTTTGGCCTTCATACAAAAATTTATATTAAAACTTCAAATCGCTATCAGAAAACATTGTCCGATAGAAATAACATTTATTATGTGAGTTACTAGGACCAAACCACATAAAAATAGAGGGTGAGCCGATTTCATTTCGAAAAAAATAATTTTCCCATAGCCTGGGACACCCTAATGTATATACGTTCTTTTCATTTAGTTTTTTGGCTCCGCGTGGATCATGACTATTTGAGAATGTTGTCTCCATCAGATATGCAGATCGATGTCAAAATTTTGTGGATTCCGTATTTTTATTAAAATTGTCCACGATAAATCTAAAATTAAAAAAAAAAACACTATTACTTTGTCGTTATTTCACAAAGCGACATTCTTCCAATAATTTTCTGCCTGTGATATATATAAGCGTACATTAATAAGTGATCTATCGAAAGTGATTGGATTTTTATTTTCTAATCCCACGCGGCTAGTATAACTTTTTCTTTCGTTAGATTTTGTTTTTCATTTCGTATCGTTCATTTGTTTTATTTTCTACTCCTTTATTCAAACAAAAGCAAGTCTTCCAATTTCAAACTATGAAAATGTAGGCAAATTGATGTACAAGTTTATCATGAAACTCAAATTAGTAACATAAATTTAATATTTACACCAAAATAAACAAATTTGTTATAGCCTTTAACACAATCTCCGCTAATTTAGAAGTCCATTAACTAAAGTCATAATTAAATCATTTTTAAATGCCCTTGTGCTAGGCTAAACACGGTCTTTGATTACTTACATAAACTATCTAATCTTGTAAATAAATCTGTTGTTTGTTGTTAAATATTCGCTTGAATTTCTGCGCATTGATTACTTAATTTTCTTTTTTCGCAGTGTAAATCACGATACAAATATATTATCCACCATCTAGTCAAAATACAAACAATAACTTTTCTTCTATTGTCAACATTTCATTAGATTTTAATAAGTCTCGTATTTACGGCGTTAATTAATACTATGATCTTTTATAATGCTTTCTTGTATCAGTGTATTTTTTACAGTGTCAAATAAAATTTATCCATTCTGTTCTTCACTTTTTTTCGTTGTGATATTAAAAAAACGAGTATATAATGTAATATTTTGTTGTTATAATTAATACATTGTTTTACAAATATACTATTTAGTTTTTGTTTTACTAACATGTATTACACACATCTTTTTTTATTACCTAGGTCCTAGATTATTAATTAGGTATACTCAGAATTTCGCTAAAGCGGAAATTTCTCTAGGAAAATTATTCATCTCCTGATGTTATTAGATCAAAGGGGTTGCTATTAAACATGTAATAATATTATTATATCATTTTCTCATTACTGGCTGTTATTATAATATTTCAAAATCTACATTGAGGGAGTTTTTCTAATTTTATTTGACTAACATTAAAATATTTATATAATTTAAGTAAATAAGATTTTTTCAAATTTGCAATCTACAAAAATAAAAATATACAATTGAGTATTATACTGAACATATAAATAAAATGAGGGTATTTTTGTATACATACTCGTAGTAATTAAAACGAATTTAATAAAATGACTCAATATTATTTAATGTTATTGATAGCATTAGATTGAATTAAATTTATTATGTTTTTTTTAATTATTTTTTTATTAGAATATTATTTTATTATTTCAATATTCTAATCTACTTTTATAGATCATTGACTATATTACAATATTATTATTAATTAAATATATATGTAGTAGTAATAATATTAAGCTTGTGAATAAATGATGACTGATTGAATAATAAAAAATAAAAATATACATACTTTGAATATATACTATAGCGACATCTATCGTACGATGATAACAATGATATAAATACTAGTTTCAACGCGAGTCGGTCTAGGCATAGCAATGGCCCAGTTGGCTGAGCGGTATGAATACCTGGGCATAGTTGGTTTCCAAGGTCCGCGGTTCGCATCCCGCTTCTGCCGTTATTTTTGTGCTTGGATTGACGCGTTGAAAAAAGAATTTCTTGTATAGTATACGTATATTTAATTAATAATAAATTTATTATATTTATAATTTTGATGTTTATTAAAAAATATTTTTATCTGTAGCTAAATTCAAACTGCCTACTATACTGAGATTTTCGTCTGTACTATAAAAAAAATATGAAACTCTTTTAGCTTCAAATCTGTTTTTACACCTAGATTTTTTTTGTATAAAAAATCATCTTCGTAGTATCAATCCGGTGGATTGGTTTGCAGCAACAGAATCTTGCATCTCGATCTCCATTCCTCAAAAAATCATAAAATTGTTATATTGCACGTTTATAATCGTATTATTAATTTATTTTTCATGTCAGTTGTTTTTCATGTTGTGTTACTTTTTTAATACTCTGAAGAGAAATAAATAACCGATTTTATATTTCCAAAAGCGAATACCATGGGAACAGAATCACTGTTCATAATTAATTAGCTCGACAGCATCTCATCCGCAACAGATTAATTAATGTTTGTGAAGTCTCGTCAAGCGCTCGCTTATTTAGCGGCCTCGCAATAATAACATTACTCCCCAATAATCCAATTAAATGTTTAATTTTTAACAAACCTCTTCGATATAATTTATATATATTTTTATAAATTTTAAGGTTATGTGCAAATGAACGGTTTTCAAATATTAAAATTGGCGACGAATGCGGAATTCATAAATTTTAAAAATAATCATAAATTATTATAATCGCTAGAATTTTATTTTTTCGTTTTCATGATTATTTAGAAATTATTCCTCACATTTTTAGGGCGACATGTTTCGGCTACGTCGATTAGCCATTGAGTCTATTTATTTTTTCTTTTTACATGTTGACTTTATGTACAGGAATGACCATCTCTCTATATTTGCTTCTGAGGAAAGGACTTAAGTTTACCTCCAGACTTTTCCCGAGTCTGCTTCACTTTCCACAGTTCCAACAAATACTGTCTGCAATAGGTTTGTCAAATGAATGAGTAAAGGACGATATTTGGAAAAAAAACCTACTTATTAGCGTTTTCAATAAATGGTTAAAAAATATGGTAATCAGCATAAGCTTTAAATAACAGAAAATAATATGAAAAAAAAACACGTTTAAAAAACATATTTGTTTATATGAACCATCACTTGCATAATCTGAATATATAGTTAAAATTCACAGATGAGCAATTCGGCCGTCTACGAGTATAAGGCACACAGTGGAGGTACATTAGGCTGACGTCTAAACTACCTCCTGACACCAACTCACAACAAAGTCATCAACCCTGAAGAAGACCCCTGCAATGGCGGTCGAAATGTCAGATAGAAGAATTTCTCCACACACGGCTAAACCCAAAAGCTAAAATATCAAGGCACACATCTTTTGTCATTTCACTTATATAGTTACAGACTGAAGTCTTTGATACTCTGGGCTTGCTGAAAGTTATTAATCCACAACACCGTCCAGGTGGGCAGTTCCCCACGCGCGCAAGAAGTTTCCGAAAGCGCTTCAGCGAGTATGACACACGTGACGATTATATCCGCGAATCAAGGCGAGAAAAACCTATAAACCTCGATACAGCGCGGCCCCGCGAAGAAGCAATATTATATTTTTGCGTTCCGAGATCCAAACTCATTTATAATCATTATATTATCGCAGGTGACTCGGCGCTCCCACGCCGGCCTCCTGTGATCAGCGATGAAGCCGACACGTAGGAGAATTTGTCGCACATCCGAAATAAAAATTTCGCAATCTAGATCGCGGCTTCATTGCCATCGCGATTTGAAATTTTTCGTGTGTTTTACTGAAAAAATATATCTTGCCGTGTGTCAAATAAAATCACGAAGAGCCAACGGCTCTTCATGATTTTATTTGCCGATACGATAACTAAAGCTTATTATTTTCAAAGAAAAAATGAAAGCTGCACCTTACTAATAAACTGTTTTATTTATTATCTGCTTGCTTATATTTGTTTTATTCTCAAGGACGGTGAATTCCTAAGGTAACTTCCAATATTATAGAGATATTACCTATGTAAAAGGTGATTTTAAAACTATTTTCTTTTTGGTAACACTGATTTTGACAGCTCACGTACGTTTCATGTTTTGTGTCACTGTCAAACATCTTCAGTTTGGTCTATAATTTAACCATGAATCGTCTTACAAACGAACAACGCTTGCAAATCATTGAATTTTATTATCAAAATGCGTGCTCTGTTAAGAAAGTTCATCGCGCGCTTCTTCCATTTTATGGTCAGTTTAATCGACCCACTGAAGCGGCTATTCGGGCTACTGTGACTAAATTTCGCACCAAATTTACATTGTTGGACATTAAATCACCAACACGCTTACGTACAGTGTGAAGAAAATATCGCAGTTGTATCGGCCAGTGTTAGTGATGACCATCAATTATCGATCCGGTGCCGTTAGCAGCAATTGGGCCTCTGTTACTCAACAACGTGGAAAATTTTGCGGAAGGATTTAGGTGTGAAGCCTTACAAAATACAGCTGGTGCAAGAATTGAAGCCGAACGATCTACCACAACGCAGAAGTTTTGGTGAATGGGCTCTTGAAAAGTTGGCGGAAGATCCATATTTTTATCGAAAAATTGTGTTCAGCGACGAAGCTCATTTTTGGCTGAATGGATTCGTAAATAAGCAGAATTGTCGGTTTTGGAGTGAAGATCAGCCAGAAGCATTGCAAGAGCTACCAATGCATCCAGAAAGAGTTACTGTTTGGTGCGGATTATGGGCTGGTGGTATCATTGGACCGTACTTCTTCAAAGATGATGCGAATCGCAACGTAACTGAATGGTGAGCGCTACCGTGAGACGATATCCAACTTTTTTTTGCCCGAAATGGAAGAGCTTGACTTGCATGACATGTGGTTTCAACAAGACGGTGCCACACAGCACGCGAAACAATAAACCAATTGAGTGGCAAGTTCAGTGAACACTTTATTTTACGTTTGGGACCGGTCAATTGGCCGCCTAGATCGTGCGATTTAACGCCTTTAGATTATTTTTTGTGGAGCTATGTTAAGGCTCATATCTATACTGACAAGCCCGCTTCGATTGACGCATTGGAAGACAGCATTGAAGCATTTATTCGTGAGATACCGGCCGAAATGTTGGAAAGTGTATGCCAAAATTGGACTAAGCGGATGGACCATTTGAAGCGCAGCCGCGGTCAACATTTGAATGAAATAATCTTCAAACATTAAATTATATGGACTGTACTATCGATTCAAATAAAGATTTCATGCATTTTTCTTAATTTTATGTGTCTTTTTTTGGAAAAATTTCCTATAGCTATTAAAAAATCACCCTTTATAAAATAATAATTCCTAAAAAATAACGTATCTTTTTTATTATTTATATTTATTATTGCAAGCGTTTTCAAACATATCTTGTCTAAACCTGGTGAATAGTTTTTTTTAAATATAATATTATTTATATAACTAATCACTATAAATAGATTTTCTATATTTATTCCACATTGGTTTCAAAATAAACATTTGATTCATTCATTCAAATATTTGACTGTAAAGCTTCATGCACTGTCTGATGTGGATATTTAAATATAAATAATTCCTGGAAAAAATATGAAAACCCATAAAAGGTCTGGGTGGGCGTTTGTCAATAAGATGCGAATATAACGTTAATATATATAATATTTACCACCAGCATATTGAAAGAGACTTGTCATTTTTGCCATGGCCACACAGCCTCCTGCAGTCGTGGTACTTGCCTCATGCGGGGGGCGCAGTGCGCCGCAGGTCAATTTTTTTGGTTCGCGGATCGAAAAAGGAATTGCGTCAGTTGCTCTGACACGCCCCCGCCCGTCCCGGGGTGACGTCATCAACCCCGAAGACTTATTTTTGAACCTCAAAGATACAGTGTCTTATCTTAATTTTCTTGCAAATCATAATTTTGTGTCAATAATAAAAAAAATCTCGGGTCATTCTAGAAAACATTTGAATATAAAGAGCATTTGGTATAATTATGTGAAGGAAGCTGACTTGTGAATGATGTATGATTTGTTGGCAGAAGTCCCTAATGATAGATGTAGTGGATCTTAGCTTCAAATTAATTATTATTTAATTTCATATGCATTATGTGATATGGATAAAAATTATCCAAAAACGCATAACCTTAGTTCAAATAAAATAAAATAAATAATTACTTGAATATTGTGGCTTTTGGGTTTAGCCGTGTGTGGCGAACTTCCTTCAACCAATATTTCGACGCCATTGCATGGGTCTTCTTCAGGATTTATGATTTATTTAGTTTTGAGTTGGTTTATTCAGATTATATATATATTTTTATATATATAAATCTATCCGTGAAAACTTAAGAAGTTATTTAAACAATTACTCGATTTACAAATAAATAAAAAACTATTTTAGTGTATATCTTTATCAAATCTTTTTATGATGTTGATGTTTTACCTGTGGGGTCCAGATTTTTACAGCTGGTTTATTTTTACTTGCGCAGAAATAAGCTTTGCTCGATTCCCAGCGCGGGATTATTTTCGCGATCCGGTCGTTGGAGTGGGTCACGCGCAAGATCAGCTGTTCCAAAGGCGCGACCGCCACAACACTAACAATAACAAACCCGCTGCTCCGGACAACTCATCTGCTCTAACTAAAACACTATCTCAATGCGCATTCTATTATATCACAGAAATAAATAGTTTGCATTGACGTCTCATGAATCACCACTGTTAAAAGTGAATTTTACACCATGTCTCATACTCGAAAGGGCAATCAACAATTGCGAACATTTGCATTATATTGCACCGCATATTCTCATATCTCTGTAAAGTTTTCACTGTAGCTCACATTACTTGCACGCTTAACATGAATGGATGACTTAACTTGCCATTTCGTTTATCAAATTTCTTTAAATAATCTTTGAATGAATGGTCAATGAGTCAATATCTTTGACTCTTCCTAGGTCATTTTTCAACCGAAATCTCCGCCCTTTACATATTTTACGAATATATCATATATAAGATGTGTAATTAACATTCAAACCATATTTGTCTTACGTGCACTATATCCAAACACCGAAATTAAGCTGCTTACGCGGGTATCCTACTATGATAGATGATCTCCTAGGCCCTAGGGACACCGTCGTCGATGATTGGTTTGTGCTGCCCCTTTGGGCCATGTGGTCTAGGTCCCAGATACCAGCTCGTCGGACTTTTCATTGTATATCTTTAAAAATGCTGATTAACAAACGCCCAAATGTGTTCAATGATTGTTGTGTGATGTGACGTGTCTCTGCCGTATGCACTCCGCGGAACTCTAAAGTACAGAGATGTTTTCAAATATTGCAAAGATAGCTTACATACACAATTTGAGCCTAACATGTAATCCAATTGAGAAGCCGATATAAAATAAAAATAATAAGAAATAATAATTACTAAATTCTTAAAAACTATTAGTTAAATTTATTCAAAATATCCATTAGATTAGCGACTTGCATTGATATGATTAAACCCTCGCCTTAGATAGAATATTCTCTACCTTTGTCTGCATATGGGTTGTTAGTCGTTTTGTTGCTGCCGTCTGTCTTGAAGCCTCTGACAGCGACCAGCTTGGCCTAGTCACTAGTGCCCGGTGAGGCGTTGCGGCCAATGTTACTAAACCTCGGTCGCGACTCGTGACGTTGCCTCACTGACCGTGCCCGTGCTCGACAACCGGCGGACTGTGAGGCGAATTTCAACGCAGCAAAATCATTAATTGTATGGAAGCGCCTACCCCACAGGCACGCGATGACCCACTTAACATGAGAGGCTGGCTAAAAAGAGGAAAGGACGAAGGCATTAATTTGAAAGCAAACTACAATTTGTTTTATATTTCTTAAAGATGTTTCGGGAATACTCGTAAATGCGATGGGAGCTCTCTCGTCTGGCATACATTTTTTAACTAATATAGTATATCTAAATCAAATAATATATTTATATTGATACCAGACATCACGTGTGGCATCGACACTTTTATTCTGCTGAAATGAAAAGCTCTGAGAAACACTCGAAGTATATTAAGATTCAAATTTTTGAATAAAATTCGAATTTTAATTTCCGAATCCGACGCCAACTTTTCTCGAAAATGATCATGGACCAACTTCAAGAACAATGTCACTAATGTGTTTCGTGGTTTTAAGTTCATTATTGTGTAGAACTGTTGAATGAATAAATGACCTTTCTTTATTCACGACAATAATCTGGGAGATTGTATTCGAATATATCTTCAGTATTAAAAATATTGATCTTAGTTAAACATCCCTAATAATACACGATTTTGTTAAAAATGGAAGTTGTTATAATTTATATTAATTAAATATTTTATTGTGTTTTATTAATTCTTGAAAATATGTCGAAAAATTTGAACGGAGCTCTCGTCGTTACCAAGCTATGCGTGTAATGCACTCGGCGGAACTCTGGGAGGCATATATGATATATGACAAGGCGAAGACCATGTCAGTTACTAAACAACTACAACTGTATAAAAGCGAACCACTGTATATAATGAAATATTACACACTTATCACATAGCCTCATTTGTACAAAATTCTGATTATATGATTTACGCAGCATGATAGAAGGCTATTATTTGATTTCTTCACCCTAATCGTACTCGGAACAACATATAATATTAATACGTATATCCGTTATTGTTTATAAAATGTTTACCAGCGCTCTCGCCTGCAGGCAGCAGAGGCTGTGAGGCGGTACATTGGCAATGCCCGTTTTTCATTACGTTCCTATGTCAACTTGGAGCCGTTGCTGGTTGATCAAGATTCCCTCAATGGGTCAGCAACTCTTACAGCAAGACTCACAAAACTTGCGCGCCGAGAAATAATCGGCAATAATCACAGTTTTTTCTCTTACTTTGAAATCCCTTTGATAAAAGTAATGATATTTCGATAGCGTGGTGTGTAAATAAGATATCTACGAAACTAACAATGCTTTTTTCGTAATCAAATATTATTTCGTATTTATACATTTGTTGTACATTCTCTTATATGTATTCAATTAGATTATTTCAATACATTATGTATTATTTTCAATGTTTTGAGCATTCACTTTGAGATCCATAATAAATTATAAATATTTATTTATTTATTTACCTTGTTTTCACATGGATCACGTAACAAAAGTTCTCTATTAGGAGACTGCAGTTTCGACTAACTCGTAGTCTTTGTCAATCCTTCTCTAGTTAAGAGATAACTGAGCTGCGTTGTACTTTATAAGTGGTGTAACACCTTTTTTTGTAGGGGAGGGGTGGGGGTGTGTCTATCAGGAAAGGAGAGGGAGATAGGTAGTGTTGCAAGGATGAAGGAAGAGATAAATACATAAAAGTGGTTTAGGTATAAATTTATTTTTTATTTTCTATTTTTTTTTTTTTTTTTTTTTTTTTTTAATTATTATTAATATTATTCTTATATGTCGTATATATAATTTTTAAACTTATTTATTTATTTAACGGAAACAATTTTAAAATTGGTGAATTACTTAAGGTATTTAGTTGGTTAAAAAAATAGAAAATAAAAATAAAAATAAATTTATACCTAAACCACTTTTTATGTATTTATCTCTTCCTTCATCCTTGCAACACTACCTATCTCCCTCTCCTTTCCTGATAGACACACCCCCACCCCCTCCCCTACAAAAAGGTGTTACACCACTTATAAAGTACAACGCAGCTCAGTTATCTCTTAACTAGAGAAGGATTGACAAAGACTACGAGTTAGTCGAAACTGCAGTCTCCTAATAGAGAACTTTTGTTACGTGATCCATGTGAAAACAAGGTAAATAAATAAATAAATATTTATACATTATGTATCATACTCTTTATTTTTGTAATTCGCGGGTTTAATTAAATAGGCAGTTGACTTGAAATTTAGCAGCCTTTCCGGTATACAAATATTTTTTTGAAGTACATTTTTCGGCTCATCTATTTATTATTTTCATTGTTGTAAAGGCGGAAACGTAAAAATCCCCCAAAGTAGTAACTGCACAGTTAGTAAAAATATATATTTACAATAATATGTATCTAAAATAACCTATTTATTTAATTGAGGGTCCGGCACCAACTATGTTTTATGTAAAAGTTAGTAACTTATTATTTTTTGTCTTGTAATTAATGATGTAACTTAGTATTTAATGAATTGTCACATAATACTCAATTATGCAGTTAATGCTATAACTAGGTATTTCACTTCTTGACACACTCTTATTTTATAATTTATAAACATTTTGTTATATCATTCACATCTTGCAATCTATTGAACCTCTCCTATTGAACATTAATAAGAAATATTAACGCGATATGTACCTCATAAACAATGAGTTTATTACGAGAAAAAAAATACCTCGAATTTTCAAACGCCATTATCTCGGAATAGAGAACTTCGAGTTCTTGTTATTCAATTCATTCTGCAATATAACTTTGTTGCTTTAACTATAATATTTCTAATAAAATTTGATAAAAAAATAATTGACAAATTAAATTTTTGCTATTTTTAATTTTCTAAAAAAAAACATTTGAAATAATAACTTTTCAAACAATGCTTTGATTACCTGTTATGAAATTGTTTCATAATTTAATTACCTTTTTATTAATAAAAAAATAATTGCGAATGAAAATATATTTTAATAATAAAATCGTATTTTTACCACATTTTTTAATTACTTGATAATTATACAAATTGTTAACATAATACATTTCTAACTATTTATTTGTAATTTACTTTGGTAATTGTAAATTACGAGTAGATTGGGCTTCTTTGCAAAAATTTGCTCATTTCCAGGTAATTAGTCCAGGTCAGAACAAAAAATACTTTCAATTGCAATTCTTAATTAAGAAAGTTTAAATTAAATGAAAACTCTTCAACTGGGTTTATTAAAAAAAACAAGATTGTCATTTATATGTGTATAATATATATTTTTTCTTTTTTCAGGTGAGTATTTTACCCGAGGGGTTCTATTAAACAAGCCATGCATTTAACGTAAGTTTTCTTTCAATATTTATAGTCATTTAATATTCATTATCAATTACTAGACATTAATTTAAATGTTTTTTTTAAATTTTAAAGATATCTTTAAAATGATAAAAACACCAAACAGTTAATATAATTAAGTTAAAAACAATGGGGTTTTTTCAAAATTGATTTGTATGGATCTTCAATGATCAATAAATGTTTAAGTATTAAAATATTCTCGCATATTCTAAATATCCACCACATTTTTTTTAAATGTGATTCAAAATTTATTATTATTGTATCAAACATTTAATTGATTTTTCGCCGTAAATTATTTGTTTTGTTAAGTTCGTTATATTTGAAGACTTCACAACTACTAGCAATTTCAGCAAACCTTGATTAGATTCTTGATATACTTTATAAAATAAAATAATATTTAATAATGATTTAAAAAACAAAAGTACTTTCAATTAAACACAGTTAAAAAAGGTTACTTATAAGATTTTCACAGATAGCCAAAATATATAGATGTTATTAGTGATTTTTTATGTCAAGTGCGCAACCTCGAAAATAAAACAAGCAAAAAACATATCACAGTCATTTGTGACGATCGAACTTTTAATGTTGCATTATCATTTACTGATCAAATGATTTACTCAGCCACGTGCAATCTTACATCCTTCGAACACATTTTTTCCAATTCAATTCATTATATTGTACACGGTGACGTCATATGCACGCTTACTGGTCATTTCACAATTTGATGGTCAATTTTATAACTTTTTACAGTTTTTTTTTCTTACGATTATTATTTTATTTTATCTGAATTAACATACATATTTATATTTTAATTATTTTGGTTAGACTGCAACACAATTCTGTCTGGTTTCATTGTCCATGCTTTGTCCCAAGATGTCTCAGGTGGTCACCTACATCCGTAGGTGACATAATTTAAGTGGTGTCTCCGGGATAATAGCCTAATGGCAATTGTGTATTCGCGGCATATTTTTGGATGTTTGTCAGCATTTTTAAGATGCTTGGCCGTACGTTCTCGAGGGTGCCAAGTGGCTAAATACAAAATTGAGTAGTAAAGACGTATTAATGTTTCTTTCCATACATAGTAAATAATTTTCTTTTTATTTCATTCATAATAATAATTTAAAATATACATATATTGTATTTATTATTTTGCCTTGTTTTTAACATGGATCACATTGAGCAGCTGATATAAAAAAAGAAGTGGTACAATTTATGTGTTTATATTGTTCAATATAGGCAAGGCTTTTACATAGGTAGGAGTAGTTCTTACTGCGCACGCAGCACACAGCACATGTACGTTGCACCGGCATTGTGATCTAAATGTAATATGGATGCAGCATCCGGCCTCGGCGGGGATGGAGCGCTCTCGGTTTCCGCCGAGGTCGGCCCCATTCATCTGCGCCTCTCCGCCCGCCCTCGGGTCCTCCGCCCCCGCCCGATCAGCTGGAGTGGAAAGTGCAAAAGTGCAAGTCCGAAACGCAAACTAGATGCGCCAAGAGCCGCCGCGCCCCCTGAAGCCTCACTCCTGACTCCTACCCTGACCTGTAAACGCCAGCGCCGCCCTGAAAACAACACTGAAAAATTTACTGCCGATAGCTGAATTCCTAACGATTCACTTTCCCCGCTGAATTTCTATTAAAACATGTTATCTTTTCACAAGAATGTTTGTCTAACGACTACAGTTACATATGAGTATGTTTCGATTGTTATTAATTAATGATTTTTTAAGTGTATGTACACATTTTTTATTTTGATTACAATAATAATTTCAGTGACATGAAATACGAAAATTATTAATTGCTTTTCCATCGCTTTTACACAGATTTTTCACTATTTTGCCTCAGCTAAAATTAAAACAACGGCATAAATAATAAAACGGCGTACATCAAATTTAATTTCAATTATCTTAATGATTTAATATGAAAATTTTACGCATCCGTTATTTATATAGAGAGAAGCATTTTCATTTCAAATATTTATATAAATTTATAATAAATATACATTAAATTTGTTTTTTAAAGAAACCCATACATAATGAATACCCATACAGCATAACAATGTAGCATAACAGGTACTCTATAAGAGCAGCCTTTGTCTGAAATGTGTGTTGTTTGCTTCCATAATATTTGCTTTTAAAATATTTTTATAACAATAAAAAAATATAAATTAGATTATTTAAATATGAGAAAATGTTGCTTTGTTATTTGTTTAAGTAACCTCTATTTGAAATTGAACGTTCCGTTTTTTTTTATTTTCACATGTATGCTATAATATATGTTTCGTATTTATATAATTTATATAACGATTATATATATTTATATAATAATATAGCCATTTCCGTGAAATGCGCTACCCATGATATTGTATTTTAAAGTGTTATTTTAGTATTTTACGTAATAATATACTCTATAGTTTATTATATATTTTATGCATAAAAAATAATATTAGCAAATCACTTAAATCATGGCAGTTTATTGAAATGGTAGTTCATGCGATCACATAATAATTTGGAAACCTTATATTTTATAAATTAAAATTGCTTTTAATTTATAACAATGAAGGTAATTATTTTTGTACTTTCAAATTGTTAAAAACGTATATGCTGTAAATATATATTTTTTATCAGTCTTTCTAATATATTACGTAATTATTAAGATATTAAGATTCTTCTTCGTAGTATCAATCCGGTGGATTGGTTTGCAGCAACAGAATCTTGCATCTCGATCTCCACTCCTCTCGGTCCTCCGCAACCGTCTTCAGCTCAGCATAAGAGCTATAACTCATGTCCTCGAACACTTGCTGCAAACACTCCCGTCTAGGGCGCCCTTTACAGTTTCTACCCTCAACCATCTCCTCCACAATATCGTGAAGAAGACCATTGTGGCGCATGATGTGACCGATCCATCGGGATCGCCTTTTTGAGATGGTTCTTACTAGGTGCCTATCATCCTTGATTATCTTGAGAACCTCATTGTTAAGATTATACTATCTGTTTAATACAATTATTCGCATAGTTAAAATATTTTCTAACTTAAGCAAAACATTTTTTGTATTTCTGTTTAAAACACTATTAACCTTATTGTATGAAAAAATATGTAGGTATACTTCTTAAATCATCCCAAATTAAGATTTACAAAGTAATTGTAAAAAATTTTAAATTCCATCCAACCTTTGAGCTGTGTGGAAATGGTTTTTTTTCTATCACTGCTACGAATTTTGTATGACTCAATAATTGCACAACATCATTATTTGGTTGGTTGCGGCTGACGCTCACCAATATTGACGTGGCATTTATTTTGAAGAACGGCCGAATCAATACAACAATGGAGGTGTTCTCAAGAGTAAGTTCAATTCAATTTGCATTATGACTGCAGAATTACATTCCCAACAATATCTCGAAATTAATGTCACGATTTCATTTTTCTAATACTAACCTCACTCGATGATGGCCTTGGTCTCATCAATAAAGTTTACCTGTATCATTAATATTGAAACGAAAGTCTTTGATTACTTTGATATGTTAGATTGAATATAATATTCTAATAAATTGAAACAATTTGAATAAAACATGATGGAATTGAAGATTTATATCATAATAATAAATTTTTACTCTCCATAATAAAACACGCTAATGAATTAATATTAGAAAATAATAACACAGCTAATTTATTAAATATTAATTACATATACATGTGAGGTGTGTTAAAATGATTGATATATTATTTATAAACCTGTATAAGATTTTACCTTAGTTTGAACTACAGATTAGATTTTTTTTCTGATTAAATATAGCGTCTCGTAAGAACATTTATTTGTCACCGGGGATCGTCTTATTTTTTTAATGTCCGTCTGCGATCTTCATTATTCCATTTCCATAAACGAAACCAATTAGTCTAAATTAAATATTAATCAAATTTCGTATTCGTTTCTCCGTACCGGCGGGATGACAGTGTTTTTTTCTCGGAATCTATGTCGTCTTCGGTTGATTTATTAGAGTCCTTTTTCCCCGTTGCCTGGCAACAGATCATCATCCGACTCTGAAAACGATGAAATCCGTCCGTGATTTTTATTTAGCCTCGGCTGTAAGACCTCTGGAGCGGAAAACCGAGATATTAAATAAATTCATTATATTAAATTTAAAAATATATAAATCCAGGTATTCGTGTCCATCATGTGGGAGTAACTAACAGACGAAAAAGCTAAACTCTCTACTCTGTTTTCACAGATAATAATTTACTATATAACGGTTTTATTAACTGCTTGTTGTTTTTCATCCCTTTTTTGACTCAAACCTAAATCCAATTGTAGGTGGACGCAATATGATGACCTATTTCTTTCGTAACTTACACGTCCTAAAAATACGACATGTAATTATTATAATAGTACATCTTCTTCATTATCAATGTTCAGTTATTTTCTTTCGGATAATGCGACATGACAAGGCTAAGGAAGAAGAAGAACAGCTACATCGTTAGTTTTATTTGAGAAGCATAATAATAATAAATTAAACTACTCACATCACATGTCAATATAATTAATTATATATGCCAATGAAATTGAAATATTTTTACTAATGCAATAAAAACAATGATAATTAACAAGATTTTTAAAATCGCTTAAGCGATTCGTTTCATTTTCATCATCACACAACACACAATGTAAGTTGCATGCAAGGTATTGTAATTTCAAATATAAATTTATCCCTTGAATTATTTTGTAAATAAAAATTAATCCATCTCGCCTCGTGGATTGATTGATAAATAAGTAAAATATGATGAAAGTAACCAAAGTCAATTACCAAAATCGTGTGTTTATTTGTACTCGTACATAAATCCATCGCATTTCGAGTATCGTATAATTAAGTCTAAAGGTTAAATCGAAATACAAATACTTGATATTGTTTTGAAGCGTTACCACCCAGTGCATTAACCGTTGAACTCTGCGATTGTTGTTTCGATCAAGAGATTATCGGGTTGGCGGTGGGTTGGCCCGCGTTGACTAGTGCCGAGTGCGCCCGTGCGGCATGGGCCAGCGGGCACATGTCACGTCAGCTTCGAATTCAATTATCTGCGCCGGGAGCCAATCATTTTGTTTGCCAACCATTTTCAGCCTTTTGTTTTTTCGAATCGGAGATTCCTCTCTCTCTCTTGTTATTATTTTTTTGTTATTTGCTTGGATTTTGTTTTCATTATTGAAAAATGTGTCGTCTGCCGAGTGCTTTTCAATTTCGCAGGAGGCGCTCAACAGGGGCGGGCGTGCGGGAATAAACGCTTTAGTAAAATAAAATGATAGCCACCACCATCATCATGATGTGCCTCTACGCTGTTGAACGTAAACTTCCCACATAAGTTTTCCACCCTTTCGATTATCTTCAGAATTCAACCTTCTTCTGCTATTCTTATGACGTCGTCAGTCCATCATTCGGGCAATCGGTTAACACCGTCGCACTGTTAACTGTCAGTTTTCGGGATCCATTCCAACACCTTTTCACCATTGACCGCTTTTTTTGGTAGATGTGTACCGAGTATAAACTTAATTTAATATACAACTGTTTTTTTTTAAATTTCATGAATGAATCTTTGAAATAATATTATATAATCAATTTTTATATTATTCATATATACAGGGAGCGGCAAAAAAAGCTGACGTTTTTAAATAAAAACGACGACGAAAACCGCCAGCTTTTTTGCCGCTTCCTGTATATAAACATTGTAATCTTGTTATCGTCTTATGTTATATTAAATTATACGTTTCCACAGCTTTTTTTCGAAATCACTGCGAAAGTGCAATGTGTGTATTTCACTGTGATGGATAAATACAACTGAAAGAGAGATGTAATGTATTATTTATTGAAAATATTTTACGTTTATATATATTTTTTGATTTTCTTGACAATAATTGAAGGTAACCATTCATATCACTTATCGATGAAATTATGATTTTCATAGTTTCCACGCGCGCCACTGTATTCGATCGTGTTGAAAATAAAATTGTATAAATATTTAGTTAGGCGTTATAGTTTTCGGTTTGCATTGGTTGGAGGTTCTGTTTAAAGCTTCACGGGCCGGCCGGTGGGGGCGCCGCGTCCTTAAATAGATATTGATTGGCCTCTCTGCCTTGGCTCCCAACATTATTTTTAATTTAACTTAATTCCCTTCAAAAAATAAATCCCATCTGTCTGCCAGTACCGACGCTCAGACATTATAAAAATACAACTATAATTATTGAATTCGATACCTTATTGCATCAAGTTTGACAAGGCAACGTGATGTGTATCGCCTTGGGGAAATCTATCCCACTAATCCGTCTTGATAAATGGTACATGAACTCCTATATCGAGATTGCGAATCTAATATTAATAATGCACTCCTAAGTAGTTTTATCTTTCTATTCGATGCAAGATCACGACACTATGGTGAAGAAACAAACATTGTTATCCTTTTGTTCCCTGAAATAATATGAAAAAAAATCTAATTTCCCTCATGGAAACGGGTTCAACCTTTTTTGACCAAATGATGAATAAATAAGTTATGAGTCAATTGAACGAAACACTGCCTCATTTAAGGGTAACAGTAAGTATAAAATACATTTCTTTTATTTGGTTTATTTTCTTTAAAAAAATCACTCCATAGAGTTGTAATTTTAACATCTTTGGTGAATTGATCATTCCCCGTATGTATTTGGTTATCTCCCTGCAACATGTAAACAACTTATAAACATGTATTGCAATTTGCAATAAATTTTTCCTATACTATGTATGGTAGTGTAATATCGAGACTTACGATGTGTCCTGAGAAGATTTATCTATGCGTTAGTAAATCACACAAGTTTATTTTATTCTAAGCCAGCTGAGTGGGGAAAATATAGAGAGATAAATAATGTTAAGTGACTTCCTCGTGAGACACTCTACGTACCTTTATAATCCCCTGTAACGTTTTTATCTCGCAATAAATCCTGCCCAGCTGATAAAATGCAAATGGAGTCCGCTTATTGCATTTCATGCTGGACGACCCTTTCCGCTTGCGCTGTCGTCATTTATAACCTCATTTGTATTACAAAGCTTATCTTTTTATCCGTACAGCGTCACCTTTACAGCTTTCCTTGTAACTTATTAACAAATTATGAGAAAATACACGTTCTTCGTTATAAAATGTAATTTCTGGATACGACTCTTCTCATATAACATGCACTGATTACCACAACTGGCAGAGTGGAAATGGTATATCCAAGGATAATGCCTCGTGGCAAGGCATGTACTCGTACATATTATATGTGTATGAAAATGTTATAGAATATTGTATATGTTATATTATATTCCAGTTTTTAAATTATCGTAAAATTTTATTTGTTAATTGCTCTGCCTTTATAAAAGTACATTTAATAATTAATTAAGTAATTTTCCTCTGGTACCCCAATGCTAAAAAATAAATTTCACTTGAATTACAAAGAACATTGTCGCCATTGAGACATAATTAATAAGACCATTGCTGGAATATCGTATTTATATAATGAATAACGTTTCGCGTGAATAAAGGTGAATTATTAAATCAAGAAATTTCTCATTTATACTGATATATATATATATATATATATATATATATAGAAATTAAATTATTATATTTTATCAGTAAATAATATGGCAACTATCATATAAAATTTAAAGCAGTGGTTCTCAACCGTTTTGGAACTCCCCATAAGGGTGAATCTTAAATTCCTATAAATGGTATTATTTTTTTCACAAAAATTTGGTGCACATGGGCGTTTTTTTTTCAAATTTTCGAAATCTTTATCTTTCTTATCTCTTGTATTAGTGTACTTATAAATAATTTAGATTTAATAAAAGCGCTTGCTTACTACACCAAAAGACGTGGGTTCGGCCCCTGACGAAAATTAAAATGTTATCAATGTATTTTTTAGATCCATAAATACCCCAGGTAGTGTGAAATTAATCCATCGTTCTTAAAATTCTAGTCATAGCTTAGTAATCAAAATTCATCATCAGCCTGTGTCCGTCCACTGTTGAACGTAGGCCTCCCGCATGAGTCTCTATCCTCTTCGATCCTCCGCCTTCCGCATCCAGGTCACTCCCGCTATTCTTCTTATATCGTCAGTCCATCTTGTAGGGGGTCGGCCAATGCTTCGTTTGCCAGTTCTTGGGCGCCATTTCAATACTTTTATTCCCCACCGACCGTCGTCTCTTCGACAGATATGTCCTGCCCATTGCCACTTGAGTGTGCCTATTCGTTGGGTAGCATCCACTACTTGAGTTCTACTGCGTATTTCCTCGTTTCGGATTCTATCTTTTAGCGACACTCCGAGCATGGATCTCTCCATAGCACGCTGGGTGACTTTTATTTGATGGGTAAGACTTGCTGTCAGATTCCACGTCTCTGCGCCATAAGTTAATACAGGGAGGATGCATTGGTTAAACGCCTTAGTTTTAAGGCATTGCGGAATTTTCGCTTTAAAAATGTACTTTAGTTTTCCAAATGCTGCCCATCCCAGTTGTATGCGCCTGTCTATTTCTTTTGAGAAGTTATTTCGTCCTAGTTGTATTACTTGTCCCAGATAGGTATAGTCGTTTACAACCTCTATTTCTGTTCCTCCAATGGAAATAGGATCGAAGGTCTGTGAAATATGATAATCAAAATTGGTTGTAGTCAAATTGGTTATCTCGTGAACACCACGTAAGAAAGGAGTTTCCGTGAAAATAGATCATCAGTCTATATCCGTCCACTGATGAATGTAGGCCTTCCACATGATTCCATCATTTTCGATCCTCCGCATCAGTGAAAATGTATGATGTGTTAATCCCGGGCTCTTGTAAAATGACGATGGTGGGTCAACCTTTCAAATACAACGCGTATATCAACATTGAAAATGGCAAAAATCTACATATGAGTTTTTTCCATAACCTTATTTCGGCATTATTCTGTATGTATTTGCTTGTTTATACATTCATGGGGTTTCTTAGTATTTGGCACATTATTATTTGGGGGAAGAACGTTTTTTACCGCTCACGTTGAATAGTGGAGTGGTAACGAAGTCCGCTGGCCGCCTGACCGCCTGAGCTTATCGCGGATCTCGCACGAGGGGGCGTCGCGGCGCCCCGCGGAACCATCACAAAAGCTTGTTTACTAATTCAGAGGGCGAACCAAGCAGCTGACTCTAAACGCACACACTAATATCTACCGAATATGTCGGTCAAACAGTTTAAATTGATTCATAAAATATACTTTAACAAAAATTAAAATATCTATTAACTAAAATAACATATCGTAGTATTAAATGTGTGCCACGGATGGATTTTTATAGTATATATTATTTCGGTTGCACTGAAGGACATTAAACTTACCATTTTATAAATCTAAATACATACAGGAAAACGCTGCCAAAGATAATAGAGATATATCATTGATATTAGCTCTGTAAACGATATTAAGTATATATTTTTTAAATTCTTAGCATTGACTTTCAGATCCATTTAAAAAACGAGTGTTATAAATAAAAAACCTAAATAAATTTAATTAAGTAAGTTATGGACTGGTAAAGCCTGGATGCGGAAGGCGGAGGATCGAAGAGGATGGAGATTTATGCGGAAGGCCTACGTTCAACAGTGGACGGACACAGGCTGATGATGATGATGATGAAAGCCTTCAGTGAGTTGAAAACAATGGTTTTAACTCTGTGATTAAGAGTTAGTTAAAAAGAAAAAACGAGGTAAAAATCATTATTTATTCAACAAAATCAACAATTTAGATCAATTTTTTGCGGCTTTTTATTAATTATTTACCTCATGAATGTTACATATTCGTAAGGACATGTGCTTGAAGACCCTATAACATATATTTTCTTCTAATATAAGCTTTGCTCAAAAGTCAGTGGAATATCACATTTCATCACGCTTTATTACTTTTGAGGTGAAAAATAAATCTTAAAAGCTCATTTTCAGTTATCACCACATTATGTTGCCAATATTATTGTGTGCGGAACAAACCTGGATATAATTGGCCATGTTTTGTTTGTTAGCACTCGGAAATAAACATGGTAACGTTACTATTGTTTTAAAATGTAAACTGTGAGCAATTCATTGCCCTGCTAGTCACCATAGGTTTTTAGTCTTGAGGCACGTATTCGCGACTTAACAAATATCTGTCCAGGTGACGGAACGAGCCTGGAACAATGGTATGTTTCATCCGCGAAATAATAAATAGTATAGTTCTGAATTGGTCACCCTCCAAAATGTACTCATTATGAAATTACACAACTCCGCGCTAGTCGATTTCATTCTTCGGAAATATAACCTTTTTATATTTTAAATATTTATTTATTTATTTATTTACCTTGTTTTCACATGGATCACGTAACAAAAGTTCTCTATTAGGAGACTGCAGTTTCGACTAACTCGTAGTCTTTCTCAATCCTTCTCTAGTTAAGAGATAACTGAGCTGCGTTATCTCGTAACTCAGTGTCTCTTAACTAGAGAACTTTTGTTACGTGATCCATGTGAAAACAAGGTAAATAAATAAATAAATATTTATAATTTATTATGGATCTCAAAGTGAATGCTCAAAACATTGAAAATATTTTTATATTTAGTTTTTTTTTTTTGGTATCGTAATGGGTAACGTTTGGTACCCATGAAAACAAATTGCCAATATATATTTTTAATATTTTCTATTTACATATTTTGAAAATCTCTTACGTGTACTCCATTTTGTGATTTATTATAGGACTGTCGACAAAAATATACATCTATAAAAATAATTTCTTTGCTTGTATGTAGATGTATTTAAAGATATTAATGTACTGACTTATATTGATAATATTTGGTATTGCTAAATTGTCCGGACGTTTTACAATGTTTTAAATATTTAATTGGAATTGCACAATTAAATTTATTGTGATATTTTCAGTCTCATCAAGTAATCCATGTTAATTGACGGCAACTAATTATTTTTCAAATTATTATCTTATAATTAGTACGTGTTCGTTTTGCTATTCCATGGTTCTTCGCCTAATTTATTGTTATAATTTCATACACGGCATATTACTCTGATATACCTCTCCGCCGTACACGGCAGCTCATTAGCGCGGCATAACACAATTATACGGCGGCTAAATGTAATAAATTATCAAGGTAATCAATTTTGTGCGGGGTGGATTGAGCAGAAGTTGCAGGCGATAGAACTAAATTATCAACATCGCATTCTTTTTGGATTCACTTTTTGTAAAAAGCCGGTACGCCGTGATACTTGCACTTGTTCTTAATCAATGATATTGTGGCTTTTGGGCTTAGCCGTGTGTGGCGAATTACATCTTTCCAATATTTCGACCGCCATTGCAGGGGTCTTCTTCGGGGTTGATGACTTAGTGAAGAAGACCCCTGCAATGGCGGTAGAAATATTGGAAAGAAGTAATTCGCCACACACGGCTAAACCCAAAAGCCACAATATCAAATCTGGCCGTGAAAACCTAAGAAGTTGTTCTTAATCAAGTTACTTATTTCTGAGGGATGGCGATAACGAGTTCTGTAAATTAACTTTTCTATTGTATATCACCATGTGGTAATCGTAGGATGTTATCATTTTTACCAGCAATACTACATTAAATTCCAGTCATAAACGTGATTGAATTAATGTGTCACTAATTCTGTTGATATTGTTTCTCATGCACGAGCCCATATACATGTAATACAAACATGATTCGATTTGACATCGGTTTATTCGATTTGCCCGACGGAAATCACTTACCAGGGCGTCTGCAAACACGAATAAGGAAATGAGTGTGCTCGAAATAGGGACTGAAAATAACTAACTCGGTTACTTTCACGGACATAACATCTTTATTTAGAATCCAACATTCGGATAAATCCGTCCATGTATCATGGTAAAGTATACTTAGTAGCCGATTGCCGTCCTTACTTTATTGCATATGCAAATATCAACAACAAAAGAGTATATTTATAGTTATGTACATACGATGTGCTTGTATGAATATCTGTTGTCAATCCATTGATAAGATTTTTTTTTAATTAATGCCATTATTAGTGGTTCCGAATATAGATCCGAATATAAATCCGAAACGAGGAAATACGCAGAAGAACTCAAGTAGTGGATGCTACCCAACGAAGGCACACTCAAGTGGCAATGGGCAGGACATATCTGTCGAACAGACGACGTCGAATGGCGCCCAAGAACTGGGAAACGAAGCATTGGCCGACCCCCTGCAAGATGGACTGATGACATAAGAAGAATAGTGGGAGTGACCTGGATGTTGAAGGCGAAGGATCGAAGAGGATGGAGACTCATGCGGGAGGCTTACGTTTAACAGTGGACGGATACAGGCTGATGATGATAATAATAAGTGGTTCCTTGTACAACGTCGCGCACCTTTAAGAAATTTTCTTATCTGACGGAAGCAACTATATGTTTTTGTGTAGTTTCTTAACTCCATTGTCTAATTCTGTATTCTGAATATATTTGCATCAAACCAGCGACGAAATGTAGTGAATATAGAATGATGGCTGTGTAGTTTTCCGGTATCAGGTACTGGGAGATATCCCATCTTATATGTTATTATATCTAAGATGCTTCTTGCGGGGGTGGACCGCGGGCGGTTAGGGCGGGTGTTGGTGCTAGTGGTGCTGGTGGTTCTCGTGTGGGCGGTGGGTGGTAGGCGGCCGGCGCCGTCGCCATCGATCCGCCGCTGCACCAGCGTCGTTATGCAATTATACGAGCGCCATTTTTTCTTTTCTTTCCTATTGCTCCTCGTCCGACGCCTTCCTTTCATCCGCCCTCAATTTAAACATCCCCGTTTATTATTTACAGACGTGGTAAATTAAATGTTTCGCTGCCCGGAATGTGGATAACCTCATAAGAAAATAATTGTTTACAAGACTTATAACGGAATTTCAATATTTTAAACATTAGGATGACCATCTAAAAATATATCGTATTATTTATTTGTTATGGGATATTATTATTGTTTTATTGTTCTTATTTTTCTTCTTATTTTTGTTATATTATGTAATCAGAACGTTTGTTTAAATTGCAAAATTGATGAAATTCAGAATTACACAATATGACGAAATAAATAAAAACAATCAGAACAAAAATACCACGAGCAATATATAACTGTTATTATAATCATTGACATAGATAAATAAAATATTTTGACACGTATTTCATCACACAACAATCATAATTTATCACACACCCGCTCTGTAAGATATTTCTTTCTAAATTGCTGAGGGTGAAGCGACTCGTAACAACATTACAATTTTCACGCGAGTTTTCATTTTCCTTTGATGTTTCTTTTACTCATAAATTACTCACACCTATTACTTTTTCATTGCCTTCTTTTATCATCTTTGTGAAACGGTGGAATTGGCCTTCCTTGTTTACTACCTGTGATTGTTTCATCTCTTTTTTAATATATATTTTACAAATATCAAACTTAAAAGCATTGTTATTCATTCTGTACGAGACACCATCAGTTCTACAATTACTTTAATAACAATACACACATGTGAATTTGACCTTATTTATTTAATAAGACACATTTTTCAATTTGTACATTTTTATCTCTTTCGTTGCTTACCCAGTAAAAATTGATGTAATGAGCAACAATAATTGTAAAATGAATTAACACAAAGTTACATACTGCACCATATAAAGCATTTATAAATACAATGCACGTAACATTAAATTCGCACGAATAATTATTTTCATAATCATGATTATAATTTTAGTAGATATTTAATTTTTTATGATAGATTGCGTCCCACGCTGACAATTATCATTTTCCCAGCTCGTCTTCAGCGTGGCAGACCGAGAGTGCTCGTCGTCTCGCTTTTCTTTGAGATAATGCGAAAATTGCTTCAAATAAAACAGTCCGCAGGCGACTACCAGCATCCTCCTCTTTGTTCCTGGCCGCGTCGTCTGGCACGTGCCAATGTTATTATTATATCTTTTATCGCTTTTTTATTTTCCTTTGTTATTTCGTCAAAATACAAGAGGAGGATTGCCATTTTTCACCCTGTCGCCTTGCTCGTAAGTGCCGAAAGATAAATCACGCGAAGGTGTTATTTTGTTAATATTAAACACCGCAGCTCGGCTACATACAATGCGTATTATTGTATTTAATATGTCCTGCACATCAAAGGAGTTTTTCTTTGTCCATGCTTTTGCATTGTTTGAATGCGCAATGTTATAGCAGCGAGCGTCATCGCTTGGCCTCGTGGAGGATGGCGAAGATTTGTAGGCGGTGGCCCAGATTCATCAAACCTGTAAATTGTCATAATAATGCTAGAAAGATATTATACATATATGCTAATCATCGGATCTTCTTAATTTAAAAAAAAAAATCCCTTCATCAAAGCACTTCATTACACCGCGTTACTGTTTGAAATACGACATTTGAGATATCTTGTGCATAACATGATATCTCAAATCGACTACGATATAGGTATACGTAGTGTCGTATTGTGAAGTATTCAATTTATCTTCAGGATACACAACTGACACAAATGAGGGAAAAGGCTAAATATGTATTACTTAGCTAAGATCATAGGTGGCTATTTTTTGGTGGCCATGTACTCCAAATTCGAAATGGAAATACCAATTATTGTAATATCTTTATTGGCGACATTATTTCTAAATATATATTTATTATAACTTATACCATTAAAAAAGCTCTGTGTCATTGTATTTATCGTGAATTTATATTAATGTTATTAAAATTACACTGAACACTAAAAATATGAGCCCGGAAATCCACTATAGTAAGGCGAATGCTAATGAATAGAGGGAAACATGGCGTGCGTAGGCATTGTGCGGTATGTGGAAATGTGATTCACTCGGCCGAGGTAGGCCAGGTCCGGAAAACTCTCGAGGTCCGCTTCACCGGCCTGTGCTGCTGCACCTTGACCCACTCTGCTGCTGCAGCCAGCAGCTAGCAGCCAGCAACAGCGCGGGCCCCTCATTACCTCATTATGGTAACAGCACGCGGCCGCCGTTTGTTTTATAATACGCTCTTCCGGCAGTTCCGGATCTGTCGCTTTCGATTTCGGATTTGTCTCTGATAATGCCGATTTTTTGTTCGACTTCAAACTATACTAACACTGTTTACTTTTGCCTACTTACATTGACATTATTTCGATTGATATTCATAGTTACAAAAGTATTCAATTGCATTTTGTGTCGCTCCTTACGCAGCTTCTTTTGTCATTTGGCAAAATTTGCAATGGTTACTTAAGTTGGCATATGGCAACACTTTTTAAGAGCTCTTAAGATGAATACCTCGAGTGTAGACTTTAATTGTTATAAAAGTTCCTTAGGAATTAAACCGTTTCATTTGAAAACACGTTTTTTTTACTTTCAATATAAAATGTCAATTTTCACGTTTAGAGTTAATTATCTCCATACAAAAATAATCATTTATACATTTACTACGCTTAACTTTCACAAAAATTAAAAATTACACTCCACTGCTGCACAAGGATACATTAAAGAGCTATTAACTGTTGGATGAGATAAATATTTATATTGAATAATTTATCTGATTTAATACTTGATTTATGATTTGTCAATAAAAACAAAATGGTTGAATACAGGTCGGTGCAGTGCTGGTTGCAACTTTCCTTACATCCACAGCCCGCAAGCAAGTCTCTACAGCAGCCGGGTCCACTTTCCTCGGGGCTTTCTATCGAGTCCGGCCCCCGGCAAATTTTCTCGCAAAATCCCACCGAGTTGCAAATTCTTTCAACCTTAGATATCATAAATTCTTTTCAAGATAAACTAGAAATCACTACGCTGGATTTTACTTTAGCGATAACAAAAATGTGTTTCTCTCTATTGAACGCAAACGTTGTTTACCGCTTGCCGGATAAATGTCGTCTCAAAAACCTTCCGAGAATCTTCGTGGATATCTTTCATCGGATTCAGGATTACTCGTAGCTCTATCAACGAAAGTATCTTTGATACATATCTACGATACACAACACTGCGCTTTTATTTTATACATTTTTCTTATTCCCGAATGTATTTTATCCCATTCGGCAAAATTTACGAGGTTATGCACCGTTTTTCACACGCCTTAAAGTTAACGGATTAAACGGCTTCTTCTAAAGAACAATAAGATGCTCGTGACTGGACTACAAAGTGCACTGAAACAAACTGCAAGCAGCGTTTTCTTTGAAAAGTAATTTCATTTCATTGTTTTGTTGTAATACATTTTTATCATCCTTTTGCTTTGAAATAATAATACACAACCCACATAAAATTTCGTATTTGACAAAAGTTATGTCATGGTGCATATTTCTTCTGATAAATATTATTTTATTATTATACTCATAATATATTTTTTAATATAATTTTTCTAGAGTAGCAGATTGTCAGCAGTATCCACTGTCCCACCCTTGATAGCTTTCTCGTGCATGTATGTATTGCAATAAAAAAAAACTGTAACCGAGTGGAGAAAGAGTTTTACGCCTGGAAAGTGATTTTCTTTTCTGCGTCACTCAATGGACTTGCCGTGTTCGGCCGTATCGGTTAATCGCTCTTATCGACCGTAATGATAATGGCATAGATATCAACGGCGTTATTATTCGCAATAACTGCAATATAGAAAGCTTTGTTATTATATCTGCTAGTTATAGTGCGATAAACAACGCCCTGCTAAGCCACAAACGTAAAGTTATTTATTAATTTATATGATTTATTCTAAATTACTAGAATTTATAATTATTGTAATGACATTATTAGGTGTGGTTCATTCCGGTTTGTTTATTTTATAATCTTTATCCTGACGAGAACACCGATCTAAGGTTTTTTTTATCAACGGCGCCATCGTGCATCATTGGTTTCCAAGAATACCGGTTCCTCTTTCGCAACATTCATTTCGTAGACGTTAAACATAATAATTGCCTAATAAATAACGTTATTTAACGACATTATCACATAATCAGTGAAAATGTTCCTTCCCGGCGAGGCATTCTGGTTTTCGGCGGGCTTGTAGACATCCTGTACGAGTTGCGTTATTCCGTACGCGAGCAAGTTTAGAGAGAATATTAATCAGCTGTAGTTGAAATACAGGTGTCGGAGTTAAGGCCGGCCCCGTATGTAATATCAGGTCGCGGCTCGCTCGGGAGCGTCCGCCATTAAGTAGATATCGGTGCATATAATTACCCATCTAATATCACCCAATCAACTAAAGTACCATAAAAGTCATCACTCTCATGATACAGAGCGCATTATCTCTTTGGTTTGCTGATTTTCGTTGCCTTTCATCCCCTCCGTAATTATTGATCTCTTAAGAAAACCCTGCACCGCCAACATATTATTTTGTTATACGATTTATATTTTAAAATATTTTTTAATATACTTGTTATCATGCTATATGTATACTTAAAAGATTTGAATTTAAGCACGTTTAATTCAATACAGTCAGTCGACTTACTTATAAAGAACGCTTTATTTGATATGTAAGATTTTTACTGTAGTGTTTGCAGTGATTTCTTTTATAACCGTCACTTAGAATTAAATGGTCCAGACTTCGAGAGCATCGGGTAATCATCCGAGCTTATGAAAATGTATAATGTTTGATATTAACACTATCCTATCCAGTCCGCGCGTTACGCGATTAAACTTACGCTGGAGGCCGGCTGTTTTTTAAAGAATTGCTAAATCTATCGTCATGTGTTCAAATAAAATTAAATATGACCCTCACTGAAAAGGTTCGAGATCTTTGAATTGTGGTCGAAAGTAAAAACAACACATATGTTGTGTGATCGGCCACTAACGTTTGAAAAAACATCACAAGCTCTGTATAATCGGCCACAAAGCGTTGGCGGAACGATCACACACATGTTGTGTGACCGGCCTTTAACGTTCGGCCTGTTGATTGCACACATATTGTGTAATCGGACTGGATAATGTTAATATTTAAATAAAAGTAAAATGTTACGGCACAACCGTCTGTTTTGTAAGACTTATAAATAATATAGTATGTATTATTATAATAAGAGATACTTATGAAGTTGTATCGTTATTAGTTTATATTACTTGAGTACATTTGCTCTGACTTTATTTGCTTCCACTCTAACCTTGCTTCTTGCTCTTGTCCGGAAAGTCATAAATCCGAGTGTTTGTTTGTTATTTAGGATAAACGCTCGGCCACAGCATCAAAACACCAAGGCTCATTTACGACACTTAACAATTTTATTACTTATTGACTATGCACGGTGATAACTTTCATAAAATAACTAATAATACATTCGTTCTCAAGCACATGACGCTACACGTATTGACTCTACTTTCTTTTATATTTATTTACAACTAAATTATGCAAAACATTTACAAATTACTGAGTAAGTGTACCCCTTAATGTTTACACAACATGGTTGGAGAGTCCTAACGTTGACAATTCTATCTTTCTAAAATACAAGTTATAATGATATTCATAAAACAAAGACTTAAATTAAGAATGGTGTATTATTTCATCTACGAGTAGCATATATTTAAAAAGAAACATAATTAAATTTTAAGTTTATAGTTTTTAATAGTTTTAATTTTGAGATCTCAAGAGATCGTGCATAATAGAACACGTAAAACATTTACTTGTACAGTTTTGAAATGCACATTGCAAAGTAAAATTTACTGTTGATAATTACAAGTTACCTCCAAGTAGTTTTACCTGTTTCTTCCCTTATAATGGTACAATCGTAAGTATAGCTTACCGCTCATTTGCCGGATGGTTACGTTGAGTCGCATTGTTCATGCGGCGGCCGCTATGCAAGTGGTGGCGCCGCAGTCGACATTAAGACACAAAAAATACATTCATGGATTGATGATACCGTTTGAAATATATTTTCTTCAGAGGCACCATATATAATGTAACATAACGCAAAATATCAGTAGTATGATTAATTGAAAATGTTTATTATATTGTTCAAACACCTGAAAAACGCGTCCAAGTATAGGTACATTGATAATATATATGCACCTTCTTCGTCTAAAGGTGTTTAGTTAATGGATATACAGTGTATTTGGTGGAGATATAGAACCTTCGGGATATAGAACCTAATTGAAACAAGACGATTGTCATAGCAGCGGACAAATCTGTATGGTTAATGAAGATTTTATGGCAAAATATAGTTTAAAATATCTGGAAGTTCATATGGAAGAAGATTATTTTATTGTAGAAGACTAAACACAATATGTGGATTCGAGTTATAGTTTTAATTAAACTTTTTTTTCATACTCTGTTGTAGATGCTTTCGCAAGACTCATATTATGTATAAGGTAGCATATATTGTGGCTATTAGGTTTAGCCGTGTGTGGCAAATTTTTGCTTACCAATATTTGTATTATTTGACTAAGCATCAATCCTGAAGAAGACCCCTGCAATGCCGGTCGAAATATTGGTAAGAAGAAATTTGCCACACACCTAAACCCAAAAGCCACAATATCAAATCTGCCCGTGAAAACATAAGAAGTTGTTTAAGGTAGCATATTTTAGTGTATTTATATCAGTATAAATCCGCTGTTTTATTTCATCTGTCTGCATTCTCGTGCATATGTAAAAGGTATAATAATCGGGACAATTTCTTGCACACCGGTATTCCATCACTGTAGACCTCAACTAACATTGTTCTGTCCCCGCCTCCGCCCGCCGCTGATGATGCTCCGATGTATTCCTCCGTGGGCTGCACGGATTGCATTCCTTGAATGGCCTTGTAGTTGATTCAATTTAGTCGGTCCGACCAAGGTTACGAGCCAAGTGTAGGCTGCATACATTTGCAAAGAAATAACTCTTTTTCATCTTGAAACTTGTTAATCGCCCTTTAAACTGTGTCGTGTTGCTTGTAAAAACGTTTTGAACCAAACGTACAATTATTATTTTGTAATAAGCTCGAGAAATTATAATACCATTTGCCAGTAACATGGAGTTTTTAGTAGCAATGTAAAAATGTATGTAAAGAAATTTGTTTGTCGGTCCCAAGTCCCGTATTAGCTTGCGAACACTTTACTTCGATATTATTACCGTTGGGCGTTTCCATTCTGCCGCTTTTATCGGCGATATGAAAATTTTGAGTAATTGAATCACGTTCATTTGAATGGCAATACCGAGAAGTGTAATGGCGGCGTGTTGCGGTTTATTTTGTTGGCGAGATTGCGTGTAGGCACGAAATTCGAGTGAGCCACGTATATCAACAATCTGAACACAGACATGTGCCTGCCGCTTACGTGTGGAGTATCCATAGCTAGTCTCCATTCAACCGTATATATGCAACTTGTGTTAAATATAACAATCTAGAAATAATTACATATTTTCAGTCTCAGTCTCAATCTATTAACAGTCTCTCACAAAATATATGTTTCCATTGAATACAAGATGAACATATTCAAAGAGATTATTTACGAAATTTTAAGGGCAACATTGCCTATCTCTACATATACTTTAATTACGTTTGAATAAAAAGTAAAAATATATCATATCTTGTTTTATCAAGTCATCAGTGATGACTTTATTGCATACCATCGCAGCTATCGCATCCATGTCAGTCAAGTTAACTGGCGTTAATCGTCCCTGGAATATCCTGTCTGCTCTAAGATATTGTAATCTACTCGTACTTCAGATGTAAACAATCGATAGGAAATTCGCAATCATGATGAATTCCAATCTTCTGGCCGCGTGAACGGTTCATTAGTTGCTCCTGAATTATTAAACACTCCTCGCTGGCCTGATTTACGAGATTCTCTTTGCAAGATTGCTCCATAAAAGAACATAAATAAAATACAGAAGTTAATATTCCGTTAGCTGCAACAGGGACACGGCTAAGTGACACGGAAAACTTTTTCCTCGGCGTAACTGGATATTTCAATTAATAAGCAAGAAGGATGCTTGCTTGTTGTGACCTATATTATGCCCTCATTCTTTCTTTTGTAATGATTCAGTTTATTTATACTGGCATTCACTTTGAGATCCATTTTAAATATGAATATGCCTTTCGAGAAAATGGCCATTTTATTTTCTACAGCCTTAATTTAATAAAAATAATCCCATGCTTTGTATTTCAGTATTTACAATTTAAAATATCAACTGACAATTATTGTTGAAACCACATAAATATAATTTAATTTTAATTTAAAACAATGTACTTACATTTTAAGTTTATTTGATCTCACTGAACAAGTTTTACTGTTGACGATGTCTCCTTAGTGACATGAAACCCGATCGGTCAGATTTAATTAATATGAAAAAAACATATTATCAGTATGTATTTATTTATTGTACGATCATATATCGTAAAAAGAGGGTAATAATAATAAAACTCTTGTGATCACTTACAACATTAAATGACGACTAGGGAAAGAAAGATCACCCAGATGATGCGTGGACCAAGTAATGCAGGATTAAAATGAAAAATAATATTAGACTAGCAAATCATAATTTGACCCTCAAGGGATCACGATCCTCAGCATTGAAGTCTCGACAAAAAAAATGTTGAATGAATTATTACAGCCTTATAATTCTTTAGAAAATTTGGTACTAATGAAGGTTACTTTTATTTAAAACAAAAAACATATTTTATACGTTATTAATTCTGTAATACTTTACATTTATGTATTTCGAGAAAAACCTTTTGATTAAATAAAATCGCGTATTTTTTTTCCATACCCCTCGCTGCACAAAGGAGCTTATTTTAACTTGAAATGCCCTGCGAAACGTTGAGATGAACAGGAAAGCGAGGGATGAGAAACTAGTGATGATCGGTTGGGCAGATTCTTGGAACAATTGCGCGACGATCCACGTCTGTGAGCATTCATTACTCCAACTGTACACCACGAGATTGCCTTCAAAAGATACATCACGACTGGGCGGTCACAATATTCACTGAAGGAGACAGAATCTCAAACTAAGCCAACAGTAGTTGCGACCCTGGAATTTGATCTGAATATAATTAAGAGCTCTGTCTTTTAGATGCGTTTAATAATTATGGAAATCGGATCACGGATTAACAATTATTTTAGCTTGACTTTCTTAGAAGAGGGAGCGGATGCGTCCGGACCGTCGGGAACTACCAGTATACATAGAATGTGTTCAGTGAAACTCCGAGAAGCAGAGCCGACATAGGACGAAGCGAGAATCATAGAGTGAGACGTAACTAGGGAGCATAAAAACAGTTTCTGGACGAACTCGTCTCAAATGTAACATAATATTGTGTTATATATATTTTTTTTCCTGAAATTATCTTCCTGAGTTGTCATGTTTTTTTATATTATATTCAAGTTTTTGCTACTAGGTTGCTCCAGTATTATATTTCTGGGAATAAAACATGTACATACGAGTATGTGACTATGTCCGTGCTGCATTATTTCATAAAATTAAAAATAATGCATTTTCGTATCATAAATTCGCTTTTTAGTTAGAAATAAAGTTGGGAGGAAAACCGCAATATTATACTTTTTCTATGTGAGTAAGATTCAATGTGTTATACATTTATTTAAGCAGAAAAATAATCCTTCTTTATTATTACTAAGACAAATAATTAAAATAATTGTAATGTTTTTGTAATATTTCACATTCCATCAAACACCTAAATGTTTTTACATTTTTTTTTATAAATACATGGAATTTATTAAATGGCTTTATTAATTATGTTAAAAAATATTTCCAATAATTTTTTAATAATAATTATCGGTATTTATTTTAATTTCCATGTCCAAAATATTATTAAAGATAATAATCAATATTATCATAATTATGTTGATCAATATTTTACCTGATAACATTTCTGTGTTTGATGAGATAATACAACACAGGTACATTTGTGTTTGTCAATTTAACCATACACGAATTTCGTTACAATTATAAAAGATAATTAATAATTTATTCAAATTCATTTGCAGTTATAATATTATTATGAAAAACATATTTTATTACCATTAAGATTAAATTGAATAATTACTTTGTTTTACTTAACTTAATAATAAAAAAATAAATGATTACTGTTTTCAAATAAAAAATCAAGTCTGAACAACTAAAACATCCACTTTTAAAATACTCCTGTGGTTATAATTATCGTATATATGTATAATGATTATGCCCCTTTAAAATACAGTGTAATATCTGTGGTGGAATCGTGCATAAACAAATGAAACGCTAAGGTTCCTTATTAATTTGTCAATAAATTAAACGCGACAGTCAACAACGCACATCGACCGAATTTATTGGTCATCATCATCGTTGCGGAGATAATTTTCAGCCCAAATGTCCTTCGCTCGGTCGGCTGTTGGCTCGCGGCTCGCAAGAGAATCGCTCGCGTAACAAATTATCGGGTTTCATGAGAGACTCTCGCAGTCTCCACCGAGCGGACGATGCATACAACAACAACAACACGCAGCCGTGAAAATGAAAATCGCGCTGAAGCTAAATGGATGGGAAAGTGATCGGGACTGAAGCGGCCGCGAATGCACGCCGCCGCAACGAGTGAAATTTCAAAATTGATGAATCGCTCGGCGCATCGAGCGGGAATGCATTTACGTGCAAGGAATTTTCAATACCAGATCGCCGCAGATGATAATTCGAGATTCTAGAGCGAGCAGACCGCCGCCTCGTTCGCTTGCATTCGATGCGCTCATTTTACTTTTACTGGCGATAAAAATGAATATCTTTAGAAATTAATTCACACACACATACTTTGTGTTTCTGCTGTGTAATTAATATTGAAAACGATTGTCGTGTTAATGTAATAATCAATTACGATAGCCGCACTTGACTTGAATTGGAAATGTAGGTAACGACAATGATAACAGTACTAAATAATTTAGAAACATTACCCCTATCATTATCACACTTAGTCTTGGCTTTGAAAAACTGTTTTTTTTAATGTTAACATCGAGGGCTACAAAATAGACCAACAAAAGAAATCAGTAAATTTAAACACTTGATTAGCTTCTCTCAAAGTAATGCTGTAATAATAACGATAATAATAACGAACACAAAAATATTGGTGTTTTCTAAAATATGTTTTAATAACACATTATAAATTAACATTAAAGAGTATGTATCGGCGATAGGAAGAAAAACAGTTATTTTGTTGGTAAAGTAAAATCAATAAATAATTATACGTTTTTCTTTATAAAGCAGGATGTTTTTCCACGCGTAGTTAGACATTACACAGACGGTTGAGTGAAAATATATCTGAGAATAAAGAGACGCCAATTTCGAAGTTGAATATTTCATTTTATTAAAGCCTGTCCAATTATTGACACAAAATATTTGTTTACTGAAAATTTGTAATTTGTTTTTCATCTCAAACAACTAGTTTTCCTATCTTTGGAGGTTTGAGGGGATGGAGTGTGGGCGGGGGTGGACAAAGCATCTAGGAAGGCTCTCATTATTATTACTCTTATTATAACCGACTTCTTTCGGGGCTGCAAAAACATTATTGTTTTTAATAACCCAATACCTTTTATTTTTCTTACAAGTTATTTTTTGCATTTTAAGATAAAACTCCACCATAATGTTCACCTTCCATACTCACTGTCGCGAGAATGTCATATCATGAACATGTGTAAAAATCAATCCTTTTATGTAAAATCTCTACAGATACAGCAATTTACAAAACAATTAGTAACTATTTGTGTAGTAATTTAATCAATTTCACTGTGTTATGGAATTTCTTGAAGACATTTCATACAAGACAATACAATTGTTTTGAATATCTAAGTAAATGCTAATAGACTGAAAAATATAATGTTGTAATGTTTCTGCAGCATATTTATAATTTCTCTGACCGAGGCGCCTTTTTGGTGAATATTTTAATCGAATTTTAGTCAAACAAGACGATTAATTAGATAGTTTTTTATTAGGAACTAATAAATTATATGTTCAGCTGAATTTGAACATTATAACAGAAGAATAATGCGTTTTTATATTAGGCTAAAAAAGGCACGCAATGCTCATGATCACTATTAGACGTTATAAAAAGGTGAATGATTTAAAATGTCGTTCATAAAAGTTCAAATAAACTTTTTGCAATTCCATAATTATTCCATAAAGGCATTTTCAAGTATTGTGACGCGTGATGAAAAACTACGGATCTCGCGCTGCGATGATGGCCGTGTATGAGATTCACTTTCCTCGATTCTACGTCACTCACTGCCTCGCTGACTGGTGGCGGTGCTGTATGATGGCCCATCAATAATCCTAATGAGAGTGACATCAGCGCGGTTTCCCTCTCGGCGTCGTTTGGCAATAGCACAAAAACTCTCGTCCGCCAATGCCAGCGTCACACACCAAAAGCAAACTCCATACAGCCGCACTCGAGGCTAACAAATCCGCTTCACTGATCGGCTGCTATTACTTAAAACGCGCCAAAATAATGCATCTACGCAAGTGTAATCAACAATACTCAATTTTAATTATACACTTTTTAAAAGAAGCTATATCTTGCTTTTGTTGCAGTAATTTCCAACGATAAATTTGCACATATTTTATACGACGTGAAAGCAACTGCACACATCAAGAATATCCTTCTCCTGCAGATAAACTTTTGATATTTTTATATAGAAATAATCTGCCAAATCTTATCTATCGTTTAATTTCGATTTATCATTAAATATGAATTCATTCCATCCTTTCCAGGATAATTTAGCAAACTTTCTGGTATATTTTTGGAAATCATATTTTTTCTCTCTCTTACTTTCCTTGTATCAACTGGAGCCTTTTATAGATAGCATAGCAACTGCCAGTTCAGTTTAAATCAAGTGTCTTATTTCGTAATGCCAATAATCATTCAACAGCTGTTCTTAGTCAGCCATTTCATTGACGACATTATACGGGCCAACAATTCAGAACTGAATATTTATTATCTAATACGATAATACTTGTTGATTTGTTTGTAAATAGTATTTAAATTGTTACAATTATGTCATAATTATGTTTATACGTCTCGATTCACAAGTATAATAAATTTATCACTTACATTGTGTTTTGACAAAGTTAAGTACGAATAAAAATAAACTGAGCAGTTGATTAAAGTGTAGTCAAGCACTGTCGCAGTAAACAAATCGAGCTGGTCGGCCCTGGTGAATAAATTGCGTTCCGTATGCGACACTCCGCAAAATGATGTGTTCACACTGGACGTTTGTCAAACACAGTTATATTTTTTATTATTCACCGCTCGCCCCGCCGCACACTTGTCTCCAGAGAACATCCCGCGCCACGGGCGATAACACTCATTGTTGCAAACGCCTGGCATACAGATCTCCTTCATTATTTTCTGGATAGAAAACACTCTTTGCGGGGAACTGTACGACTTGCACGTTGTAGAAGAATTACGTGCCAAATAGGCTATCCCGTAGTAGAACTTTATTTTTATTGCTTATGGTTTTATAGCGCTGAATTTGAACCTTTTCGAACCCTCAGTTAACTAAATAAATATCAATATATTTAGTACCTGTTCATGGTAATAATCTAACTATATCTGCGCGTTTAAGTACAGTAGTAAGTAATAAAAAATGTTCATTTCATAAAAGTTGCTCAAATTTTCTCTTGTGATATACCAGTATTTTCGAAAATCTTATCTTTCGTTTTATTTTCAATTATCACTCCACAGCGTTGTTCCGTTATATACATTTGGACTGTCAACGTTTCGATAGCGGATAGACGAAGTATTTGAGATTCTTGTGATAATCCAATATTGAAATTTTGTGCAAAAAGCGCACCGCAAATTAAATTTTCTTTTACCGCGTAAATGTTTACATATTTTTCTAAAAGAAATAAACATAATTATTTATATTATGTAACTGGTACTATCCTTTCCTTCCCTGTGATGTGTATCTTCTACACATTGCTTCTTATAACCATCAATATCTCTATAAATATAATAAATACAAGGTTAAAGATTTTAGGTATTTCTCCATAATATATTTACGCATTGATTTTAAAAATAATATTAATAATAATTTATTGGGTACATCTGAGGTATTTTGTGAATATCGGAAACAAATTCGCGCTGTGAGGGTCTCGACGATGTGCGGAAAGCGCGCTCTTTCATACTTCAGTAGTGAAGGAAGAGAGTGGGAGTGGGCCACTCCGGCAACTATCACGACTATCGGCAGTAGCTCTCGTTCTGTCAGCGTTGACAAATGGTTTTTTAATGTTTTCAGCCAATGAATCTCAATTATTATAATTTTTGTCTTCAATTATAATTAATAAAAGGGATTAGCTATGAATGTTCTTATTTTTCCGATTTAAAATCGCTGATTTTTTATTGTGTACTGACTACCCAACACCGGAGCGCGATTTTATTTTAGCACCGTAGAGGAAAGGTTAATATCGAAACTCATCAAAAATAAAAAAACTAATTTAACGATTTCTTGGTATATTTTTTATTTCTGCTTAAAAAATCGCAACATTGTAGTATTTTACGGTTAAGAACGATCTTGGTAGATAATCATATCGACACGTGATAAATTTACATAGTTTAATTTCATAAGGATTCATATACCTACATTATGTTTTAATTGTTTACGAGTCCATAGAGGATATTGTCTTTTGCGACACCAGACGAATGACAATCGGATCTTTGCGCTCCATTCCCGGATGTGAAACAAAATAACATCCATTATTTATAATTAATAGTTACATCATACAGCACCCGTGACTATTAATGCATAATTGAATATGATGAATGCTATTAGGGTCATAATGATTATACCTGCGGTGATATCTAAAATAATTAAGTCGAAATGTAATGTGATGATGGTGACGCATGCAAATATCATTAGCCCAGGCGCATTTGAATAATTGTGTTTTGTAAATTTGTGTTACACAGTCCAATAATGATAACGTGAATCAATAAAACTGCATTCTATGTATTATAAAAACTTACTTTACACGTATTTACTGCATAATAATTGTATGAAAGTATTAATATAAAAGTAAACACATGCATCGTATGTTTATATGAGGACGATTTTGTCAATGTTTATTGACAGAATAATCTTGCTTAGCAACTCACTATAGAAATGGATATTTTGTAGCCTTCTAGCTCTTTGAGTTTGAGCCTGATAAAGCTGATAAACCAATCTCCTAATATTCTTCCAATAATAATATATGTAATAAAAGAACTTGTCTTAACTTGGAAGTAGTTTAAGTAATTAAATAAATGTTGTATCCTCCTTAACCCTCCAGGCTCTCGTCCTGGAGTACCGTCGAAAACTGCAGTGTAGATGACTAGGCATTAATTTGTAGCTACTACATGCTCCAGCAAGGAAGCACATATGAAAGAAGAAATATGACATACTTACCTTGTATTTCTTACAAAAGAACACATATCAAGATTGCCGACTGAATATTATTTCGCTATTTTTCATATTTATCCACCGTGAAAAAAATGCTTTTAGTCGGGTTGTTTTCTTACGCAATTAGATGAATATCAGTCATCATATCTGTACATTGCGACTCCATAATAATTGTCGGTCGGCCGCTGTGACTGGCCCTCCAATGGCGTCTCCAAGGGGACAGGCTGGTAATTTCCCAAACAACCCAGCGCGGCTCTGGCGGCGTCCGGTGATTTCGTTATCTGCCCGCGGTGAGGTGATTACTAAATGATTGCCAATTTGACGGTGACATTTTTCCGTCTCGGGTTTCCTTTTCATAATAATTGTGTTTACTTTAGATTTTAGAATATCCGTTTTGTTAAATAACAACTATGCTACCGCGTGTTGTTATTGTATGTTATAATAACTAGAGAACTGAAAACATTTTTAATGTTATTGACAGTGCAGTGGTTTTTGTCGCGCGTGTAACGCAAAAGGCGCCTTATGGTTTTATTTAATACTGTATTTACTCATTTTTTAAATTCAGGATATATTCATATAATTTAATGGTTTTTGGATGTTTAAGATAGCATTATTTTAAATCTTTATATACGAAAAATAATAAAAATTTCTTAGTATCCCTAAACTCGGAATACTTAAAAACTATCGAAGCCATATTCACGCCACATGTTTGGTTGGTACTTACTTCCATTGGTTTTTGTCTTTGCCCCCAACACCCAGAAAAATAATACGATTTGCACTATTATCACTTGTGATTGAATCGTTGATCTACGATAACTAGAAACTAATATATTTTCACACGATTGAAAACAAAGTAATTTAATAAATTAATTCATTGAATTATACATAAAATATTTAAATGTCCTAAAAAAACATATTATTTTCTATGTAACTCATGCCAGTAAAACAGTATTATTTGTACAATATGTTCGTATTGATTTATAAAATGAATATATTTACAAAAGAAAATAAAAAAATGTCGTCTGCCTACTTATTAGTGTGTTGCCGATAAGTTAATGATTAAATTTAAAATTACGACGCCAATTTTAATGTAATTAATGATAAGTACCGCACTTAAGTTTTCAAAAGAAGATTGCTCTTTTCCTTTTACGGTTTCGGCTTAAAAATATGAATTAAATCATTGTTTATAGCTCGCCATAACTCACTCTCGACTTCGGCATATTTTTTGATAGATTATCCTTATACATATTTATTCGTCATACCTTTCTACAACGCCTCGTCAAGGTCGAATCCTTTGTAATGTATGATATTATACTTTATTTAGTGAATGTAAACAAAATGGAACTCGTAATTATCCGTGTATTTTATAAACGATATCGTCATCTTCAGTCGTAACCCACACACTGCTGAATGAAGGTCTCTTAAAATTTCATCCATTATTGTAGGTCCCTTCACACTTGTAATTGTAATTAAACACTGAAGAATGGGCACGCAATCAGTTCTGCACATCAGTACATGCTTGCAAGCGAAGAACTGACGAAGTCTTCATGGAGTGCAAAAATGCGAAGTTTAATTTTATGATTAATAATTCATAAGTGCTGAAAATTGCTATGTATGAAAAAACGAGTTAAAAAAATATTTATTAATTTTATATTTAAATGAATTTGAAAGTAAATGCTAAAACTTTTAATTTTCAATAAACTTTTCCTTAATATGTATTCTTCATTAATGCGCAGAAATAAAGTACTTTTTTACGTTAGCAATAACCCAGAATTACTGATGAGATAATAGAGAGATCCAAGGTTTAGGGACACCGCAAGTATAACGATGCTAGGTCTCGATATATTAGAACAGGGGATTTTTATTGATGTAGGTTACTATTTAAGTACTGTTCATGAATATCCCTACGGCTTTACCAACCACAATGCGCGCTATGAACATTTAATGTTAAATCGATTTCGTAAACTGACTTTATGGGCGAGATGATTTCATTGATTGCAAACGTTTAATTGTTTTTTTTCTTTGCAGATAATGTTTTTTTCCGACACAGTATTTAACTTGTCTTAAATATCGTGACCAGTCAATCTTATCAGCGTTATATACTATAAAACGTATATTTTCTTATAACCAAAGGACAATACATATTGTCTGTCTTCAAACATACTTTGTTCACTTCTAAGGAAGAAATACATTGGTAAGAGAAAAATCCTTTTTGTTTAATTTTACAGCGAATGAAGTAGTTACGGTAACTAATTTTGAAACAACATAAACAATATAATAAGCAATTAAATATACATATACTATACATAAAAATCCTTAAACGAGTGAAATCATTCAGAAAAAATATCGGCGGAAGCGGTATGCGAACCGCGGACCTTTGGAACCAACATTTTGCCCAGGTAATTATACCGCTCGGCCACCGGCCAATTTATTCCACCTGAGATGTCTCGTCTCTGATCTTCTATATAAGTTATCATCGTATGATAGATGTCGCTATAGTATATATTCAAAGTATGTATATTTTTATTTTTCTTATTATTCAATCAGAATGCATTTATTCACAAGCTTACTATTATTATTTCCGACAGTCTATTTATTTTTAGTAAGTACCATTCGGGTCTCGAACCGAAACTATAGATCGAATGGATGAGAATAACTTCTTGTAAGTACGTCGCGCACATAGCAATTAATTATTTACCTGTGTTGCTGATGAATATTTATATAAGGATTTTTATGTATAGTATATGTATATTGAATTGCTTATAATATTGTAATATAGTCAATGATCTATAAAAGTAGATTAGAATATTGAAATAATAAAATAATATTCTAATCAATAATTTGAAATATCCATATAAACAATATAATTTATCATGTACGATTACTGCATTATGCGTTGACTTAAGTTAAGTTGCAATAAAAATAATAAAGAAAGCTCCAAATTACAGTGTTAGAGGTAAAATTAATAAATTGTTGATTGAAGTCACAACAAAGGTAAAGGTATTTTTTTGACATTTATTCTAAAAGTTATACTCGAATTCATTCAAGTGATTCATATTAGAATATCTGACGTGTAATTATTTTCTTTTGAAATAATATCGTTTTGTCCGTGACACTTCAAAATTTTCATTAAAATTTCAAATGTTGTATCTTGGCGAAACGCCGACGTGCTATTAACAATACGTCTAGTTTTCTAACTAATTACGAGTAGTCTGACAATATAGTATAAATATATAGTATAAATATATAGTATAATTATATACCTTAACTGTATAGCGATGTAGTTGTGATGGATTAAAGCATCTCAGCTTTAATGAGATTGTTAATCCGAGAATGTCAACTGAATAAATTATTATTGCGTAATATTTTCACGTTACTTTTTTTTGTTAATTATAAACTTTTAAAAAATATTACTTGCTCTATGATAATATTATTTCTCTGTTTCTATGGCAATTATTATTGAATTAATAAACACATACCAAACACCTGTTAGATGCCTGATACTCCATCGTAGTATAGTATTTCAATGTCCAGTTATTATTCATCAACTATTAATTTGATCGATTTCTTTGTACGAGCATATTTTATATTGACCACTCAAAAAGGTAGTGGTAGAAAGTGTGTAAATATATTTTTTATTTTTATTTTTGCTGTCCTGAAAGCCCGTCGGGAACTAAATATAGAATGTACTTGGCGAAGCTATGGTAGGTAGAGCAGGCATGGGTCGAAGCGAAGATAGTGGCAGCTGACAAAACTTTATCGCGAAAATTTATGAAGACCGTATGCTCCAGGTAGATGGCGGATACGGAAGTGGGATGATGATGAATTGTTAATTTAAGTACCTAAGCCACATTTTACCGTTTTTATTTTTTTTATAAAAATTTAACCTTCGGTTAAGGCATAACTATACCTAGATAGCAATTAAAAACATTTCGCGAAGATTCAAATATATAGTAACAAAATTCACAAGAAAAACACGAGCATGTTTTTTTTTTAATTTGATACTCTGAAACTTTATGACAGTTGGTATGTATTATCGCACAGAATATGAGAAAGCAGCAAGTTGAAGTTATCGCATAGCAACAGCGGCGAACATCCGGCCCGCGAGCGCCTCTTGCGCGCATGGCAGTGTTTCAGCCGGGCCCTAAGTGCTCGGTGCGTTGCGATATTTCGGTATGCACCGGGAGAAAGTAGCGGCTCCTGGGATGCCCTGTGTGCATACTTGATGTTAGTCATTATTGGCTGCAAAATCACTATTTGGTGAGACCTGTGTACAGGGAACAACTGTTTTATACACCCGAAGAGCTTACGACAGTAAAAATGTAATGGAATATTGTGTATAATCTTATGAAAATGATATTTTCTAAAACTGATAGTTTAATATTGACACGGAATACTCGCGACGCAATGAAATAAGGTAAAATAATATTTCACAATAAAGTAATCAACAAATCTTCAAAAACATGTCCATATACGTAATTTATGACAAGTATTATCCATGGTTATATATATTAAGCGTTAATATTTATTGATATCTTAACTCGACAGTGGTCAGCGTGGTGTGCATGAAATAGACGTTCTCTGATTAATTCATGAAACAAATGTCAAATATTATCGTATCTCAAGTCTTCAATAATTTATAAAGTAATATTATTCATAAAAAACTTAATTTTTATGTTTTGCCTTGCATCTGATTATATTATACATGGTGTAATATTTTATCGGCCAAAAATGTGTTCCCACAATTGAATCATCTGGTCTGTAACATCAGACTACCTGCTTTATATGTACTGATAATGCAGGTTTGCTCTATTGATGATGCTCATTTATAAGATGATCCGTTAGTTAGGTTCTACCTGTGGGAAGGCTACCGGTTTCCGGCTGAGCGTCGCGAACAAAACGAAACAAAACGAATTGGATAACAGCAAAGTATGGTGCTACCACCTGCGCCACCTGCGCGATGGCGGCCGCGCAGGTAGAGCTGTGTAGCGGTGTAGCCTACTGTAGCCTGCGCGCGCATCCACTGGCAGCTCGCTAACTCTCCAAGTGGAAAGCACGCGGGACCCATTTTAGCAATCAAGGTCCATTACAATCGGACCCACTACTCGTACTTGCCAGCTACATACCACATTACTACCCACATGCGGTGAACTTCACGCGGAATGTCACCGTCGCTCTATGACGCGACGAGCAATTTCATTGTGATGTGCCGCATTAGATTGTCGCGGTATTGTCTTACTATACAAGACTTACGTATTATCAATATTACATATGGTATAAATACAAGAAAATGCATGATATATTATCATTATTATTTGTATATATCGCTGATTATTACAGCTATTTAGGAGCTATCTATTGGTAAACAAACGTATATTGAATTTACGATAAACAATATAAACGTTTGTTAATTTAATAATATTTAAAGGTAAAACATTCAGTTAAACAAATTAAAACTCAAATGTCAAGCTCAAATAAAAGTCATGTACTAACAATAACCTATAAAATTAGATATATTTTAAAATACTATTCTTCTTCTCTTTCTTGGTTCTGTTAAAAAAAACACAGCCTAGATTGTAGGTATTTTATCATCATCGAATTTTTTAGAAAATCGTTAATTTTAAGTACCGACAATTTGCTGTTTACAGTTTTTGTCATTTAACTAAAGTTATTAAGTATTGCTGAAGCCAAATAATAAAAAAAACTTTCATGGGAGCCAAGGTTTACATTGTTTATATTGTAAATTGTTGTACAAACATATATTCTCCTCAGCAACAAGAGTTACGAACGGTTATTATTTAAAAACGTTTGGAAAAGGTGGCATTTCTGTTATGTCAGAAATTTAAATAAACAAATTTCTTGAAAAAAATCTATCGCTAATCGCCAGCTGACAAATAGAAGGAAAACTTTCACATAAAAACCGATCTTATTTTTAGAACATTTCCACTGAACGTCATCATTTCACCGCTAGTTTATTTGAACTTCAGGTGATGGAAAATAATGGTTCACAAAATTTCACGAAAGCCATGACTCAATTGAGAACCCAGTTCGCCTCTCGGAATCGCAATCTTTTACTTCATAATAATGCGAAAATACAAATAAAAGTATGTAAGATAGCTCACGACAAGCGAAACTGTACATACACCTGTATCTGTAGCTGTATGAAAGGTTGGGCCATGACATCATTTGAGCGTTATAATTATTTTTATTGCAATCAGACTTCCTTGCATTAGTATAATTTAATTTTCGTTGCTCCATATATTGCTTACTTTTGATCGTTAATGAATTGCTGTGCTAATGTTCTTTTTCTCTTTCTTTCAGGTGAGTTCTTGAGAACTTTCTGATCGAGTTAATACGGGAAACGATTGGGATTGAAGGTCAAAGCGTGAGTAAGAATATACAAAGGTGCTACCGGGAAATTATGTATTGATGAGTAAAATTATTTATAAATAAATAAGTTTGATTCAAGTTCAGTTGAATATATTGGGTGTGAAATTATTTAATAAATAAAAAATATTTAATAATTATTTTTACTTATCGTAAGTCTTAACTATTTAACCAGTTGATATTTTGGACAAATTTCATGATATAATTTGTCTCCAATAACAATATAATATATACACAGTTCATTATGTTTTATATATTTAAAAATCATATGTCAACATAGGGAAAGGATCTTTCAAAATATTATTTGATGCTGTGTAATTCGTGTTGTTTTCACTAAAATGATATTTGCATAAAATCGCTCATTATAATATTAATAATAAAAGAATGCATAAAAAATTATGTAATTATTGTGTAATAGGTTACGCATTCCTTTCTCGCAAATGAAATTGTGTTGAAGAATTATTTCAGTAGGTACGACGTCTACTGGGTTAATTAAACAAATTATTTTTATCCGGCAGCATTGCAAAACAATTGTCAATTAAGAAAAACACATGTATTAAAACGGCGAGAATTTCCTTTTGTTCGGCCGAAGAAGAGTACACACGGTACGTACAGTTTATTATCGGCGGTGTTCAGTTGTTGCGGCCGCGACTCGCCAGTATTCTCCGTTAGTAGGCCGTTAGTATGCACTCGTCAAACATTTGGCTTTATTTGGGTCAAGTTTTTATAAAATAATCAATAGCACCACATTTTTCGTGTGCCGTATTATATCGCGCTTATTATCTCACTCTCGTTTCTTAGCGCATAGAATGTCGCTGTTATGTCTTATTATTAGAGCGAACGTATCATTTTCATACGTGCAAAAAAAAAAAAAATCGCACGGGCGTATACTTCAATAATTAGATCGCCTTGAATATAATGTATACACTTACAATGTATCTAGTTGATATTTTTTTAGTTTTCAATTAAGATTTTTTGCAATTCAATTAATTGTTACACCTGTTGTTAAGTATATTTGAGAGGCTAAAGGTAGTCCATTTAATAACTACATTTATCAATTGCTTACTTTTTAATCATAGCTACCGACTCTCAGTCTAGTTAATTAAATAATTTATAAGTGACTTGGTAACTATCAACACGTGAATGTCAAATTTCTTCAATTGTTATATTTGTTATGTGGGCTTAAAAATATAGAATGAAACTGTCCCATTGTTAAAACAGATACATATCATTATAAGATTAGGTCAGATGAATTGCCATAAATACCATTTCTATTAGAAGTAGAGTTTATAATTAAATTTAAACATATATTTCTAGTGCTTGTTGTTAAAAATCAGTAGTCATTTTAGTGTATGACTATGTTATTCTTTGCGTTTTAATATTCAAAATTTAAAAGCTTCTCTATATAATATTTCATTGAAATATATTATAATAAAAAATCTTAATTTATCAGCTGTATGATATATTTTCCGAATTATAACATGCAAAAGTTTTTGTTTAATGTTGCCTGAAAACATCACACTGAAATTGACAATTACCTGCATTTATTCGAGGTCAGCATGCATGCAAAAAGTATCCTGTGTAGTATTATTATATATGTTATTCGTTTATGGCCCGTACATATAAATACGTCTAGAAAACCGCCTCGCTCGCTAAATTGTCCTATTAAAACCTTTCAATATGAAATGGTAAATATTCTAATTGTAATTAGGTCGCAAAGCTGTCAGAAAAGAAACCTATTGTTTCAATAATAATTCCATTTATTTCTCGTAGTTATACTACAGGGTAGAAGCAATTGTTGTTGAATGAAATGATTGATGTCTTTGTAAATGTCCACGTGTTTGCGCAGTCCACGTGCAAGTTTGTACAAGGCCAGTAGTGGCTGAAGTGCGTGCAGCTGATTGCTGAAGGGTTGAATGTAGGGTAACTCAGATCTAGGGTAAGATTTCCTACAATGTGTATCTGATTCTTACGTAAACTTAATAAAACGATTTGTCGAAGGTATACTACATTTGTATCGTTATTAATATTACATATAGTGTATTTTTTATTAGTAGTATTATTCGTATTATATTTATCATCGAATTGGGCGAACCAAAATTTATATTCTTTAAAAAATGCACATATATTTTAGACATTTAACTGCTATATTATTAAATGTTTTTGTTTTGTAGATTCTTCTCATTTATGAAATTGTAGTTGATGCCGCGTTAGACTATGTTGTTATGTGAAATCAAAAAAATTCAAAAAACATTCAAAAAACATACTTACTATGATTGTATGATACTCGTAATATTATATTTTTGACTTGAAATGTCTGAAAGTATCTAATGGAAGTATGTGAATACTTTTTCTTACTCCATAATTAATCACTATTTGTGCAAAGTTTGCCTTAGCCGAATTTTTACTCTCAGTAGGATTATTTTAATTAGTTGTGATATTTCTATGCTTGTACGGCATGTGTACGATTAGCATGATATTTAGACGTATAGTACAACATTTGATATTCATTTAGTTGCTTTATACATATAAGATTGAGCATAATCTAAAAAAATTCAAAACCTATCCAGACATTGTCTTCTTCCCATGTCTGGAATATATGTTAATAACAAATTACCACCATTCAGCTCTGACAGTTGCCACTGTTCATGCTTCATACCCAGACATCTTTGCATCAGAAAGTCTACCTGAGAACATACATGGTTCCAGATGAGCCATGACCTCCAAGGATCTGAAGAGACGGCAGTATCCTACGCATATTTTGAGTGAAGTTTTAATTGATTCTTAACCTTTAATCGCCCAGCGGTTTCCTTACGGGACCGCAGATTTGCGTCGTTCAATGCCCTACAGTCCCATACAGGAGTACTAATGGTTCATTTCACAATCGGATTACATTAATTTGTATTAATAGTATTAAAATAAGTTCACGGAAGAATCTATTGTGCGACGAAACATTACAAACATTGGCCTGCTAGGGCATTGAATGACGCAAATCTCCGGTGCCGTACGGGACCGTTGGGCGGATAAAGGTTAAGGGGGTCGGTTAATCAGTCCGATGCACCATTTTGTACTGTAAGAAAATGTTGTGCAGCGTGTACATACTTAACGTTCATCAGCGGTCTCTTCCATGTCAATCCCAGTTTTTCTTGCTGGCGGTGATATGGCGTGTAGTGTAACCGAACGCTTGGCGGGACCTTCTTTGCTTGTCGGCTCTCCTTGTTGGTTACGTGGCTGCCGATTCGCTTTTTGGCCGATTTCACTTTTCGCCGATTCGCCCGACCACGCGGCCGACTGACTATGACGTGTATTACGTATGGCGATTTCAATCGATTTCTTCGCAGCCGGTCTGCGACAACCGACAACTCTCGAGGTTCCACAACTCGAGACTTCACAACGCTCCATCTCGACAAAAACCTTTTTTTTTGCCGCTCGCAACATTATTTTTTTGCAAGAACGTTGCACACTCTGCCAGCCGAGGCGTCGCTATCGATCGAGCTAAGAGGATAACAATGTTCTCTACTTTGAAACTCTTTCATACTCCATCTAAAAATAATAATGTGCCACCGGCTTATTGCCAGGGATAAAAATAATTGAGTTATATAATGGCTTTGTAAATGAAATGTTCTGCTCTGATTATAGAAGTAAACAGTCGTTTTCGCGAATAATAAAATTTGCACATTCATATATAGCTGGGCTTATTTGGCCGTCACTTGAGCGCTCGAGTGTATTATCACGTGATATTTTGACATTGTATTTTGATTGTGTCCACTTGTTCTTACGTTTGAAGAATATATTAAATGAAATCACTTGAGAAATTTTATACAAACTATAGATGGCTATGATATTACAGTCTAATCTTATAAATTTATGGCAAATGGAGACTAGAATCTTTGGGTACAAAACTTTCGTATAGTACGTTAATAATGATGTGCGTAATCGATTTCATAGTCAAATTTTGAATGCATTATTTTTGCCATATCCGTTCTATATCTAGAAGATATGGTCTCAACAAAATTGCCGCGCTTTTAGGACATATGGTAAGGTCCACACAGCAACATATATGGTTCAGAATTCAGAGCATAATTCCGAGTACTTGGGGCTGCTGTAATATTCGAGGCATATTTTAGGGTCATTTATTAATCTTTTTTTTTTAATGAATCGGATGATTAACCCGATGCTTCCCGAGCCCTTAACCATTTTGTCCTAAGGAGTGACTCAACCCCGAGATTTATAGTAAACTTTTTGAAGCATTTTAAATCATGATTATTTTTTAATTTTTACAGCATGTATTATAAATAAAAAAGCGCAGTTAAATAAAGATAAAAATAAATAAAAATAATATTTAACAATTTAATATTTATAGAATTTAAAGAACAATATAAATTGACAGTAAATACTATATGTAATAAATATTCAAAAATAAAATATATAAAAATAGTTTGACTAATTGCCTATGCAGTCCGTCTCGCGTAGATCATCATAGGTGGTCAATTATACATTAGTGTAGTACCATCACCTGTCTTGTTCCTCTGACGTCACTCAAATAAAAAATTACGCAATCGAAAAATACCATTCGAAATCGCACGCCGGCGATAATTCACCAATTCGGAGTATCGGCAGCGGTGGCGGCGGCTCCATTCAGCGCTGCAGCGGCGGACCTCGTGGCTCTCGGGGCCGGCGGAGCCCCGCGTCATCGCCGTGACCTACTGACCCGCTTAGGGCCCCCGCCCACCCCGCGGGCCCCCCGCCGGAAACCGGTCACCGATTTCACTTCGCGGAGGCGAAATCCCTCCCACCGAACATTACTCTACTCCACTCAAACTTTTCTCTCTCTCTCTCGCCGCTCCTTGCACAACTCTCGCAACGTTCGCCATCCTCGCATCCTGCAATCTTCTGCAGCAGCTCTCCGTCATCGTCATCTCCAGCTCTCTGTCATGCATCATTATAACTTAACATACAACAATTATTATTATCTCACTTCGCTCTTATACGGCGCTTGCACGCGTCATAACAATATAATTTATAGAAATTCTGATTCACAATCCATTTCGCGATGTCTTAATTTGAATCCAGATTATATTTTATTACTGCGGGTATTAGATAGTACAACAGTATTATATTTTTTTCAGAGTCAATATATCTTCTTGATTGGATTTCATCTTAACTTTTATAAATGCTTCGATTGTTAATTTTTCTTTAACTATTTGCACTTTTTAAAAGTAATTAATCAATATGATGTTTGAATAGTCGGTATTTAAGTGTGAGTTTAATATTTTTCTTCGAGTTTTTTTTTGAATAATGCAGGTATAGAGTAAAATAATAAAGTAATAAAAAACATTTATTAAAATAATATTTTATAAATTAATTAGCTCTATATATTTTTTATTCATAATTTTATTTAAAAAGCCAAACTTTTAGGTTAGAATATAAAAGGTATAACGCCATTAAATTCTATTGGACCAATGTGAGGCAGTTATTAAAAAACCATCTGCATCACTAATTAAAAAAAAAATGAAACAAACGTATAAAACGTACTGTTATTATGCTCCTCCTATACCGTGAAACACTCATATATTACCTACACTTGAAACACCGCGAGAATTTGTTCAGGTAAATCTCCGAAATGTGGGAAATTAATTTAATGTAATCCTTATAAGAAACCTAGTTTATTAAAATAATCCCATTTAGTTATAATAAATTTTCTTATACTTGTACCATGTCAACTATTTTTATTGTAATAGTATGAATTATTTTTATCTATACGAATATTTATATTAAAGAAGGGGTTTGTGTTACGTAAACACATATTTAAGTTTTACAATAAAGAATACATAATTAATATGCATGAGTGTCCACTGTTCAGTTCTGTCCGTGAGCAAGTTAACGTTAGAAAGTAATCTTTATCGGTTTCAGAAATGGCTGTAAAATGAATTATATAATTTTCAATATTGAAAAATTTATGGTTATTGAAAACGATAAAAATTCACGTTGGACACAGTCTCTATCTATAACCTTTCCATTATAATTCATTAAAAACTTTCCCATCAAAACTAGTTTCGGCAATTATTATTTTTATCTCGTACTAAACTCTAAAATATGAAATTTAAGATATGTACATTGTAACTTAAATTAAATTTTAAATTGAAAGGATTAGAAAAAAACAATAATTTTAAAAACATAAGTTTGTAAATTGAACATATAAAAAATCAAATTAAAGACGATTTTGAACTACAGTTGTTCTAGTTTGTAAGGGCCCAAGTTCAACAGTAAAATTTTATCAACTTATATCATCTATATATTTTTTTCACTAATACTCTGCTTATAGACTAACATGTTACCAAACTGCCATTATCGTAGTAGGTTATAATTTCATGGATGAGTCACCCTGATCCTGAGCAGGAATCCATCTCAAAGAGAACGTTCAACTTATGCATGGGCAATTACCTCACCAAAAAGCATAATCGATCGGCATTCTGTGAAAGTGTGTCATTGCAAAAAGTGCGGCGTGCTCTTCGGCATCCTATTCATAGAAGATCCACATCCCGCCCGCGCGAATCTTCCGCCCTTGTTTGTTCCAGTCCCAGCGGCTCCCGCCCATCAGCCGTTGCCATGGCAGCCGTTGCGTCACAACTCGCGCATAACAACACCAACAGCCACACGCAGATCCTCACTTCGCACTTTCTCGACTCTCTCCATCCCGGTCGGCGTGCGACTGTTTCTCTTTCTTTCGCATTTTCGATTTTCGCGTCTTACGCAAAGTGATCACATTGGTGTGTGATGTGCCGCGCCGCGCGCCCATTGTATGATAATGTTACGTCCGCGTTACCTAATTAAAATCTTTCCTCTCGGTGTATAATGTAATATCTGGTCGGTGATGTGGCGGAACGGCGCGCGTCCATTTAAAACACTATGTCGGAAGTGGCTCCCGGCAGGCGAACAATGGCTAAAGCCAGTACATACCTCGGTGTGAAATGTTACATTACAGAAATGCAAGAATTTCGCATGGTCCATAAGAGTAGTTGTATCTTTAGTTCTTATAACCGTCTCCACGTGCACCATAAACCAATAAGATCCATGACCAATTGCACTACTTTCCTCCTTCACATTCCGAATCTTAAGTTCACTCAATATACAGTTCTTAAGTTCACTCAATATACAGTTCTTAAGTTCGAATCATCTTCAAATATCATCTGTGTTATTTTATCATAACCAAACATTTTCTGCACATTTTATAGATACTTTTGCATGATCAGTTCTTATAATACTCCAATAGATTATAATTATGTGCAATTCGTTTATGTATGGACTGACTTAGTATTTCCCTTAATACATATTTTAATATAGTATAGGTGTAATTAGTCTTAAACATAATCATATTTAAGAAAACGTGGAGCCTATTATATCGTAGTCATTCACTTAGTACAATATAATAATAATTATTTAAATCATATTGTAAATAAACATTTATTAACTGTAATTAATTTTAAACCACATCAGGATTACCTGCTGTTGTCCAATTATCAAATTGCACTTTTTTTACCGTTTTTATAAAAATATAACAATGTTGGCGTTATTTTTTTACTGGGCCCGTATATATTCTGTATTTGATTTTATCATCGATACCAACATCGGATACAGTTTTTTAATGTTGTATAATTTAAATGTAAATTAAACATGTTTTATTCAAATGCAGCAATCCTTGTTGTCATTTTTATTCAACCGAAAACATATCCGTTTGTCAATGGTGCAACTCTCGGGCTGTGATCGGGTTGCAAAATGTACGAACAGACTAAGCTGTGAAATGATTTTTCATTTTTTTTTCTTCCGAGTATCGAATTTCATCACAGACCGGTTAGTCGCTTACAACAATGTGTTGACAAACCTAACAGTTGTATATTCTCACATTTTTGTCACTCGATTCAATCCTGCAAAAAATATTTTACGAAAATTCCTAAAAATCTAGAAAATAATACGATATCACGGGGGCTTGCACTTTACAAACAATTATAATGTCCATTCTAAGCACATAATGTTTCTTCTTCGTAGTAGTATCAATCCAATGGATTGGTTTGAAAAATAAATTTACTTATATTTTATACGCTGCCATATATACTGTCCCTTTATACGGAATTACATATAAGGAGCACTAATTTAGAGCATTATCATGAATCGTCTAGCATTAATTATGATTTATAGACCATTTAAGTTGCTTCTTTGCAATGACGGGCTTCAAATAAATGGCAAAACTAATAAAAATGGATATCTCGTATCGGGTTACATCCTGTTACCTGCCGCTTTTTGAACTAAATAATTCCCACGGACTTTAGTCACTAGACTTTGAACAAGTAATAGCATTTTTTTAAATGAAAATATCATAAAACAAGATATCAATGCAGATTGTTGTCTTCTTCGTAGTATCGATCCGGTGGATTGGTTTGCAGCAACAGAATCTTGCATCTCGATCTCCATTCTTCTCGGTCCTCCGCCACCCCTTCAGCTCAGCATAAGAGCTACAATTCACGTCCTCGAACACTTGCTGCAAATACTCCCGTCTAGGGCGCCCTCTACAGTTTCTACCCTGAACCATCCCCTCCACACTGTCGTGAAGAAAACCATCGTGGCGCATGATGTGACCGATCCATCGGGCTCGCCTCTGTGATATGGTTCTTATTAGGTGCCTATCTTCCTTGATTTTTCTGAGAACCTCATTGTTTGTGACGTGGTCTCTCCAGGAAATTCCGAGAATTCTTCTTTATGACCACAATAAAATAATCATTTACTCTCAATCGTCAGCTATGTTGAATACAACATTCATAAACTTACTAAAATAAATATCGTGTTTAATATATATTTTTTGGTATTGAGCTTAGAATTTAATAACCAAATTATCTATTTTATTATATTTACGCCATTTGCGTTTGATTATTAATGATTAGTTTTTATTATCTCTCTATAATCGGTTTAATTAAAAATGTGTTGTAAATTTCACGAGTCGGTGCGTATTAATTAGTCGAATAAAGTATCGTGAATAATTATCTTTACGGCTACCGACTGTGTGAGGCGGCTTCAGAGGGAATATTTCTAATACCCGGTCGATTGAACGCTAACACAAAAGGGGTTAATTAATGGGACGATCGAGAAATTTAAAATATGTTGATTAATTCAATTAATTATGTAGCCTTTATGTTGGATTCCCACATTTTCACAATATTATTTTATTACACTAATTTTCAAATAAGTAGACAACTAAAATAAATGATCAATCCTTCGTTCATATTTTTATATCATTACCTATTTGAATTTTATATATTTTTGATTTATATTTATTACTTATTTGTCATGCCATTTCAGTAGCCAATTGGTGATATTTAACTCTTTCGCATCGGCTATCGGCATATGTCGTCAAATATTCTCCGACCGTTAACATTGGTTGACGTGATATGTCGTTTTGCTAATTTCAGTACTCATTGTGACATCTACGGTAGGAAATTGGAAGTGCAGTCATTCCCTTTATCAACATGCAAGTATTCTTTACAGGAATCTGTAAAGCATGTAAATAAATATCGTTAGGTTTCGTCACAGGAGCGATTTTTCTGTAAACCTCATGTGTGAATACCACCACATGTATGGAGTTACATAATGAACGTTTGTTAAATATAATAGTTTTTTATGCATCATCTGATAGCTAAACAGTAGAAGAACCAATGTGATATGAACCAATGTCAAATAAGTACATTTATGCTTCAAATACTAGTTTTAAGCAAAAAAAATGGTTTGAAAAATTCACGCCGTATTGACAGTATAATTTGTATTCCACCAAGCCATAACGAAAGAGTTAACTCTAAAGGTTTTTTAAAAAAATATTATCCAAGGCTGACGAGCTTAAGACTTGTACAGTCTTTAAAAATTTACAATCAACTGAACAATATCGTATTTCAGTATGCAAAATTCATACATCATAAAAATATGTATGCAAACTCGGTAAGTATTGAGTACGTGATATGTAATCAGTATCGCTTGGAATTAAATACACCGACAGTCGGGGGGAACCAGTGGAACTAAAATGCTTCAGAAACGTAACATTTAAAGGTTAATCATTATTGTGTGTAGTGCTGGAATAATCGTTTTCCCTGAGAAGCTTTCAACGTCGGCAGACGAGCGATTTTGAAAGCGATCCCGGGGCTCGTCTCGCGCGAAATGAGGTTGAGACAAAGTAATGAAAACGGTTCTGGAGACATCGCTGCAGAATAACTCATCACTTGAATTGATCCGCTTCGCTGCTGATGAAGGACTCGTTCACCGATATTTGGTGCTTCAATAAAAAAAAAGATTTTGCACAGGCAAACATTTCGCACGCTCAGAGTCTCCCCGGCCAGCGTACAATAGCTATCACGCGGTCGGCTCGCTGTGTTCCGTGCAATGATCGCAAACATCCAAACATCCGAAACGTAGGGCCGACATCTGCATCTTGTGTCAGACGAATGTGCGGCGGACCGGGCGACCTTGATATCAAGATTCAAGAGTTCCTCTCTGCCGCAGAGGCGCCGAGAGGAACAACTGCAGATAAAGCTTCAGACCTCTGGGAATCACAACGATAAAACCTTTTTTCGACAAGATTTTTTATCATATTATATTTATTCTATATGTGAATAAGATAATATGCCCTTCCCTTCCATAGTACTCGTTTTATGCAATATTTTCATGGAGTTCACGGCTTCAACTTTCACATTGTGATCGAATATGAAATTCAGTGATTGATTTGAATTTATTTCAAATATTTAAGATCCTGATTCAACACACCGTGTGCCCTCAGTTGTATTTTTTTATAACATCTTATGCAGGAGAGCACAACCAGTCGAGACCAATGGGCTCTAGTCAGGATTGATGGACGCTGCATGCGGCATATGTGTGTTGTGTTTGAGCTTAGGTTGGGGAGATTTTAAGTGTATATTGATGATATATTTCTTGATCCAGGTTGAATGAAGGAGAAAGCATAGAAGGACGAAACACCGGAAGACAATTTCAGAGATCACACATTTAGACACGAATTTTTGAAACTGATAGTTCTTGGTCGACGTACATTAACTTGTATAGGTGTTCATCAAGTGTTAGTTGTAGGTAGGTGCACGAGGGTTGAATGTAAGCTTAACTGATTCAAAAATTTTGTAATCCCATATATTATCATGGTGAATACATTCCCCAGAGTGCCATCATTGAAAAATGCAGAATACATTTCAGTTTTCGTAATGGAGAAAATAAACCAATGGGTTTTGTTTAACGAGGTTGAGATGACCCTATCTAGAATTCCTTGCAAAGGGGATCATTATTTTTTTTGCACTTAATATTTCCTTCCCGGGTCTGGTGAATTGACTGACGGCATGCCTGGCGGGTTCTCGGTAGTGCTCCACCTCGCGGGGGGAAGCGAAGTTTTGCGAATTCAAGAGTGAATTTCGGGTGTCGTCCACCGATTTATTGCCGACCTTGAACAGGATGCGGCCAGCCGTTAATAATTCCGTCTGCCACGCTGCAGCCGCTCAGCCAACCGGCCACAGCAGGCTCGGTACCGGTCACAGAGTAGCCGCTATTAATACCTCGTGGATGTCGTTAGATTTATGGTGGACATAACTGCATCTGCCGGTCCAGCTCCCGGCTCCCAAGGAGAGCGTCATTGCTTGTTCCCGAGCCCTCTTTAATTGGAATTCGTCTCTTTGATGTGAGTTATTTTATTCGACAACATTTTGCTTTCTCTTATATTAAAGGATTCCTTTATTCTGAGAGATGCACTGGATTTAGAATCCTCGGCGGAAATCTAAAAATGAACGAGTTACGTCGGTTTGTATATTGTAACGTTTTGCGGAATGATTTCACTGCACATGCGAAAGTTGCATTACATACTCGTATTGTATACCTTTTGTCAAATTGAGTACTTTATTTAAGATGCCTTATTACATTAATTTTTTTATTTAAATAAAACCAATTAATGGTGTATTTATTATAATTGCATGTACTGAAAAAAATCAGACCATAACTCACCTCTATAAAAAAAAAACATAATTCATAATTTATTTTTTGTATACCTAGATTGCTCATGTTTCAAATATTCTTATAATACTTATGATATTTTAGAAAATTGACCGAATTCATAGAAAATTGAATTTTATTTAATCATAAAAAAAAAAATATCTTCTCTTCGTGTCAGCGACGTCAAATTATTTTTGCCCAGTATCTGGCAACATCGATAGCCCGTGTGTTGCCCAGCATTAGGTCCTGAGATGTGCAGCTTGTTTGACACATGGAGCAGGACCTTGGGTGTGAGGCGGTCTGCAGGTCTCCACAGTGCACAATAGTGACTCTCCCTGCCGAAGCATTCCCCACCGCTCGAGGTTGTCGTTTGTTCTACCAACTCCGGTTTTTAATTTTTTCAGGGATTTCCAGGTCCGCCAGTCAAGGTTCTTGCCAGTTGAGAGGCCTTCCTTTGGAGTAATGAAATCCTGTGATGCGACTTGTTGCCAGGGCCGGATGTGAGAGGTTGTGTGGATCTCAGAAAGCTGCTTCATGACTTAAGTCTGGGTGTAAGGGGTATCTGATTATACAAGCAGTGGGTCGGTTGGTTGATTGCCTTACGTATTTCATCAGCACAAGCCGGGGAGCACGAAAAAAACCTCCACGTGGTGCCCCCTGGAAACGGAATTTCGGACTTCCTCCTCCGGCTTATCTTTTCAACCCAGCGACAACAAAAATAATTGTATAAATAGGTCTGAAAAGAAAGATTACATAAGTAGGCAATTAATAAATAATTTGAAATCCTAGTTGTATAGTGTTAATTTTAAAGAATGTAAAATAATTTAAATTTTATTGTTTTACGATCAAAGTTCAACAGTCACGTTAACCTTAATTATCCATCATTTTAATGGCATGCCTTCATATAATTTAAATCAGTTTTACAGTACCTTAATTTTATAATGTTTGAATTTTGCTTATAAATATGTCCTTACATTATGTATTTGTATTCAGTCTTGTTAATTTACCAGAAAGTGTACGTCGTAAAGTGTCTCCGCGATAATTTCTACCGAGTGTTAATAGTGTTTCGTCGCATTGCAAAATAGAGAAACGGTAAGTAAGTAAGCGATTATCTCACTCTCTATTATTTTTGTTTGGAGCCACGTAAGGTTGGAACGAATATTCTTGAATGGATTTTTTCCAGTTGCCAAACATTTTCTTATATTTTGTTCATTGCCTATTCAATGCTGGTGTTGTCGTCGTCACCTTCGCTTCAAATAATTAACCGTTTGACACAACCTTTCTTGAGACCACAATAACGATCACGACACTCCATTATTTTTTCGCCTCCAAACAGTAATTGGGCAATAATAATTAATATGCAATTCATGATATATTTTTATTCGTCGTATCGTCGTGAGTCATTTTCGTTGCGATTTTTTTAGTGATGCGGTGCACAAAATTTTCAGGTCACGGTATTGAGCAATTTCTGTGGAAAGCTCGATTCTTGGAACTTTCTGGAATTTTATGCGATAAAAATATTATTTTTTGCTATATTTCTAATGAGCACTCGTAAAAAAAGTGATTTTTAATCAAAATTAAACGAAAAAGTGGGTATTGTACTCGTTTATATGTTGAAAGCTGGGATTTTTGGTGGAATAAAAAATTAGCTCATAAAAGCTAACGTAAATAACTTCTTAGGTTTTCACGGCCAGATTTGATATCGTGAAAAAGATAATCTGATACCAACTCACAACTAAATCATCAATTCTCAAGAAAATCCTTGCAATGGCGGTCGAAATGTTGGTTAAAAGAAATTCGCCACACATGGCAAAACTAATAAGCCACAATATCAAAAGCTTACATGTTTGATTACTAATTGAAGGGAGTTTCATAAAACATTAGTCAGTTGAATGCAATCCATTTAGACGAATCACAGCATCGATATAGTGCATTGTTACATTCGGAATGTTTAATTGATGACTGATCTAAATATAAACAATAAACGAGATTGATTTTTATTGACGGAGGAGAATTCCTCGGAGATTAAAGTCGACCTTGAAATTGTTCGCACATGCTCTCCGGGTAGTTCCTACAGCATCTGTGGTGTGCGGAGTGGCGGCGAGGTGGACGAAGTGGGTGAGGTGCAGGCGCTGCAAGCTCGGAAGCCGCGTCACGGCGACCGCCGCAGAGATAAGGTAAGTGTGTCAAGACTGCGGCGCGGGGCCGCCCCCCGCCCGCCCTGCCCCCCATCACCGGCCCGGCCTCACTGTTCGGCAGACTGTTGGAGAGACAACTGCGTCGACGTTCGTAGCTCCGCGAAACGGGACTCTGTACGAATTCACTTTAAAAAAACGTTCTGAAAAACTTAATACATTATTAAAACAACGTTTTTGATTTAATTGTTTGTGTGTTTTTGTGGATTGATCATTTGTGAATATAAAACGAGTGTAGTTTTTATTATAGCGCTGCGGATTAATTTGTGGCAGTGTTTTTTCAAATACGCAACAGTGAAGCGAATAAAGTGTTGTTGTGAAAAACGTTCCTATAATAGTGATATTTGTATCGTTTTGTGAGATGTGGTGTCGTGCTGCGGGCCGGTGGCCGCGCTGAAGGGCGGCGTGGCCGGCGTGGCGGGGGCGGGGGCCGGCGCGCGCGCGCGCATGCTGCCCGTGCTGCAGGCCGAGGGCGCGGGCGCGCCGCCCGCGCTGGGCGCGCTCGGCGGGCTGCTGTGCGCGGCGGACGTGGGCGGGGACCCCTACCTGCCGGGGTACTTCTCGCCTTTCGCGCCCCTCGCGCAGACGGACGATGTCCAGCACCACCAGCTGGACCAGCTCGCGCCGACCTCAAGGTCAATAAGCCGACTATTTCATTCATATTCCTCAATTCAAAAACATTGGCTGGAGTTACGAAATTCCGCTTTTAGGAGGCACCGCGTGAAGGTTCTTTTCATGCTCCCCGATTTTTGAATATAATTCATATTATCAGCTTAAGTTGCGTTAAGTTCGTTTTCCGAAGAACGTTTAATGAATTTTGAATAAATACAATCAACCCTCATATAACATGTTCACAAGATCGAATGATTTGCTCGATGCTCCCGAATCCTGAACCATTTAACCCTAAGAGAAAATTACATAAAATAACATAGTCGTGATCGTTACATGAAAAATTTCCGCAAACACTGTAATATATATATAATCGTGTCGGAAACAACAGGGTCAGATCCTGTCTGCCCAGAAGTGGGCGACGTCGATGGCGTTACTTCTGGCCATCATCAGGTCTTCCTGGGTGCAGCTATTCGGGCACAGCGCACACTCCAGAAGGTGTGACAGGGTCTGCTCCACGCCGCAGTCACATTCAGTCGGTCCGCTGTAAAACTGCCAGGCCCTCATTTGTGTCCTCGTCTTGCATACTCCGGTCCGAAGTCTGTTAAGGGACCTCCATATATTCCATCCTTGGTCATGTCCAGGGGCTAGGTCCTCTTTCGGGGCAATCCAAGTATTCCCCTCAGTTGCTCTTCTCCACATGTTCAGCCGCAGGGTGGCCTCAGGTATCACTGTAATGATACACAACACTGTAATGATATTATCCGTTACAAATCGAAGGAAGAGGAGGATTGATTGTAGTTATGGTTGTATTAGAAAATAAAATCCAATTATTCCATCAAGCAAGAGTATTTTTAATTGTGAATCTTTGTGCAATTTGCGTTTCAATTTCCAAAAAAATCGCCGTCTTAAACGTCAAAATAAACCGGCACTGTTGATTTGTGATTTTTTTTTTCAAACATTGCTTTTTCATTTTTAGTTCTAGTCAACAGTGGTTTACCCGACGGACTTGTTTTGTGAAGTTCCCTGGTTTAGCTCATAACCACACATAAATATTACGATTGTTATTCTTCTCCTCGCATTATTTTGCTCTCTCCACTCCGAGCGACGGATTCAGAAGAAGAGCGCTTCTTTTATTTCTTCGTGCAGAATGTTATTTCATATTTTTTATTACTTTGCGGTTTTTGCATCTAAATTCATAAATAATATTTTTTTGGATTGAAAAGTATCCCACATCACCTAATATTTTTGATATGCGGTTACAAATATTATTTAATTTTTTTAGTTAAGAGTTATTTTTTAATCTTGTAATGCTTATTTAATATTTTGCATAAAATATCAAAATCCGTCGGATTTTTTCGTATCATTGACATAAGATAGTTATTATAGCAAATAATTGAGAAAATCATCTTACCCAATCGGAGGGTTGCGTTATTCCCGTATTTCTTCTCTATTTCATATTTTACTTCACTATTTGAAACGATCTTCGGGATAAAAGGACATTAAGAAAAGGGCTAAACCGTGGCGCCAACATATTTTTTTCTACGGCAGGTTTTAAATTTTATTTATGTTATGCTTGCTGCGCAGTGCTTCGTATAATATTGTGTTTTGAAATAAAAAAATAATCGGATGACGTGAAAACATGTAAATTTATGGAATAATAACATTGTTTATTTTCTTTACAACGCTTAACCCTCACAGATTATATTAAAAACTGATCACGGGATACTGATGAACCGCAGACAAGATGATATATTTGCGCAGAATAAAGTAGCTTTGGACATCTCATACCGAGTTGAGATAAATGTTCAGATATGCTAAATGGTTTTTAAATTAGCATATTTCTGTTGTATGTTTTCGCCCGTTACATCAGTTACATTTCCCACGCTTTTCGTCAAAGTGACTTTTATAAATTGCGAACATGTTCAGTCCCTGGATGGCATTTGAGTGTCGTGTTCCATTTATCCAATAGAAAATCGTCACCCGAACGCAGCCAAATCGAGTTTCGCTGTTTCGACAATTTATTCAATTTCAAAGCGACCGTTATATTATTTCCGCACCTTGATAACGTGCCGTAATTATGATACCACCTCCTGGAGCCCGGAACGTGTTATTTCAAAAATTATTAAGTAATGATTCATTTTAATGACTGTTAATAAATATTCAACATGCACATAATTGATGAATAAAATAAAAATGATAATTGTCATTTTGTATACTTTAATTTATTTAAGCGCTCAATTCATTTTAAATAAACATACTGAATATATAATATTATAATACTTATACGTTTTAATGCTATCCTGTTTTAGTATAATATTTTAAGCCATTTCCAACAGTGTGTGGTATTTTATATAAATAAATAATAAATACATAAAACACGACATTAAGTTTTGCTGTCTATTATCAATAATTTAATTTGATAACTCAAATAATATTAAATGATCTTAAACTCGTACAGTTGTAGTAAATTTTGTTAAATGATTCATTTCAATTTTAAAACATACAATTATTTTAAATAACTTTGGAAAATTGGATTTCATGTAAGTGGCGTTGCATTTGCTATTCAATTGAAAACTTCATTGAGAGTTATATGCTATCTATCCGAAAAACTTTAGATTGAATATTAAAACTGTGGAAATTATTTTTTTGTTCCCTTTATTCAGTTATTTACTGTTGGTTAACATTTTGAAAATAGATATTCAATATATATATATTATGAATTCAGACTTATTATTCAAAGACAGCACACAATAGAGAAGGAATTTTGATGGATTTTTACGGTAGTATTTCCGTTAATGTTATCTGACATATTAAAATAATGTTTGAGGAATGTTGGAGTTGCCTACCTCACCATAGATCAGAGAGCAGAGTTGTCAGTGAATGGGGTTTATTCAGATGCGGCAGATAAACATCTAAGCGCATTTATTGTGATGCCGAAAAAGGGAATTTCCAGACTGTGGAGATCCTGTGTTGGGATTCATCAGATTGTATAAAACTAGACGCAGATGCACCAGTGGCGTAACAACTTATTGCGACTAATACGAACCAGTTATCAAACGGTTGTCATATCTTTATTATTCCACAGTATAATAAGGTTAAGATATATTAGAATAAATAAATTTGAAAAGAGTACACCAAAATTTAGCTCTTGAAATATATTTTTTCTCGACTTGTAATATACATATAATATTTTTTTCTAGTACTCTCTTACATGTAAATCCCGTCAATCGTTCTGAACATAGATTACCACCCACCGCCAGAGTTCTTAGCCGTCATGGCAGGTGTCACGAAATTATAACTTCAAAACTTGTATATCCGTAAAACATAAAATTTCGTTTATGATTTTCGACACTTTTTTTATTCCACTTATGACTTATGCCCGTGTGCCTGAACTATCTAATTTTCCAAATGTTAGCCTATTACAAGAATGTATTATTTTGCTTGCCGTGTTATTTTTTCAACAAATTCTATAAATGTAACATAATATAATGTAATCTTTTTTAGTTAGTTAGCCTTTAAACTGTTAGCCTTTAACAATGAGGTTCTCAGGATAATCAAGGAAGATAGGCACCTAATAAGAACCGTCTAAGAGAGGCGAGCCCGATGGATCGGTCACATCATGCGCCACGATGGTCTTCTTCACGACATTGTGGAGGGGATGGTTGAGGGTAGAAACTGTAGAGGGCGCCCTAGACGGGAGTATTTGCAGCAAGTGTTCGAGGACATGAGTTGTAGCTCTTATGCTGAGCTGAAGAGGGTTGCGGAGGACCGAGAGGAATAGAGATCGAGATGCAAGATTCTGTTGCTGCAACCAATCCACCGGATTGATTACTACGAAGAAGAAGCCTTTGAAATTTCAACCGTAATCGGGTTGACAACTCAAAATGAGAAAATTATCGCCATTTTCTATAATATGGTTTTAAATTTAACAGTATTTAAACAGTAAACTTATATAGTATAGACAGGTTGTAGTTGTGCAGTGCTGAACATGTTTGTTACACGGTAAACTTGTCGCGTCGTTTTCAATATCGCTAAGTTCTCATGCGCTTAGCCTAGTAGCTCCGTACCTAGTTGCTTGCATGCGTGACTTCCTGAAGTTGCTTGGTGCAGAGTACAGCCCTCGTGCTCTTATCGACCTACAAATGCGCCGATATTGCAAGACACCGTTACTTGGATACTTGGACACTGTGCTGCTCGTGCACCGGCGGCTCCCTGCCACACCAACTACAACATTATATTCATACAATTCGTCGTAATCGAATATACATAGTATTTATTAACAAATTCTTAATACCGTTATTCAACGTAAAATATTTTATTCATTACTTTTCATATTATTTAAGTAGTACATGTAGACTGTCGGAAAGTCATAATATAAAAGCTTGTGAATAAATGTTGACTGATTGAATAATAAAAATTAATAATAAACGTACTCTGAATATATACTATAAAGACATTTATCGTCATACGATGGTAACAATTGTATAAATACAGCATCTTTCGCGTATCAGTTCAGGCAAAGAAATAGTCGAGTGCACTGCGCGGTGTAAAAGACTAGAGCAAAGGTTGCAAATCTCGTGGTTCGAATCCCGCGTCTGCCGATATTTTTTCTGAATGAATTGATGCGTATATAAAAAAATATATGTAAAATTGTATGTGTATATTTGTAATTTTACTACTGTAAACTGTACTTGTTTCGCGCTGCTATATGAACATAATCCACATTTATTATATAATTATTAATTTGTGGTGGAATGTTGAGACACAATTTAAAATGTTAACATATTTGAAACGTCTCATATCTGTCATTGGTTTTTCCGCCGGTTAAGCAACAGCTGGCGAATATGATTGAAATCATCAATTCAATATAATATTGCAGGTCAATTATTTGTTACATTTCTTGTCATTGAAAGTGTTTACACAAGATAACAAAATAATGTTATTACAACTGTGTACAAAACCTCCGCGCAATGTCTATGTCGTTAAATAATTACAAAATCGTTTCCATGTGTTCTGGCCATCGTTAGAGACCACTTAAATCATTATCATTATCTGTCTATGCATTACAATATTTTTGACTGCCTTCTAGCACTTTGCTGGTGTAACTTGTATCGAAATTAGTTGAGGTTTGAATATTTTAACTAGAATTAACATTATATTTGTGTGGGTTTTATATTGTGATTTAATCCAGTAACAAAATGAATAATAGTTTGTCGGTCCGAATCCTTATTTCAAAGCATACATTAAATCCTCTGTATAGAGTCAATAATTGAATTCTTAGGATATTTCCGACCATTTTTATAAAATAACCGTCATATTATTTGTATATTTTTATAATGTTTCTTGAATAAAACTCTGGTTGAGGAATAAAATTGTTTCAATTTATTTACTTTATGTCTTTCAGAAACATTACAAATTTTATTTAATACAATCCTGAAATAAGATATAATACAAGAGAAACAATTTATAAATATAGGTATGTATGATTATTAACAATAATTATTAAAAAGTCCCGAAGCTCGCTAAACAGAAGATTCCACGAAATTACTTTGATAAATAAATTCGTGGAGCTCATGTCGAAACTAGGCTTCTCTCAAGTGGAATATATCAAAAAATGCTTGACTGTGGAAAACCTACTCCTACTAGCCAACTAATGATGACTTGATAAAATTTCATTTTTACATTTTGTGATGTATTGTTTTTGTAATTTTTATATATACTTTTTGATAAAAATATGAATTATTTTATAGGTAATTATTAATAATGCACTTTTAGAGGAGATATAATGCAATATAATTACTTTATAAACACATTAGTGCCAGGCATGTAATGTGAACAGCCACATTTCCAAAATGTGTTGTCACAACACGTCAGGCTCGACTTTCTTTTTTCGCATAACCGACAATCTCTTAAACGAACCCGCAATAACACTTAATAAGTGCAGCGGAGTCGTAAAATAATAATAAAAACTAAGTAAACATTTCAAATTACGTGCACGTTATATTACAATACCTCATGCCGGGTGTAAAAGTATTCATTTCGAGTGTTTTGTATTGCTATTTGTTTTCCATTAATATTGCTTTATTTTATGACCATTTCTCCTTACGATTGGACGGTTTAACACTAGAACACTGTAACCAAATTATTAACGTTTTTTTTATATATATTTTTTAAATATATATTTTTTACAATAACGATTAATATGACGAAACAATAAAATATATCTTATTATTTTTACCTAATTCCAAAATATAAGACGTAAATTGTTAGCAAAACTAATTATGATAATAATTTAAGAAGTTATTTCAGAAGATTTATAAGACATTTCATTATCCACTCCTGGGAAAATCAAAATTACTGTAAAAAAAAATCAGCCTCACAATTAAATATCTTCGTTGCCTAATTGACTTGACAATGGCTACCCGACGTAGTCTAAACATGTTGTCCTTAGTAAAAAAATGTGAAATAATTTGTAAATAATATTTTATTTTTAATTTAGTAAATATGTCAATGAAAATCATAAGTTTTTTTAGCTAGTTAATGATGGCTCTAATATCACTCTTAGGATTAGGATATTATTTTGATTGATAATGAAACATTCCATCGGTAATAACTATATTCTTCGACATTTAAAAAGTCTGAATAATTGTATTTTAGAACTAGGTTATCATAAATCATTTATATTTAATACACGTTTTTACTATGTAAAATTGGAAGATTTTCAAAAAATCTGAATGATTTAATTCCATATTTAGAATGTGATTTTAATACATAATATATTATGTTTTAAAACAACTTGTATTTTGTTAATTTGTAAATAAATGTCGATCTATTGATAAAACATATTGAAATTGTTTTAGTGCTACATTTACTGTACGAAATCACATTGACTCTCACGACTGGAATGCTTTATGACCCATCAAGTATACACCCAACTGTAAATCCAGTAAATAGCTTACAAACAATTGTATTGCGTTTCGTTTCGTGAAAGATTTTCAGGCGTTGCATTCGTATAGCATTGTGTATGTGGTGCGCGGATCGGCTCCGATCGTGGATTTTCGCGCGACGTTGCCGCGCCCCGGCGTACCCGAGTGGTGATTTGAAAGTAAAAAAGCTTGTTTTTCGCGGTCCCGCGACGTCACGCGGCGCACCGGCAACGCCGCCACTATCAACCGATACCGGGGCTGCGAACCACGGCTGACTGTAGCTAGTGACTGTGCCACCAGCGGCTGCCAAGGTCGGCCCGCGAGGTTGCCGATGCTCAACACAAACATTCTGGCTATGCCGCTTGATTGATCCTCCCTTTGCGGATCTTTCACTTCTAGTACTGTGCTCATAAGAATATGACGAACTGCAATAGTACTCACGATTGCCTATATATCCCTCTATTTCGTGTGCTCAAGATCCAACATAAATATTTTAACTATACTACTTGATTGATCCTTTACAACACAAACATTCTGGCTATGCCGCTCGATTGATCCTCCCTTTGCGGATCTTTTATTTCTACTAGTGTTCATACGAATATGACGAACGGCAATAGTACTCACGATTGTCTATATATCCCCTTATATCGGGTCCTCAAGAAACATTTTGACTATTGTACTACTTGATTGATCTTTACTTTGCTGATCTTTCAATTACTACTGTGTTCACATAACAAACTGCAACAGTTAACACGATTGTCTATACATTCTTCGGTAATCTTGTCGTATGCGGTCTACTATATAAATTTAATTTCTTTTATTATTTTTTAATATAATAAATAACCTAACCTACCTTCTTACCCACTCTTATATCCCGGTTGCTCAAGAATAGTTGAGATAGAACACAAATATTTTATATAATATACTAAATTCACCCTTCCTGACTTAATCCTCCAAGTAGTGATCATATGACAAAAACGCAACAGTAAACATAAATTGCTAATCATGGAATGTAAACATTTTCGCTACATTTGATTTATCCTTCTTCTACCGATTTAACCCTTTCAATTACGGCTCGGTTTGAATACAAATTATACTGTCAATTATAAAACTAGTATTTGAAGCATAAATGTACTTTTATTGTCTATTTTAATATATGACATTGGTTCCTGTATCCTTTAGCTTGCAGATGATGCATAAAAAACTATTCTAAGAAAGTGGCAAAACGATATATGACGTCAAACGATGTCAACGGTCGGGGAATCTTATGACGGCATATGCCGACAACCGATGCGAAAGGGTTGAATGTTTGTAAATATATTTTATGTGAATATGTATTTATTTGTGCATTTAAGTTTGTGTGAATAAATGGCCACTGTGTAGTCCTTATGACTGATATTCTTTTTAGAATGTTTGTTTTATTTTTTAATAGAAAAAAATCTTTGGTTCCTGATATTGTAAAAATGATTTTTGCAGGATATATTACATGCATTATATTAACTATATTTATAATACATAGTTGATGGTTTTGTTTATTACATAAAATAAAGTATTTTCTTTGAAGGAATAACTACACGCATGTTTTTAAAAATGTAAACCTTCCGATATTTAATTAAATTTCAGCAAGTGTAAATTTTGCAATTAGGATATCAGTAACTTGCCCGACGCAGAAATAAAATAGAATACATAATCATTTTAATTTCGATAATATTTTTTAAATATTATATATATTGTACTATTTTTATTTAAGTAAACGCCACTGATTTTTTTAGTCTACGAGTGTTGAATATATTTCAAAGTAACTTTTATTCTGCCTGATCAAACTTTGAAACACATTGACATAGGACTCGGTTGTGTGTCTAGCTTTTATCATTTGTATCTTTGTTTATTGCCGAGTGGCACAATAGTGTAAATTTATACGTTCTAGTAAAAAAAAAAATCTCCACGAAGTCAAGGAAATGTTATATCTTTCGTATTGCGGAGCAACCCTGCTAATGTGGATTTATTTATTGGGCCATCGATCACAGAAGCGCCTCGAACTGTGTATAGTTATTCCAAGTAAAGATGATAAATGTTCATGTGTAATATTTGCGCTTTCTAAGCAATGTAGAACAAGACAATTTACTTGACAAAAATAGTCACTTTAAAGCTACTAATTTATATTTTATCTTGTGCATACTCTTCCAACTCTGTATATTCAAGTGCTATACAAAACATATAAATAGAAGATTTTCTCTTTGCCTATATGCAGCCTAATCACGCAAAATTAAAAATACCGTACAATAAAATGTAAATAAATTGATATTGCTAAAATATGCAATATAATTTATTGAATAAGTACCTGTATATTATTGTTTACCTGCATTCCTGGGAAAATTAACAATCAGTCTTTAAGCCTCATAATACCTAATTTTATTTTTTTACTGATGGTATTATATAATAGTTTCGTCGTCGTTCTTACAATGTAATGATGCTTGGGTGTGGTAATATTAGTTCAATTATTTTATATTTAAATTGCAACGTCATTTTATTATCAACGAGAAAATTAGATAAATTATCTGACCACCTGTTTGATAATACGAGTATCGTGTATCGAGTATGTTGTGTCACTAATTTATGATATTCTTTTTCACGAAAATAATCAGAATCTCTTCAGTACATGATGGCGACACAACTAATAATGTAATCACTTCTATTATAAATATTCATTACAATCGATATTTATGCCATATAATTTCGCTAGTTAATTGCAGTAATTTTTAAATATACACTGTACAACATTATTTTTTCATGGCTATGTAATTGTCATCTTATTTTACGATATGATTTCTTAAAGTTATGTGATATGTAATCACGTTTTTTTTGCAATTTGCTAACGTCAACCTGAAACGGTAATTTAATGAAAAGTAATATTTAAATTCTCATCAACACTTACTATGCACTTTCACACACATGCTATATTGATAGATGCATAGTTGTTAAATTTTTAGTCCAAGATACTTATAATAATTACACATTGAATCATTGCAAAACTTCACGTGTTGAATGCATTGAATAAGGCTTAATCAATCCTTGGTTCTTAATTTAAGTTACTTTGTCAAAATTTACGATCCTCTACCATTATCGGTTTATCCGCTTATCCGTTTTTTGTCATTATCAGCTTAGACTGGAGATGGAGAGTACGTTAATAATTTACTTAAAATATATAACTTACAATTTTAAACCACTAAACTAGGATTTTACCCTTATTGATTCTGGCAAGTTAAATTCACTAAAATATAGTCGAAATAAAAACATTAAAAATCGTAATGCCTTTAACGTGGACGGTTTCATAAATGCATGCATTGGTTAGTAAAAAAATATATATTTAATGTATGGATGGTAAATTTCAATGAACGTGATGATTTAGCGATAGACGTCTCAAATAAAATCTTGCTCTCGTCTCATCAAAATGCATTATTTTATAGGTTTAATTTAAACGCGAATAAAGTTTGCTTGTATCGTGTGAATCTTATCAACACGATTAATTAATAATACAATGTTCAATTTAGTTCCTCCACAAAGTATGATATTATTATGGTAACGCCAGCTGAGCGCCTATGCGGCTCCGCAAGAGATTTGTATGCGGCTGTGTGTGTGTGTGTGTGTGTGTGTGTGTGTGTGTGTGTGTGTGTGTGTGTGTGTGTGTGTGTATATATATGTGTGTGTGTGTGTGTCTGTGTGTGTGTGTGTGTGGTGTCACGTGACTCCTTTAGTTGCGTTATTTTGTTCGCGGACCAAAACACGGCGCCGGGCCGCTTCAGGCGAAACACCGGGTTGCCATGACGACGCGTGGCCTCGGCGAGACAACCACACACACCGCAATAATAATATTGCCAGATCCATTTTCAAATGAGCATTAATGTGTTTCTTGTCGAAGTCATTAGATTCAATCTTATTTAGTTTCTGCCGAATCAAAAATATAAATACATGTCTACCGAGTTCTGAATGAGACCTAAATGAGCTCTCATATACAAAATAATATATTATCGTGTACTTGACCATAATAAGTAATTACACTGTACATCAATATTGATGTTTGAAATAATTTTTCGAGATTGTTATTGCATAATTATCTAGGATCAATTAGCACAGCCGGTTTTTCTTCAATTTTTCTTTGTTTCAATATATTTAATTAGTATTGCTGGATATTGGAGGTTCTCTCTGTAAATATTTTTAATATTGCGCAACATTTTGTATGACGATACTTACTTTTAATTTTATTATTATTGATTCAAGGCCTCAGCTCCGCTTTCCGCCTTACCACTGGTCCTTCCATCTTAGAACGTTCAGCTGCCACCTTCTCAATTAGCGAATCCTCGCCATTGCTCATCAGAGGTGATAATGTTGTTAGCATTATTTCGTACCACACGACTACAAACTATAGAGTTACGTCTATTACATAATATTGCACCAGATTCATGACTTGATGTTCTAGCATTCTTTACAGCAAATGTCTTGCTCGAACTATTTCATATAAAATCACCAAATAACAGTACTTTGATATATATATATATATATTTTTTTATGTAAACACATACAGGAGAATACCGACAGATGGTGATAGTATTTTATTATTTTTTTGAAGTCTCATCTGTGGAATTCTATGACGCTTACCATGGTGTATATGGCTAAACGCTGCATGTGGATTGTTGATCCGCCAACGTCATAGACTACAGCCCGAGATTCACGCATCATCCTTTATTATTACAGGAATCTACTATGAATGGGTGGTCTTCACGGGACGACTTTCGTCTACCACCAATTTTAATTGATAGGCTATGACTGACATTTTACGGGTGATGGATCAAATTCACACCAACCGGGGTATTTTAGAGCTCAGAAATCGATTAAAAATCCATTTTTTTTAATCCCCGTCGGGGATCGAACCCACGACCTTTGGCTTGCAAAGCAAACGCTTTACCATTGAGCTATGACCGCCGGATATGTCGAATTGAAGGATGAAAAAAAATATTATATATGCTTTTTAATATTTTTCTTTGTCCATTTTTGTGTGGCGCTTTGTGAGAGGGCAAACTTTTAAAATAATTTGACACACTTTTCGTTATTTGATTTAAAAATTTGACATGCATATACAAATCTAATGATGGTGTGATTAATATTATCTATCGATGGAGACGGACGATGATCATGGAAAGTTGTAATAGTGCAAATCCCTAAACAAATGGCTAAGAGGAATAAACTAGAGAAGAATGACGCTTGTAACGTTGCCGTGTGGACCAATAAAAATATTAATTGATGTAATTCAGAAACTGGATTTAATAAGTTAATGGTGTACTGCTGAGTCCGTAAAATATGTTGGAAATCCTATAATGTTGTTCAAAGAACTGTCGGTGAAGAGTATGGAAGGTGAAGAGTATGGAGAAGTTTGCTCGGCTTGTGAGCGAAATGACTAAAGATGATCTTTACGTTAATGTATCATCGATAAAATATATATCCTTACAAACGTAATTATTTTATGCAGTACAGGTGTAGCGGGTAACTTATGTCCCTTAATGTAATCATTAATAAATATTATTATCATGTGACTTAAATGTAAAAAGATAATATTGTAATATAGTAAATGATCTATAAAAGTAGATTAGAATATTGAAATAATAAAATAATATTCTAATAAAAAATTAAAAAACAAAACATATAATAATGTCTCCTTGAGACAATATCAAGAAGGTAAAATTATTCATCAGTAACACAGGTAAATGATTGGTTATAAAGTCCAAGTCGGAACTATAAGTAGTCGTTTCTCATCCATTCAGTCTATAGTTTGGTTCGAGAGCCGAGTGGTACTTACTAAAATAAATAGACTGTCGGAAAGTAATAATATTAAGCTTGTGAATAAATGAAGACTGATTGAATAATAAAAAATAAAAATATACATACTTTGAATATATACTATAGCGACATCTATCATACGATGATAGCAATGACATAAATACTAGTTTCAACGTGAGTCGGGCCAGGCATAGTAATAGCCGAGTCGGCTGAGCGGTATGAATACCTGGGCATAGTTGGTTTCCAAGGTCCGCGGTTCGCATCCCGCTTCTGCCGTTATTTTTGTGTTTGGATTGACGCGTTGAAAAAATAATTTTATGTATAGTATATGTATATTTAATTATTAGTAAAAAGATTCATTTACCTCTTTGCAGGTGTCTAATATCAAAGTCCATTTTAAATACTGTACATCATTATCATCAGTCAATTTTTTAATAAAGTCATACCTAAAATGGCCATAATGCAAGAATGCCGTTCTCCTGGACATATTAATTCCAGTCTAGACTCTCATTGAAAAAATAATATGAAGGTACTGCGCTCCTAGAATGCAGCAACTGGCACGAGCAAATATGTGACTCGCTCTGTAATACTATTCCATCCAAATGAGTGGTTATAGCTGTATTATTTTTTTAATACTTTTCAAGTACTTTCTAAGAGCAATGTTGGCTTCTTAAAATACTGAGATGTGGAATTTCATAGGAATTTATATTTATACAGTGGAGATACTTTCATGTTTTTTTATAAAAAAAATTTTCATTATGTTTTGAAGTCGGGTGTATTACATTATATTACCCTTATTTTTTTTAATTATCTAATATTTTCACATTTGTTCTTGCCTGTAATTAGAATGTTTTCAATTTTTGATTGTTTTATTTGCACTAATCTCATCAATACAAATCTTGTTTGTTGTTGCAAAAGTTGATACCCATATTAAAAAAAGTTGTTTACCAAGTCGTGTCTATTATTTATTGACTCCATGCCATTTATTCCACACACCGTCCCACCCACTGGCTATACATTAGAACAGCGTTTGTCAAATTGGTAGACGTATCTCCTACAAGAGGTGCGCTGTGACAGGGAGTCTCGAACTAAGTATTTTTAAAACCATAACGAAATAAAAGTAAGCCTATTTGCTAAAAAGGTAACTGAAATATTGATTGGATGACAGGATAATTGTTTTGGAATATGAGTTTAAAAAAGGCACAACTTGTGGACGGACTGATATAAAAAAAAACATTCATTTCGTATGTCGTGGATTTTTTTAGAGATCGGCGTTATAATATTTGAACACCACTGCATTATACAATTTGACCAATTATTGTTATACATATTGTTGTCTATTTTTTAAGTACATAATTTAAATTAATATACAATTTAAATAATTATTCATAATATGTAGTCAATTACGTTTATCCATTGTATGGTGTATTGATTACAAAGGAAATTAATAGGCATTAAGGTAATCATCTAATTATATCTATACATATACATTATTTTTATTTATTTACAACTTTTACTTTCGCACACAGCGCAAAAGTGCAATTTATTAAGCCTTTTGTTTTCATCATTGTACTGATAAAATATTTATTGTTCTTAGATTTTTTGTGTGATTTTTTATATTAAGAAATAGTTAGCACTATTTTTCTATGGATGCTTGTGATTTACATAGAATCTTAGTATAATTCATAGTCTTCTTCTTAGTATCAATCCGGTGGATTGGTTTGCAGCAACAGAATCTTGCATCTCGATCTCCACTCCTCTCGGTCCTCCGCAACCCTCTTCGGCTCAGCATAAGAGCTACAACTCATGTCCTCGAACACTCGCTGCAAATATTCCGTCTAGGGCGCCCTCTACAGTTTCTACCTTCAACCATCCCCTCCACAATGTCGTGAAGAAGACCATAGTGGCGCATGACGTGACCGATCCATCGGGCTCGCCTTTCTGAAATGTTTCTTACTAGGTGCCTATCTTCCTTGATAATCTGAGAACCTCATTGTTCGTGACGTGGTCTCTCCAAGAAAATCCGAGAATTCTTCTGTATGTCCACATCTCAAAGGCCTTTAGTCTTTTTTTATCATAATCGTAGTAACAATGACAGAATACGAAGAAATAATAAAAAATATACGAAACCTGTGAAGTCACTTATTTCGAAATCATACCTTAAGTGCCACATCAATTGGTACTCCTTCTTAAAATATTTTTAATCCGTTCCCTATGAGTTGTATAATCTAAAACAGGATTGCTTTCGCGATCCCAAAATTGCATACGAGCGGTTGTTTTAGCGTAAAGTCGCAATAAAATGTAAAATGTATCGCGGCCAGCTCGGCAGCGGGCGGCTGCATCTTTTAAACAATTTTTATTTTTAAACCGTGATGCCGTCGTGATTACTGCACACATCTATAGCTGTAGATATCTGAATGTGTTGTACATAATGTTATGCTGTCACCGACGCTTTTGTGAATCAAAAATGGAAGTGAGGAATGGATGGGTGAATTGCAGAAAATAAAGATTTGGATCTTGTCATGTATGTATAGAAATCTTATTATAGTTCCTCATCACAAAAAAATATATTTGAATTTTTACACACGAATATTATAATACTATGAGTATTATCAAGGAAGCGTTAAATATCGTACGTGGTTAATATTCGCTGTAAAGTAGCGCGTCATCGAGATATCTACGATTCCTGCATCAAATGCGTTGGAAAACTATATAAAAGAAACGTATATATGCTAAATATGAGTTTATGGCAATAGGATGTGTTGGAAGATCGTGACGTAATATTGACATGTTTTTAAAACATTTAAAATATTCGTTACTTGTCGTGTATGATAGTAATTATGAAATAGCAAAACCCTGTCAGTTATAGATATCATTGATTTTGTGAGTTTCTTAATTTTTTTCTAAACATTAAGAATATTTCATGTTCGATGCAAGTTATGCATTTTTATGTATTGTGTTGTTTGAATTGCAACGTGTCTGGATTCTAACCTCGCATTTCCGATCGGAAAACACATGTGACATTTTAGAAGTGCAGATGCATGCATGGGCGAGTGAGTGCACGTACGTAGTGGCTGGCTAGCTGCAGGACCTGGCCCCTGCAAGGCGGCAGTAGTGGCTCGCACTCGCTTGAGTAATAATCGTCAGTTTGCTCGTTGGGTCATATTATCTTGAAAAGCATTCGCGGTCGACCTTGCGGGCGCGGTGAACGACCCGACTAATGTCAAGCGCTTTGTTGTCGCCCGACGCCGCTGCACCGCGCCGCACGCCACACACCACACAACCCGCCCCGAAATATTCTACATGCCCATGTGACTAGTCATAGCCAGCATAGACCTAGACAACAATCGGCTGCACTCTTACGAGCCTCGCGTGGAAAAAAATTACCTTTATAAAATATTTCATATTAATAAATTTACAAGGCCAGTGATGCAAAACGTTAGTTACACTGCCAATGTTTCTCATTATCAACATTTCCACATTCCCGTGTAATTACTCATCAATGACAATAATCGTTCGAGTATACATGTAGTTGACTTCAAGTAGAGTATTTTACTAGGTTAATTTAGTCAAATTATTATTAAAATTGTTTCCGAGTGCTTAGATTATTCAGTTCCTATGTAATCTTTCATTTTTTCCATACAAAATATCGATTTTTTGTTATCATTGTGTAAAAAATTAACACTGAATGATTTCTATTTCGTTTCAGTATTAGTGCAATTTATGTCGATAAATTATTTTTATCGATAAAAGATAATGCATGTATGTACAAAGCAGATTTACATTACGTTGTGTTTTTTTTTATCTAGAACGTATCATTAAAATTAATTAAACTGCGTGTTAAACCCACACTGAATCTTACGACAAATATAGCCCTTCTTGCCCCTACGAAATATATTTCCATTCATTTCAATGTAATAAAATCACAAAATAAAATTTTGTTAAAAATATATTTATTGTAATCCATGACAATGTTGGCTTCAATAACGAGAAATGTTATCAAACAAGTCTTATGAGCTCAGCAATATGGCGCGGTTGAATTGATATAATTTCATTTATTGGATTGTTTATCGTTCCCTTATCAAAAATTTTTAGCTTTGTGATATCACTTGTAATGATTATCTAAAACTACAATTTATTCACCTTTACCCAAATTTGTCCTTCAACAGTTTAAGACACGTCAAATAATTTATTACAATAAAAACTTTTCCATTATAATATGTACATAATAATCGGAAGATCTAATTTCATACATGAAGGGTGATTAATAAACATATATTTTACTTTCAGGCTGTAATGCGACATTCTGCATTTCAATAAATTACCATCTTATTATTTCAGCGAATATTCAACCTTCACTGTCTTGTGAGAAGATTGATGGTTTCCGCAAATTCTGATGATCGTAAAGTGAGCAACAAGCAATACTATTATGACCTTGACCCCTGCAATCATTTTCACTAAGCCGCACCTAAGAATCAGCTCCTCGAAGAACATGTTGTCCCAGTCCCACTCTATTTAATCGGCTCACAACTAGATCATTCTATGGTCACATACTTAAAGTAACAATACTTTTTTATTTATTTATGATTACTCCTGATGGACTTCTCTCTATATAATGTAATATTTATAATAAAACAAAGTATCATATTTTCACTACATTTTTTACACATACAGGCAGCGTTAAACCAACATGTCCTTAAATACCAAGACACTTAGGTATTAACATATTTTGGTTTACATAAAATGTATATTTGAAGGATGACTTTAATAAAAATCCCCATGTATGAAAACTCCCTCGAGTTCCCATACAAAACCAATATTTACTTTATAAATAAATTAAATTTACACTTACTCGATGTTTTGATATATAAACACGGTATATTTTTTAAAACGTTTCTCTTAAAAAGAATTCTCGCTGAATTTAAAAAATATTATTTTTCAAAAAAAAAACGTAGAAATTTAATATATTAACTAATTTCATGAAGTCAATACAAAATGTATTGATGGAATGCATGATTTGTAGGGTGATGACTAACGAAAGCGTTTTCTGCCATTTATTCTCAAAAATACGCTAGAAATTTTAGTTTTTATAGAACAAACTCAAAAATAAATAAATAATAAAATGCAATGACTGACGTTTATGATGAAAATAAGTTATTTCGAGATGTTTTTTTATTAATCCTTAATAAAGTCTGAAGTTATCATCTTGAGATGTTTCTCGCAAGCGGCCGGTCGTCCGTTCTCTCTGTTGGTTCACCTGCACGAATGTTCCTAGCACCGACACACGTCGCCCATGATTCTTCTTTGCACAATTGTTCGCACCGGCGCCGGATCCGCCTTCGCTCTCCGCCGTGATGAAACACTCCTCTACCTGCGGGCAGGTGATAGAAACTTCTCGCTTGGCCAGCTGTGGTGCATTCGCGGTCATCCATCCGCACGTTATGCGTTCTGCTGCATTGCTCGCTCTTATCGAGGAAAACTTCCACAAACAAACATTCTTCGTAATATGTATTATCTTTCCATTGTTGCGTGTAACTATCACACGCAATGAAATGATGTCATCACCGTCAAACTGCTTGTGTTGTGTATTAGTAAATCTCGGAAAACTCTTTATTTTTAATGTTTTCATTTATATAATGCTCATATTTTAATGTACATATTATGGTGACAGATCAGTAAAAAGTGACATAGAGATTACTATTATTAGTAAATCCCTTGAAAATATAGACTATTTGTTTATGTTGCTGAACGTGAATTGTAAATTCTTCATGAAATTTAAAATCATGCATTGGTTTGTTGGTGTTAAATGTGAGTGTAATGCGCAGTACTTTTCAAAAAGTTATTTTGTGCAATCGTTATTTTATTATCTCGATGTGACATCGTTATATTCAAAACAAACATCGTCTTTGGCAACTAACGTTAGGAAATAATCACATAGAAATATTACTACGTAAATTATTAATTTATGCTTTTAATTCTGATTATAATAACAAGAGTTAATCATATTATAGCGTATTTTTAGCCTCGCCGTGTTTATAAATATTAATTACTATATTAATTACGTGTGATATAAAGATTTTGCAACTCGTAAACATTTACAGTGATAATAATAAGCGTACGTAGACACAAATGATATGAATTTGCTTCGGTTTCACAGCAAAGATAATCTTTGACCCGTAGGTTTAACTAGGAGCTCAAATATGTGACCTGAATAGCTTTGCATATTTATTTATTTTCTGAAAGTTTTTACAATCATTATATGTTATATTATGTATGTACAATTTTATTATTATTGCTTAACTATATTCATATATATATATATATATATATATACTTTGGTAGAAACAGGAATTTTGATTATATATTTGATTTATGTACAGAAGATAACACTATCACTTTTCTGTGGCAACACAGCAGCTCGCACTGTCCCAGCGGGTGCAATAAAGAGCCATGTTGTCCCGTCGGTCGGTCACCAATAAATTGATTACGCGCGTAGTCAAATAAATTGGCACGTTCCGCCCTTGGCATTACTGGCCTAACCCAATTCTATACCACGCGGTATACCGGCTACCCACTGGCAGGGAAGGCGCGTCACGAGCGAAGATAAATAAATGCACAATAAGAAAAACTTTCGAAATGTCATTTTGACAGTCACTTGACGAATGTATAACAACAATCCGCGGGATGTTTGTGAAAGGGACGCAAATAGAACTTAGCGATGTATTTAAGAGCGATTTATTATTTTTATAGCGGATCCGTCTTCTTTGGCAATCCCCTCATATGCGCAATGTGTCTTCTGTCAAGCTTTGCCGGCTCTCAGCTTACAGAAAGCTCCATTTTTGCAACGACTACCTATTAAATATCGTTCTACTAATTTATTTTTAAAATATTGCATTAAAATATGCTCCAAATCTCAAAATGCGCCCTACTTTAACATCTCGCATACTCTTGATTGCAATATATTAAAATATATGTATTGTTTTAAAAAAAAATACTATTACTTGAAAATATCTGTATATTATTATAATTATAATCTCTGAGGTCGTGCATTACAAATGCGCAAATAATGCGTGTTACAGCTCATTAGATCAATACAATATTTAAACCATAAATGTATACATTAATGCCTTAAAAATAATCCATTCATCTTTATATCTCAAAGATAAAAAAATGAAGAAATAATTAAAAAATCAATTTGTACACAAGAACTATTATTGTACTGAATGATTAAACAGGAAATCGATACTCGTAGAGCTTTATGTTATTTCGATAATAGACATCATCGATCAGTATTACTATCAAGGTTATTTTAATTCACAATCCGACACTTGCGATTGCTCCGTGACTGATGACATTACTTATAACTATCATAACTATCACTATCATCCTCAGAGCACACACTATACAAGTAATCTACACTAGTTTAAGTTATCAAGTGGTTCGTGGGAATTTAAATATACGAATACTGCGTTGTTTTCGTTCGCGATGTTCTTACAGATGTGAGTTTATTTGAGAGTCACTTTCGTTGGCGCATATTCCGCGTGGTCTGTCTCAGGAATTGGGTCAGCCGCTGTCGCCTGGCGCTGGATCTGGGTCATAGGGATATTTCATCAAATAATATATGTATAGCTCCACTTCTGCATATTATTATCGTTTCGCATTGTTATATGCACATATACTAGCTCATTCATAATACTTTTAATATTTCAAAAAGCAATTTATAAATTATATTAAAAAATATATGTAATAAACATTTATATTTAAAACACGTACGCTATGTTTAGGTTTCCGTAAGTAAGATTTCAAAGTAAGATTATTGTGGATTTATTATCTTCAAAAAATTTATTTGTATTTTTAAATGAATTTTTCTTTATTATTTACTCATTATATGCACGTAATTCATATATTTGTTATGCAAACTCCTTCATGACAATTTTATCGTAATGATTTGTATAAATAATTTCGTGAGGATTAAAAATTCCGTTCTTGGTAAATTAAATTTTCTTTAATAAATACATCTCGTTTTCGATTACATTAAAAAAGAAAGGGAAAATCCACGTAATATTTATTTAACTTGGGAAAATCGCCATCGTGTGTATATAGGTTATGGAAAATAATTATTTGTTGAAATGAGTTTAATTTTTTCAATAATCTCGATTTGATGTTTGAAACATTTTTCATATTTGAAAATTGTCTGAAATATTTAATGATTGACGTAAAACTAGCTTTCAGTTTGATGTTTCGATTTAAAGTTTTGTAGCGAGTGTCTAACTTCAACTGATTAAACTACTTTTTAAAACACACTCCCATTTGAAATAATAATACATTATCTACCACTGAATTCATAATGCAATATCCCAAACTACGTGTTATTAGATTGATTGTGAAATGATGATAATTATTAGATGATTGCTTTATCGCCATGTGTATGTATTCGCAATTATGACACGGAATACCTTTGTTTTCAATAATAAATGATCCGTAATCATTATCATTCACATCAGTTAATTTTCGTTTTCATTTAATATAATAATAACGTCTATGTTATTTACCTGTTTGAGTGGCAACGGTATATAATTATGAAATGTTGCAATATTCATGGCTTTGTTGTTCCTCTCCTCTTGGGAAATCATCGCAGCTTCCCGCTGCAGGTGAAGGGAGATGTGTCCGCTCCTATAAAGGAGCGCTCAATAACTTGCACTGAATACAGGAAACACTACTGTCTCGCGTAACAAAGAAACTCTTTGAGATGTAACACTGAACATCAATCTTAAACATCTATATGATCGAATCATTAGTGTTTTAGACGATTGAGTGTACGGAGTATATCCGCAATAATGCGATGTTGTGGAATGTATTTGTATATCAATGATCACATTCAAATATTAGATTTATTCTGAATGATAAATATAATATTTTCGAAATTTTGTCAACCATATTTTGTATATTGTAAAATAAATATGTTTTGCCTGGTTAGCGAAATATGCCACTTTAAAAATACGTCCACTGATTTAGTATTCATGGTTTGTTCTATTCTCAACATTCCCTACTAAAATAATTTAAATACATATCGATATTTTTGTATCTACACTGACATGCACAAATTCAAAATACCATAAAGAACAAAATTCAGGGACGTGATCCATTGTTTTGTGTTTAACAGTGATTTAAATATGTTTGCTCACACAAAGTGTATCAAAAATCATTTGTAGTATCTGCCACGGTTATTTGACTTTTTTAGTTTACATACATGAATGGGTCTTTACGATGCACATCCTCGTAGGGTAGGCCTGGCGAGGTACGGAGCGCGTGACCGCGTCGAGTCAGGAGCGATCTGTTTATTATTTTTGCCCTTTTTTCGTCCTTGCGCCTTTCAGTCCCTCTCGCCCATAAAGTGTGTAACGGGCGATCGTGAAAACATTGCATAAATCTTGGACGGGCGGCGTATGAAGTTAAGACGAATGAGACGTTTTAATGGTACAATGTTTTTGTGATGAGTGATGAAGAGGCGAGTTTGCCAGATTTTTTAGCATCAACTAACTATATTATAAGTGTGTATTTATAACCAACACGCCATGTTGAAACACCGGTTCTATCACAGAAGTTAAATATCATTGGGGCTGTAACGTACTTTAATGTGTCAACGACTTAGTACACCGAGTTTTGCTTGGTTTAATTGACACGCCTCTTAGGCTATATGGTCCATGCTTTAGGAGCGTTGGCATAATTATACCGGCTTTTTAAAATATCTTCTTTCTTCTTCGTGTCAGCGACGTCAAATTATTTTTTCCCGATATCTGGCAACATCGATAGCTCGTGTGTTGCCCAGCATTAGGTCCTGAAATGTGCAACTTGTTGGGCACATGGAGCAGCATCTTAGGTGTGAGGCGGTCTGCAGGTCTCTTTTAAAATATGTCTCTGTCATACTAAAGCTGCCTTGGTTTTAAACCCACGAGTTCTCGTCGCGGAGGCCTTCGGGAATTACACATAGTATGCGTTCAGCGATGCTTTGGGTGTTGAGATGACTTGGAATGATGCAAAAATAATTGCAGCTGCCCAGGTATAGAACGGATAATATGAAAATACATTGATTACAGAAATATGACAATTTGGATGGTTTTGCAAGTTATACAATGCGAATTGAGAAAAAAAATTACGTTATATTTTAACAAGTGGCAAAACAATCCTGCCTCAACGTTGCTTGCGTTCTCCACTGATCGCGTAACATGGAGCGGCTGAAACAATGCAAGTTTGACGTCACACCTGAGCTGATTAGCCTCTGACCGGTGCAGGCATCGCCAGATGCCCTCCGTAGTCAGTACTGACCATCTGCAGTTACACAATAGTTCGCATGACCAGCATATTGATACTAGTGATAATGAATACCGCAGTCGTAATCACCTCCAAGACTCGGACAATGTGATCACCAGTAGTAATTAATGATGCTTCCGATTAAATCTTCAACTGTTGCGAGTGCAATTATTTTGCAAATTAGTCGATCGACTTTATCCTATTACGTGTTTGCTCGAAACTTCCATGCTGGTTAAAACAAACGTAACTGTAGCAAAGATGTAATGTACAATTTAATAAAAAAAATCCTAAAAAATATTTGTAAAATATTTATTGTACCAGTATGTGTGACAATAAATAACCATCACATTTCTTTATATTAACTGTTTATTGAAAAAATTTTCTATGGTGGTTTTCAGACTTGCTTTTGAAATATTTATTAAATACGTGTATCATATAAAATATATTTTATTTAGTACAGAGTATTATTTGATAAATGTTGTTCCCATGAAGCGTGTGTCGCTCAAACTGAATGTTCCCGCATTACTTCCCGGTCTATTATCAAGAGATTATCCTTTATGGGCTTTGATGGAAATATAAAATATTGGTGCGGAAGTGAACTGAGTGCGCGCTGCGCTAGTTCCCAGTGATCTGAGATTCTGATATTTTTTATGTTTTCCAACCGGCAGCTTTGTGGAACCCAGTCCCATAGACCGGTGTTAGATGAGTCCTTTTTGGAGGGAATTTTTTTTTCTGGGAAGGTACGTTTTGTTTACATCCTTTAATATCTTTTGTATTTTATATTTTCAAGTTATAAATATATACCTCATACCAATCATTTAGACACAACAGTGATGAGATCAAAAGGTCCACAGTTCGTATAACAAGCAAGGTGTACTTTTACGTATAAAATAATTATTGTATAGCGGTCTAGCCGGTTTGATACATACAGGTTAATATTTAACTTACCTTCAGTAAATGGCCGCATGGTGCAACAATGCTAGTACATACTTATTATTCCTTTTACGGTATTACATAAAAAAATCATTTAATTTTTTTTAAATGAAATTTAATTTATCGTAGCATTGGTGGGTCGCAAAATTGACAGAAAATATTATTCCCACTCGGAAGTATATATTGTTGGTCGCCCAAATTCTGGCCGCCCGCCGGCTTGTAATCAACCCAACCGGCATAATATTTATAATTGTGAGTAAGCATGCGGATATCGTGTGATTACTTTACATGTATGTATGTTTGTTACTTTGATAGTAAATTTTATTGCTTTGTATTTTTAACCTTGTCCTACTTATTGATAATAGTAGATACCAACAATTTATTGCATCGCCGTGAGTGTGAAACAAACAAGTTCTAGCAAAATTATTCAATATCAACATTATCTCACATCAGGCAAAACTGAAACGTATTTTTGCGTTTAATTTTAACTATGAAATAATATTTATCAAAATAATTATTATTCAGAAATGTTATGTACTTTGTTGTTCACAAAATGAATCACAACATTATTATATTAACCCTCGCTTTACTATGCTAAAAACTTCCGCGCGTTCCGATGGTGTCAACTCGTTACACATTCTGATTTAAAGTGAATAAATTGAGTAGAAATTCGAAAAAATGAAAATATTCAAAGATATCGCTTAATTTTACAATAGTTGATGTCAATAAGCAGTAATAATTGACATTTAATAGCTAAAAACATGAAAAACATCAGACGAAGACCTCAAACGGCCAGACGCACCTTCGCGCGTGAACTTCCGAGAGATACTAACATTACTTAGCCTGTCGATATATCGATGTGCCGGCGCGCATAGATATCATTTCGAACAAGCCGACCAACTGAGGTTTCCCGTCTCGCTCACTCATATTAGTACGTCAGCGAGAGTGAGGAGTATAGATGCCGCCGCATCTGTGTATTTTTTAATTTTATTTTCGCACACGCTTCCGACAGGTCGAATGATTCATGACAGTTGACGCGTCTTGATTGTAGTGGTGAATTTATTACGGATTTTAGAAAAATATTTCCTGCTCCCGATGAGTGCCTATTATTATATTTTTTTTTTTTTTCAATACGTAAATGTATTGAAATGTTAGTCGCCTAGTCGAAATGATATCGGCTCATCCATATGTCGACAGGCCAAGTAATGTTAGTAGCTCTCGGATGTTCACGCGCCAAGGTGCGTCTGGTCGTTTGAGATCTTCGTCTGATGTTTTTCATGTTTTAGCTATTAAATGTCAATTATTACTGCTTATTGACATCAACTATTGTAAAATTAAGCGATATCTTTGAATATTTTCATTTTTTCGAATTTCTACTCATTTTATTCACTTTAAATCAGAATGTGTAATGAGTTGACACCATCGGAACGCGCGGAAGTTTTTAGCATCGTAAGGCGAGGGTTAAGGAGGAATACCTAAAATCTGAACCCTGTGTGTATTATATTTACAGAGATATTTAAGTTATTACAAGCAATGTGTAGTCGATAGACATCACCGGGGAGGAGAGGTTAAATAGGAGTCAAAGCACATTATAATAATGTTTGTGGTATTATTTTTTTAATTATATTTTTATTGTTTTTACTTGTAATGATGATGCTGGACATATTTGGTGAAGATTCTTGCAGCCACTGAGTCACCGTCGGGATCCAAAATGAACGTTGCAACATATCGTGTGATTTATATTTTCATGTATCGCATACCTTAAAGATCGCTCCCCGTTGATTTTGATTTACTCCGTACCCTTTTATCGATTAACATAAATTTCGTGGGATTTATCGCAGCTGAAAACTCCGTCATAAATTGTGAAATGGCCCCTTTATTAGACTTCGTGAAAGGAGTGCAGCTTTATTGTGTGCGATGAGCGATTATAAATGAGGCCTTTTACTTATTTATAAAAAAAAAACAGCGATAAAGGATTTGAAATAAGGTCAAATGCGTTTGAGTAAACTAATTATTTTTTATGTGTGTCACGGGCGCGTGTGTGTGCGTGTATGCTGCCACCTATCAAGTAAATGTATTATAAAAATGTAATAAAAACACTCATCGGATGCAACTTTTAAAAGTTATGATATTTATATTTTTACTATATATATAAAATTATAATTTTAAAATTAATTTTAATTAAAAAAATTAATATATTAAAATATTTAGTTTTGATTCACATTTATTTTAACTGATTACATTCATTATTGAAGATGGTCTCCAGGGAGGCCGAAACATGTAATGAATTAAAATAAATGTGAATCAAAACAAAAGTCTTTTATTACTTAAATATACATATACTATACATAAAATTCTTTTTTCAACGCGTCAATCCAAGCACAAAAACAACGGCAGAAGCCATTTATGTATAGTATATGTATATTTAAGTAATAATAATATTGTAATATAGTCAATGATCTATAAAAGTAGATTAGAATATTGAAATAATAAAATAATATTCTAATAAAAATTAAAAAATTAATAAAATTCTTTTAGTTTATTTTATTAAAATTAATTTTAAAATTATAATTATGCAGTTTCACCAAGTATTGTCAGTTGATAACCTTAATATAATGTATCTTTAAAATTTTAACAGAAATATTGCATAAATATTTTTTTTTGATTAATTTATGGTCTATTTTGTTTGTTAGTACGTTTTACGTAGTTTGTATGCTTATTTTTAATGTTATACGGTTTGGTTATTAAAATATTTAATAGTTTTAAAGAGTATGAAGACAATTATTATGTAGGTACTTGTTTTGCACGTGAGAGTTTTTTTGCATTTTCAGTCAGATTTTTTTTTAATTTTTGACTGAATGATTTCTTCAACCGTGACGTATAGATTTGTAAAAATAATTGTATCGCATAAAATTCTTATTAAATCATCCCGATGCAGGGGGGCGCGGGCGGGCGGCGATCCGCCCATCGGGGCCTTCCAAGCATCCACAAGAGACGCGAATAATAAACTAATTAATCATCAGGACTTTGGAGTGGGCCCAAGAACAAAACGATTTTTCCTTACCAAGAACAATGTATCGGTTCAGATGCTAACGCGAACATTATTATTTTTTGGCGCTATCCGTCAGTATATCGCATCGAATATTGTTCACATTCTAGAAACATGATCGTTTATTTTATTAATAGTTCGCATTTCGTATGAAAGATTATGTTCGCCGATAAAACAATATTACATTAATTGATTTCATGCGATATCCGACTGATATGCCCGTTAATTATCTCTTTGTATCTGACTCGAGATAATTTATTTTACACGCTGCTTTTTGCTGCCGAATTGTAACTCAATATACACACCTTAAATATTGAAGCACACCTCCTGTTTTTTCTATTAAAATATTTTAACTATTATGTAATTACTTTTTATATTGATTTTAATTTTCACATGATCTTTAACACCGTAATATATGAATAGACAGTAGGAGATGTTTAGGAATAAATTGAAGGAATTACAATTTCTAGAATTCATATTGGTAGCGGAGTTATTGTACATATATAAGAATCTCCATTTAGAAAAGTTTTTTCTGCTAATACAGAAGTGAACAATATTTTATATGTTACTGAGATTGCGCAAATACGTCTTGAATTGCATTCGTTTATCGCTCATCTGAGTCCTTGTATGTGGCTGGCGGGGTGGGGACAGGGTGGGGACAGGGTGGGTGGATTCTGGGGGAGGGGTGGTGATGTCACGCGGTCGCCTTTGTCCGCTTTGTGGCCCCCGCCCTACCCGCCTTTACTGCACTTTCGGCTGCTCCAAGGTGAAACTACTTCATACAGAAATTATACATTCCTCAAAATGCCATGACAACTTATTATTATATTATATTAATATAGTATCTACTAAATATATTTTATGATTACTTGCTAGTTATTAATTATTAAAGTTTGTATCATAATCCGTGACTGAATCGGCAATATGCTGATTCGGAGGAGGCAAGAGTTGTCAATATAGCGTGTGTAGTGCACGAAGAAAATGAAAGTGAGTGGGTCATGAATCTAAGCTAGAAAATACAGAAATTTTGTGGTGTAACGATCAAGAACCGGATAGATAGACGATATCGTCAATACTGAGCTAAAGGGATTAATTCAATAAAACAGAAAACAGTAGAAGAGATTGGCAATCAATGAAGAGTTCGTTCACCATACCATTTTATTATTCGGGTTACCCGTATTATTTTATCATTCTTAAATAATAATAAATAATCATTCTTATAATCAAGAAGATGAATGTGATTTTTTTGGCATTAAGTTATTTCAATTAAATTTAATATTTTTAAATAACGTCGTTTGTGTTTGATTTGTATTGGACTGGCAGTTCGTTTCGGTGCATATCTCGTGACGCTGCGCTGAAACGATGTGAAAATCTCGTCTTGTGCTGCGACTGCAAGTTGCTTGGTGGCGAGAGATAGAGTTTTGGGTCCCGCGGAGGTTCACGGCCGGTCGGGCGGGAACCAGAGTCGGCTATTTAGCTTGCCACCAAGAATGCCACAAAATACAACATTTACAAGTGTCAAAATATTACAAAGACATTTGCATAACAAAACAAACGATCACACAAAATATTATTCGTTGCAACCTATATGAATCAAATATTTCATATTTCACTATTGTAATTTGTCACATCCATTTTTTTTTTAATTTAGTGACTACAATATGCAGACTGTGGATATTGTTTCACTCTCATTATGTATATTTTTTAGTAATTAAATACACACAAACAATTATACATCAAATTTTATACGCATCAATTCATTCAGAAAAAATATCGGCAGACGCGGGATTCGAACCACGAGCCTTGCAACCTTTGCTCTATTCTTTTACATCGCGCTGTCCATACGACTATTCCCCACCTGAGTAGAGATACGCGATATATTTTTTTTACATTTACTTCTCAATAAATTTTAATAGGTGATATTTTTTTTTATTAATATACGAGTCCTTTTAACCGAGTCGAGAATAATTAAGACTCCTCGATGATGCGCTCGTTCAGATTATGATCAGTTAGCAGGTGTTTAGTTCGGTGGGAGTGTTCTCTGAAAAATTGTAGCCACTGCACCGGAGTGCTAATGATAAATAGCACCGTGAAAGTGATTAGAATACCACGTCTCGGATTGAAAAGAGATGGTAAAAGATTATACATTAATATACTCGTACGAGTGATATTCAAGTAAAATTGATTTAATTTTATCTACCGTGACGATAGATCTCTTCGTTACAGTGCATGATGTTGTCATTGTGAGCGACTGCAGTTGCTAAAAGTGCAGTTTGCAGTGCGGCCCTGCATGAGACGCAAGGAGCCGATGCTTTTGGCCGTTTGTTGGTTGGTCGGTTTGAAGATTCTTATTTTTTGTTGATATATGAGTTTAAATAATACCTTTAAAAATAGCCTATTCTCATTTGGCTACTATTTATAACTATTTATAATAAAAATAAATAATCGGTAGTATCTCTCATGGCATTCAATCTATCGCTCCTTAATCGCTTGAATTATTAATAAAAAAATACAGTTGTGAACCTTTTTGTGATTTGAATATGTTTGATATTTTTAGCACGTCATTGAATATCGATGAGAAATGTATACCATTAGTTATTGTGACGGTGATTTTGAAAGTCACGTTAGGTATGTTGCACAAGGGGAGTAAAGACCAGGTGCACCTACATCTGGTGGTAGTCATCCGGCGGAGACGAGAGACACTGCACTGCACCTTTACACGAATTCCAAACCTTCAAAATATTACTGGCAACAAGCGAATTATATTACCGAAATTTTAACTTTAAATAATTTACTACGTATCGTGAATTTTGAATAAAAATATATGAAAACGTATTTGTTATTGAACATGTGTTCAACACCAATCAATGCAGCGTTGCACAGCATTTTATGTTTATTTAGATTTGCGTTGTTTATTTATTTTCGCTGTTTTATTTATTATTACATGTCGCAGAGTCGCCGCGTCAGTTCTAGTTGGAGCTGCTGTTCGTTCTGATGGCGTCTTGTGAATCACAAAGATATTATTCGACGGCATTTTGACATACTCGTGCGAGATAGATCAATAACAAACGAGGGCTGTCCATTCGAACGTATCGTTCATAACTATTTGGGATAAAACAACTTTATATTATATATATGACGAGAGCGTCGGCGCTGAAGAGATTAGATGTTCAAGTTAATCAATCGACCCTCGAAGTATCGCACAACTTTGGAGAGTTTCTGAAGCCTTGTGGATTCATTGTTGGCCAAATAAGATTGTTACTTTTATATTTAACGACTGGTTAACAGTCGTTACGATGTACATGGCACACCTAGTATTTTATCGCTAATAAAATATTTATTATCTGCTTATTTGTATGAGTTATATCAAACAACTGTTTAAAAAGAAGTCTTGATGATGCTTAAACTCTTTTAGCGATTATTTAGACAAAACTCTTTGAAATAACACAAAAATGAACACACAACGCCTTTTTCTTGATATTTTAGTCATTTCATACGTTCAGTAGAAGCATTTAGAAAAGGCATGTCTTTACTTTATTCATCTTTAATTTACGTGTCGCAGTAGTATGATAAAAACAATTCAAATTTATTAATTATTCGTAATCACCGACTTGTTATGTATTAATATTTTTTTAATACACTTATTTGTTTTACGTGTACACATCAAAACAAGTTTAAGTTAATTTGTATATTTTTAATCAAAGTATTTTCTTCAGTCGTGTTATTTTTTCATAATTTATTATAATTTTTTGTAAATTACGATAATGCTCTTGAACTTTGTATGCAAAGATAATGAATTTGTTATAGAAATGATTGTTTTGCACTTATTTTCGTTATTCGTTTTAATTAGTTTGTAGGAACAATCTGATGGTACTCGTACCTTTGCGTATTCATGGAAGCGTGGAGATGACCTTGTGTTGAATGAAATACGAGTTCCAGTTGTTTGGGCCACCAGTACTGACAAAATTACACATTAATTACGAACACTTGACTCACGCACTTCATATAAAACCATTTAGTTTTGTAATTCTAATATCAATACTCAATGTTTATAAACTCCCAGTTGTTTGTTTCTGTAACCATATTAATGTTCAATTTAATTGTCATTATTTTATTAATGAGTTTGTAATTAATGTTTAATAGGTTCTTTGGAAATTGTGATTTATGTTAATTTTAAACGTAAATATTTAAACATTTTTGTATAAACCAAGAATATTAATTCGCTTATTATTCGAATAATATTACTATCTAACCCCATGATCTTACATCGAACTACCGTAACTATGTGGCGCCTTCGTAAAAGAAAAACCAATGGGAGCACCAGCCAAATGATGTGAAGATGCGAAACTAAAGAACCACAAGATCAGTTATAAAAATTAAATATATCATAATTATTGTATTATATAATGTAGAGTGTTACATATTTTCGTAACCAAAAAATGTCATTTGATCGTAAATCATGTCTAGATATATTATATCATGCAACGTTATCAACAGTAATAAAGCATTTTACAAAATGTGTAGATAAGTGTGTTGTATGCATATCATTGGATAATTTATTATATTTAATTAACACATTAATCATTAAATGAAAAGTCCATAATGACGAAATATATCTAAGAAATCATGTAAACTGATTTTCTGAAATGAAATGCTGCAAAATGGAGTAGTACGAAGTATAATAATAACATTGATAATAGATATTGCCTATTCAGATGATTGTCATCATCGATTATTTATTGCCTTTTCTAAAAGCTAACCTTATTTATATGCACCGATAAATGGATTTACATTGTTTTCGACAACCCTGTGCCTCTGAGCGCACATACATAAATATTTAGTTCGGTATCTCGGCAAAGGTGAGACAAATAGTTGTTTTGCGGGGCCCCAAGGCCGCAGCCCGCAGGGGCCCCACGCGCCGCAGCAACTCTGGCCCTCAGCTTACAACGGGCACCTCACTTCCTGAACAACAACACTAACACTGCGCCTACCAGCGATTTATCTGCTATACATATTGTTAACTTGAAGTGCCATGGTATTGCTCATAGTTCTTTTGAGTAACATATAAGTGCGTAAATACTCGAAAATAATCATCATTTTACAAATTTTTAACATAAAAAATGAACTAACAATCTTTCTTTTCGATTTAAAAGTTAATTTGTAATATTTTACTTGCTTGTTTTGTGTTGTTTTTATATTTTGAATTAGACGACATACCATGTACTTAATGGATAAATAGTTATCACAGATTCGGCCTGTCACCAGTCATGGTGACTTTTTTTCTTTCTCAACGATATTTTAGTTTGATTTTTGTTGTTGTTAAATGTGCTCTAATTCATCTCTGAAATTAGAAAAAAAAAACATTAAATTCAGGACTCGTAATACAGGTCTGTTGTTAAGTATATTTTCTCAGAGTGCATATGTATTTGTCTTGAAATACATTCCAGTAATATGGTACGATTACTTACTATAATAGGTATTCGAATAGGCATTAAATTATAAGTCAATTTATATGGACCGTATTTGGGTTTTGTTTACGACACTATAAAAACAAATGAAGCTAATAAATAATAGCAATATCCCAATCTAATTGGATGCAGCCAATTTTTTTTAATTCTTAAATTGATCGCTTTATTTTTAACGACCTAATTCGTTAACGTTTGCTTCTCAACAAAGCCACTGTTTTGCATAATATTCATGCGATGGAAAATTTATTGCATATAATTTATGTTTTATGTTATTTAAACACGGATTTGTCATAAAAGTGGACCATCCATATATATCATCGTTAATTCAGATACCTGATATAAGAAAAGGGTTGCAAACATTAAATGAACAAGTGATTGTTTTACTTTGTATGAATAAAATATATTTAAATTAATTGGGATGTGTAAATGATGACTTACATCATTAAAAGATATCTATTTTATATGGTATTAATTTCATAACCAATTAATTTACTTGTAAAATAAAGTAAACTCAAACGTATCGTTTTACTGGACCTAGATACCTTGTTTCAAATCGCTTCATCAGTACAATCTGTTTCGTAATACAGAAATACGATATTTAATATTAAAAAATTACTAGATTAATCTAGATGGTCTTACATTTTAATAAGTAGCTAAAAACAAACATTATCGATATCTTTATGTTAGTATATGTATTTCATGTCGAGCGAGTATATATAATGGAATCTAAGAAATAATGAGTTTAAATGTAAATTTATGATGATAGTAATTTCGGGTGGTTTTGAACACCAATTTAGTGAGGAATAACCAACGGCAGGGATGTTCTCATTTTATATGTTATTTTGTACGACAATTTAAGCCTTTTAAGTATATTTATTTATTCACCCTTTAGGAGTTCTGTTTTTATACAAACAGTTCTAGATAAGACATTGTTTCATTGTTTACGGCTTCGTGTTTATTCGCCACATCGCGCAAGCTCGGGTCGATCAAAATATAAAATTGATTAATTTCAATGACAAAAAACCAGCCGCCATGTTTCTGATCGCCGAAGCAAAAAAATGCACCGAGCGGAGTCGGCCTTAGGAGACGAAACGAAAATGAAAATAATAATTGGTGTTATTATTGGGAGGAGTCGGATCATCCCACAAACTAAAATTATTCTAACAATGTAGATTCAAACTCCAGACTCGAAACCCACCACATCACCGCAGACTTCGCCAACAAGATTCTTCTTAACATTTTAAATCTTAAATAGTAATTTTATATTACTGTATCACTGTTTAATGTATATATATATATTTTTATCTAGACTTTACAATTCTCTCACAAGTTTACTAAACGTAAGCAATTTTGCATAATGCGAAATTGTAAATGCGCCGTTCACATACCGGGCATGACGAGCATTTTTTTTCGATACCCATAAATTTTTGCGACCGTGTCTTGACGAAGAGGACGCGAAAAAAATGTTTACTAACACCGGACGAAATTAAAAATAATATTTCTCGGCGGAGGGGCCATATAATAATTCAGTGGTGATGTCAGGCGCGAGTCAGGTGGGTGAATTATCCAATAGGAATGCGCGAATCGAACTCGGGCCCCCGCCTCACTAACGTCACGGATCTGCAACTCCACCCAAACATAACCTCTACTGAGTAATGACCTGCAACATTAAATAGCTCACTAACCAACTTAAATGTCTCACCATTCCGAATACTTACATTCCCAGCGAAAGCTGTTACATCGCATTATCTTTTATTGGTTGCTGTTAACTTGTTTTTTTCTTTTATATAACTTCGGTGAGAATAAACATTGATGCGAATCCTTTTAACTTTATTTTATTCCTGCAGATCTTTTTTGGAAGTATGAGTTGATAATTTGGTACAACTAGGATTAAAAGTTTTTAAATTGTATACTTTATTCAATTATTATTATTATATTAGTATTTGTATAGCGCTCTTTTATGACCGAATGATCATTCCAAAAGCGCTTCTTTGCCTCTCTGAGTAAAAAGGTGGGTTTTGAGTCTGCTTCTGAAGGATGCCTCCGCTTTAAGCTCTCTTATGCTTTCCGGTAGTGAGTTCCAGGCCATTGGTGCAGCGTAGCTGAAAGCCCGATTGCCAAAGACCGTGCTAGGACTACCTCCCGTCAGCTGCAGGGTGCTTCTATTTGCTCTAGCCGATCTGAGTGTCTCTCCACGCGCGCTTATTTCTGAAGGCTTAATAAGTTCTGTCAGATAGCCCGGTGCAGTTCCGTTGAGTGCCTTGTAAGCTAAGAGGCATAATTTATACTGGATTCTAGCCGAAACTCTCAACCAGTGCAGTCGGTGTAGTATTGGAGTAATGTGACAGAATTTGGGCGCGTTGTAGACTAGTCGTGCCGCTGCGTTTTGTAACTGAGATACGAATTGGTAATGTAAATGAAAACTACTTTATTTATCTTATTTATAGAGAGTCGAACCCTCGTTATTACATGTCGTAAAATACATTTTTCACAAGTAATTAAAGCGAGTTAAGCTTGTAATTACTCCACTTACGAATCAGCTTCGCTGAAAAATTCGCCGTAATAATAATTATAGAATGTACACATAAGGGCACCGCAACATGTCATCTCGCAGTATTCAAATTATAATTAATTTGATGGGTTTCGTGGGCGTGCACAGGTATTCAGCTCTTTCGGTGAATTAGCAAAACATTAAATGTATCAAATTTAAAAATAAGCTTGCCATTTCATGGAATCGCTTCGATGTTGCCAGAGCTTAAAGATAGATCCCTTCTGCAAATCTAGAATCTAAAATGTTTTATCTATATTCAATTTCTCAATAAAATCATTGCATTTGCACAGCAATGAATTTGTCAATGCGTTTCTCACGCCGCCATTTGTATAACTTAATTGGAAATGATCCATTGCCATTCCGCTAAACTGACGGTATTTTTAATTTATTGGCGATTACTAACTTGTTATAATTGCCATGTTTGATGAATTTGGTGTCACGTATGTGGCAAACTGCCTATTACAGCTAATTTATCGTTGTAAATAAAGTCAGCCGGAATGGCAGATTTTTCTTTAGAAAACACCGTGTAGTGGTCTGTCTATCTATTTATACAACGATCTGATAGATTTACGAGATTATAAAGCTAAACGAAGAAAATAATACTATGTTTGATATACGGGGCAAAAGTGCATCTGGTCATAAACTCAGCCGAAGTAAAAATATCTAAGAAAACATTCACTTTTCATACATTATCACGTGATCAAACACAACACGCTTATTGCACTGCTTGTTCATTCTGAAAAATTGTTTATTTATTTAATTAAATCAATTCTATGACATATTTAACCAAAACAAATTGTACTATAGAATAAGATTAATACTTGCTAAAGTTGAAATATAACTTTTTAACAAATCAATTCGATTTTTTTGTTCGATAATTCTTGTTAGAATTTCATATTTTTTCTCTGTTAAATACGAAAAAGGGTTTTTCATCATCATTCTGTATCCGTCCACCGTTGAATGAAAGCCTCTCGAATGAGTCTCCATCCTCTTCGATCCTCCGCCTTCCGCAACCAGGCTTTTTTTCTCTCAATGCAAAAATATTACGACAAACACGAGGTTATCAAGTGAGGTACTTAAATAGTTATATATATAGGGATCGGCAAAAAAGCTAACGGCTTTAAATCAAAACAACGACGAAAACCGTCAGATTTTTTTGCCGGTCCCTGTATTAAAAAATCAGTTTAGGCAGTAATTTTTAATAAGTATTGTAATTTTCAGTATGTTTTTTACACAAAAGTAATATTGCAAATTTAAAAACATGTGGCGTCTTGGAGAACTGTTAAGTTACCGTTTTGTGTGTGGGAGGAGGCGAGCTGAAAAAAGTTGTCCTGGGAAAGCGATCTATCGGTGACAGTTGCGACCCGCGACCCGCGACCTAGCACAACCCACGTGGACGCTCGCCGTCTCGCTCGCACGCCCGCTCTCTCTCGCTCTCACACACACCTTTTACCTTCTTACTGGAGTGTTACTTCTTATGGACCATTTTGCACCAGACGGGCGTGTTTTATTGAATTCAAAATCAATTTGAAAATGAGAGATTTATTCTTTTATTTTGATTATATTCATTTTGTTCTTTTGTCGTATTATAATAATATTCTATACGTATTTGAGTTATATGTTAGTCAGTGAAATGATAAACTAGTATTAAATTTATTAGGTAATAACCATTCGTTGCACACACATTTCAAACATTTGTTTTACATAAATATTTTCAATCCTTTTTTCACTTATATTTATAACTTATTTCTGTCGATAAAACGCATTCTGTCAAAATAAATACAAAATGTGATATACATTTAAATAAAAAAAATAGAAATTTAGTTGTTATTTGCGATGCTCAAAAATATATTAATAATCAATAAAACGGGGCTCTCTTGTGTGACGTTCCTGTTATATCATGTTTATAGATGAAATGAAATTTTATTTTACAAAAAAAAAAAAATGAGATGTTATGATATGGGTATGTTTATTTTGTAATCAATTTCTCTTGCTACCTTGTAAGTTTTTTACTTTGTTAACCATAAACACATCATTTTCTAACGTTGTTTATTATTGAATACGTGTTGGTCTAAAATGCAAACACAAGATTCATTGTAAACATTGAAATTTATTGCACTCTCTGCTTTGAATAAATCTTTTGAAAACTTTCAAGAAATAACTTATCGTTACATTAGTGTTGTTTTTTGCAATAATTTAGTACAAAGTACGAGTTGTCCACTTGCTTTTAATATACTTTATATCCGCTTGAGAAGTCTCTTTGATCTGCGACACATGCGACATGCATTAGTGGACCACACAGCGGGACAACTCAGGCCGAGGCGCAGCACGGTAACACAACTTATGATCCTTACTATAAATACGATTGTTATAAGGTTCACAGTAATTAAAAAATAAATTTAAAACAAAAGTATTTTTTTTATATCTATTATGACTGAATGCTTTTAAACTTTCGAGGCAGACAATTTTGACTTAAACAAATTCTACTATCAGTTCTATATATTATACATGCATTCGTTCATTTATGTGTATGTACAGTTTAAATATTTTTTGTTTATTCATAGCTTCTAACACTTAACAATAGTATTACATATGAACTTAACTAAATTATTGAATAGTTATTATTACATTTGTAATATGTGAATAATATTTAAATTATTTGAATATTTATAATCCCTTCTGAAAAAGGTATGCTTTCAATAATATGTTGGAAATTTTATTTGCACATATTTTTCATGATTGATATAAAACGATTGAATGAATAGCAAATATTTCAATAATTAATTATTATTTTTTTTAATTTTTATTAGAATATTATTTTATTATTTCAATATTCTAATCTACTTTTATAGATCATTGACTATATTACAATATTATTATTACTTAAATATACATATACTAAACATAAAATTCTTTTTTCAACGCGTCAATCCAAGCACAAAAATAACGGCAGAAGCGGGATGCGAACCGCGGACTTTGGAAACCAACTATGCCCAGGTATTCATACCGCTCGGCGAATCGCGCCATTGCTATGCCCAGACCGACCTGCGATGAAACTAGTATTTATATCATTGTTATTATCGTACGACAGATGTCGCCATAGTATATATTCAAAGTATGTATATTTTTAATTATTATTCTATCAGTATTCATTTATTCACAAGCTTAATATTATTACTTTCCGCGGTTCGCATCCCGCTTCTGCCGTTATTTTTGTGCTTGGATTGACGCGTTGAAAAAAGAATTTTATGTTTAGTATATGTATATTTAAGTAATAATATTTCAATAGTTCAATTATCCTTTTCCAATTCGAGATATCTTCGTGATTAGAACCTAGAATGACCAGATTTTTATAAAAAAAAATAATCAAAAATTTATAATTATTACAATAAAGTGTGTTCTCTATAAATATGTACTTTTTGTGATGTAAATACAATGATGCTTATAATTTTTGTTTTTTGTTTCAGGTAAGAAATAACATTACGGAGAAAAATGCCGGCTTTAACAATTATGTTGATAAACACCCAGATTATTCTCATAGATCCATAAACTGGGGTGAGTTTATAATATCTTTAGTTCTTAAGTCTTCTTCTTAAGTCGGGACATTTGTTGTTACGAGAATTTATCAATAACTTCGAGAATGTTAAGGAATACTTACATTCGCGAGGATGCTGCAGGTGCTCCGCGTAATGCTTGGTTGGATATTCAAAATATGATCGAGGTGTTATAAATTTTAAACATATCAGACGATATTGAGATGAAAGTTAGAGAAGAGTATTCTAATTATCATTTTATTTTAAGAAGTACATAAAATAACAATAAATGAATTGATTTTTTTTATATACATTTTAGTTTCAATTTCTTTTATTCGTGCTCTCGTTATCCTAAAGTATCATTGATTATAAATAATGTATTTGACAATGATTTTCTGTGCGGAATTGACGTGGGTCCGATCAATATATTAAGTAGCTCCTTTCGGGAGTTTGTGGCGATCTAAATTGATAGTGGATATGCTTTAATATGCAAGAGATGGTCAATTATTTAGAGTTGTGCAGCAGCGCATCTGAGTGCAGAGCGTCCTCCCTCGTGCCTCAGTGCGCAGTCTCCTACAGCTGGACCCCCGCCAGCGCCGAACAATCCGATCTATAATAAAAACCCGGAGCGCAACTCTTCGGCAGAACTGCTTATTACGTCTCAATGAGCCGCTTCCATTACTTCGCCGAGGCAACAAATACACAACTGAAAATAGTCACCGAACAAAACTCCTATCATATTGCTGGCGAATGCAGACCCTTCCCCTACATTACTTTCAGTGGCATTTTCAAATGCAGTTTTCCCTGCTATTACGTAGTTTATTGTAGAAATTAGTGACTCTCTACCGGTGCTCTGCGAGGGTTTTCCAAGTGTTCTGAAAAGCAAAGAGTTGTTCCCATTTTTTTTGTCTTCGAGACATCGTTTGCTTTTTTTAAGGTATTAAATTATTTCTATGATGATTTTTGTGATACGCGATCTCACTTAATAAATCACTAGTGCTTTGTGACTGCAAATAGTTTAAAAATCACCGGTCTAGAGTTTAGACTTATGAGGTTATTGTCACAGCATTATTTTCTTGTATGAGAATCTAATAAAATATGTGTTGTTGAACACAGATTCAAAAACTAAATTTGTTTTTTAAATATAATATTACCTTTGCAAAAAATATTATCCGTCCCTAATTGAAAATGACTTAACACTTTTGGGATCATTATCGGTGACATTAGGAATAATTTGAAACATTTAATATTGTTTTAAATCTACTAAATGTATATTTCGTTATCCTTTGGTCTACCGAACGTAAAAAGTATAACGATTTAAAAAAAATTGTTATAACTATGAGTATCGAATAATTATCCACCAATATTTCTTACAAGTTGCATACCCGTACAATAAAGTCTTGAACAAGTCCGTATTAAATCGATGTTTTTTGCGTACAAATGCAAGTTTAATGGCTCCCGGTGTGCCTTTTCGCGCATTAAGACCCAAGCTATTAAAACTGTCTCAAGTGTTAATTGCCGAATTTTTTGGTTTGCCGTTTTACGAGAGTCTTGCGTATTCATTAGGGCCGGACGGAACATAATAACACTATTACACGGCGGCACCGTAAAACACTCCCGGTGGAATGCCCGCTCACTAAAGCTCGTCAACCAGCCGTTCCCAAATCGACCGAGTCCATTCAAACATTATATTATTTTTGCCAATGTTTTTGTCCGATTTTTTTTTATTCGAATACAATGCTTTTCTTTCTAATAAAAGACAATTCCTTTATAAATAAATATGTTGTAATTTTTTGTAAATTCTGATTTGAGATCTGTTGGTAATATTTTAAAAGGTTGAAATGATCGTAATAATAGCTATTAAAAAAGCCGATACACGTAAGATGAAAATATAAATGTTGAATACGAGTAGTTATAAATATATATTTTTTTCATTGATATTGATAGATTATTTAACAATGTGACATTCATATCTATCATATTATATTTCAAGCTCATTAACTTTATGTATTTGAACCGGTTATGAATTATTTTCATTGTTATTTTAAGGTAGTTTTCCTTGGTGCTTGATTTTCTTTGTATTTATTTTCACGTAGTTGCGTTATTGTAGAATTCAAATTGTTTGTATAATTTTTCTAAAATTGTTTAAACATTATCAGTTTTGGGTTAAAAATACAGTCGATTCCGCTTAATTGGGATACACCGGGACTTGCTCATTTTGTCCCAATTAAGCGTCTGTCCCAATTAAGTGAATTTTTTTTTTAAATTCATTTATTTGGTTTTGCTAACGAATAATAACTTATTCAATGCCAAAATAAGTCAAGTGTAGTCTGTCTTTTGTTTTTGTAACATTTCACTTCTACAAAATCAGCACAGATATTCAGTGCGGATGTAGGGCTCCCTTCATTTCCTTCCTGCATAAAATAACGCTGTAACACGGCCATACATTTTTCGCCTCCTGGTTAGTCACATGCACAGGTGACTTATCATCATCATCGTCATCTTCGTCTAATTTTTCATATTTTGATTTAATACCTTCTACAATTGAATCCGCAGTCTTCATTATCATCATAACATGGTAAATTGTTATCTATTCTTGAAAATTCTTCATAGTTAATAATATGAACTTGCAACATATCCTAATTTTCTTCATTGCTTAAAATTTACTGTCCCAATTAAGCGGAATGTTGTCCCAATTAAACATATAAATTTACTATTGGTTTCTTGGTTTGGTTTCTGTTCTCCGAGATTTGTCCCAAATAGCGGCTGGCCCAATTAAGCGGTGACCCAATTAAGCGGAATCGACTGTATATACATAAATATATTTTAATTTATTTCTTTTATTTTTCACTCTAACAAATAAAATGGTTTTATAATTGTGCTAAAAGCAAGTCTACTTCAATACCACCATGATATCAAATCGGCGATGTCTATCGGGGGAGCCTATCCGTTACGGTTGCCACACTCGTGTACGAGATGTGTTTTTTTTAATTAAACACCGGCAGGTATCTCGCCGAGCATCGTAATGAGTGAGATGACTAGGAAAGCTGTTATTAGTCTTATTAATTAATGAGAAAATAAACAATGGGTTCGTAGACTCGCGCGTTTGCTCTCCTTGAGGTTTTTATTGCACGATCACCGACTAACTGTTCAAGTCTCGGCTGCTTGCCATCGTTAGTATTGTCTGGCTAAGTAAGGACCTGGATTGTAGCGAACGTATTTAAACAATGCAAAACGAATATAAAACATTTTTCGAGAGATGAATTAGCAACAAGGATGTTGATTAATAACAGATGCATATCAATAAAATTGGTATTACTCCTACATTATAATAACATATAAACAGTTCATGATGAACATCTTACGCTTAACGAATAAGATTCTTATCACCTTTTTTGCTAGGCAGCATGGGATTGTTGTTGACTTTTTTATTTTACAGACATAGTAATCTGTCCTAATAAATATCAAGTATTTGTATTAAAGACACCAGGTAGGATACATAGGTTGCATTCGGTGAGGCTCCGGGAGGCCTTCTTGACATGGGACGAGGCAGAGAGCGTGGCAGTTAACTTTATAGCGGTGGTTTGTAGCGACCATATGCTTAAACATGGAAACGAATTTTAATGGAGACGGATAGAGGAAAAATTGCTTTGAAATTCAACATTCTGAAATAACAACGTGTTCTAGGTACATATCTGTTTATTTAATTACGAGTTATTGATATTATTTTTTGCTGAAACTAATAAAAAAGGTTTAATTACTTGTATATGTATGATTTTTAATACGAGTATAAATGTGATTTAAAAAAAAATATAAAAAATATATAGTTTTAATACGTTGTTAGATGTAAGCAGGTGAAATTGAACAGTTATAAAGAAATATATACAAGTGAGATATTGAAATATTCGTATACAGTTATAAAAAAAAAACAAGTGATTTTCATTTTTAAGCATTCTTTTGTTTCACCTGTAATAATGGAAATACTTGCTGTAAAAATATGCAGAATTGCCAAATTTCTAATTATTTAGTTATTCGATTCAGGAGACTAGAGGTTCATACCTTAAGAGTGTTTTTACAATATTCTCCTACCATAGGAGGTCGTGTATTTTCATTGATATTCAGCAAAAGCGTAACATACTACGAATATCATTATGTCCACACCGTCGTTGTTCTACATTTTAGCTACAGGTATCAAGTGACTAACATCCAAATGGTTTCGGAAAAAACACCTTTCTTATCAAAACTATAAAGTTCATTTATTACTGTACTCACAAATACTCCGTAAAATATCCATGGAACAAACTGGGACAAACCGATAAAACGTTATATTTACTTAAAAGGGCCTTTTCTTAGACACGGACAGAGTTGAGCAAAAATGCGAAAATAATGCACTAACATGAAAACAAATTGTTACGCGGTTTGAATGTTTAGCTATGCAGAATTAAACGATGTTTACTAATTATTTAATAATTGTTAAAATTAGATTTATAATGGATGAAATTATGTATGAATTGCGAGTACTTTTCTGTAAAATTGAATTTTGTGGCGTACGATAGTGTACTCGGAGGAGGCATCAGTATTATAATGGTTTAACTTCTCCGTGTGTCCGCGAGTGTGAGAATTGACCCACTAAGTGCGGCTCCGTAATTGCACAACCGCCGGGGAAGTCGTTCCTCGGCTCTCGGCGGACCTTCCCGCAGCGAGGCAGATGCTGGGAAAACAGTGAGGGAATCGACAATAAACTTTATCAATGGAGCGTTGTCCGATGCGACGTCCAAATATCATTTTGAAAATCAATTAACGCAGGACGTAGTTCTTCATTGATTACTATTTTACGATATTCGTAGCTACTTGCAGTAATATTTTTTAAATATTCCGATTTATTTCGTTTTGATAATATAAAATATGATTGTTCTTTATTATTTCCAAGGCATTTATTATGACAAAAACTAGGGATTCTGTGGTTATATAAATAACTTTTGGTTTTTATTTAGTGTACTATGTAAACCATTTGAATTCTTAACTAATCTTTGTTTAATGATATATTAATCGTCTTATAACACTCTCTTAAGTATTAGTTATTGTCACTTTTCATTTGTCTGAGCGTGGCCTGTGAATGTACTCGTATATCTCAAACCTAACACTACTTTTCATACTTTTTATGCATAATATAAAATAAAAACTTTTTAATGTTATCTTCATAAGTGATTGTCCCATTTCGTCCAATCAGATAATTCGCCCGCTCCAGTTTTTCAAAATGAAATGTGTTGTCTGACCACGCGGGCTTTGCTGTCTTATCAGCCGCCCGGAGGAAATGACTTTAGAGATATGGAAATTAGCGAATTATTCAGTCGACGAAACTTCGAGCAAAGCAGCAAATTCCAACCGACCCACCGGTTTGTTTCGGCGACTTATTTATGACGATAGTTAGAGCGAATTATCCAGTTCAGTATCAAATCAGATTCGTGATGCCTAAAAGGAATCGCAATTCTTGACCTTATCCATCACCTCTTGACCTGGCCGGCAGATAATCACTCTCCGTGTTGTGCCTATTACACATCTGTGCAGATGCAGCATTAGCCAGAACGAGCTGTATCGTATGAATTATGCACAATACACGGAGAGAGGGACCATAAGTTTGAAAAAATAACTAAGATTTGTCTTTTGATGCTGATGGAAGGACCATCAGTCAGTTGAATAAATCAGGATTTGTGTTAGAAGCAGCCCTATCTATTATTCTGTTATAATAACGGTATTTGTCATATTTTATGCTGTGAAAGATTTCTTTAACGTCATTAGTGATACGACTAGTAAGATTAATTGTATAAATTATAATTTCTTTACATCCCTTTTCCTAGACTTTTTGTAATGCTATATTAATCTTGTTTAGAGATTATATAGCTTAACGCACTTTACGCCGTCTTACTTGTTTTATAACCATTAAATCTTTGCATTATAAAATAATTATCGCAACCCACACCAGAATAAACATTGTAACAGTTTTGATTAATTAAGCATAACATTCCGGATTATAATCTAAATTTACTCGTAGAAACATGCTCGCAGTAAGTAGCCTACTCCTGGTAAACTCGGCGAATTATTTGATTTACTTTCTCCATACCACCCCTAGCCTATTTATATTTTCTTCATTTATGCTTTATAGGTAGCACTTGGTAATACGTCAGAGTTGTTATCGAAAGGGCAATTTGAAAATGGCGTGTAAGCTTGAGAACTGGATTTTCAATGCACCCACCGATAATGCTTTAGTTTTTCTCTCTTGAAGTTTGTAGACCGATGTGAGATGACGATAAAACCAACGACAAAATGTTCTCACTATTAATAATATGCAGATTTTGCAAGGCGGCGTACTACTTAAGAACTCGAAAATAGATATATGCATTACGTTTCACATGAGTAGGTAATAGAAAAATACACGTTTTATTAAAAAAAAACATAGATATGATGAAATCCAACTCTCAGTTAATTCTTCTTCGTAGTGTCAATCCGGTGGATTGGTTTGCAGCAACTGAATCTTGCATCTCGATCTCCATTCCTCTCGGTCTTCCGCAACCCTTTTCAGCTCAGCATAAGCACTACAATTCATGTCCTCGAATACCTGCTGCAAATACTCCCGTCTAGGGCGTCCTCTACAGTTTCTACCCTCAACCATCCCCTCCACAATATCGTGAAGAAGACCATCATGGCGCATGATGTGACCAATCCATCGGGCTCGCCTCTCTGAGATGGTTCTTATTAGGTGCCTATCTTCCTTGATTATCCTGAGAACCTCATTGTTCGTGACGTAGTCTCTCCAGGAAATTCCGAGAATTCTTCTGTACGACCACATCTCAAAGGCCTCTAGTCTTTTTTATCACTTTCAGATAAGCACCATGTCTCACAGCCGTACATTAAGATGCTCCAAATAAATGTTTTGGCAAGCTGCTTGCGGAGCCTTAAAGTAATATTCTTTGACTCAAGAATTTTTGCTTTTTTATTGAAAGCTAGCCTTGCTTGACGTATGCGACTGTTGACTTCTCTTTTTGTTCTGCCATCCAAGGTGATCGTACTTCCAAGGTATACAACATCTTTTGCATCACTAATATTAACTCTTAAATTGGTAATAACTGGTGATAAAACTACCACTTTAAATCTCAAGAAAGGTACTGTCGGTGAAGGGTCTTCCTGCAGTGCTTTGTTGCCCTGTACTTGAGCAGCCCTGGCATAATGTAATTGCGCGTTATAGTAACTGGTAACCCGTAGTGCCGTGCCGTCCCACCGATAGATTTACAACTATAAGGTAACAGTAACCATTTCATATTAAACGGTACTATCTGCGAGTGCGCGCAACTATTATATCTGCGCTGGTCGAAAGGTATCATCAACCTTTCCTCATAAGTGTGTCACGTATAAATGCAGTCAATTCAGCCATTACTATGAATCTTTGGTCCAGGATCCTCCTCGCCCTTGTATTGTACATTATTATTAACTTTACAGAGACCTGCAGACCGTCTCACACCTAAGATCCTTCTCCATGTGCCCAACAAGCTGCACACTTCAAGACCTAATGCTAGGCAACACACGGGCTATCGATGTTGCCAGATACTGGGCAGAAATAAGTTTACGTCGCTGACACGATGAAGAAGAAAGAAGTATAAAATATCGTGCTTTAGTATGAAAAGCTGATTTGGAGATGAATCTTGAGTACATGTCACCTAATTCTCACCCTGAAACAATAATCTAACATTGTGTGCATCTTGCAGGCTACCACGCGCAACATTTTTTTAAAATAAAACAATAAAAAACTTCCTGAAAGCCGACCGGATGCATAAATATATTCAGGCTTCAGGTACAGATATAACGTGAGGCTAAGCATGCAATTCACATGATGCTGAGGTGGGCGGGCGGTGTGACTAGAGTGGACAGAGTTCGAAATTGAGCATATTCGGGGTTCATTTCGGGTGGACCCCATACCTGAAAAGATAAGGGAAAATCGCCTAAAATGGTATGGGCATGTGACACAGAGATGAGAACCACATGGTGAAGAGAGCCCTCAACATACCAACGCTAAGAAGAAGACCTGGAATACCACAGGCAACCTGGACTGCAACTGTAAACAAGGATCTGAAAACTCTGGGTTTGACCGAGAATGCAACGCAGGACAGACAGACAGACATGGCGAATGTGCAAAAGGAGAGCCGACCCCAGATGATGGGAAATGGCTAGGCTAAATAAGAAGAAGGCATGCAAGACACACATAAGAAAAATCCTTATGTGTAAACCTGTTTGCTTTTTATATCATTTCATCAGTTCTTCTTTATATTATTCTTTGAATCAGTCTGCATTAAGCACAACAACAAAAAAAAACAACGATTCCTTGATCAGTTTGCGACCGCTGCTAAGACACAACGTTATTTATTTTTTTACTTTCGTAGTGGAAAATATTATCATTGTGTTGTTAACGTTCGTTTTTAAACCTGTGGTTAAATTCATTATTGTTACCTGTAATCAGCGATCATGGGCAGATGTACCGTTGCGGCGTCTGTCGCGGTTTTGGTTTGGAAAACCCAGGTTTATCTTTTGTGAAAACGGTTTTATTGCTTATTATATAGTTAACGCACCATGTATAAACCATATCGCTTCTATAGAATTACAGATATAATTAAGATTATATGTCGAATTTTAAAATACATATATTCTGCAATTTTTCAGTTAAAATAGACTAGATATTAATATTTTCATTTCTTGTCTATTATTATTTTTCGAAATATATTAAATTGATTTTATTGGTTAACGGTTGTTTAGTTGGTATTTAAATATATTATATACAAGCAAAGTCTCTTGGAAATAAATTTACAAACATGCCGGTGCAATATTTATGAAATTAATGCATTAAAAATATTTTATAAAAACTCCCATATTCAGAGAAAAAAAAATTTTTTTAAGCAGTTAAGGATTCTTAAGTTGAATAGATGTACATAAAATAACACATTTGTTATAAAAAATATATATTATATTTCACGTTTATTATACTGGTGTTATCACATCAATTATGTAAATCTCATGAAAGCATCTAAATAAATAAATATTTACACAATTTTCTCATTAAAATTCATGGATTAAGTCATAAACCTATTATTACCTAATAATAAATATATTTTAATTTCTCTAATCTAGAATTCTTCTTCTTCTTCGTGTCAGCGACGTCAAATTATTTTTTCCCAATATCTGGCAATATCGATAGCTCGTGTGTTGCCCAGCATTAGGTCATGAGATGTGCAACTTGTTGGGCACATGGAGCAGCTTCTTAGGTGTGAGGCGGTCTGCAGATCTCCGCAGTCGCACAATAGTCTCTCCCTGCCGAAGCATTCCCCACCGCTCGAGGTTGTCCTTTGTTCTACCAACTCCGGTTCTTAATCTGTTCAGGGATTTCCAGGTCCGCCAGTCAAGGCTCTTGCCAGTTGGGAGGCCTTCCTTTGGAGTAATGAAATCCTCTGTTGCGATTTGTTGCCAGAGTTGGAGTCTCTCATTTTCAGGGCCGGATGTGAGAGGTTGTGTGGATTTCAGAAAGCTGCTTCGAGACTTCAATCTTGGTGTTGGGGGTATCTGATTATACAAGCAGTTTGACGGTTGGTTGATTGCCTTACGCATTTCTTCGGCGCATATGACTTTGCGTCTTATGTTTGGCGGTGCGGGGTGCCAAGGGGTATAGTTTAGATCTGGAATGTATAGGGGTTATGCTATAATATTTTAAATACGTTGATTTCATACATAAAATGTAACCAAACATGTTTTTAATTTATTTCTTTGTAATTTTCCTACACCCAACAATACATTATATATCATCACAATAAATATATAATAGAGATTATTGTTATAAATAATAGATATGTTGTTACTTGTTATGTAATCTGCTTATTAATCACTCGACTGGTTTCTAACAAATATAATTTACTTGTACTTCAAATTAAAAACATTTTAATTATAATTCTTTTATTTTAGCGGCTCATATAATCAAGATCCTATATATTTTTATATCATACACTTATATACACGTACAAGTAAAGTTGTCTTATAGTTAATGGCATTGGTAACATAGATTCTGTTTATTCATTGCAAGCTGCAGATATTTAAGGCTACCAGAGCTGTCATGTAGATCTGGATATCTGCGGGCGCAAGGACATCACCCTCATAGCCTTCGCTATCGATACTAAAGCCATACTAACACCGCCATAGCTCGCCCTTATATTCGAGCAAATATCAAATCGAACAGCATCCAAAATCTTATAGAACTGCAGCTTTATAGAGATTTTTGTCTAGCTTTAAGAAAAGAAAGGTCTGCAAAAAACTAATGTACTTCTCTCTGAAAGCGTTTTTTTGTTGCTTTAAAGTTTTGTGAATGTAGAATAGGAGTTAAATAGCGACAATTCCTTGAAAAATAATCGCATGTGGCTAAGGAGTTGCGGACTTCAGGTGACTAACCTAACTCTATCCATGCACTAGTATTAAAATATAAATAAAAAAGGGATGTTTTTAACGTTACGCTGTTTATATCCTATTAGCTTCCTATTAAATATGATTATTTAAAAATAATGATGAATAGTTTGTTGTTTATAATTTTTTGCATCAAAGTAGTTACTTTTATTATCATGTTTCCTTAGGGTATTTATTATGCGTATTCTTATAACTAATATTTTTTGTTCAACCCCGGCAGCTTCGTCGTAATTTCCTTGCATATTATATCGACAGTTATTTCGTTCTATGATTCTTTATAATATTATGTATTTAAAATAAAACGTATTATATACTTTGCATTGTAATATTGAAATAAGATTCGTATAATACACGTAGTGTACATTTTTTTAAACTTTATCTGTTTTGTATGTTTAATAAAAAATAAAAATAGCGTGATATTGTTATTCGTTAAGGAGATGTACTTATGTATTTACATTTAGGAAGGGGTTTAGGTCTGTGGGGTTAGTTTTTTTGTGAATTCTATCCGCATAAAGTCACGTAGCATTTTTATTCATGCTTTGGAAACTGGGAACAACAGCAGACTGCCGCTAAGACACATCTGATCGCTTCATGGAAAAATACTAGACACCAAATACTCGTATCTGTACGGTCAACAAAAAACGTGATACAATATTTTTGTTTTGATATCGAATGGCTCGCGTCGTTTCGTATTATCTGCGCTGAGCTTGCACCCTGCTATTGGTACCGAGACTGGGTGGGCCTGCCACACTGCCATTAGGAGTGACTGGCGATGAATAACACTAGAACTGCCATACTGGCAGTGACAGTGGCACTCTTACATTGACGTACCGCCTGTGAGCACAATATCAGTTTACTGTTACTTCCTGCGACATTATCGCTGAACGCTAATCGTTTGACTACTGCTATGTGGCTACAAGCTGCAACATAACTAAGTGCGACTTGCGTGTGTAAGAAATCGGGATTTGAAAATTATGAAATGTATGTAAAAAAACGGTTTTATTGTGAATTTATGTATCATTTCGTAGCTCACTTTAATTTTCATGGGTGTTGGCATACGAAATATTGTAAAAAAAATGCCTACTTCACTTTTTTTATATTATTTGTCACCATATTTCAAGTTCCAATTAAGGTGAACGAAAGCGTAAATAGTGCAGCGCAGGGTTTTTTTTTTGTTGAAAAATCGACCATTTTCAAATATATTTTTTTAACTTTTAGTGTTGCTATTTAAACTCATTATTATTTAGGTGCCTTTTTCTTTGGACAGCATTCCGATCCGTGGGTGATCGATGCTAAGTCTAAAGTAAATAATAAAAATATATCGTTGAAAATATACTTAAATATTGCTGGTCGTTAACCTCTCCTCCCCGGTGATGTCTATCGACTACACATTGCTTGTAATAACTTAAATATCTCTGTAAATATAATACACACAGGGTTCGGATTTTAGGTATTCCTCCTTAATACATTTACGTATTGAAAAAAATAATATTTATAATAATAGGCACTCATTGGGAGCAGGAAATATTTTTCTAAAATCCGGAATAAATTCACCACTACAATCAAGACGCGTCAACTGTCATGTATTCATTCGACCTGTCGGAAGCGTGTGCAAAAATAAAATTAAAAAATACTCAGATGCGTCGGCATCTATACTCCTCACTCTCGCTGACGTACTAATATGAGTGAGCGAGACGGGAAACCTCAGTTGGTCGGCTAGTTCGAAATGATATCGATGCGCGTCGGCTCATCGATATGTCGACAGGCTAAATAGTGTTAGTAGCTCTCGGAAGTTCACGCGCCAAGGTGCGTCTGGCCGTTTGAGGTCTTCGTCTGATGTTTTTCATGTTTTTAGCTATTAAATGTCAATTATTACTGCTTATTGACATCAACTTTTATAAAATTAAGCGATATCTTTGAATATTTAAATTTTTTCGAATTTCTACTCATTTTATTCACTTTAAATCAGAATGTGTACCGAGTACACACCATTGGAACGCGCGGAAGTTTTTAACATAGTAAGGCGAGGGTTAACAAGACCACAATAATATGTAGGCACATAGATAAGTTTTAAAGATATATATTATATTTTGCATTGTTGATCCCAGGCGTCTCGAATGACGCGTCTCTGCCGACTGAGTTGTGTGTAATACGAAGCATTAATGTGACATTTAATATTTGCAATTTTTTACATTTAAAAAATCTTACACGTGTAAATTATAAAGAAATTCTATCGTATTTTTCATTACTTATTTACTTTAATGAAAAATTATATATAGATAAGATTAATCATTAAAAGAGTGTAAATAAGAGTAAAATAATGTATGTGAAAAGGGATTATAACATAAATTTATTTTCTATATTATTCTACTGTAGGAAAATAGCTGATCATTCCTTCATCTTCGAATGCTTCGATCCTTGAATGCTTTCATTTTTCCCCGTGCTCGTAGTCATCCATTACTTTTTATTCCAAATGTTACCTATGGAGTTTCAAATACATACTCAATTAAATTTAACTGCTTTGATACATCTAAATGGGCTACCAACACACCTCGATATTTTTTTACATCCTTTTCCTCTTTTATTGATGGCATTGATTTCCTGGATCTTTGACCACTGTTTTTTCTTCTTTATATCATATATTTATTGACAAATTTGCTGATTTTATTTAATCTTGCAGTGGGTTAATTTTTCTGTCTTTTTTATATTTCATTTGACGTGTATTTTCCTCTATTTTTTTGAGATTTAAAAAAAAATATATATTGGAAAATTTGCTTTGTGAACAAAATATTTAAAAAAATATTGCCACTTATACTTAACTGTGTATAGTATTTTTTTACACGGATTTGCAACACCACTCAGGATGCATATTTAATGTAATTTCGAATTTAAAGTAATTTCAACTAAAAATTGATGAAATTTATTTAAATATAGTAAAGCTTGCATTGTATACTAAATATAATGAAAAAATCAAGTCCTATTTTAAATAAAGTTGCAAAGATTTTCCAGGTCTTCAGTGCGCCATTGTGTAAAGTCGACGTAAACTTTGAAAGCTTTATTTCTCTTCGTAATAATAATTTATGTACTAGAAACGTAAGTCACTTTATATAATAATTAATGGTCCTTTGTTTCGTAATTTTCTCTTAAAGTTAAACAAATAATATGTATTTATAAAGTCCTTAATTATTATTGTTTTCAGAAACAAGGAATAATTAAATGTTATATTAATGTCATTGCGGTGTTTTGCAAATACAAAAGGATTGAATTCAAATGGGAATCCGAAACCGGTAACGTATTTCTTAGAAATTCTTACATGGACGGCGGTTTTTCTTTGTTATATGAGTATATTTAATGCATATCTTTGATGCATTTTAATTTGTTGTCCGATTATTTGGTAAATTGGGTTGAAATGAAATGTGAGCAACGTGTAAAAATAATGAGTTTCTTTATCTATGCAACATAACAAACTACAAGTAAAATTCAATGCATTACTGTTATATGAATAAATTGTAGCGCTTATGCTGAGCTGAAAAGGGTTGCGGAGGACCGAGAGGAATGGAGATCGAGATGCAAGATTCTGTTGCTGCAAACCAATCCAACGGATTGATACTACGAAGAAGAAGAATAAATAGTAAACTAATACATTTTATGCAGATTTTTTCTCTGACCTTTTTATTGATTGTTTATGATTGTTAAGATATACTAATCATATTTTCACTGGTTAGGCAGTTAACGTGAACTACTTTTTTCTTCTCCTATTATACCAGTAACCTAAAACTTATGGAATTTTTCTATGGATAATATTTGAACAGGATAAAAATCAGTCTTGCCAGCTAGAAATATTATTTCATAACTATTGTCAGGCTTTATTAGATATTTTTTTTGATGTTTGATATCGCGGGATATTTGTCATAGCGATGCTTCAAACGCTTTCAGATGCTATACGGTTTGTTTTTTCTACATTTCGACTACGATAACATATTTATTTTATTGTACTTATTATATATTAATAACAATTAATTTTATAATAGTAAATACTACTTTTAAATATTGATAACTATTTTTGACGGGCGCCGTTATGTTTGTGAACATTTTGTTGCTCTTTGAAAAGTTTCTGAAACGTGGAAAACTCAAATGAAAAAAAAAGCGCTTTGATATTTTTTTAAAATGAAATGTTTTTCGTTTTCATCTCTCGCAGCCATCTAGTCGCTAAACTTTGTTTGTGTTTTCTTTTTATGCAAGTTTTTCGGGCGCTCATTAATTCTTCGGGCAGAACAATAGATGGCGCTTCTTGCCAAAAAGACCCAATTTTTAATTTTCCTTCAGTGCCTGAGCCGCGAGGACCGGACTTGTGCCGGCGGTGGAAGCGCGTGAAGCGATAAATCCACATGATTTACGGCGGAGGATTTTTGCCAAGTCAGGGAGGATTGTAATGAATTGAAAAATTGATTTTTTCCTATTTGTGTAGCGGCCCGCAGTAGGGGATCCGCCATACACAACCGGGGGGAGGGAGATTATAATACCCAATACAAACGGTACAATAAGCCGTTTTGAATTGGCAACGCATTTGTATTGTCAAAAAAAAAGATTCTCAATAATAATGTCGCGCAAAATAATAGATAAATAACACGACTTTTATAATTGCGTGTGTGCACTAGAAATCGTACGCTTCGTAGATATTCCGAAGAAAAAAAAACATCTGCATTCGTATCAAATGAAATTAATTGTGTTATTTGACATCGATTAAATTTCATTACGCAGAAACGTAACGTTAAAATGCAGTTGGCAATAAAGGGAGAAACACATATGTGCGTTATTTCTTTTAATTGATAATTATCTGGTTGCAATTAAATGATAAATATAATTTTAAAATGAATATATATATTTAATAAATACGAGTATGTATTTCGTTTTTAAACTTTTTTTATACAACGAAAAAAATATTAAAAAACGTAATATGTTAGTTTTAATAAAAAAATAATCATTTCAGTTATTCAGAACAATAAAATATTATTTTTTTTTGTCAATAATTTAATGAAGTACACGTGACCCAAACTTAACCTAATGTAACCTAACCTAATAAAATAATTGTATCGGTGTAGGTATTTCAAAATAAAATATTATTTTTATATCGGCCATTTTATGAAGTATACGCAATTAGAAAAGAGAAAGTATAAGAAATGTTATATCTTCATAATAAATGTTTTATTTTTTACTGCAATGTTAACACACTCGTATAATGTATTGTTTTAGAACGCATTTTATAGAATACGATCTCATTAAAATAAATCAATTAGTGTTTCTATAACATCTCTATTAATATTAGCTTAGCCCATGTGAAGGAGGACCAGTTGAATCAGCTGCGGTATTTGTTAAATGCCGGTTTTCTTCATTGATTTTACCACGCGAACTTCACACTCGAGGCGTTCATATAAAGCATCCAATTAAGTGTAATACAATAATAATTACTACCTCTAATTGAATTAATGGGTGTGCCGACACATCGCATAATCCCGTTATATATATTTTAATTAATAAAAATTCTACACAATGTATAGCGACATTTTATTATCAATGTTAATGAAGAAAATTAATTGCATTATCATTGCATTTTCTATTATCACCACTCTTAAGGCGCGCCCGCACACTTAAAACGCTAGATTCCGGGATGAAATGCAACTTTTGACAATATTTTGTATACGTCTACTAAAAACATCTCTGTTTTCTTTATATCTACTTCATCTTCCTTATATTATCTCCATTGCCTCATTGCTGAGATATAATGTTCATATCTTGACTCGAATCGCGTCTACTGCCAGAGTTGTGTTGTTTAGTCACTTTCATTAAACAACGTCAGCGGTCCAATGCCAAAGTAATAATCACTCGAACTCGCGAAATCGTAACGACCATCGAAAGTAACAACGTTTCCAACTCAGTACTTTACTAACTAAAGTAAGTTTCTTACTAACGGTAGTATGCTGAGGAAGCAAGCTGACTAACGGATTCTCAAATAATCGTTTCAACCTAGTGAAATTATAAGCGAACAATTTCTCCTGTGTGGTGTTGTGTGTCAGTATTAAATATACTAACAATTATATTGATGGTTGGTATTCATTAATCTATTATTAAGCGTATACATATATATAAGACCTTTTATTTAATTAAATAATTATTTTAGCCTTCCACTATAATACAATGAATTTTTAACGAATATGGATATGGACTGGTGTTTCATTAAATATTTTAAATATTAAAATACTTTTATTGGTATTTTACTAATTGTTTTGTTACCAAAATTAATTACTAATTGAAATTTTTTCAAATTAATTCCTCAGTTATTTCAAATTAAGATTTATTAAATTGTCAATCAAAACCCAAAAATAGTATAATGTGTTTGTTGTTACTGTATCGTTTATTAAATGTTTTATTTACGTAATATAATTGGACACGGTTCCCTAAGTAATAATTAATTTTAGGCGCGATGCTGATGCCGCCGCGATATTATTATCGGAGTTTTCGGCTTTCAGCAGTTGTTAATTAAGCTGAATGTCTTCGACATATTTGCTGCCACACAAAATTTGTATGGAAATCTGTCAGTTTAGGGTTTCAGTGTTTTGATAGTCGGATAATATGAAATTACTGGAAGATATAATGATGTTATGTATTAATAATTGTTTGAGAAGATATTCACATTATAGCCAGTCGTTTTCTCTTTTGTGCGGTTGTGATGTAATTACTTATATATGTATTATAATTAAGCAATGTATGTTAAGTTCATAATGTTTCTGATACAATACATAACTTCAGTAAATTTTAATTTAAAAATTAAACAACATGTTGAATATATTATTACATATTCGCTACGGCAACCTTTTTGGGTGACGGATACCTCACTCGAAAGTGGTAGAGATATGTCGTGGAATAGCCTCAAGGACTACTCACTAATGCATGTTGTAGTTTTACGTTAAATTTCCGTATTATCTTTAATTTTAAATATACATATAAGAGTTTCCTCCGTATTTTGGCTATTTTTTGACGATTTTTAAGATTGTATTGTAGTTGAACATTTTATTGCATTGTTTGTATCTCGTGTGTAAGAGATGGTAGTTAATTAATGTTTGTTTGTCTTTAGGGTGGGCCCGTGCGAGCTGCAGTTGGGGGACTCATGGGGGGGCGGCCCGGGCAAGATGAGCGTCGCGGCGCCCGTCAAAAAAATCAGGAAAAAGTCCGATAACAAACCCCAATCACAAATGTAAGTAATCTTAAGCATGTTATAATACAACTAAATTACTACACTTGTATAATAAATAATTGGCGTCACTGTTCGTAAACCTTGGCGTTTGTCTTTCAGTCAGAGGTTGAATAGAGTTCAGGAAAGGTTTAAATGGATACTTTCTCAACATCAACAAAAAAAAATCTACTTCATTATATTGAAGGTTTATTTTAAAACAGATTACATAATCGTTTGTTAGGAGTATTATTATAATATAATATATAGTTTTATGATCGTTATTTTGATTATGAATTGCGTCGAGTATAGTTTGTTCATATCATCTTCATCCATCAGTATGTTTGTGCACATGGAGAACTGACGAATCTCTCATTGTAAGCGATGCCGCGGTTTCCAGCATGTGAATAAATAGTGCCCAACGTGATCCAAATTAAAACATGGTAAAAAGTATATATATTTGTTATTTCTAATGGATATCTGGAAGTTAATTCTAAAAATATATAAAACTATATGTATGCAGAAATTTATTCCGAAGTTAACAACGCGTCAGTTGGATCCCGAAACTTGAAATGCAATAACATTTACCCAACTCCGCATCAGAATAAAATTATGAAGTAATTTAATACAAAAAATATATAATTACATTAATTATCTCGCAGTAAACAATGGCAATTGAATTATAATTATTATGAAAAAAATATGATAAGACTCGCTATCTTGTGAAATATGTTCAATTGTTAGCGATCCGACATTACACATTGGCGCCTCTGCGGGGAACCGGCAAATAATATATTCTCACAACTATCGTAATTGTACAAATTGTTAATTATTTAACATTAAAATTAGGAAACCTTTATCTAAATAAGTAATATTGTTATATGTTATTCACTCTATGTGTGCGGTGTCTTGTGTGACCTTCCCCGTCACAGTTGCGGGTGTCGAACTCCGGCCGCGGCGGGAGCAAAACCGCATAAATATGAAAAGTAATTTTCCAAACTAATTGAAGTTTTTGATTTAAAAACGAAATTGCCCGAAAAATATGTGTATTCGCGTTGCGCGGCGGCGCCCATAAATTCACTCGCAGCCGTCAAACGTCGCCATTTTTATTGCTCCAAATGAAAATCACACGATCGGCCAAATCTAATGGAATGGCCTCGGATGCTTTATTTTCGCTCTCGGTACCAAGACCAATAAATAATAATAAATGGAAAATGACCACCTTAATTGGATTTTTTAGCTCCCGCATTTTTGAATGAATCAATTTATCTCCCGTTTGCCTTCTATAATGGCGTTTCGTGTATTTTTCTATCGGTCATCTGTAATGGAAATTCCGCCACCGCTTGGCTAAAATCTGACTGATGAGTATTTAAATTCAATAATCTGTGTGATTTTTATGAAAATTGAATTGAAGCAGTATTTTTGAACATAATGTATCATCCGTGCTTCGCTTTATAAATATCCTTGTCACGTTTTCAAAAAAAAAATTAAGTAAAAATAAATACTAATGAATATCAAAGAGTTAGGAAAGTTAGGTATTTTTAAAAATTATTATAGTCTTAATATTTCAAAATATTTAGTTTTCTTTCAATTTTTACGACTTTTCAAAAGGGGGTTTATTATAATCCTCACCCTATCAATCAGAAGGGAATTATACAATATTAACCAAGTACAGTTACTGTTTTAAGGCCGAAATTTATTTTGCTTCTGTAAAATATGTTTTTATACTCATAATAAGGTTTTCCCACGACAATGATATTTTCTCGTTTTTACAAATTTGTTTGCTAATATTATATTTACATATTTGATGGAAGGATTTTTGCAGAATTTATAAAAAACGTTAATAAATATTTATTATTATTGTTTTATCATTAAAATACCTAGCATCTACTAAGTAAATTTGTTATAAAGTACGACTATTATGTACGAGTACTCGTATTTATACATAACCTTTTTGTGAACTGTTTGCATTGTAGGTACACAGTCTTTGTTTAGATGGAATAAACACAGGGCTTTCTTATTATTACTTATCCTTTAAGAATTTCCTTTGGAGACATTTGTAATAATTTTATTTGCGTTGTTTCATTGTTGAGTAAACTGCCAGGCTGTCTTCATGCCTTCAGTGTGGTGACGAGGGACAGGGCAATAAAATCCTTTATTATTTGAGGGAAATAATTTAGTCCTTTAGTGTAGCGGTATTCAAACTGTACGTATGTAAAAGGAAAACTCTTTTCGAAGAAAAAATATTCTGTTTAATTATTGCATTGTTGGAACTTTATTAAAACTGCACTTGTATTAAAAAGTTTAAATTATTGTTAATTTAGCTCTAAAAAAAGATTCTTGACCTGTAACTTTTTCAATTGCGCATAATGAGAAAGAATATTTAATATTTACACTATCGGATTATTTTCTATCGGATTATTTCCTATCGGATTTATACAGTGTTCAATGAAAAATTTTCGTTTCGTAGAGCCGGAAGTTATTATTTTACTCAGAAAAGAAGAGTCTTCTCGAAATTTCGCCTGCGACGCAAACTTTGTATTTTAATTAAACTGAGCATATTACATTTGCCTAAGAAGTTGTCGTAAATTAAAGTATTTTGGGGCGTTGAATGAGTTCATGAACAACTTACTTTATTGTATTTTAAGTATTTTGAAAACATTAAAGGTATTTGGGTGCTGCTTGTCCATGGATGGTCTTCGTAGTATCAATCCGGTGGATTGGTTTGCAGCAACAGAATCTTGCATCTCGATCTCCATTCCTCTCGGTCCTCCGCAACCCTCTTCAGCTCAGCATAAGCGCTACAATTCATGTCCTCGAATAGTTGCTGCAAATACTCCCGTCTAGGGCGCCCTCGTGGATGGTAAAAAATCGAAAAACTCTGCTTTAGTGGACAGCCCTGACTTAAACAATAAGCCATGCATATTTTACCGTTCAGTATGATGGACTGCCTCCAGTGTGGTCTTACACTTTATTTCTTATCATGAGGTAGTCACTTGTGGAACAAATAAAAAATCTACTGGATTTCTATTTTATGTTAAATAGATTTGCAATGATAGTTCAATGCCTTAATAAGCCATTTTTAAAATAGTCTTCAATCAGTTTACATACTTTACCAATACTGGTGGGTAACTCTCTCATAACTCGATATGTAAGTTTTTTGTGCGTTGTTTGGTTTCACCGCATCTACAATTTTTGCAATACATTTATTAACATTCTATTATTTTTTGTAATTAATTAATAAATTGTTTGTATTTTTTTTCTAAGGTTGTAGGGTAAATGCGCACTCCTTAAGCCATACGCTTGTATACGAAATGTCAGTGCACGAAACTTTGGTCTCGTTTCTGTGAATAATAGTTCGATTCACATAAAAACGTAGCATAATAAGTGGATTTATTTGATGGCGTTTTTTTATTTCTAGAAACAAGTGCAACAATGAAAAGAAAAGGCGCGAACTGGAGAACGAGACGATCAACCAGTTGGAGGAGCTGCTGGGCGCGTGCCTGTCTGACGTGAGGCAGCCGGACAAGAACGGCATCGTGCAGGAGGCCGCCTCGCAGATCCGGCGCGTGCTGGAGAAGCGCCGCCTCGGGGGCGCCTGCTGCTCCGCGTGCCCCGCGGCCTGCGCGCGCGCGTGCCACCGCACCGCGCCCCTGCAGCACGGGGACGTGTCCTCCACGCACCCCTCCAGCCACTCCGAGGTCACCGCGCTCGTGGAGGCGCTCAAGCACTATACCAGCAGCCTCGGCTGGGTGCTGCTCGAGATCAACAGCGAGGGCGACATCGAGTGCGTCACCGAGAACATAAAGGACATCGTGCGCTGGGAGCGCGCCGAGCTGTACAAGAAGAGCATCTACAGCTACCTGCACCACGGGGACCACCACAAGCTGCAGCCCGTGCTGCGCGGCGGCTGGGCCAGCGCCGGGCCCGCAGGCCCCGGGGCCGCGCGCCGCCTGCGCGCCGTGCGCGCGCGCCTGCTGGCCAAGCCGCGCGAGGCGGAGCCCGCGCCCCGCTACGAGGACGTGCTCATCAGCGCCGGCGCGCTGCGCGAGGACGCCAGCGGCTCCGTGCTGTGCGTCATCCGGCGCGAGGAGGCGCCCGCCGAGCCCGCCGCCGAGCAACGCACCGTGCACCAGATCACCTTCAAGCTGGACCTGCACAGCAAGATCATCTGTGAGTACCGCACTCATTGATGTATCTCTATTCTCTATTTGTACAATTAGCATACTGTGAACAGTATTTCCACAATTTTTTTTTTACATAGATTGGATATACTTATTTTGTTCCACAAATTCATCTGGATGAAACCATAATTTTACATCACTGCTAATTTACAACTAAAAATATAATAAATTTTCTTTTTCTTTCATTGGGTGTTATTATAATATAAATGCACAATGGGAAATATGTGTAGTTCTTCAATAATACCTGTATTAATAACTTTAATCCTGCAATTTTTTAGGATATTTTTTTTGATGAGCAAAAACATTTTTATAAAACTTGAACTTTTTTTTTTAATTTGTATGGTTTTGTAAAATACTCATCTAAATAACTTATTCTGGCTGATGCTGTTTTGCAAATCGTAGGGTAAAAATAACAATGTTTTAGAGTACTGCTAGATGCGAGCTCCAAAAAACTTACGCTAAATGATTAATTCAATTTTCAGCGTGGGAAGGTCGGGCTCCCGGGGGCAGACCGTTGACCGGCATGGAGGGCATCCAGCTGCAGGAGCTGGTGCTGGGCGAGGACAAGGCGCGCCTGGCAGAGCATCTGCGTGCTGCAGCCGGCGCCCCTGGCCCGCTGGTGGGCGCCCCCATGCGCCTGCGCCTCTCCGCCTCCCCGGGCCGACCCTGCATCTCTGCGCGCCCGCACACGCGCTTCTTTCGCAACACCGCCCCCACTCCTGATCCTGATTTCTTAATGTGCACCTTCACCGTGCTATCGTGAGTATTACCTGAGATTATTAAAACATTAACTGGAAAAAATAATACAATTATAATATATAGCATTCTTAATTTTTGTCATTCCTTTAATAGACTATATTTTATTTCCAGTGATTCGGAAGTGACCATGATGGATGTGAGTGCGGGGCAGGTTCCCCTGGGCGGGCCGTTGATGTCATCGGGGGCGCTCAACGGCACCGCCGGCCTCCGTAACGGGCAGTTCCCTCCCTCGCCGGCCCCGGACGCCTTCTCATTCGGTTCGGGCGAGTTCGAGATGGACTACTTCCCTCACAGCACCTGGGAGAGCGGCCGAGCCTCACCGGCGCCCGGCTTCAGTTCCTTTCCCTTCAGTCCGATCGGCATCGAAGACACTTCACGCCAACACATGGACGACCGAACGAATTCCATACCGGGCTCGGGGCCGCCGACACCTCGAACGCCGCACACTCCGGCCGCTCCGACGACTCCACTCCCCCCGCCTGCCGCCCCCACGCCTCCGGCGCAGGAGCCGGACTCCGCTCGTCTTAGGAACCTCCTCAGCAAGCGGGAGTCTCCTGTATCCACTCCGGCCTCCACAGGGACTGAGCACCTGGGCACGGCGCCCTCCACACCCGTCCCGGTCGCCATGCCTGGCACCCCGGCCACACCCACCAGCAACAACCTAATCCTCAAGGGTCTCTTGAACCAGGAGGATGAAGAGGAACGTGTCTGCCCAATGCCGACTGAAGACGCTCCCCTTCCCATGCCGCAGCAACAGCAGATGCAGCAGCGGCCGCAGGGAAATAATTTACTTCTTAGGGTGAGTATCAATATTTATCATATAAAATCTGTCTACAAAATTTTATATATTTGCTACATAGCTACTCATAATTTTATAAGCTTAATATATATACTAACATCCTCCTCTCTTTAAAAAGTTGTTATTTAATTGCGCAGTGGCAGGATGAGGGGCAGGTTCACAACACAAAGACTTTTTCTGAAGTACATTTACATATATATTTCGATAACTTTACAAACTTATGGCCCGACCTTGTCACAGCATTCAGGCCGGGCCACAATAACATATGATCTCGCCGACGTCGGCACACGACTGACCCGTGCGGTGGTCGGTCACCAGCGCCGCAAGTGGAAATCTATATAACTAACCTCACACCTGCGACCGGACTTCTTCAAAATACCAATATGGCGACATACATGTACGTCAAGCGAACAGAAATAAGAGATGAAAGATTATATATCGAGGTTTTCGGTACCAGTCAGCAAGGGCTATATCATGCTGATGTCAACACATAAAGACAGAAGTTATCTACAAATAAGATGTAAATTCATTTATTATTTTGTCTATCTTTAGTTTTTTTTTCATATTCATATTGTTTTTTCAGCTTCTCAATGAAGATGATCCAGAGCAGCGTGGCGTCCGGAAAGGCAGCGAACTGCTGACACAATTGCTGAAGGACGGCAGCGGGGGCACCTCTGGTGGTGTCAACAATAACAACAATAATAACAGCAACAACAACAATAATAACAACAACACTAGCAGTAACAACAACGGCCCAGGGGGCATGGTCACGCAAGGAGAGCAGGCGGCCAATAATGAAGACCTGCTACAGCAGCTGATGGGCACAGGCGGGCAGAGCTCCGCCCTCAAGCGGAAGCACATGCAGGAAGAACAAGCCATCAAGAGGCCCCATTCCACAGATCCCCACCAGGTCAGGCAACAATTTTAATTTTTTGGGAAATATATTTTTATATTTTTAGCTCCATCTTGATGCATATATATTTATATATGTTGTTTTTGCCTCTCACTCAAACTACAGTGTACCTGACCTCTAGGAGTACTCCGACTATCTGTGTAACATCCAAGCTCTTCCATCTAGACAAGTAAATAGTCATGTGAATTCATTATTATGTCTCTTCCTATCATAAGATGCTTATATATGATGAACGTAAGTCACACCGCATTAAATTTTTTTATTTTAGAAGCTAAACTTAAATAATAACACATCATCAGTACTAAACATATAATATGATCAAATTTTAGGTGTCTTCGAGTGGTGTCGCCGGTGGTGTGGGAGGGCCCGGGCAGTCACCGGGGCCCATGAGCGGTCAAAGCAAACTGTGGGAGAAGAACCGCATGCTGGCCTCGCTGCTGGCCAAGCAGCCCTCCGCGCCCACCACGCCGCTGCCGCCGCCCAACCCTCATCTGTCGCGCCCCTACCCGCGCCCGCAGCAGCGACACCTTGGGCCCTACCACCAGCAACAAGCCCTGGCACATCTCCTCAACAAGTACGATTCTCTTCTGCCTTTGAGGTTTGGACCCTCGACAAAATGAAATAACTCTCATTTGTGACAGTCTTTCTACTGTAATTATAGACTCCAAACTCATCCCGACAAATATAATAACCCTGACAGGAGTTTGTATGTCAATGACGGATGAACAGTTTGGTGAAATTCATTTTGCTTAAAGTTACAGCCATTGTATTTTTTCACTCTTATATTTAAATCAGAGAAATTCATTAGATGAAAAGGAAAATAGAAGCTGCCATTCGCAATAATATCGACCTCACGAACACTTTCGAAAGTTCTATTCATCTACATTATAGTCTTGATTTATTACGCTGGCAAATGGTGGTAATATGAAATGTTAATTTTTATTTTTTGCAGCAAGGGAGCCGGTTATGAAGGGGGCGGCACGGCGGGCGCGGGGCTCAGCCCCCTGCAGAACCTGCTGCAGGGGGCACAGCATCGCTCCGCGCCCACCACACTCACTCAGGGGAACGACTACAGGTAATTTACCATCTTAATCGTTTTTGACAAGGACTGACTATTCAGATGGTAAATATACTTACCAACAGTCAATTCAGACTTGACTCAAAGTCATGAGACACAAATGTTTGGCTGCAGATTCTAGGAATGAAAAAAAAAACATTTTATAACAAATTACATTTAAAAGAAAACATTAAATTAAATTGTTGATTAAACTTTTAACTGGGGCACGTTTTTAGTGGATTTCTTCATCGATTTTTAGACAATTAATATTAATTGTAATAAGTATTTTAATAAATAAATACATCAATTTGTGCAATTAGTTTTTCTCTAGATTTTATATTATGACATTTATTTAGTTAATTGTGAACAATACAACTGTAGAATAAAGTTTTGATATAATGCTACAAAATCCATGAAAAACTTAAAACAGCTATGGACATCATACGCATAGAATGAATAATAAAGCTTTAATTTTTAGTAGGATGAGTTCTCAAAGAGGTTATTCAACATATCGGTAATTCATTATTCTTCTTGTGTAAACAAGACCCTTAACTATTAAAAAAAAGGGTTTATTATTTAATTTACATAATATCAAAAGCTCTTGTGGATTGTAGGTAACCTTGATCACCCGATAGCTTGGGATTGGATACAGGAAAGAGCAATTGTTACTGACTCTCTTTTTAAGAAATAAGGGTATTTGAATATGACGAGAGATGTTAGACTGGCTTTATGCAATGTCCCAGCTTTATCTATGCAGACTGTCAGATATATTAATTGATGTTATGTATGTTTGTGTCAGGCCCGGAGGCTTGGTGCCTTACTTGGGGGACGGATCCTCGGACCCTCTGCTGTCTGACATCCTGGACGAGGTAATGGACATCGTGCCGGAGCCGTACTCCCAGGACAACCTCCTGAGCTTTATCAGCACCATCGCGCCCGTGCAGCAGCCTACCAATAACCACCACCACCCCAACTCTTATCAGGTAAATGGCTTCTTCATCTCTAAGTAGAATGTTAATTTTCATGATTAAAATTAGATTACAAGTACATTTTAAATACTATTTATTACTATTTATATTGTCACTGTCCATAATAATCTTTGCTACTACCAATTTGCTAATGTAACATATTTTTACACAACTGGGCAGATGCCGGTGTTCTCAAATAAATGTAACTTTATGCATTAAGTGTTGTTGTATGAGTTGTCTTCATTGATTTCAAATACGTATATGAATAGTGTGCTATTCCAGTAGAAATAAGTCTCTTCTTAACACATTGTTGTTGGGAGACGTATTACTACATTTTTTTTGGTTTGGTGCTCAAATGCGGGAAACGTAAAAATACGTTTTTTACTCTCTGGTGGTGGACGTCGGGTAACGTACAATTTTTTGTGTGCTCGAAGAAACCTTGATGCAGATCCCGTTGGCTTGATTTTTTTTGACCTTCAATGCGCAATAATTGTTTTCAACTAGTACGAACAATTGGGGTTCTTTCTACCTGACGAAGGGATAAATGGTAGGAAAGTTTCATTTATATTTCTTCTAAATATTTGTGTTTATGTAAAGTGTTACTTTAAAGGCCGTTTTTTTTGTGTTTGTTGATCATCATTTTATCATTGCTGCACAATAAGGTAAACTACATTTAAAATTTCACTAAATTATCGCGAATATTTCAAAAGTTATAGACTTTTAATAAATTATAAAAAAAACTTGCGCGTAAACCCAAAAATCACCCGCGCCAGCCTGCAATCACCATAAAACAATACCCGCAAACAATGTGTTCCGAGGTATCTATGGAGGATTTGTTCATTCGTTCTTTGTCTGTTTGGAATGTTTTCAAAATAGTAGTATTTAAATTACACAAAACTAGACTCATTGAATTGTTATTTTGATTTCAGATGAATGAGACGCTGGCCATTAACGCCATCCAAAAGAGTCTCATGCAATGCGAAACTGCAGTGAAGAGCCCCGCCTCCCCCGGGGGACCTCCCGCTTATCCCAACACCACGGTGACTGCAATACTATATTCATATTGTACAATAGTACTCCAGAGATTATTATTTTGTATTAATTACATCAAATTATATACTGTTATTGTTCCAATCTCAAGTATCTGACAAAGAGTGAGCAGCGTGCATCCTATTAATTTCAAGAATTCATTTAAGTTTTTAAAAATAATTGACATGTTTTACCAGAAAACCTTACTTAAGGAATGATTTTCCTTGTAACTGCATTTTAATTAAATATTGTTTTTTTCATTTTTCATAGTTTTCCTAGTCAATAAGTTTGAAATACATATTTTTCTCGAAAACCTCCTTTAACATTGGCACCTTGTTAATATTTACATTTCATTTTCAGCAGGCGCAGAATAGTTCATGGGCGGGTCGCTACAATCAACAAGGCCAACAACAACAACAAGCCCCTGTGCCACAACAGCACCAACAGCATCAACAGCAACAGCAGCAACAGCAGCAACAACAGCAACAACAGCAACAGCAGCAAGTTCAACAGCAACCTATGCAACAACAACCGCAACAAGTCCAGCAGCAACAGCAGCAACCTATGCAGCAGCAGCAACAACAGCAGCAGCAGGGGCAGAAAGTAACGGCGGCACATCATGCACAGATAAAAGCCTGCCTAATGCAAGCACAACAACAACAAGCGCAACACCAACAAGTACAGCAACAGCAGCAACAGCAGCAAGTGCAGCAGCAGGCTCAGCAACAAGCGCAGCAGCAAGCGCAACAACAAGCTCAGCAGCAAGCGCGGCAGAAAGCTCAGATGGCTGAATACCAGGCGCAGAAGGCGCGGCTGCTGCAGGCACAGAGACAACAGATGGTGGTGGGCGGAGGCAGCGGCGCCGGGGCTGTCGGGGGCGCCGGGGACTCCCTGCTGGGCACCATGGACGCTCTGCTGGACGCCCAGCGACCGCCCAACGTGTCTCTGCAGCGCACTCCTGATGCTCCTCCCTACCCCGCCCCACCACCACACTACCACCACCACCACCATCACCATCAAGGTCTGACACTTCTCATCTATTTGTTTTTATTTGAAATATTTTATACATATATACAGTGAAATCTAAATCTATCGTTTTTAAAGGGACCCATTAAAGTAAACTATGAGTGCGGGGTAAGAGGACAAAATACAAGAATACATGATCGAGTAAAGTACCTGACTACATTGAGGAAGGATCGATGCAATAATTTTTTATATGAATTGAATTAATATTCATACAAAATCATTCTATGAAAAAAATAATGGGTGAGGAAATCCTTCCAATAAGATGAGATGAATGTTTGTAATTGACGTTATTCACGAAAAATATATTTTTTACGCAAAAATTCCTTTTAACTTAAAAATGTGTATTACAAAGATGATGGTAAATATAATTAATCTAATGAAATTTTAAATTGATGGATGTGATTGACTCTTCCAGGCAATGGAGGTGGAGGCGACTTCCCCGGGCCGGGCCCCGCTGGCCCCGAGGCGCCGCCCTACAAGGTCAGCGTGCAGCAGCAGCAGAACCCCATGCTCAGCGCTCAGCTCACGGTGAGCACACATCAACAAGCACTAATCACTGAACACTGAATCACATGACTTTCTTATTAATCACTTTATTTATATTACAATATTAAATAGGAACTTCCGTCAGCTGTGCATCATGTTTTGCGAAAATATGCTGCGTCTGCTTTTAAAGGACTTGCATAACAACCACTCTGTGCCTCGCAAGATACCTGGTAGCAAATAACTAGATTTTTGGAGGTTCTTAGCTGATTGCTCTAATTGTAAAGCATAATACTATAAATAAATTGAAATATTTTTGGGTATGCAGATTATAATAGGTTTTCTCTTAAATTAATCAATACCTTAAATGTTATCTTCAATGTTTTATTTATTTATTTACACAGAACTATAGTTCCAATGTAAAAAAAAGTACATTTGTCAAAAGTAGGTATAAAATAAAATCATGTTAAATATAGATAAAATCAAATCTGAGAAAACAAGCAAATATAAGGAAAGCAATGAAAATAATGAGGAAGACATAAAATTAGAATAACTTTTGTCAAAACATTACACTAAGATCTAGAATACCAATACCATTGACAACAGAGGCAAAGGATGTGAGAAAAGGATCGAGGTTTCCTGGTGTCCTATTTAGAAGAACCATTGAAGTTGTACTAAATTGACTGCTTGAAGCTCCACCAGTACCGACTTGTATGGAAAACAATGGATGGTAACGAGCATGGGTATGCCATATGTATGAAAAACAAATCTGGAGACATAACAAAATATTCTATGATATCGGCCCTTGAAACGTGGACTTACAAAGATTTTTGTAAATATTTGGATGTTTATGTTATGGATTGTCGCTTACAGCAAAGTGGGTATGTTGGTCAACGAGGGTCTCCCCTGGCGCCACACACGCCGCTGACGCCGCACGCCCCGCTGTCCCCCTACCTGCAGCAGCCCCCGCCGCGCCTGCAGCGACACCTCTCGCTGCCCGCCCCCCCCATGCAAGGTAACGCCCGCTACACAACACTGCATACTCACATAATCCCAAGACACTCGTCATTTTGTTATAGTCACCGGCTGTTTTAATCTGATATATAAAAACTGATGAATTAATAATTCAATCATATTTGAGGCATTGGTAAATCAACACATCTATTACCCGAAAGCGTCATTGAAGTTCTCTTTAGGGGTACCTTATTTTTCAAAGCTTATATTTTGATTATGCATACTCTCTCATTTTGATAACTTTATCTTGAAATACTGTCACAAATATATTCAAAATAAATTATTTTAGGTTTCTTAGAATATATTTAAATATTCTAATACTTGATAGCTAATTTTAATATTTAAAAAAAAGATTTGAATCATTTTGAACAAATTGGCAAAGATATACAATTCTATAGGATTTTTTGCTGTAGATTTTTGGGTATGTATCAATTTGTTAAAAATAAATTCAGGTCATTATGAGCACTTAAACTTGTGCCGACAGACATTATAATAAGGTCCATACAAATTAGGTCCCTCTATTCTCATCTTAATGCAATATCTTGCATCATTTACACATCTTGAATATTGATTTGAAAATATTAGGCATAAGATAAGGAAGCACTTATGTTTTACCCTTAATCAAATAGCCAAACTATTAAATTACTGGGTACAAAATTTCCATCAAATTTTTTATTTTTTATTTTAATATTCTTAAAATGGGAATAGCTATTAATTTAAGCATAGATCTTATAACTCGTGAATGTTATATAATCATATTTATTTATATATGAGAGTGAAATGAAGAAAATGATCAGATAAGCGTATAACTTACTCAAAAGAGATCATAATGCCTTGAAGTCGTTACTTCAGTTAAACATTTATAATAAATTGTATAAACGTGCAGAACAAAAAATGACAAAATCTCGGATCCCTTTTTTCATTGTAATTTTTTATCATTTGCCCCATTTTAATTCTTAAGATGGATGGATAAATTTGTGATGAATTCAATAAGAACAAGTTATCCTTTATTGTAGATTTAAACAACACGGTTGACTTATGATGATAACTGATCAGTACCGCAATGAATAATCCACTATGTTTCAAATTAACTGCTACATAATTATGTCACATTACTCTGCTGATTTTCTAATTAATTATTGGGTACTAATACATATTTCCTGGTTAAAATTAGTCTAAAATAAGATGCTCCCTATCTGGAGCAGACTTTAATCTATTTTAAATTCACTAAATATATTTGTGAATCATTGGCATTGAAATAATTAAAAAATATTTTAACATCTTGTTTATATGTGTTAGTACCTTCTATCGGTTGCAGATGATAACCACTACTACTTCATCTTGTTCTATTTTATATTAAATTATTCACATTCAGGGTATTTTTTTACACAAGAATCCCTGAAAATCATATGTTTTCTGAAAGTGATAGATGAATTCCTTTTTAGAATTTATTTAATTTTAATCATTTCTGTCAAGGAAAATTTCAAATATGTATCTGTCACTATTGATACAAAAATGATTGACTTAAGTTATTTTAATCTAGATTTATTTTATATTTTAGTCTGAGTAGTTGGACTGTGTTATAAATAGATAGTGCCAGGCTTAAGCCATATTCAATTGAAGGAATGGTTATCTAATTTTTTAAACTATTTTATTAATTACCATTAGATGTAAAATATTTTGATTTAATAATTCAAAATAATAATACCGAGTCTCAGTAATAATGCTGCGATTTTGCAATTTATTACAGACAGAAGTATCCTAATGTTAATTTACATTTGCAAATGTTCAGATGACATAAATAAAAAATAACCCATAACCTCCAGAACCTGTTTCCCACTTACACTAACACAATTCCTATTGACTTTCTTAGCTTAGAGTAGTGACCTAGGCGTAGGACAGACCCTCCTAATGAAGTGTTGGAGGAGGATCAGAGTGAAGTTGCCGCAGAGCCCTGCTAGAGAGGCTCCCGGTGTTCCTCTCGATGACGAGCATGTTTGTTAATCTCGCTCTAACTTGTCTCTCTCTCTTTTTAATTAGGAGTAGCAAAACTAATATCTGCTCAATTCCCTCTCGCCCGTTACACCTTCAGAAGGATTTAAAATACTGTGAAATATAATGAGATTATAATACAATTATAATGTTATTATGCACCGAAGTAGTTGACGCATGTGCATACTGTAGTGACAAATAAACTTTACATTCGCTTTTATTAAAATGAATATATATATATACATAGTTTAAGGCATCTTAATTATAAAAGGAGATGGTCAGTTATAAAAAAGAATAAGATTTTTAAATGATCCTCCAACTTAATGTTCTGTATGGAAAAATAGATTTATGAATAAGTTTTCTTAGAAGGTTGTCAACATTTAATAAGATTCCATAATTCAATGAATGAGTTAAACATTTTTTTTTACATTGGATACTATTGATACCAAAAATGTTATTTCAAAAAATTCAAAAACAAAATCTTGATAAAAACATGTTTGGTTGTGGAAATTTCTATATTTTACAATTTCAAAGATATGACTGCCGCTGTCAAAGTAAATTTGATGTTATGTCAATCATATTTTTGAAATTACATGTGAATTTGATTATTCGACCATTATAAATATTATAGTATTTAAGATTGTCTGTGTATTAGTGATATTTTTATTATGTAATAATATTAGAATGTCTGGTAATATTAGTTGTTTTTTTATTTATTGATATGTTATTAGAGAAGATATTTTTATATTGTAAAATAGTGCATCGAGCTATGATGGCTCCCTCTAAGTTGCTTGTAAAGATACATTTGAAATCAGATTTGAGGAGATGCTGACTGGCTCATGAGGAAGCCAAGTCCGACAAAGAATGAAATGGTATGAAATTATTATGAGAGGAGATGGACTCAAAAAATATATACAAATCCAAACAGATTTTTTTATACTTAGAAAAAAACCACTTTAAAGTAAAATGTTTTTTATGTACTTTTTATGTTGCATATTATATTTAATGGTTTTTTTTATGCAACAAAGAAATTAAGTGAATAATACTAAAAACAAGAAAAAAAGTAATGTTACTTATGACACTGAGACTGACGGTTAAAATAGTAGTCTAGTAAATCTGGTCGGGTCATAATATTTTTTGAACTACCGTTTAATACGATGAGCGGCTGAATAATGAATGTGGCGATGTGAGGGTGATTGTGATAGTCGTGGCAGAGAGGGCAAGTATTAATCTTGACAAATGAATGCATGTGGCAAGTGGGCAGCGGAGTGGGGGGCTACTATGGGGGAGGCGTGGCGGAGCCGGGCTACTGCGTGGAGGCCGCCCCCGGCTACCCGCGAGCTCACCACCCCCACCACCCGCACCACCACATGAGTGAGTACCAACCACCAACCGCCGGCAGACACCAACCACCAATCATCACACAACTCGACAACGCTCGTGGACTTGCAAACCGACTGAAGGAATCCATCCCATTATAACCCGGACTGTCATATTTTTAATTAATAGTTACAAACAAAGAATTAAGATTTGAAATACAATTTCCTGTGAACAGAAATAAATAAATATAAGAGTTTTATTTATTTTCATTACCATCCTGCCTTTGGTTTCCAAAGATTATGACTTTTTTTTATTTTGTTAAATAAATGATTATCAATATGACAGAGTAGCAAAAAATATTATTGTTATTTAGTTAATTTTGATTTAGTTCCAACGTTGGTTTGCAGAGTCTCTTTATTTTTGTACCATTGTATATTCATATGGCTGTTTGTCACATTCAAATTCATGTTTATATAGCATCGGTCGTAGATATTTTTTCTTCTTTCGGCTCTTATTTAATTGACATTTATTCAGAATATTGAAATAAAAATGATAGAGCCATCAAATAAAAAATATGCACAGGCCCGTGAACAAATCATTGTATGTTTTTATATTGTCCGGTTGCTTTTTAAATTATACCTAATGTTCAATGTGTAACAATCTTCTCAGCTGTTTGCTTATCGGTGGGGGTGTGCATCTATGATGAAAGGATTCAATACAATTTGTCCAGCAAAACATTTAATTTTTGCACAATATTTCATCTAGTTTATCATCGATGCACAAATCCAAAGGCACTTATTCAATGTGTGTGTGTAACATTCAAGCTTATCATGTAACTAATATATGTGGAATACATAATTATCTGAGAACTAATACAACTTAAAAATTACTTTATTTATTTTTTGGGATCACTATTTTTCCAAAGTGACCATCAAACAGTCAATTTACGGCTAAAAAGTTTGTTATAGTTTATTTTTTATGAAACTGAATATTCAATTTGGTCTACCGTTTTAGTAACAGATATTTATGAATGCCAATTTTCACATTCCGTGTTTGTGTTGTTTTTGTTGATGTCGTGTTCCGCTTACAACCGCCGGCTGTGCACCTCTACCTGGCTACTAACAACTCTGCACCTTGTGTCACGTCCTCACCCGTCTCCACCAAGCCTCCGAACCGATGTTCAGGCGTTTCCTAACACCGACCACATTCTGTGACTTTGATTTGTAACCATTCACAAGTTTGTGTTCTCCTTCACACCGTGTGATTACCATTGGGTCACTATCATTTGGAATTTTTATTTAGAACTTAATTTTTCATACTTATTAGATCTAATAAAATATCAGTAATTACTAGCATAAATTAGATGTTATGAAAAAAAATTATTGACGATTTTTCTTCTTTTAAATATCATTTCTATTAGTGCGGTAAAAAACAATTTGTGACATTATATTGATTTACTTTTTAAAAATAAAATACGAGTGTAGGTCACATTAAGACACCTTTTGATATTGTTGTAAATATATATACCTTTAGGTGGTTAAAATATCTTTATTTTGATAATATACTGAAATATATTGAAAATACATTTACTATATCCATTAAGGGGCATTCACACAAATTGGGAAGAATTAAAACTAAACAGGCAAGATAACTATATGTGTGTCTCATTTCAAGCATATGTTTTGTTATGAAAATGAACACTTCTGCAACATGACATATGGAAAGCTACACAACTATACAGATCAGTATGTCTGAATAAGTTTGTTGTTTTCCATCAATGGATTCACCTCGTAATACCTATCACACGAGTGGTAATTGATAATTCACAAATAATAAAATGCAGATAATAAGGTGCTATTTTCTTATCATACTTAGTTATTGTTTAAAAATCATTCCGATATAAAATATTAGGCTAGTTGCTATCATAATTATACACTCATTAGTAAATCTAATTACAATAAAACACAAACCAAATGTGCTTCGTTTTGGTTGAGCTTTTTGACGTCGCCTTTTAGTAACATTATTGTGATTAACCCGAACTCTAGTTGTCATAGGAATACTTAATCACAAAAGGGATTTATTGCACAAATGTTTTATTTTATTTATTTATTTTCCATCAATGTTTATTTTCATTCTATGGTATTTGTGTAATGGGAATAATCAATGAAAAAATATCACTGCCTTGTTTTAAAAAAATAATATTGGGATGTTTTCATATCTGTGTTATTTGTTTTGTGTCAAATGTTAATTGTCCTTCCATTTATTATTAATTAGTTTTTTTTTAATATTAATATACTAAAGTATTTTTTTATCCTTTCAAGTAAAAATGAGTCATTTTCTAATTTACTATACAAATTATAATTAATTTATTGTTTTTATAATTTTGGATCTATTGGATATCATTGATGATTAGAAATTAGTCATATTTATATTTTTTAAATTTATTTAAATATTTAAAAGAGAATAATCATGAATATGAACCTATACACCTAAACCTTTTTTTGTGCGATGTTATTCTGAGTTGTTTAATAAGGGGTTCGACTGTATATTTTTTAGATCATATGTACATACGTTAATATGATATCAAAGATATATTAAAAAAAAAATGCATTTAAAAAAAAACGCATAACTTCAAAATCTCACAAAAACAAGTCGCACAAAAAGAGGTTTGAATGTAATATGAATATTTGGCTTAAATGATAACAGAATATAGGAAATCATAAAAATTTGTTTTTTTTTTTTTTTTTGAAGAATTTTTTTTTTATTATTGTAATTTGTCTAGCATTTAGTGATAATGTTTTGTGTGTTGCAGGCGGGATGACGTCAGATTACGTGCGGCAGGAGCTGGTGAGGCTGGTTGGGGCGCGGGCGGGTGGAGGGGGAGGCGGGGGAGGAGGCGGGGGCGCTCGGCCCCCAGAGCTGCTGCAGCCCCCGCCTGACCTGGAGGCCCTCGGGCTCTCCTTCGAGATGCCCCCTTCAGGTGAGAAATACAAACAATTGACAGCGTGATTACCACCTGTACACTAGAAAGGCACTCCCCGTCGATGGAAGTAAAAGACAAATTACATCCCTAGTTTTAGCTTGAATGAGGTCGTATAAATGTATAAAACAGATTAATACTTAAATAATGTGAGAATACAAAAATAGTTCTTAAAGTTATTTAATAGATAAGTATTTCATACTTTGTTTTAATATGGATCACACTGAGTACTGTTTCACTTGCCGGAAGACTGCAGTTTCGCAATCTATAAAAGCTTCATTAGTAAATATTTATTTGCTCACATAGGCTCCTTCCTTAACCCCCACTCCTAAACTCCACCGAACTCCATACCTATTCTCTAGTGAAACTCATTCTTTATAAGTAAATAATCATGTACACATCGTTTGTGCACATTGAAACTGATGAAGCTTTCATAGATCGCGTCTTCTAGCAAGTGAAACAGTGCTCAGTGAGATCCATGCTAAACCAAGATATGAAATACATATCTGTTTAACATTAAAATGGATCTCAAAGTGAATGCTAATAGTATAAATAATGTTTCTAAAGTTGTTTTCAAAACATGTTTTGTTGAAAATTGTACAAAAACCTGACTGATAAATGCTGGTTTAACTAATTTGTTTCCAAAATATGAATCTTTTATTTTTAGTCTTAAATTATTATGTTTCATAATTCAATGAAATATTCAGATCGGGAATCAGTTCAGTTTTTGAACTGATTAGGTTTAATGATGAGTAGAATATGTTTTTATATCCCGTTAAATGTAAAACACTCGATAAGATTCAATAAATCATTTGATGTCAATTGATTGCTTTTTGATTACACACCTAGTTTCTTCATTGTATCTCGCACTGTAATACGCTAATGCACAAGGTTCAATACAATATGACATAGCAATAATATTACTGTCTCGATATATATCATTTCATCGAATAAGTGTACAAGAATTAAGTATTTATCAAACGGTATGAACGATAGGCATTTAATATCACCCGTATCCTGATTATAATGTTTTATACAAATATATAGTTATAAGTTATGGCATGCTGGGTATATCGTAAAGATTACACATCCACAGGATTAACACTCTGTTTATGATTGGGCGGTATTTCATATTTAACTTAGGAGGCAATAATCAATTGAAAAATCATTCCAAATTTGCTGTTCGTAAACATACATTTTTATTGACACCATTACATTTAATATCGGTGTACAATCATTTTTTATATTTCATAATATTGATCTGAATATATTGATTTTGCATTTATGGTTATTGCTTCTTAAATTAAAAATAAATAAATTATTCTGATTGATCACAATAAAAACTCTTATCAACCATTTCGAAAATGAATCACCTTAAGAGTGTGGTCAGACATGGGCAAACTAACCTAAACTTCCTCTGGGATCATTGTGCCACTTTCTAACCTGTGTAAATAAAATGGCTACCGAAATTATCGCATCCGCATCCCAGGAAACCGTCCTCGAGCATCGGGATGTTCGGAGGCGACTCTGCACTTAAGAAATATTTCACAATTCTACTTTTCTGTATAAATATGGACAGATAACATAACATTAAAAATTATATTACCATATTATATAACATCTTAAATGTACTTTTTACAAATTTGATTTATAATTTGTATGTGCTTTTATTTTTTGTATTACAATGTTATTTAAATTGATAACAGAGACATTTAGATTCTTGATCAATTTTGGGTGAAATATTTATTTAATAACACAGAAATTTAAATTTTTAAAAATTACACATAATTTTTATGGATTCTATTTGGATATGTTGTGCTACAACACATACAAAATATTATTTTTAACAGTACTAGGTTATATGAATTGAGCTATAATTTTCATTTTTAATATATAAAATATTATCTATCAGAATGAATTGAATTGAATTAAACATATAAAAGTGATTATTTTATATTTTAATCAAATAGTATTAAAATTATGATAGAAACATTCCAGTTTTCAAATCAATCTTTAATATAGACTGTACAATTCAAAATGTTGATTTAACTTAGATAATGTATTGTAATCAATGTTTTATTGAGCAATAGTCTAACAAAATCATGTTGATTTATTAGTTTTTATTAAAAAATATACATTATAGATTTAATATAAAGGTGATTTAGAAAATGAAATAATATTCTTCATTGTACAAGACAAGTGTGTTAGTACAAAAAACACAGCATTACTGCAGGCTTATTATTTCAAAGAGTTGTGGGGTTTTTCTGAAGGTAGCAGAGTCTGTCTCTATTACATTTCTGATTTTCTTTTCCACACCGGCTGTCTCTATCATTCTTTAGCTGTCATCTTGCGGAAGGTTCTCTATTGACAAATGCATTAATATTTTAAATTATAGGATATTGCTGTTACACTGATAATCAAAATTAATGTACATAAAAACTTATACAAAATAATCATTCATTGGAGCTAATGTAATCTTACTATTTATTATATATATATTTTCAATTCCGTTTTAATTTAATTTTTTAAGAAGTAATGTTAAAATAAATTGAACAGTAAAAAGGTATCATCGCTAGGTTGTAATATTCAATGATAATACATAAAATCCCAGATCTGAGCATTTTTAATTGTTATATATCTATCAGTGTGCTGAAGTGTTTGTACAACTCACAAATTATTCCTCTGAGAAAATAACAAATGATATTTTTTCTCAATTCCATATATGAATTGTCATTCTCCTTTAATATATTGTAATTAAAGTACATTGATACATTGTGAGCGATGCCTAGAGAAGGATAGGGATGTACAGATATTGTCAGAAAGCAGAGATCTCCTAGAGATGGACCAGCGGTGGGGAAAGTTGGGCTTGAGCCGGTGTGGGCGGGTGTTTGTTGGGGACGGTTGCTCACGGGGGCGTGTGTTGTGCTCAGGTGGCGCGGTGGGGGGCGGGGGCGGGGCAGGGGCAGGTGGAGGGGGCGGCCCGCCCACTCCCAACTCTCACAAGCTCTGGGACACGCACCAGAACACTCCGGTAAGTCCTCAGCCGCAGCTCACTTCACGCTTGTGACGACATGTCCTTTTTGTTTGTTCTCTTCATCCGCTGCCTTCACGACTTTCTACTTTCTCGCTGCAGCTGTTTCTGGCTTCACGTCGGCAGTCCGCTGATGGAGCATGACATTAATGCAAGACTCTTAGATATTGATACATTTTAGTGCAATTTTTTGTAGTTAATTAATTTGTAATAATTATATTGATATAATGGTTTAATTTATACAAAGTATTGTAAAGAGCAATCTCTAATTGCGGATTAACCTTTACAATAGATCACATGACAGGATCTGAGTATTGGATAATAAATACTTAACATTGCATGGCGTATTGCTGCTTACAACGTTTACTTCAGATGGATTCATTATAAGGAATTATATTGGTTTTACTTTACATTTTTAAATAATACATATTGTATTGCTTCCGTTTCTATAATATAAATATTCAAGTTAAGAAGTATCTAAATGACTTAATTTTGCTAGCAAGTTTATTCTTTACTATCACAGTGTAACATATTAGGCGTAGAGGCATCGTTATTATTATTTCGGTTTGAATTGTAGTTGATATTTAAAAACCCAGCTTTTTAGTGTACATTTTAATATATTACCTACTAAAAAGCACCATCATTATTGATGAACTCATGGTTTTCTAACACTGCTTGCATTGACATCTCAAATCTGGTTTTTGTTGCACGTTTAATACAATGTTTATATACACGAGTAGATGTAAATATTTTTCTCTCTATATTTAAATGGATCGCATTTTATGTACTAGTAAATGTTATGATTGAAGAGGATAGAAATTTGTAGTAATCCTCAATACATTTATCCCATGTTTTATCATTTGAATCTTCTTCTTGCACTGGGATATCGACTTGGGAGTTCAACAGGGCTTTGTGCTCTTGTCTCCTACAATTTTACTTCTACATGCCAATGATTTTCTGCAATGCAAAGTGTTTTATTCAAATATTCATCACTGTTATGCTGATGACAGCATAGATCATAGGAGTACACTTTTTTAAAACACCCAAGCCTTTGGACTGACTGCTGCTCAGGAATATTTAATGAAGAAAATGAACATGTCCCTTCCAAAGATTTCTAGATAGTTCTATATCAACCACATTTCCAAAACCCATCGGTTTATTTTGTCGACCATGAATACTGCAATAAATCTTGTATTTTTCAATGTTGGCACTATGTAGAATGTATTCTCCATAAAAATATTCGGGATATCAAATTTTTGAGTCAGATAAATCTACAATTACCAATCGTGCACCCACCTACAACCGATACTTGTTGAACACCCGTATAGGTTAATGTTTGTTGACCAAAAAAAGTTAATTTTTTAAAATTGACTTCCTAAACGTTACCGGTAAGGTTAGAAATGCTCTTAGATCAATGTAAAATTGCAATCACCTTAACTCTTACACAAATATTACACATCCTTTCTGCATGCAGCGATCGCCCTGGTTGAGCGTCATAGGGCTGACAGTTTACGATTGGCTCCATGTAAAAAAGTACATACTCTAAATATAAAATGATAGTGCATATATTATATTACTTTATAATTACTTCAATTTGAAATTTATCAATAATTATATATGCACAGAAACGTGTTATATTGGCATGTTCATTACTTCTTTTATCGTAAAAATAATAGTTATAAAAATGATATTTTGTATTTAGTTAGTGGATCCTTTGTTGCTTTTGGCTTGTTGGGTTGCCGGCTCTTGCGAGTGTTTGTCGATCCGATCAGAAGTGTTAATAAGTAATGTGGTGTTTTGCCTGTTTGTTGCAGACTACTATCGAGGAGGTCAGGGCCGGTGATCACAAGTCCTCGCTGCTGCAGAAGTTGCTGTCGGAGTGACCGCCCCCGCCCCCCGCCCCGCCCCCGCCCCGGCTCCGGCCCTCTTGTGATATTGTGGGATAGCAGCTGTGTCTCCTTGTACATATTATCATTATCGTGACCAGAACTCATACGTTAACTATAAGTAGCTATCTACGTAATTATTATAAAAAAATAGGTGTGTATGTATTTCAAGCATGATACGTATTGATTTACATTATTTATATTTTTGTGCTGTAACGCCTCTCCAACGTGACATCGTCGATACTCTTCATAAACAATTTTATATGTTATTTAAACTCTCAATTGTAAATGAAATCATCTCTAGAAATTGTGACAAAAATGGCAAGCAGTCGTACTTATAATATTGCCGCAGTTCACTAGCGTCTTAGGTTTGAGAAACGTAAAGCGGTTTTTATTTCTCTTGTGAAATATTTGTTTCTGTCTTTGTGTCGCGTCGTCACGCTGAAGGGGCGCCGTGGCCACTGGGCCGCGGGAGCCGGTCGCCGGCTCACACAGGAAAAGATTAGTTTTTAGTTTGTAAATATGTAAGTGAATGTAATAAATAAGGTAAATAAACAAAGTGCAGACTATTTTACAAATTTAAAGAAAGATTCCTCACATTTATATAATGAACACGAGAGAGAGTTGAGAGAGAGTTTTACTGTGTGCGGCGGACGGTGAGATTGTAAAATAGTCGGTTACGTGGATGTCAAGGTTTGAGACCTCGTTTGTAAATAGTCTTTAATGTTCTAGAAAGGGTAATGATATCTTTAATGTATCGAGCAAAAAGTTACGCTTCCTTTTTAATGTTTTATTGATATTTTAACAAATATTAAGTTTACTTTTCACTATGTATTAAAACGATACCGCTAAATTAGAGGGTACCTTAAACTGAAGAATAGAGATTAATATATTTTTATTATATCGACGAGCAGTTAAATAGCTCCACGGTGTGATGGTAAGGTTTGTCGGCGAGGTCTCAGATGTTGAAGATCCGGGCGGAGTTGTCTCGGTGCATTTACTGAAGATGCAACTGGAAGTAGTCGTTAAGGATGTGTTATTGGTCTACACGAGTACCTCGATGGCTGTAAATCACCTGTGACGTGTAACACGGAAGTTGTCTCGTGAGGGAGGCCGCTTGCCTGCAGCTGCCACCGGAGCCGCAACCGAGTGCATTCATCTTGCAGTTGCTTGTAATATAATATTTTTTACACTTCATAAACAAAACAAAGTAATAATATATGGCATATATAAAATAATGTAGCTTCCTAAACACGAGTATAAAGTATATTACGGAGCAGAGCCGACGCCCCGCGGAATCTTGGACCCGCTTGTTGCTATCTGATTACTGTCCATCGACCTCGGCGTCTCGCTAAGCGTCCGAGCAGTTTTAAACCTGCCTCGCGGGTCTTCTAATATATTTTTATAAAAAAATATATATAAATATTTGTCTTGATTTGGCAACACTCAAAAATGATCAGTTTGAAAATATATTGTAATATATTTCTGTGATATTTATAAAATATTATTTGCGTGATATCGAGAGTCCTGCGGGTCCCCGGATGGGCGGCGGGTCCGGAATCGCCTGAACTCGGCGACACTGGAGGTCGGCCTCTGTTATCCGATCTTTATTTTCATATCGTATACGAATACAAATAATAATATTTATGAATAAAAAATAAAAAAAAAATAATAAATAATGCATCGGTCATTGTATAATTATGGAATGCCACTTTATAGTGTATGGGAAAGTGTAAAGATAATTTTTCTACTTTGTCAGATGTGATGAATAATTTAGAAAGATAAACATATATACCTACTATTAACTTCTGAGCTTCCGCTCTCGTTCTAAACCCAGAGAAGCTGCAGAATGATCTCCGCCTGTAACAGATGCGGTACTAGAAATAGACACTTTATATAATATATTTTTAATAGTGGTCATATTATTTATTTACTGATTTTGTTATCCCGCTACTTGTTATAATTGTTAAAATCTGTAAAAATAATTTATTTATTTGGGTGTTCATTCCGTTACAGAGGATTCTGGTCGCTAGGTTTAGAACAGCCAGGAGCAAAACTGGGGAAACTGTTTAATACAAAAATGGACGTACAAAATTCATTCAATAAACAATTATTCCAAGGGATTTTTTCATATAAAACGGCAACTTATTTCTTCATATCATTCTCTTCAAGAAAATAATGACCTTACACAAGTACTGACACCAAGACGGACGGAGAGGACATTTTATTTGTTCTTATAATTCAATTGCTTTTGTACTTTCTGGATTTTTCCTGGAACTTTATTAAAATTCGATTATTATTTTTTGTAAAAAATTTGTTCAAAAGATATTATCTTCCATTTTATAATTAAACAGTTTTTCCTCTATATAATATATATGTATACGTATATATATATGTGCATATATGGATGTGTAATATATGTATGTGTGTGTATTTTTTGCTTATGTTTTTGAAGAGTATGTTGCGACATCTCGAGTGAGGGACTCTGACCTGGTGCTCCAGACAGTGCGGTTTGAAAATGTTGCATTTCTATATAAGGTTATCTCTGTACTGTGCTATAATATATTATATATTTTTTGTTATTTTAATCGTCCATTGAAAATGTCATAGAAATGAATCATATTTTTATAAAAGATGACATCTGAATCGTTGCAGTAATGTATGGGTTTTAATTATACGGAGCATTTTGTTGTAAATTGTAAAATATGACCGTCGTTTTATTATTTGTGATTGTGAAGTATATTTTACATTCAAATTTAGGTAACGAAGTTGATTGTGCATTTATTTTATTGTATGAATCAAATTTGTAATGGATCATTGTAATTGGCACTCTGTGCAAACTAAGATACTTGTAATTTTAAGAAATTTTATTCTGTTTATTGTATTGTAGAATGCAAACTATCATTGTGGATATTTATACTTAAAAATTAAGGAAAATGCAGGTACATTTACAGGAATAGTCACCTTTATTCATTATTTCCATTTCTTTAAATTAGTTCTGACAACAGCATCAATGTTGCTTCCCTCGAATGTAAGAAGTAAAGATCGTTATTGAAATTTAGCGGGAGCTCGACTTTGCTGTAGATGTGCCTCGGCTGACATTTTCAATGGACGATCTGTGAAAGAATCAGCAATTGTTGAAGATTGTTATTGCGAGCAGACGGGAGGTTTGTTTCCCGTTTATTTGATTCTGCGGTCTCAAGTCTATCGTTTGCAGTCGGAGTCATATTAGTGTCCGGATGTTTGATTACTCGATAAGAAGATATTTATTTAGCCCCACTTGTGATCTGCGAGAGGTGACCGAGAAGTTGAGATACCTTGTTTTAATCTTTAAGGATATTTGTACATACTTTATATATAAATATGTTTGTTTACGTGTAGATTACACAACCAAAGTTGTTAACGATATAACGAGACGGTTGATTTAATAATACTATAGGTTGTTTTGAAATGTTAACATTATTCCTTTTTATATGATGATGAGTGGGAGCGGCGCCACCCGGCGCCGCAGCCTATTTTATACTTTTACAACTTGATTGCCTTTCTATACGACCGCCCTGATATTAAACAAAACAAACATAGCTATTATTTTTGGTAATGAAAAAAAAAACAAATATATTAATAAATGATAATAAAACCGAGACCTTTTTTCTAAAAGAGATATAAATTATGAGGAATACGGTGATGACTGTTTGTATTGGCTAGATTATAGTAAAAGTATTTTCGAAAATATAAAAAGTCTTGATTACTCTATACAATTCCAACGACGGATGCGCTGGTCGTGCTAGAGGCTCCCGCCCCCCTCCCCAGCTTCCGGGACTCTAATCCGCGCCCCTGCCGGGCAGCTAGGCCGTCGATCACAAATCTGTTCATTCCATCTTTTATAAGTTACCTCATATTGTAATGGCCTTAATATATAAAATATGATATATAATAAAATACGAATAACTTTTTACTTCAATTTTGATGGATATAATTTATTTTTATATTTAACATTCAATTAATATTAACGAATCGATAACACCGTAGAAGAAAATGTAGACATTTATTTATCTGCGGATCGCAGCTGAAGATTCTCCAGCTTTGCATTCTCAGCGCCGGATGCCACTTGATCTCACGGCATTGACTGAAGGTTACCGGCTGGAAGCTTATAATGCTCTTCCCCATCTTATGACGCACATTGTCTAGTCATTAATAGTTTACCTGGGCCAGTAGATTAGTCCCGGTTCGGCCAGATTTCATGCACTTTCTTTTACTTTTGAACCAATTCTCTACATTTTCGATTCTATAATATTGTAGTTCTACTCATGTTTCGTTTTGTGCCTAACTGATGTATTATCTGGCTATTATATTTAATTATAAAAAAAAACATATACTGCAATTGGAAAAAGTATTCCTCGCATAGTACAAATTAATAATTAACATATTGTTGTTTTATAACATACACTGCAGCAGACGTAGTCATACATCTGCTGAAGCCCGATCACGGAGAATATGTTAAGTCGGTGATAACGGAATACAACGAAGTTTATATTTATGAAGTAAACTCGCAATTCGCCACTGCCTTGTATGGATATTAAATACTATTAACTAGTTTTGCCTCGACTACATATTTAGAAGGATATGTAATGATTGAAATTGAAGGAACATTTGTAGGACTATACTATTATCGTAGTAAGTAATTAAATGTAATAAAAATGCATTTTGTAGTGAGATTTTTCATCTCGACGTTAGCTAGAAGTTCATCAGAGACTCGTTAATGATGAATGTTAATGACACTTTACGTGGTGCGAGGCACTCGGTCGAGGTTCACCGGAGCGGGTGCGGAGGCCGGGAGGCGGGGGCGCGGGTCGGGACCGGGAACAGCGGCTGCCAACCCGCAGGTCGGGAGCCCGAGCGGAGTCAGGAAGTCGGGAGTGTTTGGCAAATGCCGTCTGAATTGTTCCTAGTAGATTGTTTAAATGTATAAAAGTGCATATTCTATGTAAGGATCTGTCAATTACACTAAACAGATTTCCCATCCACAAATCAACAAACTAAATTATACATATATATATTTAATTAACAGGCATTATAAGTACATGATAAAAATAATTTAATTACAATAGTATTTTTTGTACATTATTGGAGTTTTTAAATATATAAATATCTATATTAATACCTCTTTTATTTACTGCCACTTCATTTCTGTTTTAAATAAATAAAGTACCGTTTTTCAATTATTACAATGCTTATGATTACATAAATTGTAGTGTTACCACTGACTGCCCTCTGGAGTTAAAATGACTTCACTTCATCTAAATTGGAGCCACGCTGATGTAATTTGAAGTTTTTTTGTGTTCACTGCTAGACAAAGATGGAGTGTTCTTAACTTTCGATCCTTTAATGCGATTATCTGGAATGTTGATCAAGTATATATTAAAATATTCAGCAAGTCTTACACATAAAATAAATGTCACCCAGCGTGCTATGGAAAGATACATGTTCGGAGTGTCGCTAAAAGATAGAATCCGGAACGAGGATATCCGCAGAAGAACTCAAGTAGTGGAGGCTACCCAACAAATAGGCATACTCAAGTGGCAATGGGCAGGACATAGCTGTCGAAGAGACGACGGTCGATGGGGAAGAAAAGTATTGGAGTGGCGCCCAAGAACTGGCAAATGAAGCATTGGCAGACCCCCTGCTAGATGGACTGACGACATAAGAAGAATAGCGGGAGTGACCTGGGTGCGGAAGGCGGAAGATCAAAGAGGATAGAGACTGATGCGGGAGGCTTATGTTCAACAGTGGACGCATACAGGCTGATGATGATATATTATTATCTATTGGATACAATTCTAAAGAACTTACACTTCACTTGATAAATGAGCCCACACCCAAAAGAAAATTGTATCCACCACAATATAGAAATAAATATTGAGATATTTTTTTTACTAAAAAATAAACATCAGATAAAACTAATGTACAATAATGGTAAGGAAAATGCAGACAATTAATTTGATTAAAAATATATTTAGAAAATCACTGTAAGAATAATGTGTATTTAAATATCTTACTTATACAACTATTATTCTCAAAATACTTATAAACCATATAAATGTAATAAATATCATGTAATAAAAACACTTATTATAAGCATAAATTGTATACAAGTATATGCATATATCGATAATTATTTACTCCACCCAAGTATTTTTCAGAGTACACATTTTGTTTTTATTTCACGCTTTTAAAAACACTTTTCCTATTAACCCTTTCGCATCGGTTGTCGTCATATGCCGTCAAAGATTCCCCGACCGTTGACTTTGGTTGACGTGATATATCGTTCTGTTACTTTCAGTACTCATTGTGACATCTACGGTAGGTGCTAAAGTAAAAATTTCTACAGAAGTTACATACCTTGGCGTAATCATAGATGGTAAAAGAAGTTAAGAAAAAAAAAAAAAAAAAAAAAAAAATCTACGGTAGAAAATTTATCAACCTACGTGTATTCTTTACAGGAATCTGTAAAGCATGTAAATAAATATCGTTAGGTTTCGTCACAGGAGCGATTTTTCTGTAAACCACATGTGTCAATGCGACCACATGTATGGAGTTACATTATGAACGTTTATTAAATATAATAGTTTCTTATTCATCATCTGATAGCTAAAGGATAGAAAAACCAATGCGATATATGAACATAGACCAGATAAGTTCATTTATGCTTCAAATAATAGTTTTAAGCAAACAAAATGGTTTGAAAAATTCACGCCGTATTGACAGTATAATTTGTATTCCACCGAGCCGTAACCCATGGTTAACACACTTTTTTAACTTATTCACGTGTGTTGATAACTTTAAGGGTATTAACTCACCATTATATATACTATATAAACTACTATTGTTGAAGAGTTAGCACATTGTTGAAAATGGAGCTATTTAAGTATATTTAAATGACATGCAAACATGGTGAATGAAAAAATGAATGACTCAAAATATTTTTAAATGTATCATTTTTCATTTTAATTTAAAAAATAAAAATAAGACTTGTATTTCACATTATTTATTTTAAATTATCAAACAGCTTGAAAATGATACAATTAGAAATATTATGAGTCATTCATTTTTTAATTCACAATGTTTGCATGTCGCTTTAAATATACTTTAATAGCTCCATTTTCAACCAAAATCAACAAAACTTATTGACGATTGAAAATAAATAATGTGAAATACATGTTTTATTTTTTAAAATTAAAATGAAAAACGATACAACTATAAATATTTTGGGTCATTCATTTTTTAATTCACCCTGTTTGCTTGTCATTTTAAATATATTTAGGTTTTTAAATCCGTTTCCGTGAACTTGACGGAAAGGGACACCATTTTGACAGCTGACATACAATATTTTTCCATAAAATATAAACATAGAAATTTTGTCAACAGATAAAAAATAATCTCGACAGCAAAATATATCACAAATGATAAACAAATACAAAGCCGTAGCCAATTATGTAAAGGTATAATTATTTTTTGAAAAATGTGGTGAAACATACTCATAATACACCATTATATCTTATATATAAAAGTGGAACAGGTTTGTTTATTTGGTTATTTCTTTTAGTGTAATGCCGTAATACAATAGACAATAAAATATCATCATCAGCCTGTATCCGTCCACTGTTGAACAAGCCTTCCGCATGAGTCTCCATCCTCTTCGATCCTCCGCCTTCCGCATCCAGGTCACTCCCCCTATTCTTCTTATGTCGTCAGTCCGTCTAGCAGGAGGTCGGCCAATGCTTCGTTTGCCAGTTCTTGGGTGCCATTCCAATACTTTTCTTCCCCATTGACCGTCGTCTCTTCGACAGATATGTCCTGCCCATTTCCACTTGAGTGTGCCTATTCGTTGGGTAGCATCCACTACTTGAGTTATTTTGCGGATATCCTCGTTTCGGATTCTATCTTTTAGCGACACTCCGAGCATGGATCTCTCCATAGCACGCTCGTTGACTTTTATTTTATGGGTAAGACTTGCTATTAGATTCCACGCCTCCGCGTGCGCCATAAGTTAATACAAGGAGGATGCATTGGTTAAACGCCTTAGTTTTAAGACATTGCGGAATTTTCACTTTAAAAATGTACTTTAGTTTTCCAAATGCTGCCCATCCCAGTTGTATACGCCTGTCGATTAATCGAATGCCGGTAGGTATGATAGAAAATTACATATTTTTGAAAGCATTCAAATTTACAAAAAGTTAAAATTCAAATTCGAATAAGGAATTTAATTTATTGTTTACTTTTTTCCAATGGAAATTATGATGAAGATTAGGGAAGTCTGAGTGAAGCAGGGTAACAATACTCGTACGTATATATTATTATTGCAATCGAATATTAACATCAGGGTGAGTAATAAAAAACAATAAATAATTTATTTGAATGGCATTCGTTCCAAGTTGATGTTCGACAGTTTGGGACACGAAAATCATGATTTACGCATATCGCAAGACGGAAAATATTTTGTCTTAAATGTAATTAAAAATAGACGTATTGGATAAACATTTGGCGTATTTTCATCGTGTGATGTTTAGTTTCGTAACGAGCGATGTCGGTCATTTTAAAATCGATCTGTCAATTAGGAAAGGTTTATAAAAGAGAACGAGGTCACTATAAATAATCCTGCCGTAATATTCTGAAACGGGAGCCCAGCTTACATGCACATATTTTACATTAAATTTAAACAAATAATTGTGTAGTGTAAAACATATCTTAATCCGTTGAAATTTGTTTCGCAATTGCATAATATAACTTTTTTATTACATTTGGATACATTAGTACAATTGAAGATCGATATGTTAAAAAATGAAAGAGCTTAAAAAACTATTCAACAAGGTAATAGAACATGGAGAAACCCCGGCGACATGGAGTACGAGTATTGTGATATTGTTCCACAAAAAAGGGGATAAATCACTGCTCAAAAACTACCGACCCATTTCCCTTCTTTCCCATGTGTATAAAGTATTCTCCAGAATTTTAACAAACAGGCTGACGGGTCGATTTGATGAATTCCAACCTCGAGAGCAAGCTGGGTTTAGGAAAGGCTTTAGTACAATTGATCATATCCACACGCTAAGACAAATCATTCAGAAAACCGAAGAATATAATCAGCCACTCTGCCTCGCCTTTGTAGACTATGAAAAGGCATTTGACTCAATCGAGACTTGGGCAGTGCTAGATTCACTACAACGCTGCAAAATAGACTATCGGTATATAGAGATAATAAAATCTCTATACAAATCTGCAACAATGATGGTCCAGCTCCATGATAGCACTAACAATATTTCTATAAACAAAGGTGTTAGACAAGGAGATGTTATATCTCCAAAACTCTTCACAAACGCCCTAGAAGATATTTTTAAACTGCTATCCTGGACAAAATGTGGAATAAATATTAACGGAGAGTACATTTCTCACCTCCGATTTGCAGATGACATAGTGCTAATAGCCGAATCACCTGACAAGCTCCAAGACATGCTCTACGACCTCAATGAAGCGTCGAACAAAATTGGTCTGAAAATTAACATGGATAAAACAAAAGCCATGATTAATAGTCATATTTCACAGACCTTCGATCCTATTTCCATTGGAGGAACAGAAATAGAGGTTGTAAACGACTATACCTATCTGGGACAAGTAATACAACTAGGGCGAAATAACTTCTCAAAAGAAATCGACAGGCGCATACAACTGGGATGGGCAGCATTTGGAAAACTAAAGTACATTTTTAAAGCGAAAATTCCGCAATGCCTTAAAACTAAGGCGTTTAACCAATGCATCCTCCCTGTATTAACTTATGGCGCAGAGACGTGGAATCTGACAGCAAGTCTTACCCATAAAATAAAAGTCACCCAGCGTGCTATGGAGAGATCCATGCTCGGAGTGTCGCTAAAAGATAGAATCCGAAACGAGGAAATACGCAGAAGAACTCAAGTAGTGGATGCTACCCAACGGATAGGCACACTCAAGTGGCAATGGGCAGGACATATCTGTCGAAGAGACGACGGTCGATGGGGAAGAAAAGTATTGGAATGGCGCCCAAGAACTGGCAAACGAAGCATTGGTCGACCCCCTACAAGATGGACCGACGATATAAGAAGAATAGCGGGAGTGACCTGGATGCGGAAGGCGGAGGATCGAAGAGGATGGAGACTCATGCGGGAGGCCTACGTTCAACAGTGGACGGACACAGGCTGATGATGATGATGATGATGATGTTAAAAAATATATATTCTTGTCTTTACTTTTTGTTTTTCAATAATAATAAAATAATAGTTTTTATAAACGAAGTTTAATTAAGGGGAATAGTGGTGGGGGGTATCACGGACATACCTACAGTGAAATGTCAATGGCCAACATTTCTGTACCGCATAGTCTCACTCGCACAGTATATGTGACTGTGAGTGAAAAACCTCAACTCTTGTAGTGAAAATGTAAGTTTATGTCTTACTCTCTACTTCAATTACCAGTTTAATTAATTTAATTCGATGATTTAACATTTAATTTAATGTAGAAATTCAATAATTATTAATTGATTTTCATACTTACGCTTTAGATATATTTATTAGATGTTCGGTTATCGACCAAACGGTCTCGTATTTTGGATGTAAAAAAATATAACCGGATTTGTAAGATCTTGGCCAACTGGACAAAATAGCAATGTCCGGTATTTTGAAATTTGTGAATGAAAAATTAAAAAGCGCGAGGCTGCTGCGATGTTCGCCCTCTGAGAGTAAGGAGAGGGAGAATCGTAGAGAAGGGTTTTTTTTTTACTTATTTTTGGAACCACAAAAATTTTAGAAGTGTAACCTTCTTTCGGAAAATAATTCGTTTATTTCAACACATTTAGCTACCCCAAAATTATATGGGGTCAATTGTTTTATCACCACCTAACGTAACATCCCTAAGTATGGTCAATAAGTGAAAGGAATAAATACAAATTCTTGTAGTGCATCGAAATATCATTATTATTTATGAAAAAATGATTTCGCACGGCAGAGCCTGGGACTCTTCACTTCGTTAATAAGTACATTGTCGACATATATACGAGTGAATAACAATAAAAATCTATCAAATTCCCAAATTCCCTGAAAAGTTTTCATGAAACATGTTTCAGAGGCGCAGGTTTTTACAGGGTTATGAAACCAGCCAACGACCGCGTGGGAAATAACAAACGGTCAACTTTCTAAGTAAATGTTTTGATAATACCGCTCTGCCACATCTCTACGACACATACCGTTATGTCGATAAAATAATAAACATTTAAATTTAACTTTTATGTACGATACTCGTATTTACTCATTAATCGTTATCTCAAATATTTTGCACATGTCTTCCCCAGTTTAAGCATTCTGTCACCACGATCAGGATAATAAAAGTTATGTCTTAATAAATTCCATGGCTATTGAGGTAATAATTTCGATATGTATTTATTTGCACGATTTGAGTCGTGCAAATACTTACGAAAACGCCCAAACTATCCTGATCATTTAAGTACTGTGAGAGATCGTACACTGGAAACTGCATATTACTGTGTATAGTTGAGTTGTCTTACAGCGATTGAAATGATTGTCTATGAATAAATAAGTTCACGTATGATACAAATACGAATGCATAGTACTATGGACATAAGAAAATTAGGATAAAACAAATATATTTAATGAAAACGGTTGATTAAGTGGTGGTCACATAAGACAGTTAAAACAGCTTAATTCATTTGTATAAATTAAGACTTTTTCTCAAATAACTCCAAAGCGAAATTCAAAGTCTTTCGTGTATTACAGACGCGAAACAGAGTGTACCATAGTTTAAGAAAAATAAAAGAGCTAGAAACTAGGAGATTTTAAAACTTAATCAAGCTTATTAGCAACAATAAAGACTTGTTTATGGAGCAGAATTGCTGATTTATAAGTAAATGTGAGTACGATAAATGCATTATTACTGACATCAGCATGATATAGCCCTTGTTGACTGGTACCGAAAACCTCGATACAACATCTTTCATCTCTTATTTCTGGTCGCTTGTCGTACATGAATCTGTCCGCCATATCGGAATTTGGCACTAGTTATATAGACCGCCGCTTGGGGCGCCGGTGGGATAGCGATTTGAGTGCGATCAGTCGTGCCCCGCCCGTTGGCGATAGTATATTGTATAGTGGCTCGGCCTATGCTGTGGTCGAGCCAGAATTTTGTCAATTTTTAACGTAAATATATGTCAATGTGCTTCTGAAAAAGTCTTTGTTTTGCTGACCTGCTCCTCATCATGCCCTCACGCGACTGAATAACACCTTATAAGAGAGAGGAGGATGTTATTACATATTTTAATTTTTAGTTATTCATTATTCATTTTTAAAATGCGTTTTTCTCGATATGTGTTTCTTTCAATTAACGCAGAACTTGATAATCTGAAGTCAGAACTACGAGTTCAATTATATATGTTATTTTTTTTTATAATAAAGATAAAAGTTAAGATACCAGATAAGATGATAATATATTGACATCGACAAATTATAAGATAAAAAGTTTCCGCGTAAAAATCAACGCATTTCCCCATAGATCGGTAACCTCGCGATAAATCTCTGATGCTAATAAGAATTATGGGATCAGATCAGCCGCGGGAGGCGAAGCGGAGCAAGAGACTACACAACCACAAGGAGAAGGCAAGACACCAGACTGTGAGGCATTCATCAATGTTCCCATCATCAGTCCGATAGCTTGATTACATACTTCAATCAATCGTTTTAAATGAATAATTATAAGGCACGCTCGTACGGCATGACAGTATCTACACACTATCTATTATGCAGTTTAACGAGACCTGCATGTCATAATAATTATGTTGTAGTCAGTCAACAAGATGACAGATGCTTTTTTTATTAAATTAGTACATATTAATTAGTATTACCATAGTCAAACGTTATCTCGAATTATAATATAATATACTCGTAAATTGCATATTTTCCTAATACTAAAATTAGCATTTCTTAAAACAGATTGTGGGTTCTAAATTGATTTCTAGAGGGAGTTAGTTTGATTTAAAATGATTGAAGCGTTAGGTTAAATATACATAATAGTCTTTATTATTGTATGTCAATTGTAAATAAAAATAAGAAATTAAAAATATTATGTTTTGTTTCACATTATAATAAGAGTACTGGAGTTACCACCGGGAGAAGATAAAATTGAAAGTCTAGATATTATAAAACTTAAAACATTGAAAATTAATTATATTTCTATAAAATAATGAAGTAAATATATTGTATTATATTGTTTATTTAATTAATATTTTACTTGATCAAAAATCTAAATTTTTTGACAAATCCATATTTGGATATCAGTCGCAAGTTATTAACTATTTAAAGTTAAGCACTGGCAACCTACTCGTAAGCTGAACGCATTATACTCGTAATAATAAATCCACAAGAAAATGTAGCACCTATTTAAATTATAATATATAAATAAATATTACTTTATTATACTAAATATTTTAAAAATTAACAATTGGATCATTTTTTAATATGATTAAAATATTTTTTAAAAACACTGAACGTCGTCGTTAGGGATCTATTTGTGATACATTACGTATATCAAATAAATATCAGTTTATTTACGTAGATACTCGGTGAAAATGCTGCATTTTTCAGTCATAACACACAACAATCACTGAAAATGTTGAATGATCAGATATGTGTATTTAAAAAAATCGCCTCTCCTTGACATGCAGCGTTCAGAGGCTCTCCGCAAGTAGGCGGCGCCCGCGAGAGTCGGTCAGATGCCAGGCCCCCGCCCGCCGCCCAGCAGCCAGCAGCCAGTGGACGGGCGGGCGCCGCCGCGTCGAGACGCTACCGACGCCATCCTCGTGACTCTCACCGTTAAAACAACAACAAATCTCTGAACTCACCGGACCTGCTGATCACTGCCAGAAAACACCACCTAGGGTACTTTTTCAATAATATACATAATCATATATATTAGAACCATACATCGATAGTTTCTTCAAAACACGTTAAATCAGTGACATCGTAAAATTGTTTCAAACTTTGTTTTTGTCAGCTCTAGGTTAGTTTTACATGACAGCTGTAGTGCTTTTGAATCTATCGTAAAAGTTTTTCACGTCAAAACACGTGTTGGATCAATACATTTACGTGAAACGTGAATTTCACGTTATTTTATCGATGAGAGTTAATTTATTGATGCATGCTTTTATGAGTATATATTAATATTATGGATAATCTTCTTTAATTAATTTCTCAAACGTATTCAATGAAATGCAGGGAATGTCTTCTTTAGTCTCGTTCATGCGGTAAAATGGTATTGTTGTAATAATTCCATGTGATGCACAATACGGTGAAATTCATGGAAAAAATACAGCGATTTTTATGTCACATTTTGTGTAGACGTGTTACTGTTTGTGAATATTATATGCGGTATCGGGCAGCTGAGGAATTCTATAAAACCTTTTTTACGTGTAAACATATATTTCCTCGTGTAACGTACATTTTGAAAATACGAGAGTTCTAACATTGACCCCAACACCCTGAGGGTACTTTGGGTCAATTTTATATGAATTTCGCTGCGATGTTTTCCTTTCTATTTTTGTAAAAATACATTATGAAAATATTACTTTGTATTTTTCAATTCATTTTTATTACGATTCCAAAAATATATTTTCAAATAATTGTTACATTTGAATTTACATCAATCGATTATTTACGTTTAATTACTTATGTTAAATAATGAAATATTATGTATTTTGCAGTATAATTATGTTCCCAGAGTCAAAAGATTCTGTTTTTGGTTTCTCATTGTTCTTACCTATTTATAAACCTTTGCGTCAAAATATCTTAGAAAAAATTATTCGTCTAAATTTTCCACTGAAAACATACGACATTCTAAAACATTTAATTCATTGCGAATCTTCCTTTCATTATGTTCAATTTTATATCAGATATACGTATTATACTAAGTATTTTAAGCGTTAAAGAATGTAAATTTATAAATGATTTGTAATAAATAAATATTAATATTAAGCTTGTGAATAAATGAAGACTGATTGAATAATAAAAAATAAAAATATACATACTTTGAATATATACTATAGCGACATCTATCATACGATGATAACAATGACATAAATACTAGTTTCAACGTGAGTCGGTCCAGGCATAGTAATAGCCGAGTCGGCTGAGCGGTATGAATACCTGGGCATAGTTGGTTTCCAAGGTCCGCGGTTCGCATCCCGCTTCTGCCGTTATTTTTGTGTTTGGATTGACGCGTTGAAAAAAGAATTTTATGTATAGTATATGTATATTTAATTATTATTAATATTTACATTTCTAAATAGATTTTGATAGATTTCTTGACAGTACGGTTGCCACAAGTTGGTCTGCTTGGGTTTTATTATACCTTTCCCATTTTTTAGTCGCAATATAAAAACACTGTAAGCCATAAAATATTTTTTGTATCTCGGAGGGTGTGTGTAGAAATGGAGATTCAAGAGTGTTTTGCGTAGCGCGTGTCGTAATAAACGAGGATTTTCACGAGGAGGCCGGAGATGGGCGGGTGGAGGCGGAGGCAGGCGCGGAAATGCAGAGGAAAGAAAAGCGGATGAATCTTTTATCTTTTCCCAGCCAGGTCAGGAGAAAGCGGTCTTAAAGAAAAACGTTTTGATAACGAAGAAAAGAAAAACATTAAATTGGATGAAAATGTAACTAATGTTGTCGTACATCACAAAACAAAGCTATCTACCTGACAAACTGAGAACTTTAGCAGGAAAAACTGAATATTATCAGAATAAACCAGTGTATTTTAAAAACATGCGTATTTTTTATTATACCTGACTTGAATATTTACTTTTTAACGTTTATGGAAGAAGTCATTATCGTGTAAAAAATAATGGACGACATACAATAAACCTACGGTATAAGTTATGTTTTTGCAATATGGATTTGTTGTTTTTATTTTAACTTGGGATTAGATACAACAGAAGAAAATAAGAAGAAAGGTGACGACCTTTCTGTGAGTCGTTGAACTGAAGATCCCCCGAGGCGACGAAAAGTCAGATACAATGACGGAGAAGAATGGAAAGTCATGGCGGATCTGCGATTATGATTAATAATTATTTGTCACGACACAAAATAGTAGATGACGAAATGATTATTATATTTATGTGTTTGTAAATGTAACCAAAATTGATTTGTATATTGCGTATTTATAAATGCGAAATCCGAGTAAATTCCAACCGTATGGAAATACTAATGAAAAAAACCATTACACTTAATGTTTTTATTTAATGAATTGATTTACTACCTTCCGTCATTCTGACTGTACAATACAGTATTGCTAGCATTGAATAAATGATTAAGAAAACCTAACATATGGAAATAATGATCTTAGAACATGATGTTTTATTATTATTATTTTATCGTGTACTTGCACTCTTGGGAAAATTAACATATTTATTAGAATCTTCAGCATCAAAACTAATTATTGTATTTAATTTTTTATAAAATACGTATAATTTGTACTATTTTATACTTTTTTAATCTGACGATGTCTTCTTAAGGAGATGAAATGTAATCAGTTAGATTGTATAAACGTGAAATTAAACAATATATTATTGTATGGATTTTTTTAATTTTTATTAGAATATTATTTTATTATTTCAATATTCATTGACTATATTATAATATTATTATAAATTGAATATACATATACTATACATAAAATTCTTTTTTCAACGCGTCAATCCAAGCACAAAAATAACGGCAGAAGCGGTATAGTTGGTTTCCAAGGTCCGCGGTTCGCATCCCGCTTCTGCCGTTATTTTTGTGCTTGGATTGACGCGTTGAAAAAATAATTTTATGTATAGTATATGTATATTTAATTAATAATATATTTTTGAATTAAATTTAAAAATAAAACTAATAATTATGAAGTTTCATCAAGAATTGTCAATCTTGATTATATCGTAATTAAGGATAACTGTAATGCAATTCATTTTAAGCGATGGCATGATAGTTCTATCGTCTTTTTATAATATATTGTAATGATTGATACTGTTTCATACATCAATTCAAAATTAAGACAGCAAGATTTAACTCTTTCGCATCGGTTGTCGGCATATGCCGTCATAACACCCCTCGATCTTTGACATCGGTTGACGTGATATATCGTTTTGCTACTTTCTTAGAACAGTTTTTTATGCATCATCTGATAGCTAAAGCATACAAGAACCAATATGATATATGAAAATAGGCCAGATAAGTACATTTATGCTTCAAATACTAGTTTTATAATTGACAGTCTAATTTGTATTCAAACCGAGCCGTAATAAAAGGGTTAATGTATTTTTCATATTTTTTTATCACTATCTATATTTTAAGCATTGCTAGAAAGCATCAGCATCAAATCAATGAAAGATTTACAACGCAATTTCGTTCGTAACTTGATCACGTACAATTGTGATTTCAATGGGGATCTCAAGTGGAAGAAAGAGCATGTCCGATTGATCATCTCCCCTGAAGTGTTCCGCCACTTATTCGTTAAAAAACATCCACACAAATCAGCCGTCCAGCTTGACATGGACGTCCGCACGTCTGAATTAATTAATCATTTTTGAGCGTTTCCGCAATTCGCAACGACGGTCGACCTCTGCAACGGTCGAGATGATGGGACCCCAAAAATAACGCGGGGCAATTTAGCGAGTAATTTAACTCCTTGCATGGAATGGCGGACGGACGTTTTATCACACGGCGTAACAGCCAACATGAGCGCGGCTCCGGAATCTGAAAAATTGTGTCGCGCTGAAAGAAAACTCGTGACGAATATCTGCCACTTCATGTAGGGCGGTTATGAAACATTTAACGAGAGCAGCGAAATTGTACTCGCATTTTTAATGATCGAGTTAAACGCACGTAAAATGCTCGGGTTAAATATTTTTTATATTTTTTTATGGCTGTTAATAATTACGAGAGCAAATCATTAAAATGGTGACATTTTGTACTGTTGTGTGACTCAATACATTTCATCAAATGTTTCTCCAAAAGAAGTAAATTAATTAATTAATTCTGAAGGATAAAGTGGATGAGATTTATGAAAAATAACGTGTTTTTTTCCCTATATTATCAAAATTTCACGGGTATGTATGCTTTTAGTGGCTGTCAAACAAAAAGTTTTTTTTTTTATGTAAACGCATGCAGGAGAGCACAACCGGTCAAGACCAGTGCACTCTATGACGCTCAGCCATGGAGGCTGGACGCTGCATGCGGGAAACGTGTGTTGTGTTCGTGTTTGTGTGTGGGTTGGAGAGATTGCAAGTGTATATTTATCTGTTTCTTGAAGAGATCCAGATTGTAGGAAGGAGGAAACACAGACGCTGGAAGAGCATTCCATAGCTTACCGGTGGCATTAAGGAAGGAACTTTGGAAGCTGCCAGTTCTTGGTTGACATATATTAACCGTGTATGGATGTTCGGCAAGTGTAAGACGAGTTTGTCGGCTGTGGGTGGGTGCAGGAGGAATTAGTTCTTTAAGTTCCGAAGAGCAGCGACCGTGGTTATAACGGTAGAAAAGATTAAGAGAACCAACCTTACGTCTGTGTTCCATTGATTGTAGATTAGACGTAAGGGTGTCATTGTTCATCAAACGAATTGCTCTTCTTTGAACTGAGTCAATTAAGTTTAGAAGGTATTTTGGGGCTCCAATCCAAAGGTGACTGCCGTATTCAAGGATAGGTCGGATTTGTCCTGTATATAGAAGAAGAAGTTGTTTATCGTTGAAATACCGACGTCATCTATATAAAGTGAAATTGATAAAGTGAATTAAGCATGTTGATAAAAAGTCTACAATAGTCTAAGCCCTTTAAACGCCCAGTGGTTTTCTTACGGGACCGCAGATTTGCGTCGTTCAATGCCTTACGGTCACATATAGGAGTGCTTATGGTTCATTTAACAATCGGATTACATTAATTTGTAATAATAGTATTAAAGTGAGTTCATGGAAGAATCTATTGTGCGACGAAACATTACAAACATTAGCCTGCTAGGGCATTGAACGACGCAAATTTGCGGTCCCGTATGGGACCACTGTGCGTTTAAAGGATAATCTATATATTTTGAACGGAACAAATGGTCAATAAATAAGTATATTTTAAAATAATATACAGATAAAAATAATTATTAAGAAACAGAAAATGAAACATGGACATATAAACAAATGTTGAAAAAAAAACAGCAAAATTTCAAAATAACTGTACAATATCATAATGATGCTTAACCCTTTCGCATCGTTTGTTGATATATGCCGTCCAAGATTCCCCATTGACATCGGAAGCCGTGATATATCGTTTTGCTACTTTCAGTACTCATTGTGACATCTTCGGTAGGTCATGGAACTGTAGTCATTCACTTTATCAACCTAAATGTATTCTTTACACTACAGGAATCTGTAAAGCATGTAAGTAAATATTGTTAGGTTTCGTCACAGGAGCGATTTTTCTGTAAGCCACATGTGTCAATGCCACCACATGTATGGAGTTATATAATGAACGTTTGTTAAATATAATAGTTTTTTATGCATCATCTGATGGCTAAAGGATACAAAAACCAATGTGATATAAGAAAATAGGTCAGTTAATTACATTTATGCTTTAAATACTAGTTTTAACCAAAAAAATGGTTTGAAAAATTCACGCCGTATTGACAGTATAATTTGTATTCCACCGAGGCGTAACGAAAGGGTTAAAACACGATATACTATTCGTGCATATATGGCTGTTGACAATACTTGAGTTACTTTCAAAGGTCCAACGCGAGAAATTAAAAATGTCAAGGACAATTCACCAGTACTCAGTGGTATTTTTTGTTTTGCTTTTACGAGTCCAAAATATTAAGTAAATTGCTTTTGCAGCTATTTTTATCGTTCATTATTATGGCATCACATTTAAAGATACTTTCATATCAACATTTTCATTAAGTCTTTAATTAATGCGTTTTAATTTGCTTTTTACGGTTTCGTTCAAAAGCAGAATAGTATGTTACAAAAGATAAATGGGTATATCTTAAGTACTTCCCAAGTTATCTAGCTTTACATCGGCAGCGATGACTTCACAATGACTTCATCGCATCTGAAAACACCGCGGTAAGTGCCTACTTTGAAATGGAATTTTTGTTTGTTCCTTTCCAGGCAATCGACATTCGAGGGCTTAACCCAAGATTCCAATGACAGAAATGTCCAAACTTATATAAGAGGGTGATGAAATTCAACATAATTTCTGTATACAAGTATGTACTACGAAATTTCGAAATCTTCATGTTTATTTTACCACAAAATAATATTTGTTATCGTATGATTATTACATAATCAATGGAATTACATTACAAATAAATTACTTTAACTTATGTCGTATCGTACACGTTTTTATCTATGCTTGAAAAAATATACATTTTAATTGTATATTTACATATATTTTAACAAAAGTTAAGGATCATTGGGTGCGTATGGCATTTAGATTTGTCATGGGTGACCGCCTAGAAACAACGCATGCCTCTTAAAATCAAATGATACAGTCTTAGATAGCGTCAAAAAATTCAACAGGCGTCCTTAAAAGAAAATGAACAATAAACTATTTAATATGCTTCAGATACTACAGCAGTTTCAAGACCTGGGTTCAAATCCTAGAGTGTTGTAAGGAACTATTCATTGTATGTACTTAGTTGAGCTGCAGTTATAGAGATGAAAGAAATTTAAGCTGTCTATTTGTGACAACTAAATACTTTAGGGAGCATATATGAAAGAACTTCAATAGTTTCTAATAAATGTATTCACTTTGGAATAATAGTGTGTTCTATGTGCATTATTGTAGTTACGTAGATATGTTTTGTGTGGTTTAAAATATCCTCTTCGACGTATCTGACGTGCCCTGCCCACCGCCATTGGAGCTTGCCAATTTTCTCGATGCCAAGTAAAGGTGGGAGTCAATGGCGAGCAAAGCGAAGAGTGGAGAAGGCTGTAGGGGAGGTCAGCGGTCTAGGCTTCAGCGCCAACAATAAAAACAGAACAATTCCTTCAGTTGCGACCACTACTCTAGTTCAATGACTTCTAAGTACTTATGAATCATTTGCAGAGATTCAACTTTAAAACAATATTTTTTCCAGATTTAACCTCTCGTGATGCTGTCATCACAAAATTTATAAGACGTCACTGTTCAGTGCTCTATGGAGCATTGTGTGGATATTATTATCAAAGTCGAACACAGCATTCAAATACTGCTGGGATATGTTTGCATCTATTAATACGTTTTTACTATTTAGCTATCTTGTCTGTTTATTTGGTATACATTTTGCAATTGATTTTATACTAACTTACCGATGACTTGAGCAATAACAACATGAAATATATCTTAAAACTGGATGACAATGCAACGTAAATTAAGATACGTATAAATCATCTTTTTATAGCCTTATACAAATAGTCCTAAAAGTTGGCAATTGTATGAAAATACTGGTAATATTTTAAATATAATCACTCCATATCCACTTCCCAGTTGGAGCATGTGATCGTCACAAACTGCTGTTACAAAGTTCTGTCAATCATCATGTTCCTCGCCTCATCCTATGTCAACTCTGCCTTTTAGACCCTGAAGAAAAGGCAATTTTATTTATGCCTTCATGTGGAATCTAAAAAGAATATCCTAGTTGGGTGCACCTCCACTTCTTGACTGTAGGATTATAAACTTTTTTGACAACTTCAAACAGGCAAATTCAAACCAACGCCACAAATAAACCAATTTTCATTAATTTGCAAAATATTGCAACCGTATTTAAGAATCTGGATAATATAGGCTCGTATAGGTGGCATTTTGTTATTACAAGTATGGTTGCTAATCCTAGCAACCATACCATATATGGCGCTTGATCTTCTTCGTAGTATCAATCCGGTGGATTGGTTTGCAGCAACAGAATCTTGCATCTCGATCGCCATTCCTCTCGGTCCTCCGCAACCCTTTTCAGCTCAGCATAAGCACTACAATTCATGTCCTCGAATACTTGCTGCAAATACTCCCGTCTAGGCCGCCCTCTACAGTTTCTACCCTCAACCATCCCCTCCACAATATCGTGAAGAAGACCATCGTGGCGCATGATGTGACCAATCCATCGGGCTCGCCTCTCTGAGATGGTTTTTATTAGTTGCCTATCTTCCTTGATTATTCTGAGAACCTCATTGTTCGTGACGTGGTCTCTCCAGGAAATTCCGAGAATTCTTCTGTACGACCACATCTCAAAGGCCTCTAGTCTTTTTTTATCACCTTCAGGCGCTTGATATATACTCATATTATGTATGATCTTAACATTATTTTTTACATTCATACTTTGTAGGGGTGGTGGACTGGCGGTCCTGTCCAGCTGCTATAGCGGAGGATGCCGTTCTCCTGGAACTGCTTCGGTCTGCGCAAGCGCCGCGCTCCTGTCAACTGCGCAACCCTCGAACCTCTTCTAGTGGTAAGTCTAATGATAAAATTATACTATGCCTGATTATTTTTAGGGATGGCATAAGGAACATGGAGGTTTAACAAAGCTCTGTGTATACGGATTGATAAACTTTCTTTCTGGTTAAAAGTTTTGTTATTTATATCCTTAGCATTCACTTCGTTCACTATTTTTTACATTGTTTTAACATATTACATATTACATAGTACAAGTTAATCATTCTTAATTCACCTGAAGAACTGTAAAAGGTCTTATTGATAGCAACACTAAGGTCTTCAAATACGTGAATAAACAACGTAATCTACGATATGATAACGTAAGGTAAAAAGTTTTTGTGTTAATGTATTATTCATAATTTCGGACAAAATTTTATACTAGAGTTCAGTAGCTCGGAACGTAACTTGAAAACCATGTGATATTGTTTTACGTCCATAAATAATTAAGTTGATTATTGATATTTTATTGAGTATTTCAATTCAATAAAATTCAATCAAAACGAATGATAATGTAATATAATAAATTATTATTATTTTCGGTTCGCAAACTTTGTAAATTATTAAAAATATTCGTAATACGGTGTTGTGTTGCCAGCGTCCGGTACTTAAAATATACTCTGTGAATAACTTATACTTGTTTATCATAGATGGCTAATTGGTGTTTATTTATGTTCAAGTGTGTCTACATTTGCCCAACATGTGGAATATCAATTTCGTTTCGGCATTACCAACTGTGTAAACATGGCTACACGCCCATAAAAGTGCGGGAGATATAAAAAAATATTAATCGAATATTAATTGCCATCAATGTTTCAATGAGCAAAAATTTGACTAACGAGGTTTGACAAATTGATTTTCGCCTTCATCTTAACAAATGTGAAGTTTTCAGTTCGATACTAATGTCTGACACGATTAATCCATGACTCATATGGCAATGTGGTGTGTATTTAGAATTTGCGTAACACTAGTAATTATGAATAATATGTAAGTTATAATTTCTACGGTGAATAATCATTTAGGATTATATTTTTATAACATTGACTTTGAGAATATTTTTGAGAATTAAAGTAAAATTATTTTCCCACGCTTTTTAATTATGTTTAATATTGTTTTTTGAAAAAGAATAGTAAACCCTTTTACTGTATTTTTTATATGAAATGTCGAAAAATCTTGCTCCAATCCTATTACGATTTTTTTTTCGAGATTTAATCTGTATTCAGTGTTTAAGGTGATTTTTCATATAATTGTCCCTTCTACTGTATGCTGTTATTTTGGGTTAAGCTGCCTTTAAGGAATAAATGGTCCAGACCTCGAGAGCATCAGACTGATCATCTTATCTTATAAAAATGTTATAGGAGTGATGACTATATACGAAATCTTGATCCTAGATCTATTATAAGGGCTAGTAAGTGCGATCTTAAATTCAACAAAGTAAAAAATCGTACTTAACTTTTTGATTGTTGTCTCAATCTATAACAGATTTGCAAACTGTTTCCGAGTAATGTGTTGAGTCGCGTCTTACAGACAAAAAAATGTAATTTTAACGTTCCGAAATTGAAACGTTTTTCAGCAATTTCAGCATGTTTGTTACGTTGTTAATGGTTTCATACATTTTATGTAAGAATATGGTAAGTGACTTAATTATCGCGCTTTACGATTTTCTTGATAATTAATTTATAGAGTGGGAAGTTCGCTTGAAAATCGCAGAGTAAACAGAACATGTGCAAATGGACGCAAATGAATGAAGGTTATTATTGTTCGTCACTATTAATAGCAGAATCCTTCGGACAAACAGACAGCACACATCATAGACAGCATAGACGGGCCTTGTGCAGTCGGACTCTATGACTCGCGTCCAGTTTGTTTGTGGTTCATGGCTTCACGAGAGCGTCCATCAGAGCGGCTTTTGATTAAATTCTGAAGCTTCGTTAACTCGTGAATTAATCTTTTTGCGCTCCCTTTCCTGGTAATTGAATATTGAAGTCTCCCACACACGGACCGCCATTGCGGGAGAGACGTGTGGGTGTGGGATGAGCTCGTTTGTGTGGACTTCAAATAGGTAACACATGTTCCGAGTTGGCTTAAATTGCAGAACATCAATGGTGCAGACCGCTCTGTCAGACCTCGGAATGGCCACAACGCTTTTCGAAGTATCTCCTACAACTGTCTATATTCTAAGTATTGCCCTATTTTATGTTTATAAATAAAATTCAGGTGAATATCATCATCATCATCATCATCATCAGCCTGTGCCCGTCCACTGTTGAACGTAGGCCCTCCGCATGAGTCTCCATCCTCTTCGATCCTCCGCCTTCCGCATCCAGGTCACTCACGCTATTCTTCTTATATCGTCAGTCCATCTTGTAGGGGGTCGGCCAATGCTTCGTTTGCCAGTTCTTGGGCGCCATTCCAGTGGTTTTCTTCCCCATCGACCGTCGTCTCTTCGACAGATATGTCCTGCCCATTGCCACTTGAGTGTGCCTATTCGTTGGGTAGCATCCACTACTTGAGTTCTTCTGCGTATTTCCTCGTTTCGGATTCTAGGTGAATATCATTAAATGGTAATGGGGAAGTTTATTAGGTGGTTTGATGATGATTAAGAGATGGGCGTAAGGAGTCCGGCATTTGTTCGTCGTCCAGTTTTGGGACCTACTTTGAATAAATAGTGTTTACGGGATGACTTTTGTCTGCCACCAATTTTAGTTGCAGATCAGTGTCACAGCAATCAGGGATAATTCGATGTTTTTTTTTTTGAAAAATATAGAGTGTTTTTTTTTTGTTATTTAAACTTAGCCGAGCTTCAAATGTGCGATCTGTGGCATGCAAGTAAAGCTCTTTAACTTACAGCAACTCTTAAATATATAAAAACTAATAAAAAAGTATCGTAGAAGTAAAGAAGCGAAAAGTAAATCACATAACATGAGACAAGTTGAAATGATTAATTTAGGTCAATTAACGATGTTAAATATTTTCATGTTAATTGGGAAAATTAAGAATTTAATCAATTACTGCTTATTATTTTTCTTCTGTATTCATCCCCTACCTGGAGCATTTAGGCGTCGCAAATCTCCGCAATAAAGTTTTTGCAATTGGCATAATCGCTTCGTTCAATGTCAGGTCTGAATATAAATATTTGGTAAACTATTTGGTAATAATTGAGAAAAATAATTTGCATAAATCAATTGGTGGCAATATAATATATTTTATTTCCACGAGTCCATTCCGATCTCTGCTGTCAACTGACCAGTGACTGAGTTTGCGACCACTGACTTGTGACTACTGGGGATTGTTTTTGTTGGCTACTGTCGGCTGTCCATCAGTATGAGACCAGGGGTAATCAACCTACATATTAAAAAAAAATGAAAAATTATTTATCCGCTTCTTAAGATAATATTTCATAAGCTGTCAACACCCACAACATTATTAACCCTCGCTTTACGATGCTAAAAACTTCCGCGCGTTCCGATGGTGTCAACTCATTACACATTCTGATTTAAAGTGAATAAAATGAGTAGAAATTCGAAAAAATGAAAATATTCAAAGATATCGCTTAATTTTACAATAGTTGATGTCAATAAGCAGTAATAATTGACATTTAATAGCTAAAAACATGAAAAACATCAGACGAAGACCTCAAACGGCCAGACGCACCTTCTCGCGTGAACTTCCGAGAGATACTAACATTACTCAGCCTGTCGATATATCGATGTGCCGATATCATTTCGAACTAGGTGACCAACTGAGGTTTCCCGTCTCGCTCACTCATATTAGTACGTCAGCGAGAGTGAGGAGTATAGATGCCGCCTCATCTGGGTATTTTTTAATTTTATTTTCGCACACGCTTCGAATGATTCATGACAGTTGACGCGTCTTGATTGTAGTGGTGAATTTATTCCAGATTTTAGAAAAATATTTCCTGCTCCCGATGAGTGCCTATTATTATAAATATATTTTTTTTCAATACGTAAATGTATTAAGGAGGAATACCTACAATCTGAACCCCATGTGTATTATATTTACAGAGATATTTAAGTTATTACAAGCAATGTGTAGTCGATAGACATCACCGGGGAGGAGAGGTTAACATTGAAAGCAGATCTTTTTCGAATTTGCTGTATTTTCCCAGATGAATTATGCCTTAAAAATAATTATAGCATATTTATGTACTGATTTGACTCATATTCACATATTTTGTGTAATATGTTGTAAAAATAATTGTGAAAAAAATATATGTTTCATGGCACCAGAACCGTGGTGCATCTATATTATTGTAATTGCCAGATTATAATTTTTGGCTTAGTTTTGGCTTCTTTTGAAATTCTGAACAGATTTTTTTGATAGTAAAAAAGCAAAATAAGCTATAAATGTTGCTTATCTAACTAACATCTGTCTAAAAATAGAACAATTATGCGGCTTGAGAATGAAGATGGTTATGAAACAAAACAATTACATCATATTGTTAAATAACGAAAAAATAACATTCTGAACAACCTAATATATCAAATAAGAAGAACGTGTAATAGTGTTAAAGTAGTTTTTTTCGTTAGATTGAATAAAATAGTATATTATCATAGGGGTGTACATTATAACATACCATTTCGCGATTCCACGCGACCCAGAAATAAAAAATACGAAGAGTGTTTTTGTGTCATCTGCTGCTTAATCTCAGTAACATATGAAAGCTTTGTGAACGAAACTAAATTAACTTCTTGCTTCGAGAGAAAAAAAAATGTCACAAGAACCCCTTGACCCCCGTTAGTGACCGCTGCAGCACATGTTGTGCCGCCCCACACATCACGACTGCGGGTATATCGGATAACTTCCCGGTAAATGCGATCGTATCGGTCCCGACTAATGAAAGAGCGTCACTATGAAGATTTTTTGCCGTCAACAAATGCGAACCGACCAGAAAGACATTAAAACGTTTTATTATTTCCGCGTGTTTCACAAACGAATGAAATAAATGCACACCTTAATTATAAACGGAAGTACGCACGCTACAAAAACAATTGCACACATTGTAATGAATGTTATGCACATAATTTATTCACAATAATTCATTATATTTAGAAAACACAAGTGATAAATTACACTAACAAAATATAGCATGCTCACTTAGTATTTACTTAACCCTTAACGGTCCTACGTCGAATCTCATGAGACATTGATTTTTTCCGCGTGGGTCAAATGTCGAATATCATACGACATATTTTTTCATCGTTATATGTATATTTTCATAATTAAAATTAAATTTCACCACAAATCGAGTTTTTATTTAATAAAAATTACAATAATATTTATATTTAAATTCTAAAAATGTATTGTGGACCTGGTAGGGATTTTTTTTTAACGGAATGGGTATAGCATAAATTGTATGAACCGTCTTATTGAGTCATAGTACAGGGAGTGGCAAAAAAGCTGACGTTTTTAAATCAAAACAACGACAAAAACCGTCAGCTTTTTTTGCCCCTCCCTGTATTTATTTTGATAATATTAAAGTTTTTTTTATTTTTAATAAAATATTTATTTCAATGAATTCCTTCTTAGTATGTTCTATAATATTATATGTTGCTTCTGATGGGCTGTTCACACGAGCGATACAAATTGTGTGATTGCTCATTTATTGAAAAAATACAAAATATTCTTTTTGCGTTTCATTTGTTGTTGATTATCCTGACAACACTGTGTTTATAAGTCGAACATATGTATAAATGTACTTTTATGTTTTTCTTCTAGTACTTGAGAAATCACGCAATTCGTATCGCCAGTGTGGACAGTCCTCTACAGGCACAGCAATAATTCTTCTCGTAAACTTTTGACTGAAAATGACGCAATAAAATTTATGCATCATGAAAGTTACACATTACCAAATACGATCGGCACATGTACGAGTATCTGCCACTTTATTTGTCTCAAGCAATAAAATTAGACTAGCCATCCTTTTATTGACATCTTACTCGGAAAGCTTTGTAATGCTATTTGGTGACTTCTTCGGAAATATTAAAATTTTATACTCCACTAAATGTTAATAGTTAACCACTCCAACGCTTAGCAGTAAGCTCAAAGTAAAATAAGCAATTTTATAAGAATTATTTCACAAAATGTAACCATCGAATAATAGTCGTATACTAATTTTACGAGTCAAAATTGTAGGTATAGCGCATTAACCCTTTCATTACGGCTCGGTTTGAATACAAATTATACTGTCAATTATAAAACTAGTATTTGAAGCATAAATGTACTTATCTGGTCTATTTTCATATATGACATTGGTTCTTGTATCCTTTAGGTATCAGATGATGCATAAAAAACTATTCTAAGAAAGTAGCAAAACGATATATAACGTCAAACGATGTCAACGGTCGGGGAATCTTATGACGGCATATGCCGACAACTGATGCGAAAGGGCTAAAAGTAAAAGACTTCCAAGCAGGCCCCACAAACAGAATCATCAGCATCACCACATCCGTTCCCCTAACTGGAGTATATGGTCATCACGAGCTACCGCCTCAAAGCTCTGTCAGCCACCATAGCCCTCGCAGCTCCGCTGAGTATTTAAATGATGTATAGTTCTGGCTTAAAGAAAATATAGTTGTAGTTAATGCTCTCCTTCGACTCTTGACCGACTGTAGTATGGAAGGCTGCTTAGTCCGCTCTCTCACCTTGTCAATCCTCACAAAGGCAGTATTCTACGCAGGCATCTGCTTTCGAAACCCATTATACGGCTGCAATGGTTTATTGTGAGATGCCAAGGTTCACAGCTGTAAATGACTTATGCAATTCACAACCCTGGGGTTCTTAAATGTTTTAACTTCTACGTTCCAGATAAGTACACCCGTGCTCGTAGCCACCCATTGTTTTTGATCCCAGTTGATACTTGTGGAGCTTCGAGCACTCAATTTAGTACAACGGCAATGTCGCCCCTAAATGGCCCACCAGCACACCTCGATCCTTTTCTTACATCCTTTTCCACTTTTTCGATGGTATTGTTCTCCTAGATCTCTGTCATCTTCTTCTTCTTTTATATTTTTTTCTCTTCTCTTTTGTATGTATTGTATGTTTATTTATACTCTATGTTTCTTATTCTGTGTGCCTTGGAACTGCGGTTCTGTGAAATAAATAAATAAATAAAAAATAAATAAATAGGAATGGGAAAAAGATTCATGTATTAAAAATAATGAATGCATCTAATCGAATATGAATGCAGATTCTTTTGTAATTTGATCAGCTGAAGCAATGCTTAAAAAATGACACCTGTTTTGACTTGTGAATACAGTGACCAAGTCGTACCTATTGATTTTTCACAAAACGTTTTCTTCTGCGCTGAAGCCGTTTACAAAAAAGTTATTTCGCGATAAGAATAAATTTGCAATTCTTCAATACAAATTTGCATATTATTAATAATGCGATATAATGTGGCTTTGTCGAGTAAACACTCGCTTTGACGTAACTGTACGACTTATATATTATTGCATATATGGCAATTTTTACGGGACATCAAGCTTAGCATGTTCTTAGACATTCCCCTAAATACTTCATATTTCATTCTGAATTGACGTCTGAGCATCTGTAATGTCGCCATATTACTCCCTCAAGGTAGCTGAGCACAACCAGTTGAAGAATTATAACATTTTATTAATCAATTTTATTATTTTGAATTATTAGAAAATTATATTATGAAGCTAATAACGTATGTGATAAAGGTACTGTATGCCTTAGCTAGGGAACGCATATGGATGAACAATGAGTTTATTTATAGTTTTATACTTAAGAATATGAACCCATTTAAAAATTTATATCAGCTTGAAATAGCCCTTGCAGGCTGGTGCTGAAAACCTCGATATGGGTTCTTTCGTCTCTTTTTGTTCGCTCGTCGTAGAGTAGGTAAACAACTGACTTTTGTATTACGTACTGACATCAGCATGATGTAGCCTTTGCGGACTAGTACCGAAAACCTCGATATACAATCTTTCGTCTCTCTGTTCGCTTGTTATACATTTATGTGTCCGCCATATTGGGACTAGTTACATAGACCTCCGCTGGTGGCGCCGGTGCGACAGCCATCACGCCAGTCGTGTCCCGCCCTTCGGCAAGAGCATATTGTATTGTGGCTTGGCCTAATGCTGTGACTAGGTCGAGCCCTAAATTTGTAAAGTTTTATCGTAAATATATGTCAATGTGCTTCTGAAAAAGTCTTTGTTTTGGTGACCTGCTCCTCATCATGCCATCACGCGACTGAATAACAATATTTTGAGAGAGAGGAGGATGTAAGTACGTAATATTTTTTATTGTTACACATGTACCTAATAAATGCGGTGAAATATCAATCTTTCAATCCTCTAGGATTCAAAAGGTTTCGATCGGCTGTCACAACAGCTTCCCGTACAAGATGAAATATTGCAAGTGTGATGTCTTCTGCGCGGATTATTTTCTTATAAAGTGCAAAATTGGAATATTTATTCCAATTCTCGTTGTAACCGTTTTGCTTTATTTTTATTGAATTCTCCCACAGCCGTCTTTATGGCAGAAAGCATATTTTGCTTCCAGATTTATCGCAACATTTCTTCATATATTGCTTATTTTTATATTCTAGTTTTTTTTTTATATTCGTGTCATTTTTCAATTTCCACATGAATAGATACTGACATCAGCATGATGTAGCCCTTGCTGTCTGGCAACTAAAACCTAGATATACAATCTTTCGTCTCTTGATTCTGTTCGCTTATTAGACATGTGTGTCGCCATATTGGCATTTTGGACGGTCACGGGTGCGACGTTAGTTGTATAGACTGCCACTGGGCTCTGGGCGACAGCCTCAGCGCCGACGAGCGCGTGGAGCCAGTCGTGTGCCGCCCGTCGGCTAGAGCATATTGTTTTGTGGCTCGGCCTACTGCTGTGACTAGGTCCGGGTCACAAGCTTGTAAAGTTTATCATAAATATATGTCAATGTGCTTCTGAAAAAGTCTGGTGTCAGTTGTCACGACCTATCGTCCCCAGACCATTCGTTCTACGACTCATCGGTAACTACGTGTGACGCACTGGACAACAGGTGCACTGGCTGTCTCGCCAACCTAACCTAAGGATTTGTCCAGTGATCGTAGAGTCTAGAGATCGACGATACGAATTGTCTGGTGACAAAAAGCGGCGGGACCTCTTTATCTTTACGTTTTCAATGTTTCATGTTTGAAAATATTATAAAAAATTCAAGCCAATATATTAAATCAGTTATATGTAACTTTTTATAAAAACAATAACTACAATATAGTAAAAACATTTGTTTTGACCATCTTGATGTACGGCTGTGAGACATGGTGGTTATCTGAAAGTGAAACACTAGAGGCCTTTGAGATGTGGCCATTTTTAAACGACGATAATTATTGTCTGTTAAATGTTTTGAATGGCCGACATGGCCTCTTACGAAACCTATAATAGGAATAACAAAGAATACCATTGAATACGAAGCCTAATGTGTAAATATTCAGCTTTCACTTTGTAAATGTAGTTGATTAAATAGTCGCGACATTTTTCAAATTTATTTCTTAAATGCATTGTCTACATAACAGTTGATAAAAAAACGTATTCTATGAGATGAAATTACCTCTATGGAATAGCAATTAACAACTAAATATAATAATAATCTTAGAATTCTTGGAATTTCCTGCAGAGACCACGTCACGAACAATGAGGTTCTCAGTATAAGCAAGAAAGATAGGCACCTAGTGAGAACCATTTTAGAGAGGCGAGCCAGCCCGATTGATCGGTCACATCATGCGCCAAGATGGTCTTCTTCACGACATTGTGGAAGGGATGGTTGAGAGTAGAAACTGACATGAGTTGTAGCTCTTATGCTCTGCTGAAGAGCTACAACCTAAGCACAAAAGTAAATACACCTACAAGTAAAAAAGCATTCAGCTAATGAATGCACTGATTTAAAACACAAAAAAAAAACACTTTTTTTGTTGGTATTGTTGATGTTTTTATATGTATGAACTCAAATGGCATTTCATTGAAAATTAGTATCATCTGAATGTTCAATGGAAAATTGATGATATAGATAAGCCGAAATATCATTTCTTTTAAATACATTTCAATCTGTAATGATACATTTGATTAAAGTTTAATTTGTAAATCTTCGAGGCACGAGTATACTCGTATAGTTTCATTGCGTAGTAATACAACATTACGCAGGAATAATGTTGCCCGAGTAATAAATGTATTATGGGTAGGTATGTTGTGAGTAATTGACTTTTCTCTTATCCACCATTCGCTTGGCTGCGCAGTCGAGCATCAAACCCTCAATGACATAGGAAAACCTACACCAAAACTAGTTTATTGCCCGGCTGTAGTTAGCTATAATTTATTATGTAGCTCGGTTTGCTTGTCTATCGCTCGATGGCGCCACAACTACAGTAGTTAACTGAAGCCATTGTAATAATGTCTCTTGGATCTCATCAAGTCAGTTTAAATGGGGACAGTTCGACTGGTGAATAATAATTACTTGGCTTTTGATCTCTGGTCATTCATTTGTATACAGGTATTTGTATCTAGTACCAACGACATACTACTAGGCAATTTTAAGGCTAAGCTCTTCAAGTTTAGCCTCGTTGATAATTCAGGCTGCCCATGTGGTAGCTCCTTGCAGGACGCTGAAGACGTTCCGTGGAATTGCTCAATATTAGATTTAAGTAAGGAAAGACTCTTTCTCTCTCTCTGAAAACAATGCCTTGGTAATTGGTCCCAAGGAACGCAAATACAAGGCAACCGACCCAAAAAAATTACTAATGACAATAGCACATTATAATTGCGGTTATCCATCAATCACCGAAGTTAAGCAATATTGAAAGTGGACAAAAACAAGGAAGAGTCATTTCCTGTTACTTACTTAATTATATTTTGGTTAGCTTAAGCCACCTTTTATGACCAAATTTTCCAAGCATCGGGAACTAATCGGGCTAATAATCTGATATCTTTAAAAATTCTGGTTAGTAAATTACTCGAAAAATAGAGGTCATGATTTAACATTTATGTTCCCTGACGGACTTCCGCATGCAGAGATGTCTTGGTATAAGGCATGTAAAATGACAGTTGAAATAATTATGTGGCTGTAATTTGTAGTGTTTTAATTACATTATACATTATTTTGTCTATAAATTGTTCTATTCAGGTTTTTCTAAATAGATTCTAAATGTTATAGTCAAGAATTACAGTTCTTTACGTAACATGCTTTTAAACTAGTGTACACAAAGGCCTGAAATATTTTTCAGATCGCCGGCCATGAATAGGTTGGATAAAAGCGGAGATAGAGAAGAAGATTAACCTCTAACGGATTTATAACATACTGTATCGCATCAATAAAAAATATAGATTAAAATGTGTTGTTAGGTATTTGTGCGCAGAGGTGTCATCTCGGTCGGCCATCTTGCAGGATGACAGCGTGTTATTGGTTTCCATTATAACCTCCAGCGTCCATTGCGGATAATGGCGTCTTGACAAAGAGCTTTCTTATGTTATCTCGCATGTGTTTGTTATGCAACAAAAGGATAATATAAGTTTGTGTTCGCGTATACGTGATTGCAAGATTAGGTGACCATTCTTTCTTCTGAATTTATAGGGAATTTTCCAAAAAAGAGCGGAAAAATCACTTAGCTGTAGTAATGTAGTGCGCTTGTAATTTTTTACGGGTGCAGGGTAACGACTAACCTAACCTTCTTATTCGTAGTATCAATCCGGTGGATTGGTTTGCAGCAACACAATCTTGCATCTCGATCTCCACTCCTCTCGGTCCTCCGCAACCCTCTTCAGCCCAGCATAAGAGCTACAACTCATGTCCTCGAACATATATTCTGTGATCCATAACCTAACCTATCTTTTATTTATTACCATTCGATTAATTATTTCCTGCCAATTTCTTATTTTTCTACTGCCAAACGATTATCTTTTACTTACCTTAATAGGTATTTATTACTGATCGTTTGCTAAAAATTGACTGTCAATTAATTTAATTAAATACTCCCAAAAATATGTTGCCTTTAACAACTATCAAAATTATTTTCATAAAATAAAAAAGTAAGTACATTCAGGCAAAGACCACCAAACGGTGATAAGATCAAATCTGTAGAATATACAAGTATATGAATCACGTTATTTTAGAGTATTTTGAGTTGATATAGATCCCGTTATTCATGCAAAGTCCATAAACGGAAAATATATAATAATTAAGCATGAAGCTGTGTTGTAAGATTCATATTCATAAGATGACCTTTGTTCATTATGAAATAAACGTTAAATGTAGTGAGTTTTTTCTTACTAAATATATTAGTAACATTAATAGGTAATGATAAAGTGTAAGAAATTATGTAAAAAAAATAAGTAAATACAGTGAATTTGAAAATAAGATTTTCCGGTATTTGTTTCCTCATTAATATAATCTCGATCTATTTAAGAAACATTTCAGTTAACATCCTCCTCTCTTTAAAAGGTTGTTATTCCGTCACGTGAGGGTAGGATGAGGAGCAGATTAACAATACACACTTTTTCTGAAGCACGTTGATATATATTTACGATAAACTTTACAAACTTCCGGCCCAGGCGGAATAAGATGCCGGGCCGGCCATAATGCGGCCTAATGACGGTCGACATGCAACTAACTGCCGTGCGGCGCGCCGTGGTCGGTCACACAGCGCCGCCAGTCGCGATCTATGTAACTAGTCCAAAATGCCAATATGGCGACACATACATGTACGACAAGCGACCAGAAATAAGAGACGAAAGATTGTATATCGAGGTTTTCGGTACCAGTAACAGTATACGAGTACACTTGCAATCTACCCAATCCGTACACAAACACAACACATCACAAAACATGTTTTCACATCCATGCGTATAAATATATTTTTTTAAATATTCAGTTCAATGAGCAAAAATATAATTTTGTGGATGAATGGTCACCTTGGTGTGTGTTACTCGCAGTGTGTACCGATGTACTTGTATGTGTTTTATTATCCAATTGACGGTTTAATTTTTAAACGGCTGTTGGACCACTTTTTATTTCGCTACAGTATTTTGATGCTTCCTCCATTTATATTAGAGCTACCATTGAAATGTTTTCTATTATTGGTCCGAGGAATATTTAATTTTTGTTAGATTTAATTTTTTTTATTGCATTACATAATAATATTATTAAATCAATAAAATATGTAAATGTTTTTTAGACCAAAGCTCTAATAAAAGACATAAAACGTATTTAGATCTGTTTATTTATATCAATATCTCTTAAATACTTCTCTCAACATCTATGTGGACACAAAATTTCATACAAATATTTTTATTTCAATTGAACCTATCATCAATAAAATTGTGCAAGTTATTACGTCAAACACAAATCCGTGTACAAAATAGTAAGATTAAGATCAAATAAACCGTTTATTTAAATTTATATGTTAATTTAAGCGATTCAGCCATATACTCGAAAGAATTCACAAAAAAAAAATCTCCGACCTCTCTATTTTTACATGTACGGTAAACTATCCCTTCAACTCAATCAATTCCGTACATTATCCAATTCTTTTTTTCTAGAGATGCTTTCTTTCGATTCGTTAGAGTCCCGGAGGAAAATTGCTGCTCTCAAACATTCATTCTTTCTTCTTCGCGGTGCAATTCACAACCCTGGAATTCCTTTAACTTCTCCGTTTCAGATAGGTACACACGTGCTCGTAGCCATTAAATGATTTCCATTCTAGTTGGTACTTGTTACTACAATGGCGCTCCTAAATGGCCTACCAGCACACATCAATCATTTTTTTACATCCTTTTTTTGGGATCTTTGACACGTGCCATCTTCTTCTTTTTATATGTATTTTAGTATGTAAATATCAGGCAATAGTCGTGTAACCTACTGATTGGCAATCACAGTACCGGTTTTAGGGGGTGGCGCAGTGGGTCGGTGGCCTAGGGCGTTGAATGATCTATGTATTTTTGTATATCTTTATGCTCTGTCTTTCTTTTATGTCTATGTGTTCTATCTATTTTTCGTATTTTTTGTATATCTTGGAACTATTTCCGGTTCTGTAAATAAATAAATAAATAACGAAAATTAAATATAATAACCTGAAAACATTATGTAAAGCAACGACAAGATATACTATTATTAATAATAATCAACCTGCAGTTATCATATCAATAATTCATACATTTAAAAAAGCTATCAGTGAACAGTTGTAATATTATGATGTGCTATTATAACGTATGTACGAGGTTTATAAGGTTTTTGTTTAATTTACGCAATCAATTTTTTGCCGGCCATTCCACGTATTTAAACAATAAACTTTTTTCACGTCGGTATTCCCATTTCAAAAACGATATTTTATTTGTCGGCCGAAACAATACACAGAACGTTGGTAACACTGTATCGAACACAATTAATGGCCGGAATTCAAATTTAAACTTTGCATACCTACCGGCCAGATAATGCCTACCTATATTTTCTAGCCGTGCACCGCGATCTAAATAATTCAAGCCAATAATTTAGCAATCAAATATCCATCACACCGGCCCCGTGGAATTATTCGCAAGCTGTCGACAATGGCGCACGTAGTCGGTGCGAAAGCATTTGTTTGTGGTGCAAATTCCTTCACATCTAACATGCAATAACGGCGACCACTGGTTAAATAAATAAATAAATAGAAAAAACATTGCAGATCATTTACATTGCCAATTGGTATTACGGAATTTGAAATGGCAATGTTGGTAATTTGCATCTTATCCCAGGCAAATGTTAACCAAAATCACTAATTTTATGTTATTAGATACATATTATTTTTATTTATAAATAGAAGCAAAATAAATTTTTATTAACATTTATACTTCTTCCCATATTCGTTAATATCTGGAGCACATGATCACGACATTTTCGTCTTAATTGCCACTGTCTATGTCTTGTCTCAAGACATCTCTGCATTCGAACGTCCACCTAGGAACATATGTATATGGTTCCGGATGACCTCCAGGGCAGAATCTCAGGGATTTGAAGAGAGAAGTAGTAGCAGTATCCGAGGTTTATTTTGGGTGATTTGTTGAATAAAAACTTAAAGGAGAACGATTTATTAGCCTGACGCTTCCAAGGTCTGGACCCAAACATTTATACGCAAATTTATTTTTTGAAGCTTAGAGATACATCGCGCTTCTGTATATGTACATAGTCGTGTAACCTACTGATTGGCAATCACAGTACCGGTTTTAGGGGGTGGCGCAGTGGGTCGGTGGCCTAGGGCGTTGAATGAGCTAGGGGCGCCAAGGGAAAACTAGCTCGTGCATTTGTATTTTTAAATACATACAATATGGGCGCCAAAAAAAAATGTCCTAGGGCACCGTAGGGTCTAAAGCCGGCACTGGGTAACCATGTATTTGGTATGTAAAATATACCATAGTTAGTGTATCTTTAATTATAATACGTGCCATTATTAGGCCATATTAGTTAAATATCCCTAGCAATACAAACAATACATTAAAATTATTTAAAAATAAGTGACATTTCAATTTACGAATATGTTAACTTCCGAATGTTTTTGGAATAGTAGGAAAATAAACAAATCTTAATTTTTTTTCAATATTTTTAGCATTCAATTTGAGATCCATTATAAATAATCAATATGTATTTATTTACCTTATTTTCACATGGATCATGTTGGATATGGCCTTTGTTTAGGAGACTGCAGTTTCGAGTAACTCGTAGCCTTCTTCAATCCATCACCGTCAAGAGATAGCTTGAAGAAGGCTACGAGTTAGTCCAAACTGCAGTCTCCTAAACAGAGTCCATATCTAACGTGAACCATGTAAAAACAAGGTAAATCAATAAATATTTAAATCTTTAAATCATTTAAGATACCATATTGTTTTAATAAATAATTTAATGTAAGGTTATAAAGTAATAGTTTATATCAATTCACATAACAAATATAATATATATGTACACAACAACTTCTGAATAATTTTTTTTTTTAAATTAATTTGTAAAAACACAATAATATGCTCTTAGAAACAGCTTTTAGTAATAAATAATTATTACGTTAAACATTCTATTATTTTATGGTCTCTAGAGATTTTAAAATAATGTTTGTACCAACAATACTTAAAACAGGGATATCCTGGATCGAGATTTAACTTCTTCTTGTATCACAGTATTCACCGCGCGTGGAGCAGCCTACCAAACACAAAAGTCATATTATTTTTTCCACCGGATGAATGGACATTTCAATTTATTAACGACGTCTTGAGGCAGACGATCAAAGAATTTCGTTACGGAATTTCGGTACATTGATATTTATGCGTTTCCTATGGAAGCATAGAATATAGATATGTTAAACATGTAGCTACTGCGGCACGTGTGCCGGGTCCCCGAAAAACAAAGCGTAGTACCTACCTTTATTGTATTATGTTGGCAAACGTGTAATACCTACTTCTCAATATATATTATGAAGTTAGTATCAGTCAAATATTGGTATTTTTGTCGTTATTTTTATACGCTATATAATACGCAGATTTTGTAGTTTCTTCTTCGTAGTATCAATCCGGTGGATTGGTTTGCAGCAGCAGAATCTTGCATCTCGATCTCCATTCCTCTCGGTCCTCCGCAACCCTTTTCAGCTCAGCATAAGCGCTACAATTCATGTCCTCGAATACTTGCTGCAAATACTCCCGTCTAGGGCGCCCTCTACAGTTTCTACCCTCAACCATCCCCTCCACAATATCGTGAAGAAGACCATCGTGGCGCATGATGTGACCAATCCATCGGGCTCGCCTCTCTGAGATGGTTCTTATTAGTTGCCTATCTTCATTGATTATTCTGAGAACCTCATTGTTCGTGACGTGGTTTGTAGTTTATACATTACTTAATATTGTTATTTAATACAAAGCTTAATTGTTCATTTTGATCAAGTTTCCGATGTTCTAAATATTTTTTATGATTAATTATAATTATACACATAATTTAAATTGTTTTTTCTTTCACTAGAGTAAATATTGCATAACCCTTTTAGATAATACACGAGTATACTATATCCACGTAGATAAGGTATTCTTAGCCCTTTCGCATCGGTAGCCGATATATGCCGTCCAAGATTCCCCTACCGTCGACATCGGTAGCCGTTATATATTGTTTTGGTACATTCTTAGAATAGTTTTTATGCATCATCCGATGGCTAAATGATACAAGAACCAATATGATATATGAAAATAGTCCATATAAGTACATTTATGCTTCAAATACTAGTTTTATAACTGACAGTTTAATTTGTATTCCACCGAGCCGTAATGAAAGGGTTAAGTTGGAAGAGTCCTAGATGGACTTCTGCTAACATTTGACGTAAAATGAATATAACAATCCATTCAAACCAAACCAAAGCTAACCTTAGCCTTGCTATGTACTTTTTATATTTATGTTAAATATATATTTTTTACATCATTTTCAATTTTATATATTTGCCCCACTCACTCAAACTGCATACAGTTCATCTGTGATTAGAATGAATAATTACGAAGACTCACTTTTGAGGATTAATTTTTTCTGCTTCCAACATATGATATAAGCTCCACACATAATTTTATGTTAAATGTCAGTACACGCTCATCTAAAGTGTCTACTAACCCATTAAGTCTTTCAAAGTATCAACAATTCTGCAATTAAAATCACAGTTAAGAGACCAGCATGTTTGCAAGTTCCATTTCTGTCTCTAATCATTCTATTTAAACGTTTTCGTGCTTGACAATAATAAAAGATAAGATGTCTTGTTCCGCCCCTGTCGGGCCAAGAAGTGTCTCCTGGGGGCCTCGCTCCATTACTCGCACAATGGCCATTGTCTGTAGAAAGCTTCATTATCGGCCATCAGTGCCCCGGACTCCTGTCTCCTATACAATGCTTCGAATCCACAGGAACACCGCTCTTTACACCACGGAGCACGCGACAGCCTCACTACATACATTACAACAGTCTTCCTGGATCCTTTCCCGTCTGACAACTATTTCAGCGATCATGTTACAATGTCTTGTATTGATTCTGAATTGAACATGTTGAAAATCAACTTTGTATGTTTCCCTGCCATTGCTTTCTAAGATCCGACTAAACATCGATTATTATGACTTCTTACCAATTAATTTAGTGATATTGTTTTTCTTCTCAACTCTTGTTTAACTAATAGCCTAACTGGGTGTTTCCTTGACCATTTCTTCCGACAAAATTGACGATATAGTCTACCAATATCGTAATCGATCTACATTTTTGCTACACCTACTACTATACATCGTCCAACATCTCTTAATCTCTATAAATAATAAGTCATCATAATAAATGTTATTTGAAAGGGTTTTGAGAAAAAAATGTATAATGTGTTATATCTTCTTCGTAGTATCAATCCGGTGGATTGGTTTGCAGCAACAAAATCGTGCATCTCAATCTCTACTCCTCTCGATCCTCTGAAGTCCTCTTCAGCTCAGCATAAGAGCTACAACTCATGTCCTCGAACACTTTCTGCAAATACTCCCGTCTAGGTCACCCTCTACAGTTTCTTCCCTCAACCATCTCTTCCACAATGTCGTGAAGAAGACCATCGTGGCGCATGATGTGACCGATCCATTGGGCTCGCCTCTCTGAGATAGTTCTTACTAGGTGCCTATCCTCCTTGATTATGCTGAGAACCTCATTGTTCGTGACGTGGTCTCTCCAGGAAATTCCGAGAATTCTTCTGTATGACCACATCTCAAAGGCCTCTAGTCTTTTTTTATCACTTTCAGATAAGCACCATGTGTTATATATATAATTTATTGTTTTATTAAATAATCTATATTATCTTATATACCGTTTTGATATATTTTATCATTCATTGATCACGACTTTTATTTCACTTAACTTCTAGAAAAACTGTTTAAAAAATGAAGGATCTGGTTCATATACTGATATCATAAAAAGCTATGAGTATAAAACTTGTTCGTGCTTGATTAATATATATTTGATATCGAATAAATATCCCGTTTCTACTTATATATTATAGTGTCTTAGGACTTGTCAGCTGCTTTCTTCGTCGGCATTGATGGTCTTGTGTCGTCATCAGGATTGATGGAGTCTGTGACACGCGGAAGACGTCGATTCCAAGAAGAGCGGGAGAGACTAAAGAAACATCACAAAAATGGGACACGTGTCACAGATTTGCAGGGTGACTGATGAATTTTATTGCCGACGCTGTAAACCTTATCTCAAAGGCACTTAGTCACCGCCGATCGTAAAAATACAGTAGATATACCTTGAGAAAATCCATAAAAAACACACATATTTGAATGCAGATACTTCGAATTTAGAAAAAATATTAATCCACAAGATGTTTGCACTGCAACTAGTGAAAGTAATAACATATTGATGTAAATGATATTATTAATAAATTGCCACCACTCAGTTCTGTAAGTTGCCTCTGTTTACGCCTTGTTCCAAGACATCTATGGACATAAAGATCTACCTGAGAACATATATAGTTATCGACGACCTCTAGGGCGGAAACCAGAAGAGACTGCCGCAGTATCCAAAGCAGATAATTTCGTTAGATTTGGGTTTTTATATTTGAAGATATAAGTAAAATCGTTACAATACTTTTACTATTGTACTCGCAGTACTTTCAAAACATAAATTAGAGGCTAAAGCATTTTATTATGATTCGTATGGTCATTTAATGCAGATAGGTTGTGTAATGATTGTGCAAGAGTGAAGATTGTAAAGCACCACGTAGTTTGCAAACTTATTTGACAGAATGCCAAGTAATTTTATCAAGACCGAAAGAAGGCTTCGGCAAAACAAATTTACCAGCACTTAAATCTCGCACTTAAAAAGACCACGTAATGAACTAAGTTTCAAAAAAATTTAAGAGCGACATTCTTCTAAGAACTTAAATACATTAACGACGAGATTCCGTTTATTACTGTTCTGATTTGAAGATAAACATGTCGCATTATTTCTGCCTACTGCATCTAGATGTCTTGGTCAAGCGTCATGGTGCTTTCTTTGAGAGTTACGTATACTTTTGTGGTCAGAAATATGGAAAACTTAGAGTTTTATTCGTTCTTTTACAGTTCGGTTAGTATGTCTTGATATTTCTCCCAGAATTCAATGTCTGTGTGGTTTCCTAATCCATCTCTGTTGGCACCTACATGACCAAGCCAGGGTCTCTCCCGCACATCATCTGTTTATCTTATTATTTTATCTTCCGCAGCCAAATCTGGGCTTCTTCTCCAGATGTCTTTTATTGCAGGCGATGAGAGCCGTTTGCTACTTTTTGTTTACGTTGGCGCCATCTTTGGACCATTTTTTTAAAGCCGCTGAAGCTAAAATCACACGTTAGCGAATTCTTGTTTGTTTATTTTCAACAAGACATTTTTGTTGATAAACACATGCGGGAGCATTCTGTTAAATAATACGAAAAATCATCTTGTTAGTAATAATATCACGACGCCAAATTACCAATTAAATTCGAGTATTTGTCTTCACAACATTCTTTTATGTTAAAGAAAAGTTCGAATATTATTATATATTATTAGCAAGTAATGGTTGCCAACCTTGAAAATGTTAAGATATAAGAAGGATATAATTAATCTGTATGTGGAAAATAATTTCAATTATTATTTATTGTACAATTCACTCGTAAGTTGTATATTCAAAAACTCTTATTAGAGGACTCTGTATTAACATTTAGGGAGTGAGATTTTAAAGCGTTTTTATTTGGAATATATAAGACCACTAGGTTATTACATGGCCTCCCAAAAATATTGGTATCTGTCACATCGTACAGTTTTTCACATTATAAATCTGGCTCTATTTTATTGCCTTATTTTCGCGAAAAAAATTTAAATTTATTTTTCCTTTTTTGATCACCTGTAAAGATTGGTTATCGCAGGAGCACTTAGCTCAAAATTATAATTACTTTAAGCCCTCCAGCTTTCGTTCTTCTGATATGGGATATATTTAGAACATATGGTCAACACAGATTGTCGTCACTTAGTTCAGTCTGCTTAGTGTTAGTTGAAACTGGACTGGACTTTACCCGCCTCACACCGGAAGACAGTTAAGTCTCCTTGATGATGCGCTCATTCAGATTATGATCAGAGATTCTGAGATGGAAGATAGACTATCTCACCGAAAATACGAGCAAAGATTGTAAATGCGTGGAATTTTTTTTAGTGCCCACAAAGTGCATGCCCGATAGGCAGTTCGAGGCGATTCCCTCGAACTGCATCGAAAAGGACTCCTCTTTCCAACGAGAGGAACTGACAGTCCCAGAGAATGTGCTCTGAGGTCTGGAAGGGGGTGCCACAAGGGCAACAAGGGTTTGAAACTAAATTAAATGAGTATAATATGTCATTAAAAGCGCTGTGCCCAGTCATAAGTGGGTAGACCAGTGATCAGGGCTTATCCATTTAGCAGTTAGTCTGAAGTAAATGTATTAGTTGACACTATTAATGCCTCGTCAACAAACGTCTCTACTCCTGAAAGTCCACTTGGGAACATATATAGTTTCCAACGCTCTCAATGCAGAAGCCTAGTATCCGAGGCAAAAGAAAGACGTAAAATTATGCCGACGCTCCCAGAGACTGTTAGCAGCGGCAAACATGACAGAAAAAGTCTATCATAGAGAGATAAATGTAGTTAATTTTGTCAAGTTCTCACACTTAATTTTGTTATTTTTTTTATCCTTTTGTATCTTTATTATTAAGCCATTACACTCATTCAGTTTGTCCGCTTTCATGTTATCTTCGTCCACCCTCGTAATCCTCATTTATAGACCTCTCAACACAATTACCTTCGGTCCTTTTGCGTCCCATCAGTCCTCCAGCTGACTGACTGGTCCAATCATTCAATCGTTTGTTCCATTGCGGGATCACTTGCCTAGTGTTTTGTGACGGGACAATGCCTCGCCTCGCCGCTCATATATTATGTATGCGACCTTATTAAAGTGCACTGCATACAATATTGTTTAAACTTAACCCGACTAGGCACTCGAGCACTTTTATTATTATCCTAGATGAGGTCATCGGCCTGTGAATGAAGGGGATTTTAAATGAAAGCGTCACTAGGATCGGTCTAATCTAATGCCACAATTATATCCAATTAATCATTTGTGATAAGATTGTTCGAAATGAAGCGTACTAGTTAATTCGATCAAGTAGCGTAGCTACAGTACTCAAAATACAAAATAATTGAATAAACTTATAATATTGATATCAGCATGATATAGCCCTTGCTGACTGGTACCGAAAACCTCGATATACAATATTTCGTCTTTTATTTCTGTTCGCTTGTCGTACATGTATGTGTCGTCATGTCGTTAGGAGGACTGGTTACGTGGAGTCTTCTGTTTAGCGAGCTCCGGGACTTTTTAATAATTATTGTTAATAGTCATAAATACCTATATTTATAAATTGTTTGTATTATATCCTATTTCAGGATCGTATTAAATATATTTGTATTTGTAATATTTCTGAAAAAACATAAAATTGAAAATTAAAAAAAAAAAAACATGACTATCAATCTACTAAGCATTTCGCCGTTGCTTGTAGTTACTTTCCTCAGATTTAAGAATAAGATGGAGATGAGATAAACATATATTAGTATTGTACAATAATATCCTTTGATGGGCTTCAACTGTCTTAAAAAAAAAGTACTCGTTAAATTTTTAGTATATATATTATAATAGACAAAAGATTGTGCACCGAGGTTTTCGGTACCAGTCAGCAGAGGCTTAATCATGCTGATGTCAATTCAATAAAGTAATTGTATGTTACTTAAAATATCTAGATTATCAGCTAGACGTATGTAGTGATGGAGTGAATTATATACAGGTATTATCTAAAAATATTGTTATTTTGTGTATTTATTTACCAAAGGAATTATTTTCTCGACTAAGTTCAATTTAACAAAAAGGTAAGTGTAGACCTTTCAGAGACATTTCTAGCTTACCGCTGAATACATGGCATGACTAGGAATAAAGCTACTGAAGTGCAGCTTTTAATAAAAGTCAGTATTAAGACTGTAACATATACTTCACTTCGCATAAATCGATAACAATATTCTGATTCTGATTTAAATATTTCATTCCGTTAACAACAAGCCGTCACCAAATGAACCGAACTCTGGAGAAAAGAAATGTAAATTCTCTGCTTCTAAAAGATATTTCATTTGCTTTGTAACAAACGTACAACAACATTCCGGACTTCATAATTCCGCTGCATTCATTGCCCGAGTCAGCGCTGAAACTTGCACAGGAAAAATATCACACAGCATTAACAGTATCTACATTGTATGCATTACATAATACAAAGTACATATTGTAGTCACAGTATAACTGATGTATGTAGATAATACTGCCGAAACGAATGCTGTATAATGTGGATACATGCTGAGGGAACACGACAGAAACCTGCCATTTAAACAGAGTGTGTGTTTTACAATAACAGTTAGTATTTCACGCACTGTCGCAATGAGGAGATGGAGGTGAAAGGTTTCGAGCAGTTGTGGTGTTTTGGCTGTCGCCGAGGACTTATGCGTCCCGAGATAAGATTCATCGCTCTTCTTGCGCGGGAATTCTTCCGGAGGGAATGCGAGCTTTTCAACATCTCGCCTCGCTTTCGGCGCTGTTTGATAAATAATTCCGAAAGAGTATTTCTGACCCCGCGCCTTTATGTGACCGCGATTGTCTTCCGGCTGAATCTGGCCAAAGGCATGTCCAAGAGTATAATTAGTCAATCCTCGCACTGTAACACTATACTGGGATGGCCAATGTTTACAATTACTAAGATTATTTTATTTTAACGTGCAGGAAAGTACCTTCAGAAGGTCCTTCACGGACTCTTTGCCGCTCAACCGAAACGGCTAGACGCTGTGCGTGGGAAGGAAATAATGTGGTTTCGTACGTACGTAGAGTTTTTCTTCCCATATTCGTTGCATAACTGGAGCATATCCACATCTTTACTCAGGGCACCTTTGAGCTCGGAGGTTAACCTGGTAACATACAAGGTACCCAACGGTCTCCAGTGAGAATGCCCTGAGACTTGCAAAGATGGCTGCTGTAGTATTTGTCATTAACTTCGTATTCAATAACATATAGGTTTTATATAAATTGATAATAAAATTTGAATTACTAACCTTGGTTAGAAGCTTGTATCGGGGAAAAAATATAAAATTATTGAATATCACATAGAGATAAACCTAGATTTTCTTGAGTATATCAGAACATCTGTTGGAATTAATAATCAAAGATAGATTCTGAAGATATCCCTTGTTCAAGTGATGTATTTTGTTCAAGTCTTGAGACAAAATGTTATTCAGACTGAAAAATAGTTATTTTATTATGCAACTTGTTTTTCTTTCGTGATATTACAGTTTTTTAGTGCATCTTTTATACGTCTGTAGTGTAGGTCTTTTCCATTTTATTGACAAGCGCGGGAAAACACGCCAAGAAAGTACACAAACACAAAAAGCACTATCCGCCCAAGTGTTGCCAGATGTTTTCGCGAAAAATCCCGACGCGCTGTTTACTATTTGCGTTTCAGCTATGGTAAATAGGTAGGTATGTACACGGAATAAAAAATAAGGATGATTGGTCGCCTGTTGCGCATTAAACCCCACCAGGGAGGGACACCGAAATACTGTGGTAAACCGCCGCAGTAAATATTAGTTAGTCGTAAAAAATGCAATATTTCTACGTTTTCATACTTTAGAATAAAAATGTTGCGGTCGCGTTTAACTGCAATCTTTCCCTACGAGTTCTGAAGACTCGAGAAGAACGTTGGTTTTTATCACCAAGCCTCCGTAAGCAAATGTTGATTATGGCTCTACCACAGCGATCTGGTTGTGGTACGATGTTTGATTTGTGGTGGACATATGATCCAGCTAGAATACGAATTGGTATTTTTCTCAAATCGCAAGGGCCCTCGAATTTATTTAGGGACCATCGACTGCAAAATTTATTTGTCAAATTTATTTTGGTAAGAAAGAGTTGATTTAGGTCATGTTTGGTTTCCTGCACTCTTTTACGGATACGGAATGCCGTAACTCAGGGTGGAGGGATGTTATCTAGAAAACTAGCAAAGATTGGCTGACACCATAATTGGACATTGAGGAACACGAGATGAATACATTTTTTTATGGAAACACATCCAGGCGAATACCGACAGATAGTGATGCTGAAGTCTCATCTGTAGAATTCTATGACGCTTACCACGGTGCACGTGGCTAAGCGCCGCATGTGGAGTGTTGATCCGCCAATGTCATAGACTACAGCCCGAGATTCACGCATCATCTTTATTATTACAGGAATTTACTATGAACGGGTGGTCTTCACGGCATCACTTACGTCTTCCACCATTTTTTTAAAATTTAGTAGGCCATTGAGCTATACCCGCCGGCAGCTATATGCCATAAAGATACGTAATCTAAGTACAACGATTACATTGCATCTCCAACTAGACATATAAATCAAGAAGTAGTTCACAGACAAAATATTGAAAAAATATTTAGCAGTTCATGCTAGTTAATTTTCATATTCTCTATCCAATTAATGAAATAACCTGTAATTATTAAATTTTCTAATTGAACAATTTCTTGACTTTGGATCTTCAAATATCACTTGTAGATGTATGCCATTTGTGAGGCTTTATCGAATCTCTAAATGTCCTTTATTCGTGTTTCGTGGATTAGTTTATTACTGGGCATCGCGAGTGTTTCCTGAATGCGTCGCTTCTTAGTCAGATTTTTTTGGGATCCTCTCTGGTGGCTGGTGTCTGGCTGATAGTGATTAATGGAGCACTCCACTCCAGGCCGGCGCCAGAAATAGGGACCCCTCTTCGGTTGCCGGAATGAACCGATAATTTAATATGGTTTTCTATTATGAGTACCTAAGGACTACACGATGGATCTGCTGTTAGCTGTTACTCATCCAGAGGAAGAGAACTAACTTCTATTGACACTGAAACAATTGAGACTGTTGATCAATATTTATATATATCTTCATTACATCAAGGATATAGGCTTCTGTTTTTATTATGTAACGTTCTCTACTCTTCATTCTCACATTCTTCGTTGTCACGTACGTTTTCTAAGTACATATAATTCTAATAAGCACATATGACTACTATTAAATGCCACGAGAAACGTCTGTATATAATTTTATTTATATACTATTGTAAATATGTCATACAGAAGAATTCTCGGAATTTCTTGGAGAGACAACGTCACGAACAATGAGGCTCTCAGCATAATCAAGGAAAATAGGTACCTAGTAAGAACCATCGCAGAGAGGCGAGCCCAATGGATCGGTAACATCATGCACCACGATGGTCTTCTTGACGATATTGTGGAAGGGATGGTTGAGGGTAGAAACTGCAGAGGGCGCCCTAGGCGGGAATGTTTGCAGCGAGTGTTCGAGGACATGAGTTGTGGCTCTTATGCTGAGCTAAAGAGGATTGCAGCGAATCGAGAAGAGTGGAGATCGAGTTGCAAGATTTTGTTGCTGCTAACCAATCCACCGGATTGATACTACGAAGATGATGATCATATAATATAAATGCAGTTAACATTACACTATATTTAAAATTTATACGAATATTCTGGCTTCAGGTACGTAGTATATATTTATTTTTATGTTTGTTTATCCGGCATTGTCTGGCCGCACTAGACCTGATGTATGCGTATGCTCCTTGTTTATTGAGGTATTAATAATTATGAATTGTTGTCTGCGGGCCTCGGGTGGGACAGGCCATCAGTGGCCTGGAAGGGAATGCGGTGGCCGAGGGAGGGGAGGGGGGACCTCTCAAGGAGGAACGCACTCCCGGCCTGCGTGTTGGTGTGGGTCACATGCACTCACATGCACACAGGCAAGGAAGTAACTAGTACAAGTGACGATGAGTAATTGCTAAGTTGCGAGACTAGAGACAGAAGTCAAAAAAATAGCACACGGCCAATATAAGCAAAGGTAATGAAAATCTATCAAGCTCTTGAGTGATGACTTAATCACGTTAACATCCTCCTCAAAGGGGTGTTAATCCGTCGCGTGAGGGCAGGATGTGGAACAGGTCAGCAAAGAAAGACTTTTTTTTAGAAGCACATTGATTATATTTATGTATGTACGTAATGCGACCTAGTCTCGCTAAATGATGGGAACCGACTACCGATCTCCCCGCTCGGTCTCGGCTTTCGCTCGCGCCACGAGCGGTGGTGTTTATAACTACCACACACGTTAGCGGACCCGTCCAAAATGACAACATGGCGCACATAAATGCGCGACAAGCGACCAGGAATAAGAGACGAAAGATTGTATATCGAGGCTTTCGGTAACAGTCAGCAAGGACTACATCATGCTGATGTCAACGTATATAGAAGTTACTAAGTTAGGTATTATTAAGCGCTGCCCTCGTAGATCAAAGATTCGCCAATTATGACATGATGTATTGCGAAATATATGTACTTTATAATACTTGTAGAATTACATGTGTAAAAAAACTGCAACTGTCATTTCTTTAAGGCTTCAGACCTCGTCATCTTGGGATACCGTTAGGAAATGTATATAGATGGACTTATCATTTTTAAGGTGGTAATTTCTGTTGATATTATGCTCCAGATAGAAAGTGCATATGGAAGAAGAGACATTTTATTTACTGATATAGTGATATTGTAGGTTGAATATACGCTTTTTATAATTATGAAGTTCGTTAATTTAAAACCCATTTTGCATAAAGAAATTTTCAATTACGTAAATGAAATAATTTAATTAGTTAAGTGTCTCAATAAATTGCAGAAATTATTTTTAAAAAATCATCTGTAATTTACGATTTCAAACCACGAATATGATATACTACATGAATTCTACAATACAGTTTAGTAGATAAAGCTTTCATTGAAGGTGATTCGGCGGTATTCTAGCAAGTGAAAAACAGTGCTTAGTGTGATCCGTGTTAAAAGAAGAAAGTCTATTCAATCTATCCTCAGAATGAATGCTAAAAATATAAGTATTGTACCATTTATGAGGCTAAATTCGCTTAAGCCTTTATCCTTGTACTTCCATAGGGGCCCATTATATTCCCTATCATTAAAATTCGCAAATATATGCATCAACTACGCATTAATATGAATAATACATTTGAACATATTGAATTTGAATTGAATCAGTTCCGCCATTGGCGCTGCCGTATTACATAAGCAGATTATTCGGTAGGCACGAGGTCGATCCAAGAGATAGTTTATGCATTTTTCAACTTATTTCCATCGTCCAAATGCTTCCACATGGAGATAGGCGACGGAAATAGCACCACAAAGAAAGCGACTCGAGAGAGCGGGAAAAGGGAGGGTGAGAGGAACTGCTTACAAGTCATACAACCAGTAGCCCCGAAGCGTGGCCCATATTCCGGGCGTTAACGGAGGACTCGAGTTATCTCGGGGAACTTTACTTTAAGGTGTGTTGACACGCGAATTAACTCGCTGTTTAAACTTTTAAAAGTAACCGAGTTTAGAAAGACAATCACTGGGTACATTTTGTTTAACGTCTGAAAAGTTATTAGCTAGGGACTTTGTAACGCAAAGTCAAGCTATATAATTTAGTTCTTAAGCAAGAAATTACCTAATATTTCTCATCTTCTACAATATCTTACACAACACATCTCCACCTAAATTTAACTCTTTGTTGATTGAGTGAGGGGTATTAAGCAATATGTAAAAATGCAAGGCATAAATTAATTAAATGATTTTACAGTTATTTCAGCTGCTATTCGTCCTAAGTCATGTTTGTACCGATTTAATAATATTTATAATTGTAAAAAATAATTATAAAATAGTTTATAATTTAATTTAAAAAATTAAGACGTACTCTTCAGGCCAAATGCATAATTTTTTTTGTAAACACATACAGGAGAATACCGACAGATGATGAAATTAATTCTGAAGTCTAATCTGCGGAATTCTATGACGCTCACCATGGTGCATATGGCTAAGTCCTGCACGTAGAGTGTTGATTCGCTAACGTCATAGACTACAGCCCGATATTCACGCATCATCCTTATTTATTACAAGAATTTACTACGAATGGGTGGTCTTCACGGGACGACTTTCGTCTACCACCAATTTCTAATAAGCTGGCATTTTACGGGCGAGGGATCAAATTCACACTAACCGGGGATATTTTAGAGCTCAGAAATCGATTAACAAAATATTTTTTAAATCTCCGTCGGGGATCGAATCCACGATCTTTGGCTTGCAAAGCAAACGCTTTGACCAGTGAGCTATACCCGCCGGCTACGATTAATAAATTCCAAATGAATGATATATTTATAAATTTAACTGAAAGTAATCGCACGAATATACGCAATTTTACAAAAAATTGTGACTAAATAACTTTAACTTTATATATATTATATATAGATACATTTTTTACATAGTAATTTACATTTCAATTTTTTTTTTTTTCTTTTCTTTTTTTTTTTTACATTCGCTTACCACACCACTTAAAGATAAGATCTTGTGTGTGGCGTGGGATTCATCTATGTTATTTTACAGTTTTATATAATTATATAGAGTATTACATATTTATACATTTACATGATTTTGATATAAAATTAACATTATATGATTAAAGATTTAATATACTATATGTTGAATTAAATTTAATGTATATATAATTTAATAATACATTTTTGGTACATTTCATTATTTCAATTTGTTATGCAGTGACGTCGGTTCTGTTCGTCATTATTTTAAAGTACTGTTTCACCTTTACAATCAATATTTTAATATCGCTGATCTCTTTTATTTCCCGAGGAAGATTGTTAAAATTAACTATTCCGTTATATTTGTAACCATTTTTTGCATGTTGTGTGTTAAATTTTGGTATTAATAAGTTGTACATATACCTAGCAGAATGACAAGTGTACCAGTTTTCAATTCTCCTTTCTTTAATAGTCTGTAAAATAGTGTATTTTTGGTATAGTGTATCTACCGTTGGCACTTTGAATTTATTGTATAGGCTTTCTGTTGGGTAGGTGGGAGGCCTTTTCAATATCATTTTGATGATAAGTTTTTGTATTTTGTACAGTTCTAATGGCGTTGGTAGTATTTAGGTATGTTCCTCCCCAACCAACAATACCATATTGCAGTTGAGATTGGACAATGGAGTAGTATACCATTTTTAGATCTGCTTTAGTTAAGATGTTTCTGAGTCTGATGAATATATAGATGCATTAGTGTAAGTATTTACGTTAAAAATCAATGTTTAATAATTAATAATTAATGAATATTATTTTATCCATAAACTTATACTCGTAACTAATAATCTAATGATGTACTAAGAGTATTTTAATATGTTCTTTAGCCTACTTTCCGATCAAATGATTAATGTTACAGTCTTTATAGATTGGAGTCTGAGTAACAACAGCTATTACTATAATTATAAACACAACGAAGCGTATCAAATTAATCCTAAATAATTATTGGATCGATTTGAAATTATACTAGACACTTACATACCCATTTTAAGTGATAAATGCGAGAGATAAAAGTGATGAATGCCTACGGTTCTAATTTTATAGAGATCAGAATGTCCGGTTAGCTTAGAAAGAAGCTCGTTAGGAGTCGCATGGTGACGGTATGGTCGAGCACGATCATGTAAAATAAATTTTATTTTATAATAAATACCTATTGATTTATTAATATTTAAATAACGTATTTATCATGTTATTATACTGAAGAAAAATTAAACATGATTCCCGACTATTTAACGAAAAAAAATATATTTACTAGAATCCGGGCTTATTTAAAAGTTCAAATACTTGAAATCGCTGAAAATAGGTACTATAAGTACAAGCTATTAATAATATTTTGGGAAGAACATGTGAAACATTAAAAATTCCAGTAATAAATTTTTCGGTGAATATGTACTTAGGAAACATGCTATATTTTAATGAGTATGTTATATATATTTAAAAAATGTAATGTTGAATTATTATTTAACAAGGCTTTTGCTCAAATATTTTTAATTTCATTGTTTCCAATTTACATTCCTTCTTTTTCTGCATTATAAGATTTGGAATTTTATAGTAATTGTTTAAAATTACTCATGTATACATTATTCACATCATGTGCCACGATGGTCTTCTTCACGACATTGTGGAAGGGATGGTTGAGGGTAGAAACTTCAGAGGGTGGCCTAGACGGGAGTATTTGCAGCAAGTGTTCGAGGACATGAGTTGTAGTCTTATGCTGAGCTAAAGGAGGATTGCAGAGGATCGATAATAGTGGAGATCGAGATGCAAGATTTTGTTGCTGCAAACCAATCCACCGGATTGATACTACGAAGAAGATACATTATTTGATGTGTGTAAGTAATGTTTTTCATATTTATACTCAAAGATTATTTTTATGTTTAATAATAACACTTTTAATTACTCATTTCAATAATTAATTTTATTTTACATGTTTTAGATTTTAGATTCCTAAAAAAAGTGAAATTAAAATTGTAAATAATAGGCCGCCTAGAGTGTGTGCTGTGTTCAATGCCAACTGTTCGTTGTTTATTGATCATTGATCACTGAAAACTGATCAAACTGATTCAAATGAAGTGGTCACTGATCATTGGTCACTGACCGGTGATCAGTAAATGACGTCAGGAAGTAGGAGAGGATGACAGTAATAGCCAAGGCGATGTGCGCCTTTCTTCTATTTTTCCGTGCTTCTAACACTGCCGATCACAGTGATCCTTAAGCTGTTTGAAGCAACATTTCTGTCCAACTATCTTAGCATCTATCATAGTAATCATATATATGCAATTCATAAAATATCATTATTTTATTACTATTACATATGAAGGATTACATAATAGACAAGTAATCCAACTAGGACAAAATAACTTCTTGATTGAAATCGACAGGCGTATACAACTGGGATGGGCAGCATTTGGAAAACTGAAGTATATTTGAAATGCGAAAATTTCAGTGTCTTAAAACTAAAGCGTTTAACCAATGCTTCCTTTCAGTATTAACTTATGGCGAAGAAACGTGAAATCTAAAACCAAGTCTTACCCATAAAGTAAAGTTCACCCAACTTGTCATGTAGACATCATGCTCAGGAGTGTCAAACAAGGGTCGAAAAGGGGTCAAACACTGACGTAATCTAACGAATAATTCAATTTGTAGACGATTTAGTATTATTATAGATATTTGAGTTATCCAGGTTGTATTACATATTCTGTTAATAAAACATTTGGTACAAACGTTTTTTTTCAATTTGGATGAGGTATTGTTAAACATCCACCCTACAGCCTGACTTAGCCCCAAGTGACTACCATCTCTTCCCTGACAAGAAGAAACACAGAGAAGAGTTGGAAGAAGCGGTTCTCAGGTATCTGCGTGGCTTGGCGGCAGATTTTTTTGACTCGGGCATTCAAAAGCTCGTATACCGGATCCAAAAATGCATTGACCTCATGTATAAAAATAGGTAATAGTCTGAACTTTCCAAAAATGTACGCATTCATGGAATTAAACATGTTTTACACTGTGAAAAATCACTGGAAAACTTATTTTACGGATAACCCTCGTAAAACGTATAAATGTTAAAAATATTTCATCACTTCTGTTTCATGAAAAAATATACAATTAACAAATATTACAACTACGAAACTATTCATAGACTTGATATTCTTGGACATGCATAGCTACAATACTAGTTGTTAAAACAAATAAAGCGCACATACAATACTTACATATCTTTTGTACATTCATAAATAGCAGCCGTGAATTAATTTTATTATGCTAATTGCATACATCTGATTGTCTTCAAAATAATTTGCGTTAATGTTTTTTCATAAAAAAACACCGTGACATTTACGGTGAGCGGCATCGCTTTGATTTTCAAAGAGGAATGCCTCAAGATCTTTGAACCTCTACACCATGGGTGGCCAACCTTTTCAGCAGCCGGGCCAGATTTTGGAAATGAGATTTTTCGTAGCGGGCCGCACAACAAAATTTCTTCTATTATTCAATGCAAATAAGAAATGTGTACATTTTTTAAGAAGATATAACAAAAATGAGAGTCAAACATATTTATTAGATTAGAGTTACAATACAAAAAATTATCATAAAAATAAACAAAATATAATAAATTTTATATAGCGTAGGTATGTAAGATTATAGCAAATGGAGACAGATTAAAGCAGGTTGAAGAATTTGTATATTTGGGAAGTATGTTTACGAGAGACGGAAATGTGGATAAGGACATTAAGAGAAGGGTTAGTGCCGGAAACATAGTTAATGGTGCCTTAAAATCGATAGTGGCAAATAAGTACTTATCGAAAGAAGCAAAATTGGTAGTACATAACGAAGTTCTGGTACCAACCCATATGTAAATATGATAGTAAGGCTTGGTGTTGAAAAAAGAAGGATGAAAGTAGACTGAATTTTGTTGAAATGCGATCTCTCAGGCGAATGTGTTGTATGGAAAATGGCGTTGTAAATGCAGCGAAAAGCACACGATGCTTTTTAAAATCTTGAAATCGGTCTTTTAAATTCTAGGTTCAAGTCAGCTATCAATGAAGCGTATTTATCCGCCGCCATTTGTGTGACGTCCGTCTGCAATAACAATGTAGGAAAGTGAGTGAAGATTTTTGTCCTTAACTGTTGTTCCCAAAGCCCAAGTTTCATTTGGAATGCGGAAATAAGATCATCCATGTTATGAATTAGTTGATCTTTCCCTTGTAGATGAGTATTAACAACATTTAGGTGGCTTACTTTATCAACCAGAAATTCAAAGTCGCTAACCCCTCCTTGTCTTCAAATTCTGGGATACTTTTTGACTTGCTTGCGAAGAATGATTGTATTTCTTGCTTCAAATCAAACACTCTTTTCAACATTTTGGCACGGGTCAGCCATCTTACTTCTGCATAAAATGTAACATCATTATACTCTGGATCCAAAGACTTGAGAAACTCTTGGAACTGGCGGCTATTCAACCCCTTCGACTTAATAAAGTTCACTGTTTTGATGACCACCTTCATGACATGATCCATTTTAAGGGACTTGGCACATAAATTCTACTGATGAATAATGCAATGAAAATTTAGCATCGAAGTATTACCAACTTTGCAGGCCTCATTTTCAATCAATTTTACTAAACTTTCGTGTTTCCCAACCATTGCTGGAGCACCATCTGTTGTTAAGCCCGATAGGTTGTTGAGTTGTAACGAAAAGCGATTCAATGTTGATGTAACAGCTCCTAACTAATCTCGTGAGCAAGTAGTGTCCTTAAGTGGATACAGTGCCACTAATTCTTCTATTTTGTTAAAATTGACATCAACCCCCCTGATAAAAATCGCCACTTGGGCGGTATCTGTTAGGTCTGTGCTTTCATCCAATGCTAGAGAATAATATACGAACTTGGATGCTCGATTTTTCAAATAACGATGCATCCCGCCCCGCATCCCGCAGTCACGGCTATCCACGCAAGATTGGCGTGTTCGCTTTACCTAGCATAGAAGAAATTGTCACGATAGTTGAATCAATGTACTGAGATACTTCCATAATATGGAATATGATACAAACTATGCACGATGGAATGTTCTTTTGGTGGTTTTATGTACACTATTAAATCACCCTTGAGGTATATTTATACGAAAACGGTGCTATATACATCATCCATAATATTTTTATTTATTTTTTGCATAATATGCTCCGCAGACACCCAGTGGGCCGCATGCGGCCCGCGGGCCCTGAGTTGGCCAACACCATAAAAATCTCTGTAGAGTGTAGAGTCTACACTCCTCTACAGAGAATTTTATGGTGTATGTGCAATGAATGAACGTTCTTAAGAAATATATTTTTATAACCTTTGATACTTTAATGCATTTTAATTGTAAATTTGTATGTAATAATCATGTAATTTAATAAAATAAATAATAAATAATAAACAAAACGTTTTTAACGTCTACCAAGGTATTCACTGGAAGTGAAGTTTATACACTTAACCCTTTCGTTACGGCTCGGTGGAATACAAATTATACTGTCAATACGGCGTGAAATTTTCAAACCATTTTGTTTGCTTAAAACTATTATTTGAAGCATAAATGAACTTATCTGGTCTATTTTCATATCCTTTAGCCATCAGATGATGAATAAAAAACTATGATATTTTACAAACGTCCATTATGTAACTCTATACATGCAGTGGCATTGACAAATGTGGTTTACAGAAAAATCACTCCTGTGACGTAACCTAACGATATTTATTTACATGCTTTACAGATTCCTGTAAAGAATACGTGTAGGTTGATAAAGGGAATGAATGCACTTTAAATTTCCTAACGTAGATGTCACAATGAGTACTGAAAGTAGCAAAACGATATATCACGTCAACCGATGTCAACGGTCGGGGAATCTTTGACGGCATATGCCGAAAACGGTGCGAAAGGGTTAAACGAGAGAGTGGACTACCACAGAGTGACAAGCATTAGACAACCACAACAATAATTTCGAAGCTTATAGAATTGTTTCTCAATACTGTGCGATTCGAATTTTTCGTTTTCTGTTTCTTTTTTACCATCGATGTCCATGAGTATTAAACATTTCAGAATAATAATACATATCTCGATTATTACGATAATATGTTGAAAGAGAACATAACTTAAAGCTAGTTTTTGTTCAACCTCCGAGCTCTCGTCACAGTGAAACATCGTCAACTACAAAATGTATTCTGTGTAATTTTGTGGTACTGAGTTGCAAAGGACCTGATAACTAAGTTCTATAAAATGATTTTCGAAAAATATATTTTTTTTTACTTTTTCCAATTTTGAATCATTGAATTAGATTGGAGTAAAATCGTATACTCGTACGAAGTCATGATTGATGAGTGACACTTAGTAAATATAAAATGAATTAATACATATGTATCAAGAAAAAATATAGTGGGAACCTCTGGTTGTTTGTATAGATATCAGCATTATATAAGTTTGTGGACTTTGAAGAGCGCAGGTTTTTCAACTTTGCCAACGGAGTTGCCGCTAACCGGAGATTTACCGACACGCCGGGAAACTTTCCCAAACTTTGCGGGAAAACTTGAGACTTTTATTATCTGAAAATATCCGTGATCAAAATTAATACACAGGCAAGCGTCCCTATCGGGTACCTACTCTACTATATATCATCTGATCGCATCTAGGTTCGGTCAAAAAGTATATTTTAATATGTATTTAATTACGAGGCATAATCGTAAAATAAGGTTCCCATGGCGCTACAGTCCTGAAAAGCGCTGTAATGGTGGATCCCGTGATTCTGTAGTGTATCTTGGTTCCCCTCCATATCTCTTCCCTAGAGAGCTGCCTGCGGAGCTCAGTCTTGGCTTGGTAACCGTACGTGATGAGTCTCCCCCTCGCTTCGCCTGCCAGGCGCTTAATATCTGCAAAAAACATTGCGAGGGTAGAAATCCATTCCCAGCTATGCGAAATCTATGGAGACAACTGTTTGAGCGTACAACACGTGCGCAAATGGTGCAGAGAGTTTAAGAACGGGCGTACTGACGTCCATGATGAGGATCGTTCCGGACGGCCATCTGTTTCTGACGAAACAATCGCAAATGTGGAGGCAGCGATGCTCTCAGATCGAAAAGTGTTCCCTGATGTCAGCAAAACGTCTATTGACAAGATTTTAACGGAGCATCTAGGGTATGCTAAGGTTTGCGCGAGGAGGGTGCCAAGTTTAATAAAACACTTAATAATATGTATAACGTTTTTAACTACCCTTTTAGAAAAAACTGCATTTAACACGATTTAAATTTTTTTTCATACTATATCAATTTATATATATACATAATCGTTTGTTTATCAATACGACTGTTTTTAATCTCTAAATTAAAAAAAATATCACTGTTTTTAACTTTTTCTAAAATTAATCATATTTTTTTCTAGATAAACTGTAGGATATATTTATTTAATACTTTAAATACCAGAAATTGACAACGGAGCGGTTAGTGCTAATCGCTAAGAAATAAATGTCATAAGATAGGTATTTCATTGTCTATTTATGTTAAATTATTATATATAAAGAACACAGGTACACAATTAAATATAAAAATAATATATATTGCATAATTTTGTCAGCAATATATTTTTTAATTATTAAAATCAAACGTATTTTTAATAGGGTTATTTGGAAGAAAATGCGCGAAGATGGTTTTTCAGGCATAGATTAAGCAAATGTTTGTATGGTATAAATGCGGCTTTACGCGCATGACTTAGTGCTTTATTGAAATCTCTTCACTACTGACCTTCTCTTCATCCTTTTCATGAGTATAATATTTAATAGTCAATACGGTTGATAGTTAAATAATGTACTGAAAAACTAAAACCTTCTTTCGGGTTTCTGAATAAGTTTCAATATAACTTCCCAATTGTGTTGGTCTTCTCTATAAGTGAACAAAAACGAAGAAGAAAAATGGGCTTAATGATTTATCTTGCGTTACGTATTATTCTAGTTAAAATAAAAGCCAGTACAGAAAAGATCAGTTTCTTCTTTGTTTAGAATCAAAACAAGGAATTCCTTACAAATGGACGCTAGCGGGTTAAATAAACAAGCAGCCGACTAGGAAATAGAACGCTGAATTCTTTATTTATTTATTTTACTTCTCCCACCTACTTATAAATGCATTTATTATCCGAAAACGCCACGACTTTTAATTTATCGAGTCACGTTCTTTTAATTCAAACGTGAAAACAAAATGGCCGTCTGTCAAAACAAATTAAATATTCCAAAATCCGATAATTCAAACGACACATTTCTAAAATGTCCGATTCCGAGCGCCACGAGACTTAGCTTTGATAAATAATATAAAACGATCGCAGAACAAATATATTATTCCCTGGTTCAATATTTTCATTTTAACTCTTTATTAACCGAGACAGCTTCAAGAAATAAAAATAAATATCAAACGTTACTAAATATATTATCTGAGAGGTTCATAAATTAAAATGAAAGACATTGTTAGTCCTAATCTATAGTAAATATAACTTTTCGCATTGCGCATTTGAGTAAATGCTTTATTAAGGGATTCGTTTTAGTTTTAAGACGTCAGTCACCTGCTATCCTCTCATACTTATGTGCAATGCTTAGCACAAGTAGGCAACCCACGGCCCGCGGTCTGGATCCGACCTGTGCACACTTACGGTCTCGATTATTCTAATTACTATTGGATAAAAATGAGATATGTGGCACATACAATACAATTCAGTACAAGGATAAACAAGATGATAAGTGCAATAGGTTGCATGCGAAACAAAAAAAAATACTTGTAGTAAGTAAAGGGCCGCGAGTGAATTAAATAAGGAGCGGATAAATAATAAGTCATATTGTGTGTTTGATTTGTTTGAATGTAAAAATAAGCATTTCCCCCATGCTCTTCGGAACTTAAAGAACTATTTCCTCCTGCATCCACCAACAACTGACAAACTCGTCTTACACTTGCCGAACATCCATACACGGTTAATATGTGTCGACCAAGAAATTGCTGTTTCCAAAGTTCCTTCTTTAATGCCACCGGTAAGCTTTGGAATGCTCTTCCAGCGTCTGTGTTTCCTCCTTCATACAATCTGGATCTCTTCAAGAAACATATAAATATACACTTGCAATGTCCCCAACCCACACAAACACGAACACAAAACACGTTTCCCGTATGTAGCGTCCAGCCTCCCTGGCTAAGCGTCATAGAGTGCACTGGTCTTGACCGGGTGTGGTGTGGGAGCTATATTTTAAATGTTTTTTAATTGGATTTTAAGGATATTCGTTTTTTTTCAAACATATGTTGGTTATACAGGAAGCGGCAAAAAAACTGACGGTTTTAAATCAAAACAACGACGAAAACCGTCAGCTCTTTGCCGCTCCCTGTTTGCCCATGATTATGATAGTGGTGTTATTAAGTTATCTTTCATTCATTAAAAGTTTTGTGTTTTGATGTTGGTTGAAAACCGATGAAAGTGACAACTTCATGATGCATACAATGGTATATTTAGATTTAAAAAATTTAAGTTGAGTGCAGACCCAGGTATAGCTCAATGGTCAAAGCGTTTGCTTTTCAAGTCAAAGGTCGTGGGTTCAAACCCCGACGGTGATTAAAAAAAAAAGGATTTTTAATCGATTTCTGAGCTCTAAAATACCCCGGTTGGTGTGAATTTTATTCCTCATCCGTAAAATGCCAGTCATAGCCTATTAATTAAAATTGGTGGTAGACGAAAGTCGTCCCGTGAAGACCACCCATTCATAGTTAATTCCTGTAATAATAAGGATGATACGTGAATCTCGGGCTGTAGTCTACGACGTTGGCGGATCAACACTCCACACGTAGCGCTTAGCCATATGCACTATGGTAAGCGCCATAGAATTCCACAGATGAGACTTCAGAATTACTATCACCATCTGTCGGTATTCTCCTGTATATAAAATAAATAAATCACAACAGTCATTTTTAAGACCATAAGCGCATGCTTCATTCGCTTATGAAGTAGTCCGCCACTGCTTTTGTACTTAAGAAAAATCTGTCACAGGACACTGAAATTGTATTTTATTTTAATAAGCTGTAAGTTAAAAATGGGATCACACAAAAATCTATTTTTCGTATGGTAGTTAGACAGTAAAAAGGTTGCTCATATCTCTTGTATAGCTTAATGATAGTCCTCGGCGGGCAGCCAAAAACGTTAAGAACATTCTGGAATCCACAAAGGAGCCTAGCAGCCGTCAAGCCTAAGACAATGATAACAATATATCCCTGCCCGGGTTGCCGGTGTCTGTATTATTCAGGGCACGCGGCCCAGCCATTAATATGCCGGGGGTTAGTGGGGCACGCGCACCTGCGGACGTGTCCGCCGTGCCCCCCGGGCTCCGCACAGATTTGTGGTCAACTCGGAGACACTTCTATCGGGACATTAATTTGATTAACTGACCGCAACTGGGATGCCGCGATCGTGTTGTATCTTTGATTTACTTTTATCGTATATATTGTAGATACAAATACATTGATAACGCCTGTATGTTTTCAATCAAATGAGAGATTATATTTTTGAAATAAAATAACAAAAATATTCATATAATGATTGCAATTATTGTAAAAAACCGTCCGACCGGTATGGCTTTTCGCCGGCTGGACGAGAGTTAACTGACAACTGCCGGAACACTGTGACATGCAGCGCCGCCAAGACAGTCACGGCAAAAAATCAAATTAAAGATGACAGTTGAACCAACATAAAATGGAGCAACTGTCATAACAAATAAAATGGCGTATGCAAACGCCGTGTAATTTTATATATAATTAAAACTAACATTATTAGATGTGCATGTCAGGCGAGCGAACAAAAATAAGAGGCAAAAGATCGTTTTTTGAGACTTTTCGGCATCGCCGTGAAAGAGCTATTTCAAGCTGATATCAACACTTATAATGTGTAATATTCGTTAAGTAAAATTAACGTTACCGCTTAACTATATTTTTTTTTGTGGGGTAATGATATATTTAAACATTCTAATACTCTTATAAGCCACTGAAGATTTATTCTTCTTCGTAGTATCAATCCGGTGGATTGGTTTGCAGCAACAAAATTTTGAATCTCTATCTCCACTGAAGATTTATACCAATCCAAAATACCTGACACACATAAAATTTACAGTAAACACCATCTTATATAATGACATTTCTCTCATCAATAAATGGGAGAAAAATAAAACGGCAGAGGAAGGGTTTCGATATGCAATCTTTATATACACCATGTCTACTTCTTTACCCAACGCTGACCGTTTGCCGTTTTGCACTGTCATTAAATAAAAAAATAACACTGACAGTAAAGAAAAGGTCAAAAAACGTTTTTTGTTATAATTTTCTTTAATTATTGCGTCAAATATTCGGTTTGTAAGACACTTTTTAGGCAAAGTATTATATACATTAAAAAAAAGTATACTTCAGGTTTAATAAAAGGAATAAACTACGTAAAATCTTGAGTTGTCTTAGGTTCTGTAAGAAAATCTAATTCCGTATAAAAATTAACATAATTAAATAATTTTTTACAGAAGAAGGATTTAAAATAAAACCTTTAACGTGGAGCTTATAAATAGTGTGATTTTTTGTATTGTGAAACATTAGATTCATTAATCAATAAACTTTTCAGATAAAAAAACTATAGCCTACATAATATTTTTCCATTCAGGGAGTTATGGCTACTGTGCATTTTATTGTATCGTTCCTTTTTATATTTCGTAATTGAAATGAAACAAAAAAGTATAAAAAAAACCAGTCTGTGTTGTCACGGTCTGAATACAAATGGAGCAAAGATGAGCAAAATGTTAATCGCAGAAATATCGCACGTTGCTCCGTAACTCGAAAGCAATATTTCCGTGAAATGGATTAAAAACAATTTAATTCGAGCATAAAAACAATGATTTCAGATCTACGCATCCGAGTTCTGATATAATCTATATTATTCCACATTGTTAGTTTCTCCGGCTCGTAATGTTTTTTTACAGTTCCGGTTGGCAGCCTTTGAAAATTATGGGCGCTTAATAATGGGCAATAATGAGGGGTTCGGCCAGTTGGGCGGAATAACTGAAATGGCGCCGGTCGATGCTGGACATTGGTGGGATGTGAACGTGGACACTAGATTGAAGATGTGGGAAGTGGACGATAGACTATGGAGTGTCAGTCCAAAATAATACATGCTGCACAGCTTATTGGTGTACTGTATAGTGTAGACTTGATCAGTGATGGATTAAGGATCTTTGAAAATCGTCTTATTCGAATGATAATAAAGAACCAAAAATAACTTCGTATTGACTGAGAACTACGGCTGCTTTATTTTAATAATAATAATTAAATATATATATTTTTAGTTTTTTTGCGGCACTCGATATGTGAAAACACACAGAAGAATATCGAGAGATCGTAATGGATGAATCTCGTCTGTGGATTCTATGACGTTTAAGGTTATGTAAGTACGGTTAAGCGCTACATGTGGAGTGTTAATCTGCCAACGTTATAGACTGTAGTAAGGAATTTACGAAAAATCCAATTGTAAGCGGAATTGCCATGAATGGGTGGTGTTACGAATATGACATTTTACGAATGAAGGTTGAAATTCACATCAACTGGAGGTATTTGAATGGTAAGCAATAGCTTTACCTGTAAGCTATACCCACCGGCAAAAACCAAGGTGAGAAGCACAATGCGTCTTAAGCATGAAAAACCTTTTCGTCATAACGTAGTAAGAAAAATAGAGGAAAGCAAGTGCCACAAATAGAAAGCGTATGGAAACTTTTAATGACGTTACGAAATGACCAAAAATGAAGCCTGTACTTGACTTACTGTATGTTTTACATAGTGACAAACAGTATGTGATTGATTTGTTATATTTTTTTGTTTTACGAGTAGATATTTGAAGTTTTTGAGGCCCCTACGATTACGAGGCCCCGAGCGTGCGCCGCTTGCGCCTATGGGATAATTCGCCACTGAACTCGACACGCTTGATGATCACAGTTCTAGTGTATACAGAATAGATGACATCACTAGCAGCACATAAAAAATAAGTAACTTTTTCAATAACAATGTTATAATACGATGCTAGACATTGGTTTCTTTGTCGTTCTTTTAAAACTACAGAAAACTGAGCTCTTTAAAATAATAAACCGTCGTTGTTTCTTTAGAATGAAGTATGATACCCCATGACTGATATATACAATCTAATTATTTTCATTAAAGAAAAAATATTTATGAAACATGTATTCATTACCTTAAAAAGCATTATATACAGCATCTTCTTCTATCGAAACATGTTCACAACTATGCATCGTGGCTTCAATGATATTGCATGATATTGTGGCTTTTGGGTTTAGCCGTGTGTGGCGAATTACTCCTTTCCAATATTTCGACCGCTATTTCAGGGGTCTTCTTCAGGGTTGATGACTTAGTGATGAGTTGGTGTCTGGAGGTAGTTTAGCCGTCAGCCTAACGTACCTCCACGAGCGTCATGTCGGAGAATTGTGTACGGTGAGTATGTTGCAAGAAGTGTACCTCCACGAGCGTCATAATGAATATGTTCTAAGGAGCGTACCTCCTCGAACGTCATGTCGGACTATGGTTGTCCTTGCTTGTCTGTTCAAGTTTTTGAGTATGTGTTAAGTAAGTCATCAACCCTGAAGAAGACCCCTGCAATGGCGGTCGAAATATTGTAAAGGAGTAATTCGCCACACACGGCTAAGCCCATAAGCCACAATATCAAATCTGGCCGTGAAAACCTAAGAAGTTATATACCCGTATATTGCAAGTCTCTTCAGTGAATCTCTCCGAAAAGTGAGCTTACCGTTTCCTCCCACAGATGGATGATATATTCAGATGAGAAGTCAAGTTTTCCTTAAAAAAAAAATAAAGTACTGCACTACACTTTCATTAAAACTAAAATACAAAATAAGTAATTATATATTTATGGATTTTATATGCAACTGAAATAAACACAAATGAAGAACATTTTTAATACAAAATTTTATTATTTTCAGATTGTAAAATTACTTAATTTGTTTTCGTATTACTTCAGATAGAGAATACAACGACGTATTAAAAGTAAATACTTAATAAATAATCATATTATATTGTTATGTGACTTTATTCTCAATCACTCCGTAACCTAACTCGAAGAAGGATTGCTTTTCAATATCAAATGGATTCCTTGGAAAATTTAATTTCCAATAATGTTCAGCCTAATAAATTATAAACCTAACATACTAGTAGGTAGTCTCGTCACCATTAAAATATTAATAATGACTTATTTTGGATTATATTATAAGATAAAAATCAATTTAATTCTTAAGAAAGAGCAGTTGAATATCTGGTCGATTAAATTTATTTTTATGAACAACTAGCTAATTATAGAATTATTAAATAGTTAATTAACACATAAAATCGAATTCTAAGAAATATTCAAACAGTTTTCTCTATAAAGCAGCTAGGTATGAATAGTTAGATAGCTAGAAAAGTCTGGTACATAATGTGTTAAATGTAATCTTCATCAACTGTCAGATAGGAGAGCGAACATAGAACATTCCGAACCTCAGTCGAGCGCGTTAACTATTTACTCAGTGCGAGGATTTCATTTGCAAAAGTTACGTTGAGCTCTCTCTCAAAAGCAGGGGCGGCTTACGAAAAATTAACGTCGTAAAATTCCATTACCACCGCAGTGTATTCCGCTGACTCGTTTAAATATATACAAGCCATGCTCTCAACTCATAGATCGATATTGGTTTGAGATATAAAAAGGCAAATGTTTCTTGATGTTTGAATAACATTTGAATGTTGCCACTACACTTTTATTGAATTAAAACACAAAGTCACTTTGCTGTTAACCGGTTATTCTTATGTAACTCACGTTAACATCAACAAAACACTTATTGATCAAAGAAATTAGTATTTCTTCCGATTTTTATGCGCAAACGAATCTCTTTAAATTATGTCGTCGAATGTCAGAGAGTATCGTGACGCCATTTTGAAAGTAACTAAGTGTCTTAGCGCATTCAAAAATAATATTTATTACCAACAGGTAACACGAAATCTAGGGAAAAAAATTATTTTTTCGTTTAAAAAGAGTTTATCTATATTCAGATTCAGGACCACTATTCGTTATGTATATTGCAATTGAATATTTCATTCAATTGATTTTATCATTCGCAATGGCAGTTTTTATCATTCCAAAAAGAGGACTTTCAAAATAATGTTGTGCCCGAGGTCTTCTAATTACTAAATCCGCCACTGCTCACATGGAATAACCCATAGAAACAGTACTAACCTAACACTACCCCGGGCAAGGGAAGAAGACTAAATTACTTTTAATCTTGTTAGCTGTAATGTTGCTACACACGCCCCGGTCCAACCGTGTACGGAGCCACTCCACGCAACAAAAAACCTTTTCTCAACAAAAAAACGGCAGTTATCCGTTGTTTTACTTTGTTAAGATTTAATGTAAACATGAGTCTTTTTGACTTGAAACAAGCACCACTACTACACAGAATCATACCAGATTTATTAAACATACTTGTATTATAACGTTTATCAGTTTCATTATGGAATGATTTATCTCGAATGTTCCATTTGATTTTCATAAATGAGTTTTTTTTATTTGGCGAAGTGTCCATATAGAATAATGATATATTATGCGCATACGTTTTTTGGATCGAGATTTATGCATCGATTCGTTGGCACTAAAATATTATTTTTGTTAATCTGTATTTTAAATACATTAATAATAAAAAAACGAGAACACATTTTGAATTCGCCATAATGGCGAAAACATTCTTACCAACTTTCAAGTATCAAACATCTAATCAGTATGACCATCTGTAAAACCATAAATATATAATTGTAAATGTTCAAAGCCTGAATGACAGAATATATTATTATATAAATCCTCTGACATCTCTAATTAGGTATTTACAAAATGCGATATTATGCATTCACATTAATATATTTTTAATACAACGTAATGAACAATTATTCAGGATCTTAGAAGAGCACAAAATATATCATTTAATAGCCATAAAACACCAGCTGACATTGAGAGGCCATTTTGAAATATGCCTATCAAAGTATAAATACTGACATAACACTTATTATTTTATTGAGATACTAATAATCAGTTTCGTTAAATATTTTCTTCCTGTAGAATATTTAGGATCTGCATTATTATGGGTTGTTTTTGTGTATAAATCACAAAAGTTGTAATAGTATAATATATTTTATAATAATAAATACAATAGAATAATTTTTCCATAACAAAAATATAGTCACCACTAATCACCTACATGAATTTTTCTCATTCAAATCGATATTAGCATCAAAATGCATTTGCGTAAATGAAATTTCAATTCAATTTATTTATTTAACTCTTAAAAATATTACACGTGGGTTATTTCGTTTATAAAGCAATCACTTGTCTTTACAATAATAACTTTGTAAAGAAATTACTAAAAATTTCCAAAGCTCGCTAAACAGAAAACACCCCCGAAATTACTTCGATGAATAAATTCGTGGAGCTTATTTCGAAACTGGGCTTCTCTCACGTGGAATTTATCGATATTCGAGGCGATATGGTTGGTCAGTCTGACCACTCTCCCAAGAGGCATAGTATCTGGCTGGTTAGTATTACTCCTTGGAAGAACGAACAATCTGTGCCTCGACGAACGACAAGCAAACCGATTTCCCACAAAATATCAGGATTACTGAACACGCCGCGTACTAGCCGAAAGAAATGCATACCTAAGCACACATCCCTCCTAGTTTTCAACTAATTATATTCCAACACAGTAACAAGTATATGACTGTAATTATATGTAAAATATATTTATTTTCCGCGCCTCACATGTCTGGAGCAGCATGTGATTGAAATGATTGTAATTATTATTGAAAATGTTCATCCATTAAAGTGACTTCATTGTATTTAATTGGTGGCGGATGTGACAAAACTGTTAATGTCATTTGTTAACAAACCGGTCGGTTCTGTAGGCAGAAATTAGTTACGGAATTAATTGAAATTTTAGACAACACAAAACAACCGAATACTGGGTAAATTAAACACAGTTTGGTTCATTCATTTCCTCCATAATAATATTAAATTTGAATAGGTAATGTGCGGGATATTTTGCGCGGGAGGCTATTTGAATTATTCCAATTACTGATTTTGTATTCTGTCGGTTTTGAACAACACTTTTTGAAGATGTGAAAGGAATTGCAATGAATTTATTGCCAGCTGTTAATTGGATTCAATTAATTTCCCTCTAAGGAAATTTTGATTTTATTATTCCATCCTAAATTGTATTTGAAGGTACGAAATTGGCAAAGCTTTATAACTATAATTAATATTAAATATAGAATAAGATTCTCATTACAATATAAAAATTAAAAAAAAATCTGGTTCCCTTATTATTTTTTCACTTTAATGCGTAGTATTGTTTTTACATATGATTATATAATATTTTCCCATATTGATTCATTTGCATCTCGAAAGCGATCAATGCATAAATTTCAGGCTGTTGTTTAATGACGTAAGTGAATCAAAATTTATAACATATTGCATTAGCTTGGCCATCGTCAAAATGGTTAGTAAAAAAACATATAATATGAAAGAACAAATATGAAATCTAAATTTGTTAGGTAAGTTTGTTCAATACATATATTGTTTTCCATTGTATACCGCAATTAAGAACATGATCAATTTTTGCAATGTCTTTATTAATTATCAGATTTTTATTACCGTCTTATTTATTGTAATTTGTTATTGTGGGTTCGCACATTGCTATAAATCAGAAAATAAAATGTTTATTTAGTTCCATAAACATAGCAATCACTTAAATATTCTAGATAGGTATACCCGTGCTCGTAGCCATCCATTGTTTTTGATCCCAGTCGATGCTTGTGGAGCTTCAAGCACTCAATTTGATACAACGGCAATGTCGCTCCTAAATGGCCTACCAGCACACCTCGATCCTTTTCTTACATCCTTTTCCTCTTTTGTCGATGGTATTGTTCTACTTGATCTCTGTGATCTTTGACACGCGTCATCTTCTTATTCTTTTGTGTAATTTTTATTTTCTATTATTTTCTTTATTTATTGTATATTTATGTATACTCTATGTTTCTAAATATTTGTAAAAAAAAAATGGAATTTCGATTCTGTATATAAATAAATAAATATAAATACTTAAAACAACGGTTCGACGTAAATAATAAGTTGCTTTAATTTTATGATAATTACTATATATTTTTTGGTAAGCTAGTAATATAATCAAGTATGATAGAAATAGTTATTATAAATGTGCATTCTAGCCAAGGTTTACAAAAATAATTCGGTAGGGTCGGCTCAATATATCTATTCGGTATTTTTTAATATCTGGATTTATTTATTGGTCTTGCAGGGACTGGAACCTTGTCTATCCGGAATGTGCCGCTTCACCACCAAGCCGCGGTTGAGTCCCTCGCGATAAATTATCCACGGCTGACAGAAGACCTCGCCGGAGCGGCCAACTTTAATGGCTGTTTACGATCTAGAAATTATTTTCCAATATCCGTGTGAGTTTACACAAATCGTTATTAGAACAGATAACGGATAGTGTGAGTTTTATCGTGCATTAACTGCGATGTTTTTTTTATGAAATTGCATACATGAGAGACTAAACCGGTTGATACTATGACGCTAAGGCAGGACGGCTGGATGCTGCATGCGAGTGTGTTTGATTTCTCTTGAAGTAATCCAGATTGTATCAAGGGGTACAAATTCTTTAGAAGCATTTCAGAGCTTGTGGGTGGCACTTTTTTATTTTTATGTAAACACATTCAAGAGAATACCGACAGATGGTGATAGTAATTATGAAGTCACATCTGTGTAATTCTATGACGCTTACCGTGGTGTATATGGCTAAACGCTGCATGTCGAGTCTTGATCCTCCAACGTCATAAACTACAGCCCGAGATTCACGCATCATCGTTTATTGTTACAGGAATTTACTATGAATGGGTGGTCTTCACGGGACGATTTTCGTCATCACCAATTTTAATTAATAGGCTATGACTGGCATCTTACGGGTGATCATTAATCTCCGTCAGGGATCGAACCCACGACCTTTGGCTTGCAAAGCTAACGCTTTGACCATTGAGCTATGACCGCCGGCATCCTGGGCAGAAGGCAGAGTCTGAAGAGATGCGGGATAATCACTTGACCAATAGTTAGAATAATACTGCTACGAGTGTAAAGCTACTTTTGTTCCAAAGACGAATAGAATACTGTTTGTCTTACTATTGATCCCAAATAGTGAATTAGGAAGAAAACTGTTTTACTGTTATTATTTTAGAGCTCATAAATCGATATATATATATACATACTATTTTTTAATCTCCGTTGGGGATAGAATCCACGACCTTTGGCTTGCAAAGCAAACGCTTTGACCATTGAGCTATGACCGCCGGCTAAATCGATGTATTATGGCTTATCTGTGTGTAACATATCACCATCCTTTAAACTACAACAGAATTAATGCTTACTATAAACAATATACACAAAACAGCTCAAGAGACGAAGGTGAATCTGGCTGGGATATCCATCTCTAAACACTAAGAATGGCAGGAAAAAATAAATTAAAGAGAGCTTATTTTGCAATGCCTGTAGTTGCCATATCATCATCGTGATACGGAGCGTGATGTATCACATATTGGTACGATACATTTATGACATGGTTTTTGTTGTCACAATTCCTAACTATTTGCCCTGCGTATTCCGACACTTGTACTGAGTGTGACGTCATTGACACTAAATATTTCAACGCTTATGGATCTTTTTTTTTTTGTAAATGTGATATGCATTTACGTGTGTACCTCAGTAACGAATTGAATTTTTGTAATTTGTAATGTTATCAAGGGTAAAAAAAAAACGAATAAATTTAAAAAAAATGTAATCAGGCTCGGAATATTTTTCAATATTTTGACAAACACGTATTTTTATAAATATTCCGTCCGAAGAAGGTGTTCGTCGTAATGGTCACCTTGCAATCTACTGAACCATGAAGATAGATTCGTTCTGAAGATGCAAGATCTACGTTCTATCTACGATCTACGTGTTATATATTATCTTTCAATGGAACTTGTACCAAACGATGCTACTTATCGTTACGATTATTAATGATAATATTTTGCATTTGAATGCATTTATTGTAATCAGAATATTACGAATATTATCTATTTTTGCATTCACCTTGACACTTATTCATAAGGTTATCAATAAGCTTTGTTTTCAATGCGCCTTATTGCAATTATCGTTCTTAAAAGCGACAATCTAATCTTCTTCTTCGTGTCAGCAAAGTCAATTAGATTTTGCTATGCATTTTAAAGCGAAAATTCCGCAATGTCTTAAAACTAAAGAGCTTAACCAATGCATCCTCTCTGTATTAACTTATGGCGCAGAGACGTGGAATCTGACAGCAAGTCTTACCCATAAAATAAATCCATGCTCGGAGTGTCGCTAAAAGATATAATCTGAAACGAGGAAATACGCAAAAGAACCCAAGTAGTGGAGGCTACCCAATGAATAGGCACACTCAAGTGGCAATGGGCAGGACATATCTGTCGAAGAGACGACGGTCGATGGGGAAGAAAAGTGTTGGAATGGCGCCTAAAAACTGGCAAACAAAGCATTGGCCGACCCCCTACAAGATGGACTGACGACATATGAAGAATAGCTTGAGTGACCTGGATGCGGAAGGGGGAAGATCGAGGAGGATGGAGACTCATGCGGGAGGCTTACGTTCAACAGTGGTTGGATGCAGGCTGATGATGATGATGATGAAGCATTTGGCAACTTTAGTTTGACACTTAAAAGAAAGGATCTCAAATGTGACAGTCTACAAGTCTCCTTAATTATCTTGTGAACTCCAATATCTTAATATGTAAACAAAAGCAGATTAAACACAATTTCTATAACCACCATAATATTTTTTATTAGATGGTTAATTCGTTTCGATAAGGAATTGGTAGAGCTGTGTAATTTTCAACCCTTGAGTGCTTATATAGGGGTCCATTATAGCCCCTAGGATGGTAATTTGATCAATTGTTGCGGCGGCTAAGTGTCGGCGAGCGGGTTGACAGACGCGCAGAGGGGGTTAAAGGTGTCCATAAAACTCAAAAGGACCAAAATGGGAGCGATAATACTCTTTTTATACATTAAAACGATATAATATATTATGACTTATGACAATAAGATACCCTAGCGTTAAAATAGGGTAACCAAAAACGTTTTTGTTATATAAATATATTTTTAGTCCATTTTCAATATTATGGTCATCTTAGTAATATACATATTATAATTCCCATTTGTTGCATATGTTCACCACAATTTTCGTCACGTATTTCTTTCATTATCATAGCCTTTTTCAAAGTAACTTCTGCACCTGGAGATTTGCCTCTCATTTTGCTCAATAATAGATTTATGTATTAAAAATATTATCATAATTGACTTACCGCAGTATAAAAAAAACACCTTCATATTTCAGTATTCATTTTATTGAATAATTTCTAATTAAATGTATTTCGTAAATTTAATTAGGATTATTTTTTATCAATAGCCGTAAGCTTTTTCCAGCCAGTTTTAAGCCAGTTTCCTTATTTGTTAAAATTAGTTTTTTTTAATGTTCATGAACCACAATAATATTAGTAACCCTAAATGTGTGAATCTGGTTTTCAGACGTCTTGTGCCGCGTTAGCAATAAATTAACCATTTTATTTGACAGGGGTACAAATAAATTGATCTTTTTAGGGTTAGTCTTGATTTGTATTTAATTTCACATTTATTAATTCAAGTGGGAATTGTTCGAACCCCACCGGAGGCACCAGGGACCCCCCTGTGGTATTTATGGGTATTATGTGCTGGAATTATTGTGTTCGGAATACCGTTTCCGAGTGTGGACTTTATAATTTATTCATTTTTTGTCGAACCAAAAAATATTTTGACGTTTTCGAATAGTCATACAATTTACATAACACAAAGGTGAAATTATATTTTTATTACTATGAGACAAATTAATGTACCATAGACTCGAAACAATTTATGTCATCTCCTTAGTTGCTGAACAAATTGAGTATATTGGTTCCTTGGAGTATTTCCAATCTTCTGGAATATACTTCACTAGTTTTTCATGCAAATACACGATGCATTAATAAAAGGGATATAATACAGGTATATGTAATTACCATGACGGTTTTTTTTTTTTTACTTATATAATATATTTTTCTTTTCTTTTCAGGTGAGTGTACTTCTTGATCTTCTTTTCTATTCGAATGCCTGAATGTGTAAGTCTGAAATATTTTTGAATATATTTTTTCTATGAAATTATATAATATCACTAAAGACGGAAAAATCATGTACTATATCCTACTCTTTCGTCTGTTTTTTAAAGGTTACCTGGTAATCACATAAAATGATGCAATCTTTTTAGCGTTGTATGTAAGAATTTTAAAAAGTAAAATTCTGCAAATATATAACTTCGTAGGTTATCATGGCCAGATTTGGTATTGTGGCTGTTGAGTTTAGCCGTGTGTGGCGAATTTCTTTGCAGTAATATTTCGACCGCCATTGCAGGTGTCATCTTCAGCGTTGACGATTTTGTTGCAAACAATCGTGCAAAGTAATTCGTCACACATGGCTAAACTCAAAAATCACAATACCTTGAATGCTAATGTTGGCAGCATTATTTTATAATTAATTTACACCAGTGTTTTTCGCCTTTTTGACTGAGGACTTGGGAGCACCAAAATTATGCTAGATCTTATTTAGTATTGTAGAAAGTGAAATAATCCCTCGCCGACGTTATAATTTGGTCAATTATATGCTTTCCAGGAGAATTTGGAACACATATACAGGATGAGGCAGGGAAGTATCCCTACTTTTGAGATGGCGTGAGTAGTGGTAACGTGTTGGAGGAGTGGGGGTAAGTTCGAATGGCCCTGTTAGCCATGGAATTTTCCGTTAATACCGCCGTCAGTTGTAGACATGGCTTAGTCAAATGAGCAACGCGCTTACGCAGTCGAAACGTATTTTTCTCAAAATGAATAAATAAAATTAGGGATACTTAAGAATTATAAGAACCATCTCAGAGAGGCGAGCCCGATGATTAGGTCACATCATGCGCCACGATGGTCTTCTTCACGACATTGTGGAAGGGATGGTTGAGGGAAGTAACTGTAGAGGGTGCCCTAGACGGGAGTATTTACAGCAAGTGTTCGAGGACATGAGTTGTAGCTCTTATGCTGAGCTGAAGAGGACTGCAGAGGATCGAGAACAGTCGAGATTGAGATGCAAGATTTTGTTGCTACAAACCAATCCACCGGATTGATACTACGAAGAAAGATACTTTCCTGCACCATCCTGTACAGGATATTGACGATTAATCAATACATGATACACATATTATATATTCGTCAAAAATTTGAATTTAAAATAACGTAATTTAGCCATAAGATAACCCTCATAATGTAATAACATTTTATGTATATCCGATGTCAACGGGCTTTAGCGTTTATTCACTCATATCATCCAAGAAAATGTATGGAAACAGCGGCATTATCTTTATCGCTTCTGGAGTGAGCCCAATGATAAAGAGAGCGAGCTATTACGTTTTATCTGCGGAAGCTAAGGGTCCATTCACGAAATAACTAAGATGCCGAGACAGGAGGAGGTGCGATTTATTCAAATACGGGAGAAGGGGGCCGGAAAAATAGTTCAAATGAATTTTCTTGCGCCGGAATATACATACACCCAAAATTCTAATTTTACGTTTTCAATGTTATATTGGATCGCGTAATAGAAACCGTAAATTTTGTGGGGCTGCTAATAAATTTATCCACTTAAAATGCGAACCTTAAAACCATGGATGGCTCTGTTCTAGTCACAGGAAGTTTCGTCGTCTAAGAGGACTACTGTGTAATAAATGTATTTGATATATTATTGTATAATGATAATAGATTACTATAATATCACTCTAATGCAGGCTGAAATCTTTATAAACGAAATAAATTAACAGAATTGACAGTTATTTCAAAAATAATAAAGAAGCAGACGAAAATTAATTTAAATGTCCTAAATTAAAGAGGATTTTTAGTACAAATTCCACAATTCGAATACAGTTTTTCGAACCCTAAACATATCAATAATTCTCTTTGACTTACAACACTTAAGCTTTGGAATTTCTCCAAGAATTATCGATCGAAAAATTAAAACAAACAAATTAAAAATATTATACTATTTGAAAGATGAAAATCTAATGAATGTTGTTTTAAATTAAGTGTAAATGAAATAATACTAATATTTAAAAAAAACTTTGGAAATAAACTTACTAAATACATTATTTATATACTGATATCCTCCTCTAGGAATTCGATGTCGAATTACTGGGTGACAGGATGCAGGAGCAGATTAATAAAGACTTGATTTCTACGCCCGACCAGCATGACATTTCTCCGGCCGAGCGCGAGTCCATTGACAACTGCCGGACACTGTGACATGCCGCGCTACCAATGATCGCGGCAAAAAAGCGGATTAAAGATGATAGTTGCACCAACATGAAATGGAGCAACTGTCATAACAAATAAAATGGCGTATGCAAACGCCTGCGTAATATTATATAATTAAAACTAACTTTATTAGATGTGCATGTCAGGCGAGGGAACAAAAATAAGAGACAAAAGATTGTCCATCAAGGTTTTCGGTACCAGTCAGCAAGGGCTATATCATGCTGATGTAAATTCCTACCAATATCTTGTCACACATTTGAAATCTAAATCATATTATCACGAGAAATGTTGTTGTGAAAGTTTAGAGCAGATATTTTGTTTCACCTTTAATTATCTATTATAAACTCTTTCTCTCAAAAGTGACTTTCGTCATTTGACTTTGATGCTATATACCTACCAAATAAGAAATAATTAGTGTCTAGTTGACTTCATTCTTATTGTCATTATTTCTTTATAATTTCATTTACTGAGAGTTATTCGATGGAGGGTATGTTTGAAATTTTTTCATATATTCTTTTTTGTGGTGAATAATTAACATGTTCTTTACGAAAATAGAAAGCAAACGTAGGATAGCGATAATGTTTTAAAATTCATCGAACACGGTGGCTAGCTCAGCCCATCCTTTCAGTGGTTGTGGTCCCTGAGGATTGGTCCACCGCAGCTTCCAGTGTTCCGGGAAAAGAGTTGAAGAAGAATCGTTATTGGGTTCGATCCTCGGGTCTGTGATACCCTTGACACTAATTTAATTACTTCCATCTCACCTTCCACCGTATTTTTCAGCGCTAAATTTCAACGGCCGATCCCGCAAGGCTTTGCGATTACATTTTATTCGACAATTATTTATCGACGACTAGTAGTGACTGCTTATATGTGCGTAACATAATATTTGTTATGTTGCTCATTCGATTAAAATATTTGAGCATATGCGGTGCCTTGAGTGTTATTACAATTAATAAATCCTTAATCAATTGTTTAGTTTGGACTGATACATTTTCAATATTTGATACGCACATAGAAATTCACAGTAAACATCACCACATGACATTTCTGTCATCAAATGTCGGAGAAAAAAGAACGGCAAGCACAGGGATTCGAACACTAACTTTGGCTAACCATTATTCAATTAATTACCCAGCATTCTTTGATATATTTTTATCCGAGGCTGATGAAAAAATAAGTTATAAAATGTTATTGCTGTAAATTTCTACGTATGATTCAAAAGTTGAATGTTGTTATTAGTTAGTTAGAAATAGTCTTAAATAATTTTTAAACTTTAAATTTTTTAAATATATTCCAAAAATCCACCAAAAAATAATTAAACTGATAATTTAATTATAAATACTACCCATTCTGTTGAACTGAAATTGCGGAGTTATATGCATTGTAAAGTCACTTATTCCTGTTTTCTCAATCTTTGCGGGTATGCAAGCAATAAAAAATGATCATAACTTCAAAGTTTCATTGCAGTCGGATCTACGGTATGGCTGAGCATATTATACGTAAAAAGTGGATATTAATGAATAAAAAACAAAATTTTTAATACGAATACCAGCAATAAAGAATATACTTAAATCATAACATTACATTTAATTTATATCAATCAGTAAATACCGCCAGGAAGTTGCTTCTAATTAATTAAATTAAAATATTAATTATGATAGATGTGGAAATACTAAATTATATTAGAAGCGCACGTGTTTTAATTTGATGGGCAGTAGATTAATTTAGGTTGGTGTTTTAACTATATTTTATAAGAATATTTTATTCATTAAGTTATAAAAATCACTTCGAATTTGCTAAATGGCTTACTCGTACTATAAAATCACATATTAATTTAATAAAAGAAATCCGCGATTCCATTATTTGTAGATATTTGAATAAACAACAATGTAACTGACTTGTTATTTGGATGAGAGAAGTTAATATCTCAGTTGATCCCTTTGAGAGGGCACTGAATAAATATTGAACGATCCGCAATAGAAGATGACCCCATAAAAGAAATTCATATTTGATAGGTTAGTTCAGGGGTTTTCCACTTTCTTGAGGATACGTAATGTAATCATTTCTAATTAAAAGAACACGCGATAGATAATAGAATGCCAAAAGACAAGGTCTACCACGGACTCGTCAGGTAGACGCTGCATGTAGAAACAATAAGTAATATTTATTAATATCTTTTTCAAAGAGATTTGTATTACGTCTGGAAGGAAATGCAGCTTGAAATGCATAAATAATGCCACATTTTTTAAGCAGTTGAAACATTAATTTGTATTTCAGACACTTTATTTATTTATTTATCTATCGATTTCTGAGCTCTAAAATACCCTGGTTGGTGTGAATTTGATCCCTCACCCGTAAAATGCCAGTCATAGCCTATTAATTAAATTTGGTGGTAGACAAAGATCGTCCCGTGAAGACCACCCGTTCATAGTAAATTTCTGTAATAAAAGGATGATGCGTGAATGCCGGACTGTAGTCTATGACGTTGGCGGATCAACACTCCACGTGTAGCGCTTAACCATAAGTAACTTGGTAAGCGTCATAGAATCCACAGATGAGACTTCAGCATCATTATCACCATCTGGTCGATATTCTCCTGTATGTGTTTACATAAATAATAATACAAACTTTATTTAGTAACATGTGAACTATCGACTATACAATTCGAAATGATTACAGGTATATTTAACTGATTTTACATTATATTTATAAACACATACTATTGACTAATAATGCAATTATAAAAGTTAATATAAAAATTAAATAAAGTTAACATTATTATTGGTTGTTGCTGTAATGCTTTTTTTACTGTAATTTATAGTTTAACCCTATAGAAGAGTAGAGAACTTGTAAACTACCAGTTCCAAGGACTAAAATATTTCAAGTTTATCGGCTGGTCAATTGTTAACTCTTTCATTGCGGCTCGGTTTGATTACAAATTATACTGTCAAGTATAAAACTTGTATTTAAAGCATAAATGTACTTTTCGGGTCTATTTTCATATATCACATTGGTTCTTGTATCCTTTAGCTATCAGATGAAGCATAAAAAACTATCCTAAGTCAACCGATGTCAACGTAGGGGAATCTTATGACGGCATATGCCGACAACCGATGCGAAAGGTTAAACTACCAGTTCCAAGGACTAAAATATTTCAAGTTTATCGGATGGTCAATTGTTAAAGGAAAATATCAATCAGGATTATTTAACATTGACTGTCTTAATAAATACTTTAAATCGTAGCTGAGGAACCCTTTAGAACCACTGGATTAGTTAATATTTGATCAGGAAATGACTTCAATGTATTATAATATTTTTTATGGAATTCGTTTGCCTATTTATAAATTGTATAGTTGGACAAATATCCGCTAAATGAACTTATTATTTCAAAGCAAACAAACACGAGTCAATATATTTGTTGTATAAGCCAAGAAGTTGCAAAATTATATGGAAAATTTAAATAACAAGCGTAAAATTAAAATTCAATTTAAAAACCCTATATTTATTTTTAAATGATATTAGTGTAATATACCTGTGCCGGTGGATATCAATACTGTTAAAACTGTAGTGTCAAAAAAATATTTCTTCTTAAAATACTCGTAAAATATTTTTATTAAAAAAAAACATGTTCAAATAGTTACACGATGGATTTATATATTTTTTAAATAAGTATCCTATGACAGTATTTTAACAGTATTTTGAAAATAAATATATTTTATACACGATGGATTTATCCAGTTTTGATATCCATCGAAACATTAAATTTATTAATAAAGTCAGTTAGATACGTATAATTTTTTTAAATTATTTAATTTATTATCCGTTAAATAACAAATATTAATTAATTATTAATTGATAGAATGAATTATTTTTATACTAGTATTGTATATTTAAGTTTAATATATTTTACGCAAAAAGGGCAGAGGTCAATATTAAATGAAACATACACAGTGAGCGATTTATAATCGAAAACGATAAGCTTCATTTTAGATAATAAAATTATTTATTATTAAGTTTGAAGTAAACGACTTTGGATAACCTTTAGTCCTCTATATACTCGTAAATGTTGATACCACAACTGCAGTTTAACCTTTCATTTCATAGATATAATATACTTGGTATGCATAAGACCATATAATAACATCCTCCTCTCTAAAAAGACGTTATTCATCGCGTGGTGGCAGAATGAGGAGAAGATTAACAACACAAAGACTTTAACTGAAGCACATTAACATATATATTTCGATAACTTTACAAACTTCTGGCCCGGACCCTACATTGTTACAAACTCTTACACAAATGTAACGTTAATTTTTGCAGCTTCTTACTACGTCATAATCTATTAGTTTCAGCTTACGTGATTGTCTTAAAGGTTTGTAAAGTATTGGTATCTCAGTGCAATCAACTAATTATGGGCTCGCAGGTCTTTTCCAGAATTCCCGGTATTCTATTCGTCGTTCGTTATGCGAAACCACGCCCTTAACGTGTAATTACATAACATTTTGTTTTGTTCGTTATGCGAATAACTTGTTATGCCTGTAAACTTCTGTTTCACTGTAAAGTAGATTTATCGAAACAATAAAACAATTTCAAATAATGAAGAATAGTTGACAATGCAAATAGTATTAATACAAGAAAAAATCTTCAACATTGAATATTGACTACTGATGGTATTTTGTATTACGCTCCTATAAACAAATAATATATTTTTGATATTTCCACTTGCTGATGAACTAAGTATGTCCTCTGACCTTCCTTATACGATTCAATAGACCAGTGTCACTCAAGTATTTTTTTTAAAAACTCTACTAAAATCTATATACAGTAGAACCGTTATCGAGACACTCGTTAAGCGAAATTTTCCCATATAAATCAATGTAAAACACGATAATGCATTTCATGCGAAACATTTTTTTAACGTTTATTTCAATTAAATTACATGTTTATAAATTGTTAAAGATTGTAACAACCTGGATAAAACATTTAAAAAAATCGAAACTACCTTATTATTTATTAATTAATGACAAACAATTAATTATTTTTTATTAGAAAGCTGTCTGGAGACATTTTTTTAGCCGACTCTTAAAATTTGGTATAAATGGGACGCGTACAAACTCTCAAAAAAATACAAATAATGTCTGCATATAAGTTATGAAAAATGTGTGTTCACATGCGACACTAACGTGCAAACGGTATGAGTGCTAAACACAGACTGACGCAATGATGCAGAAGTCCCGGCTCTCAAGTGCGTCATACGTTTGTGTGAATTCCCCTTTCTGCGTCACTCGTTATGCGAAATGTCGCTCCTTAAGGGAGCAATTATTTCACATTTTTTTTGCTCGTTATGCGAATTACTCGTTATGAGAGGTTCTCGTTATTAGAGGTTCTCAACCCAGAGGCATAACAAAATTTAACAAAAAATGCATTCTCTCAAAATGTGTCTGTAAGTTATCATCGTTTCATATTTGCTCACCTAATTAAAGCATATGGTCGTCATAAGCTGCTGCCACATTCCTTCGACGAGTTTCTGCATTCCTGTTTTTTTTTCAAAGAATTCAAAATTATCTCATAATCATATACCTTGCATAAGACATTTAATTTGTTATGATTGGGGCAGGCAGCTTCAATGTACGCTTAGCGTATTGTACGGATTGGGTCGTATTAAATTGTCAAAACTTTTCTCATTTTCTGACATTTGTTTAATGAATAAATAAATAAATAAATATATAATTTATTTGTAAAGTTCTCTTTTAGAAACCCCTGCTATACATAATGACTCCGCGTTCATTCATGCTCGGAGTCAATACTCTATTAATTTGTAGTCATAGATTATTTCCGAGTGACGTCACTTCCGGCAGCCATTATTGCTTTGCTCCATTTTTAAACGACGATAATTATTGTCTGTTAAATGTTCTGAATGGCCGACATGGCCCCTTACGAAACCTATAATAGGAAGAACAAAGAATAGCATTGGATACGAAGCCTAAAATGTGTAAATATTCAGCTTTCACTTTGTAAATGTAGTTGCTTAAATAGTCGCGACCTTTTTAAATTTTCTTTCTTAAAAGTAGTGTCTACATAATAGTTGATAAAGAAAACGTATTATATGAGATGAAATAACCTATATGGGATAGCAATTAACAACTGAATATAATAGTAATCTTAGAATTCTCGGAATTCTCTGGAGAGACCTCGTCACGAACAATGAGGTTCTCAGCATAATCAAGGAGGATAGATACCTAGTAAAAACCATCTCAGAGAGGCGAGCCCAATGGATTGGTCACATCATACGCCACGATGGTCTTCTCCACGACATTGTGGAAGGGATGGTTGTGGGTAGAAACTGTAGAGGGCGCCCTAGACGGGAGTATTTGCAGCAAGTGTTCTGAGGACATGAGTTGTAGCTCTTATGCTGAGCTGAAAGAGGACTGCAGAGGATCGAGAGGAGTGAAGATTGAGATGAAAATTTTTGTTCTTGCAAACCAATCCTCCAGATCTATTCTACGAAGACGAAGATAATAATAAAATAAAAACGATTAATATCTATTAGGCAATTAAAATCATTGCGTACCTCAGGCTCTTGCGAACTTGAAATATCATCTAGTAAGCGGGGCTTGTATTTTTTATTCGGTGGAAATTTTAGTTGCGCCATTGAATCATGAATTAATCACTTTTTAGATGTCACCTTCTCGCTGCGAAAATTGTGATAACTTTCATAGTGTAAAATTAAATGCTGATAGTGATGATACAGATACGTATATTAGTAATTGATTTATATATTAATAGACTTTGAAGAACGAGAAATTTTCAATGCGGATGCAGCTATTCAGCAGTGCGGTAGTTAAAAATTTGATCCAGTATGAGTAAGTCATAAAATTATGACATTAGGCGTTTACCTGTCTGAAAGGTGTCATATTGAGATTAGGATTGAAAATGTACACACCAAACTGCTATGGTAGTGATAAGCTAGCTGCTTGGGTTAAGGATGTATGCTTGAGAGGTCCCCTCAGGATATTAGTCATTTGCATGAAACACTATAATGCTATGAATATGGATCCGTGAAATATGTATACAGCTTAGATTATGTGTCATACTGTAATGAGAGTTGATCTACTCACTTGAAGTTTACGAGGAATAAAAACATAGCTAAGCGTTTACTGAGTTATTTACGAGTATTTTTGAGTATGTTACTGACTTGTGATGATAATCACATTAGTCAAGAATTTAGACTTGCCACAAAATTAATTTTCTATTTTGCAAGTACAAATGAATAGTTTTTAATCAATCATTATCAAAACTATAGCGTAAAGACTCCACGTACTTAGTTTTACCTCTACGTACATATTACGTTGACACCAGCATGATATAGCCCTTGCTGACTGGTACCGAAAACCTCGATATAAAATCTTTCGTCTCTTATTTCTGTTCGCTTGTCGTACATTTATGGCATTTAGGAGTCCAGTCACGGGTGTGACGTTAGTTATATAGATAGCTACTTGCGGCGCTGGTGTGACCGACCACGGTGCCGCACGGCAGGCAGTTGTGTGCCGACGACCGCGAGAAGGTCGCATTATGGCCGGCCCGGCATGTTATTCCGCTTGGGCCGGAAGTTTGTAAAGTCATCGGAATATATATGTGCTTCTGAAAAAGTATTTGTGTTGTTAATCTGCTCCTCATCCTGCCACCACGCAATTCAATAACGAATTTAGAGAGGAGGATGTCAACATATATTGAAGTAAGGAGGCAGGAAAAAAATAATAGTGATATTTAATCCAAATATCTACTTCATACAATTTGTTGCTGTTTCACTTGTATTCTGTATGTTTATCATTATAAATTGCTGTTTTTACATACAGTCAATACCATACAAAAAATTAACAGGTGCTTAGGATTTTGCAATAAGATGATGAAGAAACATCTATCCAACAGCAATTTTTTGTTAATAACTATCTTCGCTCGCAGTTTTAACGTAAAATAACGTCTCATCCGCACTGATGTGATTTACGGTGTCGTAAATCTGGTAATCAGCTTTTCTCTTCAATCCAACTTTAATATTTGCAAACTAACTAACTAAAATAACATTTCCGTCTCTAACTACGCAAAGTTTCACTGCTAATTACAATTCTGGTGCATTCATTAATGGCGAGGAAGAAATTGAATTGTGCATTAATTTTGTATACAGGGAATTTATAACTGATTTTCTTTAATGATAAAGATTTTTGACATATAAAATTTGAGGCATAAAGTCTCTCATTTCTTTATACAATAGTGATTCCTGACACTTCACTGAAAACCAATGAAGCCGTAAAATTGGTTTTAAGAATAAGTGTTTACAGTTGGATAACATTGTGAAGAATGTTGAGGTAATAGTGGATACGGTAGCTTTTCATCTTACAGTCAGTTAAAAGACGAAGGTGGACCTGACTGGGACATGTTATTTAGATGCCGCAGTAGAACATTAACAGCAGTAGTTTTTTCTTCAGGTCCCTAGGCTCTCCCTGTCCTGAAATTCCGTCAAAAAATATACACTTAATGTATTTGGCGGAGTTCTGGGAATCTGACGAAAACCATTGCGGATGACAAAGCATTGTAGTGAGAGTGTGACGAACATTAGGGAGTGGATATGGAATGAAGATGATGGTAGTTTATATGTCATACGGCCAGCATAATATGTCGCTTGTAATTTCTGTCAGAATCCAGATATATTTAAAAGTCAGCTCTTCTTATCAAAGCACCAAGAAACGTATTTTGCAGCTGACGAACGTGTGCCGAGAAAAGAAAAAGAAAGCTTCGGTAATCGCTTCTATTGAAGTTTTAGCCTTGAGGTTGTTGCGGTAAGGAAAAATATATGTTTATGTTTTTACTACGTTGTCGTGAAAGTGAATGAAAATAGTAATAATATAATTATTTCTTTGAAATGTAAAAGCTAGTGTGAATTGACAGCTGTTCGATTCAGAACACATCCTTACCTTTCTGCAAATCTCTAAAGGCTTTGTTGATTTAAAATAGCTCTCACAATAACCTTTTTAAACCTTCCACGGAAGCAAAAGGGATACCCATTGTGCTAAAACATTCTTGCGAATCCTTAGGACAGGCTTCGTTGCCGGCACGTGCTCACAACGCCCACTCACTCAATGGGAATCTAGTCAAGGTGCCAATTTAAATGTTTATTTGTCAATAGAAATTTTAAGAAATAAATTACTACTCTACTTAAATTTTTGGGACATCGATTATTTCAAACGAGTATTGTTGATAAAAATCCAATTAAATATATATTTCAAAAAACGTAGTAATTACTTTAATACATAAAAATAATTCACATTTAGCAATGTGAGGTATATAGCCACGTAATGTTGGAATCGTCTATTGAGTTTCTAAATACCAATGTCTAAAATATCAATTATGAGAATGAAAATTGTATTTGTCTATCGTAATATATCTATAACAATTGATTGTATGGAAAAAACCCTTTTCTCCGTATCATATACATTCTCAATTTTGAGCTTATATCCATAAAATAATACCACCAGGAACATACCATATAAATGCTTCTTAATGAGACATAGTCAAAACCAATCAAAACCTGCAGGCACGCCTTTCACACTTAAAAATAATGCATTCTTTTTCAGAAAAATATTTTTTTGTTCGTAGTAAGACTCTTTGCACGCCTTCATAAAGACTGAAAATAATCGCCGTACCTGATTATCGATAATATACCTTCATTATATAAAATATCAAGTTAGGGATTTGAGCCCTGGCACGTGCCGCGGAGACCCGAGCACGTGCAACAGCGCTTCCTGTCCGAGTGGGACACTTCCGGTTACCGGTACCGTTATGCCTCCGAGCGGAAATGCGGCAATGGCGGCAAATTCGCAAATCGGGATGTCTCACGCATACCGGGGCGTTTAAGTCGTTATTATTGGTAAACGGTTAGAAAAACGGCAAAGTTGAAACGATTTTATACGCTTTTGATATTTGCGGAATTTTTGGTATAACTGAAATTATTTAAACTTTAACCATTTTTTATAATATCTTTAGTAATTCTAGGTGTAATTTAAAATAACGTGGTGGAATAAACAATTTTGTATTCATCACATTTTGCATTGCTGTCTTCTGTAACATTTTTTTCAGACGTTTTATTTACATTAAATATATAAAGCATATAAAAATATCCCTCAATTATTGACGACGAGAGTTTTGATAATATTCAAATTATATTGTACAAATTATTTTAAGAATAAAATGAAAGATTCTATTATAATTCAGTTTATTATTCTTTATTTGTTACGGAAATTTGTTTTAAACAGCTTATTTTTTTATCACTTGGATGTTCAAACTAGAATTACTCCATAATAGAGAAATCGCCAATCTGAATGGATAATTCTAGCACATTAATTCTTACTTATTGGAGTCCGTGTGACAATTCATAATCCTAGAAAATTTCAGATTTTATTCTCAAATTAAACTATGAAGATACCTGCGTATAATAATCTGCCATTTTGACTGAAAACATTTTGTTTATTTTTCACTATTCAGTGCATCATACGTTCACTTTAGTACTAAGTGAAAAATAACAAAAACGTGTGCGAAAATAATGAACATTAGTAAGCAGAATTGATACAAAAATAGAAAACAGGATAAAAGTGAAAAAGTTCACAAAATTACTGCAGAAATGCAAGAGTTGGCTATTTTTTTATAATTGCATTAAAAATAAGTTGGCAAATTATGCATGGTTTCATAAAAAAAAACGGCTTTCATCAAGGATGATTATCATATGTTCAGGTTTACGTTTACCTCACCCAGTTTTGTTTAAATTAGTCCTTTACGTCGTGGGCTGTTATAAAGAATATATCACGTAACCCGAGGTAGCAATTTGCTTTTTATACAATTATGCAACGTGAAAACTTCAAACACTGTTTTTGTGCACAACATATGCCGTTATGGCTGATTACCCTCGATACGCTTCCATTCCACAATTGTGTAAACCCGCTTTGTCACGTGATATGGTCGAGGACTAAGGTGCTTGACTGTCATGCGGGAGTTAGATCCTGGGATTTAAAAAATATGATTATCCTATAATATCGAATAATTATTTCTATTCTCAGAAACATAATAAAAGACAACAATCTGGTTCAAGAATGTGCATTCAAGTAGATGCCTGCGTAGAAAACTGGGATTAAGATGGTTTGACTTTGTCAGGAATGCCTACTACAGTTGGTCAAGAGACGAAAGTGGATTTGGTTGGGACATGCAATTCGGGTGCCGCAGGAGAGCATAAACTACAGCTGTATTTAATTCAAGCCTCGGGACTCGCATTGTCCTGAAAGGTCGTTGGATACTACACATATAATATATTCGGCATAGCTTTGAGAGGCTAATATGACAAAAGATAAAGCGAAGTTCATGGCGATTGACAATGTTAGTTCCAGTTATGGGAGCAGAAATGAAGATAATGATGACGATGGTTACAATTACCCGATTAACTTCAAATTATAAAATCTATGAGGCTTATCGTTTTTGAAAAACAGCAAGAATCATCTACAGGTGTGATCTCTATATCTTCAACTACATCTGATGGTATTCTCCTGTATGTATTTAAATGTAGAAAAAATATATTTTTGCCCGAGCAACAGCACAACAATATAATCAATGTGTTCCGTTCACAATGCACTCGGGGACTGTTGCTCCACCCCACCGATTACATTGTTATCTTCTCGCTTGCGATGGTTCCGCATGCATCTCAATCGACTGACGGTCCTCCATGGCCAGATGGTCATCGGCCAGGCCGCAAACAGCCCCAATTGAATGAAAATCAATTATTTGAATGAATTTCATTACGCGGATCGGACATTGTTGTACAACAGCGCAGGGGTTTGTTATCTTTTTGGAACTACAGATCACAATTATCTTTGAAATAGCAAGAAGAACTTCAAAATTAAGACGTTTAAACATTAATTGAAACTCAGGTGTAAAATTGAAAATAAATCACTGGTTATTTTTGGTGGTTTTTTAGATATTAATACATTTGTGTTTCCATAGTAAAATTATATTGATTTTATTTATCATCTATAGTGTACATGTGTATACGAGTACATAGAAGAACATATTTTTAAAGTATTAAATGCGAAATTGTAGATGATATTTCGTTGGTTCAAAAATATTTTCATAATTGTAAATATCAATAGGATAAAATTATGCACGAGGACTCCTTTTGGCGACATTAAGAGTTTAGTGTTTTTAAAATCATTTTCATAATAATCATTGTTACACAATAAATAAATCATTTAATTTAAAACGTTCTCTTTAGTAAGGTTACATTGTTAAATGAAACCGACGAATATTAATAATTAATATTTATTTACAAAACAAAATATTGATTAGAATGCATCGATATAAACTTGTATGAGGATTTATTTTTTTATACAGCTCTTCGCGGAGCATCAAGAATCTGGGTGTTGGCAAAATGCTGGTTGAGAGCCACTGGAGTGTCCATTGTGGGTTAAAATGATCAATTGGAATAGTAAATACAATGAATTTCCCATGTTATTCATGAATTTCGGGATAAATTGTTGACTTTAGGTCAACGGTATCATGGAATAACACAAATTGTATTAATTCAGATCGTTTGAGCAGATTTAGGTGGAATTGACGTCATTCATTTTATATAACACATTCTGTAATTTGATTTTGAACAATTAAACCTCAAATGAAAACTATTTCACTCCAATTATCTTGATTGGTTATCTTTTATTGACTAGTGTGATGGCTTGAAAAACACACGCAGTAGTCCATTTACACATTATATGCATTGACATCCCCCGTCTTTAAAATGAACGACATTTCACGGGTTCGTCACGTGGCTGCGTGGAGGGAAAGATGCATGAGCAGATTACCAAGCAAAAGAACTTGTTTTTGGTTCACAATTCGCGTTTATTTTGATCAAAGACTTGCTTTTTCGCCTGGCCGGTATGGCGTTCGCCATACCGGTCGAATCGACGTAACCGACAACTGCCGAACACTGTGACATGCCACGCCACCAATGATCGCGGCAAAGAAGCAAATTAAAGATGACAGTTGCACCAACATGAAATGGAGCAACTGTCAAAACAAATAAAACGGCGTATGCAAACGCCTGCGTAATATTATATAATTAAAACTAACATTATTAGATGTTCATGTCAAAAAGATCATTTTTCGAGGCTTTTCGGCATCGGCCTAAAGGAGCTATATCAAGCTGATATCAGCATTTATATCACAATTATATATTTTATGCATGTATCCATTTAATTTATACGTTTAAATGTACATATTCTGCTCGTCGTTTTACTCACAGAAGATTTATACGGCGTAAAATTAATTTGTAATATGAAGTAAACATTTCAACACTACTTTACTTTCAAATTATTTTCTCATAGAGATATTTCTCAAAGAGAACCGTTGGTACTTGAAACAGCTTCGGGTATGTGAAAGGTAAATTCCCCTTTCTCTATAGCTCGTATTTTTCTGAAAAAAATACTGTTTTCATATATTTTTAAAAATTGTTCAGAATTTATATTAAATAGGCAATATCTGTCTGTGAGAATACAGTGGTCATAATAAATCATTGATGTATCGAATGTAAAAAAAAGGTCATATTTTATTTTATTAACCCTTTCGCATCGGTTGTTAAAGATTCCCCGACCGTTGACATCGGTTGACGTGATATATGGTATTTCTACTTTTAGTAATCATTGTGACATCTACGGTAGGAAATTGGAAGTGAAGTCATTCCCTTTATCAAACTACTTGTATTGACAGGAATGCATGTTAATAAATATCGTTAGGTTTTGTCACTGGAGCGATTTTTCTGTAAACCACATGTGTGAATGCCACCACATGTATGGAGTTACATAATGAACGTTTGTTAAATATAATAGTTTGTTATGCATCATCTGATAGCTAAAAGATAGAAGAACCAATGTGATATATGAAAATAGGTCAGATAAGTACATTTATGCTTCAAATACTAGTTTTATGCAAAAAAAAATGGTTTGAAAAATCAAGCCGTATTGACAGTAAATTTGTATTCCACCGAGCCGTAACGAAAGGGTTAAGTCATATTTGTTTTCAAGCATTATTAGTTTTGTTGATAACTTTTTAAATTGACACATGCAGGAGAATATGACAGACTGTCATCTAGAAATATCTCTTTGTTTTGCCGGTCGCAATTATTTTCGTTTGACAACAACGTACAAATAAATATACTTCAATTGTTTCATAAACACGTCAAAACTATAAATAAACATGTAAATGAGACGTGAGTCTGTAATAATACAATCCCTATGAAGATTGAGATTAATGACAACATCTCTATAACAATAAAAACATATGCATTTAGTGAGTCTAGAATTCTAGATTCTAGAACGTTCTAGCTCAGCTGTTATTGCGGCTGTGGGTGTCGGCCCATCTTTAGAGCCTAATAAATATTTACTATGTAGATTATAATGACGCTTTGAACGACTCTACAACAGCTAAGATGGTAATCTTATACATCCAGTCAAAGCGACAGAAATAATCTTACAGTAAAAGCATCACACAAATAATCTTACTAAGGAACTCGTAGTAACTGCCAACAAAAATGAAAGTTATTCATCAATTATTGGGTTTGGTGTGAGAAAATTTATATGAATACATACATATAATTGACACGTAAAAATGGGTCACTGCATAAAGCTGAATGAATTCCTATGTTAAAGTGCATTTACGTGATTCAGGTCTTTAATCTGAATATGTCTTGGAAATCTTCATGATACCTTAAGAAAAGTAGGTTTTATATACTCGTAGTGCTCAAGTGATGCGTTGTTAGGCATTGAAATTGAGATTAAATTATAAACATATTTGTTAAATATTATTTACAAATCAGTGATATTCTGTTAAGCGATATGGTTTCATTTATATACAGGTATTCAAACCTCTAACACTTCTCAACTTAAAACTTTTAACTTCATCTCGTAGTTAACGGCCCGATTGTTAAAAACTCTTGGTATTTTCACATAAATTAATCATAGTAAATGATAGATTTTATATCATCTAAACAAATAATTATTTTAAAAAACCAATTGTGATTTTTATTATTATTCAATGTTAAAAACCCCTAATTGAATAAACAACATGTTCGCAAAAAAAATTAAATACACTTCGAAAAATCACATATATTTTTTTAAATTGACAAGTCACTTAATTAAGTTATTTCGTTTTATTTTTATAATATAAATTCGCGCGTCGCTTAATAATAAAAAAATAAATGATTAATTTGATAAGATTATTGTATTACAATAAAAAAAACGAAAATTCTCGAGTCAAAAAATATTAATTTGAAGCTCCGCAAGCAACTTGCCAAAACATTTGTTTGGAGCATGATGTACGGCTGTGAGACATGGTGCTTTTCTGAAAGTGCCTGAGTTGTAGTTCTTATGCTGAGCTGAAGAGGATTGCAGAGGATCGAGAGGAGTGGAGATCGAGATGCAAGATTTTGTTGCTGCAAACCAATCCGTCGGATTGATACTTCGAAGAAGATGTATATATTGTAGATTTAAGTTCCTTTAGTAATATCAATTGACGGCATGATTTGCGTCTCAGATGTTGTTCTGAAGAAGGATGCAGAGGATAATGATAAGACATGCAAGATTTTGTTGCTGCAAACCACTCCTTGGATGGATACTTTCGCACAAATGAGTATATATTTATCTTGTGTGTCTGCCATCAGTGATGCCTCTCACGGATAATCAAGAGATCGTCCATTAGCGGGTCGGTAATTTTCTTCAGTTTGCTTAACCCGGGACCAGAACCGGTACCAGCCGAGTCGAACGCTTTTTTTTCACGTCTCAGTCGCGAAGTCAACAAATCAGACGTCGCCGAGAGAGTTTTTCCTGTTTGTTGTTTCCGTCGACTCTCGTTGACCGACTCCGGAGTCGTGTTTGTGATGAACAAGAGTTGAAGATCGCGGTATTTTTTTTTTAGTTATCGATTGTGGAACATTTTTACAACTGTACTTATAACAATAGTACATACTTTCCTCAATAGTAGTGTTACGCATGGGCAAAATTTTCCGGAGGACTAAGATTTTTTAAATATTTGAATTCTAAAGGTAATTATTATAGTATTGGTCTCCCGTGTATTTGGTGATTTTTTTAAATGCTTAACATTCCCTAGCGCCTTATCATTTATCTGTCGAAAAAACCCACTAATATTAATCGCAGGCGGGTAAAGCTCAATGGTCAATGCGTTTGCTTTGCAAGCTAAAGGACGTGAATTCGATCCCCGACGGAGATTTAAAAAAAAGGTTTTCGATTTTTGAGCTCTAAAATACTCCCGGTTGGTGTGAATTTTGATTACTCACCCGTAAAATGCAAGTCATAGCCTATTAATTAAAATTGGTGGTAGATGAAAATCGTCCCGTGAAGACCACCCATTCATGGTAAATTCCTGTAATGATAAGGATGATGCGTGAATCTCAGGCTGTAGTCTATGACGTTGGCGGATTAACACTCCATATGCAGCGCTTAGCCATATGCACCATGGTAAGCGTCATAGAATTCCACAGAATAGACTTCAGAATTACTATCACCATCTGTCGGTTTTCTCCTGTATGTGTTTACATAAAAAAATGTTTATTTTTGTGATAAAGAATATTTAGAATATAAATCTATCCAACACAAAATATTCTGGAAAGTAGAGTTATCACATGGACTTAATGTGAATGTAGAAATAATATTTGTGATTAACTACAGAATAAAAAGGACGTTTGAATAATAAAGAAATCTATAAAATATAAATCTATATATTCGTAATAAGATACGAGTATATTGAAAAAGCTGCGTCACAAGCAAGATATAATTAAAGTTATTTTTACCTACCAATTGTTCAAGGAGGATATGTAGATTATAGTATTATCGATAACAATATAAAATATCTTACGCAAGGCAGTAATATAAAGCTAGCCACTAATTGACGTGCGCACAAATTGCGTCGCGTTTAATGAAATAATAAAATATCTCTGTGGTTTTTAAGCTGTGAATTCATGAAATATCTCTCATTTAAACATTCGAACCCAAAACAAACAGTGAAAAACGTAACAATACGACAGTCGCTTAATCACTTATCTGAGATGGGCGACAACAATTCCGAAATGAAATATGAACTTTCGCGATCTTCGAGAGCCGTGACTTATGGGTCTTATGACTTGCGGGTCTTGAGGGGCCCGCCCCCGTCCCGGGCCGCGCTTGAGCAGCCCTGGCATTAGCCACAATGGGGGGCGTGGTCCTCGGCTGGCTGCGAGATCGAGGAGTCCCCAATGGATGGAGAGCATGCCATTGAATGGGCTCATGGACAGAGGAATCAATTGAAGGACATTACTTATGCTAAATGTTAAAGGCATTGAGTCATTGAAGAATGCCAAGAGGCTTGCGATGCAGGAAAGCTATATTTCACACTCAGCATACCGATGTACCGTTGAATACATTTTAGTACTTGAATACAAGTGGTCTTGTAGTTGTACCAGCAGATTATATCCATAGAAACATACGTATTTTTGAGTTGCAACTTTTTCTGTAAGGAGTCGCTTTAATCGCATGTAACGATAATTTTAGAAAAAGGCATGGCACTACAATAGTTTATGATTTAACAGATAACGTGGTTAAGTATATTATTAAAGCCAATTTTATATTAAGTAATGATGATATATTTGCATATTTTCTTAACATAAAAGCTAGTTGCCATAAACCATGAGAAAAGTAGCTAAAATAATCGATTTTTGAAAAAAAAAATTGAGAATACTGAATACGAATATTGCCAAACAAAAATTAATAAAATAAATTTAAAATATTAATAAAAATGTAATGAAATAATTGAAAAACAATCAATACATTTAGATGGACATGTGATAATTTTATTAAAGCTGAAAATAATTTAATTCAGCTCATAAATTTTATCATAATTTATTGATAATTACACGCATTTTAAAAAAAATGTATGTTCAATGAAATAATTAAATTTGTATATATTAAGTTTGTGGTGTACACAGTAAGACACACTGAATAATAAATCAAACTAAATAATACCTTAATTAAAATTATTTAATGGAGTTCTTGTATTAATTAACAAAACCATAAATATTAATTGAAAAATTAAAGGAGGTTTTTTTTTATAGCGTTTAAAAATTAATCATTTATTAGGGGAAAATGATTTGATTTGTGTCTAGGTAAAAACCACAGCAGCTGACATAACTTTACGGTTACATGATGCTCCAGTTTGGAAGACAAGAAAGATAGTGAGATATATGATTTAACAATTTAATTATATAATGTTGTATTACAAGTATTATTCTTGATACATAACAGTATATTATTAAATAATTTAATCATAATAGTATAATACCATCGAGTCTATATTATGCTTGAATTATTGAATAGAGGAAATAATTATTTCCTGAAAAGCAGCAATTTCCGACCTTTGCCCTTCTTCTGGGCGTGTCGAAGCTGACGACGTGCCTTGATGAATAAGGAACATCAGCTGAGGAAGGTGGATAATGGGTCATTAGCCCATGGCGAAACGTTTCAGCCATTCAAGGCAAAGATCTGATGATAATTATTAATGGATAATACGATCCAGTTTCCCAGCAAGCTCTGTACTATTACACGGCATAATAAGCATTCAAACGCCTATCTCTATCGGGATAAACAACCACACATTCAGTGGATAATTCAGTCATTTTGAATCTAAGTCTATAGCGTCTAATGAAGGAAATGGCGGCGTATCTGAACCCTTTTACTACGAGGACCTTTCTTTACACTAGAAACATAAACATGATTTTAAACTGTTTTTGTATGATAAATTGTTAATTTAAAAATATAATTAAATCGATTATTGTATGGGATATAAAAAAAGTACAAAATTAAATGTTAGTCAACGAAAAAGAAATTCTTTTTATGGAATTTAAAGTAAAACTGTAACGGAATATTTTGGTGAAACATTGATTTGATGACTTCTTGCAGATCGCGATGTGAATAATTAATTTTGAATGTTTGAATCAAATTAACCATTAATTGAGATAAAAAAACGGTTGGATTTTTTTTTAATAATAAAATTTAGTGTAAAAATATAAAGTTAGTGAATTTAATATTTTGTTAAGCCACTATTTGGAATCAAACGGTAAACATCCGGGAGTGACTGTTTTTTTTAAGAGATTGAGGGTAACCACCCTCAAAAGATGATATATTTTTATTCAGTGTCATCATCATCATCAGCCTGTGTCCGTCCACTGTTGAACGTAGGCCTCCCGCATGAGTCTCCATCCTCTTCGATCCTCCGCCTTCCGCATCCAGGTCACTCCCGCTATTCTTCTTATATCGTCAGTCCATCTTGTAGGGGGTCGGCCAATGCTTCGTTTGCCAGTTCTTGGGCGCCATTCCAGTACTTTTCTTCCCCATCGACCGTCGTCTCTTCGACAGATATGATCTGCCACTTGAGTGTGCCTATTCGTTGGGTAGCATCCACTACTTGAGTTCTTCTGCGTATTTCCTCGTTTCGGATTCTATCTTTTAGCGACACTCCGAGCATGGATCTCTCCATAGCACGCTGGGTGACTTTTATTTTATGGGTAAGACTTGCTGTCAGATTCCACGTCTCTGCGCCATAAGTTAATACAGGGAGGACGCATTGGTTAAACGCCTTAGTTTTAAGGCATTGCGGAATTTTCGCTTTAAAAATGTACTTTAGTTTTCCAAATGCTGCTCATCCCAGTTGTATGCGCCTGTCGATTTCTTTTGAGAAGTTATTTCGCCCTAGTTGTATTACTTGTCCCAGATAGGTATAGTCGTTTACAACCCCTATTTCTGTTCCTCCAATGGAAATAGGATCAAAGGTCTGTGAAATATGACTATTAATCATGGCTTTTGTTTTATCCATGTTCATTTTCAGACCAATTTTGTTCGACGCTTCATTGAGGTCGTAGAGCATGTCTTGGAGCTTGTTAGGTGATTCGGCTATTAGCACTATGTCATCTGCAAATCGGAGGTGAGAAATGTACTCTCCGTTAATATTTATTCCACATTTTGTCCAGGATAGCAGTTTAAAAATATCTTCTAGGGCGTTTGTGAAGAGTTTTGGAGATATAACATCTCCTTGTCTAACACCTTTGTTTATAGAAATATTGTTAGTGCTATCATGGAGCTGGACCATCATTGTTGCAGATTTGTAAAGAGATTTTATTATCTCTATATACCGATAGTCTATTTTGCAGCGTTGTAGTGAATCTAGCACTGCCCAAGTCTCGATTGAGTCAAATGCATTTTCTATTCAAATGCCTAATTCAGTGTAGTACATTAGTTTTCCGTCGGGTATAGTTCAATGGTCAAAGCGTTTGCTTTGCAAGCTAAAGGTCGTGGGTTCGATTCCCGACGGAGATTAAAAAAATATATAAATTTTTAATCGATTTCTGAGCTATAAAATACCCCCGGTTGGCGTGAATCTGATCCGTCACCCGTAAAATGCCAGTCATGGCCTATTAATTAAAATTGGTGGTAGACGAAAGTCGTCCCGTGAATTCATAGTAAATTCTTGTAATAATAAAGGATGATGCGTGAATCTCGGGCTGTAGTCTATGGCGTTGGCGGATCAACACTCCACGTGCACCGCTTAGCCGTATGCACCATGGTAAGCGTCATAGAATTCCACAGATGAAAATTCAGAATTACTATCAACATCTCTGTCGGTATTCTTTCTGTATGTCTTTACATAAAAAAAATACAATGTGAATACGGGAATAAAAAGGATATTATAATATTAGTCACTTGTGCCTTTTTAATTACTATCATTAAGATTGTTGGAACTTCCAAATCAAGATGTAGTGATGATATGGATTAAGATTGGGAATATGTATAGAATATATAAAAAAATACGTACTTTTGTATGAAAATATACGTGTTTGTTATTGCATATTTTTATATCAAAGTCTATGTTTCATTTTTGTGGACATGGGCGTTGATTAACTGTCAATGTTAGCGAGGGCTGACATGGAAAACAAAAACATGGAATAGTTAGCGAGAGCAAAAAAAGTTTTATTCAAATTTATTGCAGAATTTCAGTGTGAAAATTGTCATTCTAGTCAATTCGGTTAAAAACACTAGTGGTTCTTAAACTTTTTGTAGTCGCAAAAATAAATTTTATCATGAAACAAATTGGGGAAACAAAAAAATAATTATGTTTTAAAGTTAGGTTATAGAATGCACAGCAAGATATTTTAAAAAATAATTGATAATATTGAGGTTGTAGACGTTATTTTTATCTTTAAATTATCTTGCTCAAATTTTTATTTATTATTTCTCAAAATCGTAAGAGATGCGTGTTCGTATGGCACTAGTAGCAGCTGACCTGACTGTTTGGTGAATATTATAAAGGTATGTTCCGATTTCGGAGCGGATATGACGTAATAATTAACATCCTTCTCTCTTTGAAAAGATTCAGTAGCGTGGTGGTAGGATGAGGAGCAGATGACATATATATTTCGATAACTTTACAAACTTCTGGCCCGGACCATAGCATTCAGACCGGGGCACAATACAATATGATCTCTCCACCGTCGGCACACGACTGAGCGCGCTCGTGATGGGCTGTCTATATAACTTACGTCACACCTGTGACCGAACTTGTCCAAAATGCCAATATAGCGACACATACATGTACGACAAGCGAACAGAAATAAGAGACGAAAGATCGAGGTTTTCGGTACCAGTAAGCAAGGGCTATATCATGCTAATGTCATAATATTTGACGAATCAAAATCATATATAGTATAAACATTAGATGAAATATTATGTTTTTTATTCTTGTAATGCACATTCGAATTCTTTGTTCCCCCACTAAAAGTCGGATATTTTAAATGTCGAGAAAGCACTATGAAAACAATGCCTTTCGAAATGCTCTGCTAGGTCTATTTTCTTCTTCAATACAAAGACAAATATAGCAATAAACAAAAAGCTTCGCGTTTATTTTTTTGTTCTAGAATGTACACATTGAAATTTAGCATGTCTTCGATTGTTTGCTCGCCAGACCACATTGCCTTTACAATAAGTTGAATATATCCTAAAAAGATCTATGTTATCAATGAAAGGTCCTTGATGATGGTTTGTAGTGGACTAAATTAGTGGAAAATCAAATTATATAAATATATATTTAAAGATGAATAAGTTTCAAAGATAAAAAAGTAAAGTGTTATATCAAATCGTGCGAAAAATGTAGAAACGGTCCAACTAATGGTATGCAATAAAAAAAAATGTTCGATCAGTGTTATTCAAAAACAGTGCAAATGATACCGGATAATAAAGAGGCAGCCGTGTAAAAAAAAAAAATTCTTGGAGTTATTTAAAATTTTAGATAGTAGCCAACTGTTTACTTGTAGTTATTAGTATGTAATAAATTATATTTTATTAGACATGAAGTTCATGTAAAAATTGACACCCGAAAATATATGGCCTGTCAAATACAAAAAAAGTCTCATGTAAATCTCTGTATCCGCCGAGTACATTCTATGTATATTACACGTTAGATCCCGATGGACCTCAAAGATGAGAGCCCGAAAGCTTCAACCAAAAAACAGATGTATTTTCGTAATGGTTACACATAAACGGAAGGAAATTAATACATAGTTTTTTTTGTAAATTTAGATATTTAATAGAAATATGCTTTAGGACTGCAATCATTACAGTCGAGTGCGTTAAGTGACAGGCTATTCCATTGGCTAAGACTGCGCATTCAGTTCTCATTCATCCGTAAGGTTTCCTCCCTTCCCCTCACAACAACCAGTTGTTCCATACAGGGAGTACCTCTAGTACCTCTTCCACCAGTTGGAAGTAGTATCTTTCTGGGTAGTTCTTGCGGTCCAGCACGCACAGCTCCGTGACATTCCTGCAGCCCACGCGACAACCAGGTCCGTTTGTTTGAATTGATCCCCCGTACCGGTTTGTATGGTAACGCGTGGTAAAGTATGGTAAGGTATGGTAAGCAGATACCGAACACAAAGGAAGAAACTGCAGAAGGAGAGTAACCGGACAGGCCGGCGATGAATGGGCCTACCAACGAGGAAGGCATCAGCTGTAGGGTAAAAACAAACCAACAAAAAAAACACTTCATGCAAGACATTGTACGGCAACATTTTCCATCTTTATACATTCTTTAACTTGGAATACAGTCATAGAATACATTTACAAGATGGTTTATATACATACTAATGCTTGATTGAGTTGAAATTTGGTATACGTATGCGTACAATTATTTTTTATATGGTAGCCATGTTACACTCAATGTGTACGGCACTTGATGATGAACATGCAACACTAGTCGAGTATGTTTACTACTTACGTGAATGCTAATTTACGTTAATGCGTTTGGAACTTTTTGAGTACTTAACTACACTTTAAATACAAGTTACTAAAAGATTTTGTTTACTTGTAATCATACTTTTCATTCGGGTAATGCGAGGCATGTTTGGAAACTCATTTGTATATTTACATTTTATTTCATAATAGAAAAATCATAATGTGTTGATTAGAGTAGTATGGTTGTTTATTTAATTAGGAATCAATTTTTACTATTAATGGGAAAATATTTAGGTATGGAAGAGTACAACTGTCTAACAAAAATACATGATTATTTTTTAAAATTTACATTCGAAACATAAACTAGTACCACTTAGAACAAATGGGGATGGAAAAACTAATAAATAAACTAGCAATTGATTAATTTATTACATATTACAATCGCTTCCATTTTGGATTATCTATATTTTTAAAAAATGGCATTTGATTTTTATATTTATTTGCAATATTTACCCATAAAGAAAAAAACTTACTAAGAATCTGCTAGTCACTGGAAATGTACAAGGAAATGTGATTGAAATCTGTGATTGAAACTGAAATGAATTCAAATGTCCTAGACCGACTTGATCAAAGTTGTCACTGCCTATTACTGTCCATCTAACTGGCTGTCCTTGAAAAGTGGAGAAGACTATGATGGTCAGTAATGAGGTTTTTTTACTAGTTACATGAAGGTTTTTTTTCAATAACACCAAAGTTATCCAACACACTAGAATAAGTATGAAAAAGTTAATAAAAATATACACTTGTAAATAAATAAAATGATGTTAAACCCAATAAAGTTTGCCAGTACTAAACCCTTAAATGGCATCATGTTATTAAAATTGTCGTATACAAGTTGTAACAATTCCAAGAATACAAGCACAAAAAATATAGAAGCGTTTTATTAAAATATATATCAAATTTATGAAAAAAGTTTATCATCAATAAAGAAAATAAGCTATATAAAGTTTAAATAAGTTTACCTGGAAGTCCATTTTCAGATTTTAAACAATAGTTATTCAGAATTCTAATTATCGTGAAGATGCTCGATGATATTACGATGTTATTTTTAAGTGTTGATTTCGAAAATAATTATAAGTGTTTTTAGGCCTTGATGTATGGTCATTATTTGAATATGCTCTGCATTAAAGTTGATTTTATTCAAGGACGATGGAAGCCCGGGGCTTGAAGAAAAGGTAGCTAAGATTTATGTTCTCTCGCGGTGTAAAGCTAACATAATATCACGCCAAACATTACGTTAATCAGAAAACATTTTGAGCAGTAAAAATGCTAATTCCCACAGCTCTGCTCGCCCACCTTCCTAAAAAAAAGTGTTTATAAACTTCGTATATTTTCTAATTAATGTAAAAAAAACAACAACCACTCCTGTTGTTAAAGTTAACGCATAACAACATAATTAGTTCGTAACTAAACTCGTTAATGTGAACCTTTTTTACTCGTTACATTTGTTATGGTATTATTATTTTAATTATGAAACATCGCAAACGGGCAGAAGTTTACGATATTTCATAAACTAATTGTTTTTTTACTGGTCTGCGCTTCTTTGTGGTGTTCTTAACGCAGGCGGATAAAGTTTTGTGACCTCTTTAAATGTAATATCATGTAAGTGGCTAGTAAATATCAATTATTCTTAATGCTAAGAGCGTCATTCTTGGGATTATATGCCTGACCCATTAAGACAAATTAAGAAGAAGTTAATTAATAGATTAGTTCAACCAATATTTTACTATCTTTTCAGTGAAAAGTTTTCACAGAGGGTATTTATACATTAATTATTATATGCGCATAAAACGTAAGGTTAGGTTAAATTATAACGATTGATAGTTTGTATTTGGCAAAGGTAAATGTAAATAGTTTACTTACTTTTTAATACCATTCCTTACCTTCAAAGTTATTCTTAAGTCCGTCTAATACCTGTACAGTGTCGTTTGTCACATGTTCTTCGATAGATTTTCCCGGGAACATTGAGATCTACGATGATCGTTACGTTGGAAATAAACAAGAATTATAAAGAGCGATTATGCTATAGTACGAGTATAAAAGTTTTCGTGGTGAGCTCCTGCATCTACATCGGGTATATTTTACTTTGTTTGGGAACTGAGCGTATAAAAATTTAATAAAAATTTCTTAATGATATGGTCATTCTTCTTCTAATAACGATGGACCATCTGATCGAACATACTAGTATTAATCGTAAGTAAAATTGCGGACTTTATTTTTGTTAAGTTCGACTTTTCTATCAAATAAGTGAATATTTGTTTTCAAAGAATATAGTCAATCTCGATTGGTGCTTGTTGGTACGAGCTAAAAGGTCCATACTATGTCAATATATATGGCATCTGATATGTGTGCCAACAATAAGTCCACATCATTCTTCCTTGTGCCATTTGGCATAAAAAAAATGGCGTGTATTGTTAAAGTGTGGTCCATGGTATTAGTTATTATTCTCGAATAAAGAAAATCTACACAGTTTGAAATGTAAAATTCTTACTGCCTGAACCGTTTATTTAAAGAAAAAACTTCAATGGTTGTCTTAAAATGTGCAAATTATCATTATTTAATGAAAAACGAATGAAAATCAGTAGTATCAGTAGTAGCCGGCGAATGAAAGTCTATTAGAATTACCTGTATGTAGGACTTATATGCCAGAGTATAACTGAATACTTATTAAAAATGCATCTATGTGAGTACAATGAACTTACTTTCGTTCGCTAACTAGCTTGTAACAAAATGCCTCAAAACCTAGCATAGTTTACGTCTACCAAAGACCATCACTTTCGTGCTTATTATGCGGATCTTTAATATTCCAGTCAGGCTGGCTAAACTCCTCTTGCGAACCTTCCCACAGCATTAACCTTCAACCCAGAGCTCATTCAATCTACTTTATGTAACCAGTAACCTCATAATGGAAAGTATACCTTAACAACGTTACCTGGGAAAATATTTATGATATTAAGTAATTTGACACTCGCAACAAAAAAGCAAACCCTCCCCGATATGCAGCATCAGATATAGAAGGGTGACAAAAGTACACAATGAGCTGAAATAACACCCAGAAATAACAGAGACATGTCACCCGATCCAGTGCGATAAGTGTCTTCATATTAGCATTATGATAATGTTATTTTTTGCCTGATAAAAGCGCCGGTATCCGGAGGTATTCTTGTGAAGGATGTTCTGCGGTATTCCGGTATCCTCGCGGTATTCCACCTGGGATCTTGTTGATGGAGGTAGAGGACTCGTACCTCTTGGTGGTACCGCATCGGCAATGGCGGGCTGACCGCTTGAATTTTAAGTTGGGCGAGCGATCCTTGTGATGGGTGATCCATTGAGGTCTGGGACATTTCATATTTAACTAATTATTTTCCAATCATGTTTTATTAATTATTTTAATTAATTATGTTCTATTAATTTATTTACATACATGTGCCTTGTTTACCAAAATCAAAACATTGAAAAAGTATTCTTAAAAGTTGTCTCCAATCTATAAAAATGTTCAGCAGCATTTCATATAAGCATACCAGCTGAAAGTTAAAGCATATGAGTGCATCTAAAATAGTAGCTAATTTTTTGTAAGCTAATGAAAACACAAAGCTCGAAAAGGGGACTAAGAGAGGCATGCTTTCTTATTTTCACGCACAATTTTTTACAGTGCGTTTAAAGAGCTAAACTACCTATATAAGTTGGTACTGGATTTGAAGAATCATCAGCATTCTTGAGGCGATGTTTCTCTAAAGTGATCGCGATTGTGGGCTCTTTTCAGAACCACTGTTATTGATCTTGAGTGATTTTTAATTTAAAAAAAAGTCGTTTGAAGTATTTTAATTAATTATTTTTTTTACTTAAGTAGAGTTCGTGTTATATACTTTTAAAATGCTGAAAGGAATAAAATCATTAAAACTATTGGAAAGAGAAGAGCTATAGAATAAAAATAATTAGTATCGCTGGTTCCGCTTAACGTTTTTCATTTTTGAAACAACACTGTGTTTGAAAACCGACACATATAATCCATTATAAGAGAACATATAGTTCTGTCTCTTGTCAATAGCTTAGCAATAATGAAATTCATTTCCTTCGTGTTTTACATTTTCTTATTATTAGTAAGAAACGATATACACACTATTACAGATATATTCACGATTCGTAAACAGTCATGTTAATACTAATAATATAAAAATGCTTTAAAAAATACATCTTGAAGTTTGAAAGTGTTCCATTGACCACTCACATTTTTTGCGGTTTTAAAATATACCTTTTTTAGGGTAAAGATTTAAGGGTGTTGCAAGGGTATCGAAATGATCATAAATAAAATAAAAACGGCAAAGGTAAAAAAAGTCAAACATCCATAGATTTGTGAGAAGAAAAGCATAGGCTTGTATTTATGGATGGAACTTTGTCTTATTTGAACGGAATGTAGGGGATTTTGGCGTTTTATTGCACAATCAGTATTGTCTGAGAAATTTGTCTTGGTGGAGAATGTGGAGGACATAACGGTGAACGAATTGTCCCATTCCCATTCTTATTGGTAGCTCTCAGTTATTTTAAAGAGGTGCTCCTAGCGCAGGGGTCTAAAACATTTCTCAATGTTGTATAATTATTTTATAATATTCTGAAATTACTTTTCAATGAAATTATGAACCAATTATTATTTATGTCTAGATAGCTGTGTTAGATAGTTCTAACTAAAGTGTTTATTAATATGATCAATCTGTGTCTCATTTGAACACACATCATGAATTGCAAATTATTATGTAATAGCAAGATATATTAACATGATTGTGTCTATTATAACTATTGCACTGTTTCACCAGGGTAATTTTTATGCACTGCACTTTGACATTTTTTAGTTTAGCTACCTAAAAAAACCTACAGTTCCAATGCCTGAAAATATGATATATAAATACATAAGTGTGCGTAAATAATACAAGGTCGGACGGGTCTTAGACTTAAATTATAATTAGTTTTCATATTTCATTGACTTCTTATAAATGAATTATTTTGCTGAATGGTCGCTACAATTTAACGCCGTGAAGTTCTATCAGCTGCTAATGATCCACGTCCTATGCATCCCGAAACATTGCCGAAAAAATTATATGTATATTTTGTATTGGTTTTTCAAGACGTCAAGATCTTTAGGGTCCGCCATCTAACGTTTTTTTTTCAACTAGAGCTTATTTCGTGAATGGTAACACTTAGCTCATATCTGATTTGACAGATAATTAGTTTTATCCTTCCGCTAAACGAATATGGTTGTGTATACGCTTGAACAACGCTGGGAAATATTACACGAAATATTACGACATTACTTTGAAAATCAGGCCATTTTTATTCGAAAATGAGCAAGGAGTGACCGTTACAGTCAATGGCGATCGTTATCGGGCCATTTTTGTTCACAAAAATTGAAGAGGAGGATATTGGCAACATTTGGTTTCAACAAGACGGCGCTACGTGCCACACAGTACACTCGATGTTTTGCGCCCCATTTTCAAAAAAAAAAGTTATTTGGCGGACCCGATAGAATAAACGTAAATATAGTACTCGTAGTTGTAGATAATTAGCTTACATGTATATACTAGTTTACAATAAAAAATATATAAATATTTTCATATACACTAGGAAAACTTTATTTTAAGAGTATAACAAATGTGTTATTTTAAATAGCTATTACGTAAACTATTTACTTCTTATTTCATTAAAATGTACTTTTTACTGTTGTCTTTCTCTCAAAGAGACGAGCGTATGAATAATTTTGTTAATTTTAAATCTCATAATAAAAGGAATTATTTTTTAATATAATCAAAGATTTAACTTATCATAAAATAAAGCCTTATCATAAATATTGCTAATGTTATCAGTTTTGAACGGGGGTCATTCGCTTAATCATTATTAATTTGCATACATAACGTATTAGGTATTAACAATTAATTAGGAAGGGTTTATTCGTGTACCTAACGTTTGGTTCCCCTGCTAGCGTGGCCCTACTATGGAACGTAACTAAACACAATCGAGGCGGCTCAGGTAAAGCTGAAGGGCTGACACTGGAGTCACCACAACTCCTCCAAACAGCGGGACATAATATTTATTTGTTTAATATTTAAATGTTCGTCATAACTTACTTTGTCCGCCCAATTCGTAAAAGGTGAGGCTTATTGAATGTTTGACACCTGGTGTATCACTAGGAACCTTTTGACTTATTTTTATCCATCCGCACCAAAAAACGTGTCCTGTTTAAGCCTCAGTGATTGGTTTGTCAGATGAAATAGCAAATATTAGTTTACGAAATCGCTGTCACGTACTGTATATGTATTAGTAGTTATCCTAGAAATGGTGTAATATTTAGTATTGTTTTACTGTTAATCCACTGAGGGCGTAAACAATTGTGGTTATAATGATTTGACTTTGAGAGGAATGACGAGGAGAAAGAGCGGACAAGGCAACCCTCTATATTACTCCGTTTGGAGCGGTATGCTTTCTCGGAGGTTCTACCATTGTAGTAATGCTGCCAGGAAAGTGCTATTCAAAGCACACTGTATGGCATTATAAACCTCAGAACTCTGGTCTAGCTATCCTAAACGAGAGTGGGAGAACCTCAAAGTTGTTTATAATAATTCATATCGCCAACTTATGAAACTCCCTAGATTATGTAGCGTATCTCACATGTTTGCGGAGGGCAGAGTGCATTATTCATTCCCAGCATTATTGTGTCACCGTGTTGCCGGCTTCTGGAGCAGGATAAGGAAGTCAGAACAACATCATCATCCTGGCAGCTTCTGAATGGCTCAACTCCTCCCTGAGCCATCGCAGGATGGAGATGATGCAGCGACCACCATGAATTATTACGTTTACATATAATTTTTATTTTGCATGTACTATATAAATTATATGTATCCAAAAATATGTCAGATTGGGTATTGCACAACCCACCCAATCCTGCTGGAATAAAAGCTTTTATTATTATTATTACAACCGGTTAAGAGACGAAAGTGGATCTGGCTAGGACATGTATTCCGGTTGCCACAGAAGAGCATGAGCTACAGCGGCCTTTTCTTCAGATTTCCGGATTCTTGCTGTCCTGGAAAGCCGACAGCTGGGGAGCTCCAAAAGGCAGATCTGGCATTAGATACAGCGAGAACTATAGCAGCTAATAGAGCTTTATGTCGGTAGTTCGTGACTACCAAGATAAGGGTGCGGATTTGAAAATGATGAACGATGATGTTTGCAGGTTTTCACCTTTAGAGGAGACAGTAATGGCAATCATCCCATATTTAAGAAAATACATCACCACCAACTAGTATCATTTTTAAGTATAGTAACTTTGATTATACGAGTATATAACTCAGAATTCCATTTAATATATTTTCTTTAGTCAAATAGTTGGATCATGGTAAATTTTCTGAAGTATTGTAAGTGGAACTTAAACGCTATAGTCGAAAAACACCCCGTCCAGGACTTTTTATACACATGAGTTCCACATTTCGAGCGCTTACTGTTTCTTGTGGTCTACGATATCCTCAACCATTTCAAAATATGAATACATTAAATCCAGTCCCGACTTTAGATCACCTCGGGATGTCCATTCTTCGGAGGCGACAGTAGTGGCTATCATACTAGGCAGTGCTAGATAAACTAGATATAGCGGATAACTTCTTTTTTCAAACGCTTGTTTATCATGGCTCATGGTAACAATACCCATTTCATAATAGTAATGTATGAAAACATTAAATAAAGTCCCGAGTTTAGATCACCGAGGAATGTTCACCCTTCGGGGTAGGCAGTAGTGGCTATCATACTAGGCAGTGGTACTCGCTAGAGTCGAAGGCTCTCAGTCCAGGACTCGGCCGAAGCTTCCTTGATGCTCGTCTCGGCCGCTCGTTCGACTCGTATTAGACCTCAGTGCTACCCGAACAGCGCCAGCGTTCGGATGTGCCCCTGAAAGGGAGTAATCGCGCGCGAGCAACGCATTATTTCCCAGACAACAAACATTACGCGATATATTTTTCAGTTTTAAACAATAAATAAAAAATATTTTTTTCATTAATTGTAGTGATTATGTTATAGTTGATGTATGTAATAAACAATCATTTTACTTGTTTATTTATTATATATAGTTCTAATGTTTTTAAATAAAAACTCGCAAATCATATACGAGTATAGCATATTTTAAAAATACATATAATTTATTATGAAGGAATTTAATTAATTTTTATTTAGTATAAATGTCTATAATAATAAAATATTTTAATAATTTTGCTTGTTGATTTACAATCCATTTGATAAATGCATAAAAATAAGTTTTTAAAATATATTTTTTTGGTAATATCGAGTGATACATAAAAGTTATGAAAAAAAATTTATCAATAAAAATAATATTTATTATGTTTTATTAATTTATATTAAGTTATAATTTATACTTTTACTTGTTGATTATTTTGAATGTCGTATTTCAAATAATACCACGTAATAGTTTAAATTATAATAAGTATCGCTTAAAAATGAATTATTTTAATAAATATACTATATTTAATAATATGCATAATTTATTTATTTAGATTTCCAATCAAGTGAAATTGTGCAGTTAATTCATAATTAATATTTTTATAGACACATGAATATATATTAATTTAGAAAAGCATACATAAATATTTTTTATCTCGTCTAAAAATATTACTTAATCATAAAATAATGAATTAAATATTTTTTTAACTGCCGCATTACCTTAAACATAATGGCAATAAGATATAATTATCGATCTTCTCGTAAAATAAACGTTTTTATTATAAATACAGTTTTAAAAAAATTGAAATAATTCCATATCCGTTTGAATATTTCACTCTGTAGTTGGCGCCAGTAAAAGGAATATATTTGTCGATGGACTTTTTAACGACGGTCGAACTATCAGACAGAGACAAGTTCACAATTTCAAGAGGTTTGTAAACCTAAACTAACGACTATAAGCCATGAAAAAATTGGTAAGGGATAGATTTGTAGGCTTAATTATAAAGCTATCTTAGATTTTAATTTAAAATATTATTTATACACCAAAATACAGCCTCAATTTATATGGATGAGTTTGTGTGGGATCTTTTCTTTTGATTGACTTAGTTGATATGCTCCAATTAAAGAGCTGATGTCGAAGTAGAGCACTCTCAAAATCCTCAATGCTGTGGCTTTCTTCACTCATGAAATCTATCGACTATCGAATGTGTTCTGTTTTATACTTAGGTAGTATGAGAAGCTAACTTGGAGATATATCTGGCTAATGACAGACGTTCCTAGTTGCAGTTTATGGACCCCATAATGTTCCAAAATAGAAATAAAATATGAAATTCGTAGTTATTCTATAACGTTTATTTTGCAATGACAGTTTTGAAGGATTTTTTGTTTAACTTCATTTAATTATTTTATACTCTGTTGCAACGGTAATTTTTTTTAAATTTTCACATAAAAATACAAATAATATTGTATAAAGCCGAAAAATACATATCAATTGTTTTCGGTTAATTTGGTTGACAAACAGTTTGGTAAATGCTTGAGAAGAAATCCGTTTGATAGCGTATTGTTTATTTAAAAGGATTTCACAATCATTCAAATACACAATAACAATGGCTAGGAAGATACTTTATTACCAATAAAACAAATCCCAGCACCGATTTATCCACATTGCGATCATAAAACGAATATTGCATTAGATAATTTATAAATAAAATAATATTTTGATAACAATACGATTTTTTTACGACTAAAAATTAAAAATATCTAGACCTATATATATTCATAGCCCCATACAGAAAGTCCTGAAAATTTGTGATTGTAAATTTTAAGTAGCAATGAAAAATGAGCTATATTAAATGTATTAAATAATGCGACTCGCCATGAGTGTGAAAATACTGTAGTTATTATTAGTATCGAACGTGATAAAAAGTAAAATTAAATATATTTTTAAGCTTTTTTCAAAATCATTTGATTCAAAAAATAAAAAAAACAGAACCAATAAAACTTATTAAACAATGTTTTAAAACGCAAAATTCTGAACATATTCACATGTCGAGCAATATCGAGGAATAAATTCAAAGTGCTTAATTTATTATTTGTATTAATGTATATTATTAATTATATGAATGTATATATTGTCAAGAAAAACAGTTAATCTTCGATCGTTTCATATTTGCAATGATAATGGTATTACGTAGTTATTACGTTGGGAAATATTTTTGAATCGTTGTTGCTTAGAATGATAATCACGTACTTACTTATTAACGATTACGAAAGCGGATAAGAAACTTTTTATTCATTAAAAATACAATTACAAGTGCCACTAAATACGCGTTAATAATATTTATTAATCACTAGGTACCTATCATTACAATACTCGTACCTTAAGAACAACGAAGACACTACCATAACATGGACGTATTAAATAAATATGATTTATGTTTCATTATATTACGCAAATTTACTTTTAATATAGTTACACTAAATATTAAAAGATTAGGTTTGTTATAATTTTTTCAAAATTTGTATTGGTGACACTGGATTATTGTATTAAATATCCTACAATGACGAACTATCGATCAATAAAACAAATCTGTTTTATCGAAACGTATGCTTTGGTTCATGTTTTTTTCATAAGAATCTACAGGTAGAAATATATTATTGTCAGGGGAAAAGTGTATTTTGAGTTTTCTTACGATTCTTATGCGTAAATTTGTGATAAAATATATGTTTCATTTTGTGTTTAACCTCTCCTCCCCAGTGATGTCTATCGACTACACATTGCTTGTAATAACTAAAATATCTCTGTAAATATAATACACACAGGATTCAGATTTAAGGTATTCCTCCTTAATACATTTACGTATTGAAAAAAAATAAAATATTTATAATAATAGGCACTCATCGGGAGCAGGAAATATTTTTCTAAAATCCGGAATAAATTCACCACTACAATCAAGACGCGTCAACTGTCATAAATCATTCGACCTGTTGGAAGCGTGTGCGAAAATAAAATTAAAAAATACCCAGATGCGGCGGCATCTATACTCCTCACTCTCGCTGACGTACTAATATGAGTGAGCGAGATGGGAAACCTCAGTTGGTCGCCTAGTTCGAAATGATATCTATGCGCGTCGGCACATCGATATATTGACAGGCTAAGTAATGTTAGTATCTCTAGGAAGTTCACGCGCGAAGGTGCGTCTGGCCGTTTGAGGTCTTCGTCTGATGTTTTTCATGTTTTTAGCTATTAAATGTCAATTATTACTGCTTATTGACATCAACTATTGTAAAATTAAGCGATGTCTTTGAATATTTTCATTTTTTCGAATTTCTACTCATTTTATTCACTTTAAATCAGAATGTGTAACGAGTTGACACCATCGGAACGCGCGGAAGTTTTTAACATAGTAAAGCGAGGGTTAAATAAAACGGAAAATTGATTTATTGTTCTTAAATGTAAGATTGTGTACTATGAAAGTCTCTCTTATGTGCGCTGGTTAATGTGAGACTATTGACCTCATCCGTCAAAACAAAGAAGATGGAAACGCGTGTCAAGTCATCATGGTCGAGCTGTGAACGCATCAAAAGATGGCTAAACGATTTCAAATGAACTCTAAAATGTTTCGACCTAAAAAAAAACAATTGGATTTAATAGCGAAATAAAAATAATTTCTTTATTAAATGCCACTGGAAGTTGCCGCTTTCTGCCTAGTAAAGTCTACAACGCTCACACTTCTACTATTATATTTCTAGTAAATAAATTACTATTTAACTGAGTTATAGTCAATCTAGTTGCTTCTAGGTAAGAAATTAATAATTTTATCAGAAATTATTTTGCTAATAAAATTTGATGTTATGTAATTTTTGATGTCATTTACATTTAGCAATGTGATGGAAGTTTTTTTCCTCTTAAGACAATATAATACCAATAATAAATAAATATTTAAGTTAAAAATATTTTATACCTGATCTGAGCTGACATATGCGGCGGTCAAAACTCTAGCTAAGTATTGGATACGGAAACAGTAAAATTATAAATAAATATGTATTTATTTACTTGGTTTTTACACGGAACACATTGGGTATGGCCTCTGTTTAGGAGACGGCAGTTTCGACTAACTCGAAGCCTTCTTCAATAAAAAAAAAATCAATTATACGCTGCCTAAATTGACATAACTAATGAGCTTATATATAAAAATTTCAGCTCTTTATAAACTATTCAGAAGTGTAAAATACTGAAGATGTGTGCCTGCTAAAATATTTAAAGCTTAATATACTCGTAAATTCTCTCGTGAATTTCTTCGCAATCTTCCACGATGAACTTCTTCTTCTGACAGACTTACTGCCTCGATATTACTCTCCTTGCCTTCCCAAGACCATAAGTTACCATTCTGCGCCAATCGCTGGCTCCACGAGGACCCACCTCCTCCTTCAGTGGAGGTGGAAACGTCTCTCATCATTATTTTCTCTTACGGAGCTGCATCCTCCATTCTGCACCCTTAAACATGAGATATTGCAATAAAATGCAGTTTGCAATACTAACGAGGACACGTTTTTTATATAATATAAATAACAGAGCGAGTAGTTTTTTATGTCGACGCTATTTGACTTCGACTGTAAATGTTTCTTTTATTCATTGAAAAGATACTTACCTGAAAATTAACTCTTGGCAAAGTTGAAATATTCGTGTTTAATTTTTTTTATTTAATATGTACATTATTAGAAATAATTTTATTTAATTGCAATAAGAATTATTATCGATCGAAAAAACAGATATGTTATCATTTTTCGTGAATACTCATGTACCACCATTAAATGTTTATACTAATACGTATATTACGACATGCCCCCAATTTTAAATAAATTTTTGATCAATTATAAGTGAAAAAAAAAACATTCCAATATTTAGTCGTGTTGTTAGTTACTGAGCATCGTTTTCCCAACCTCAACTGTGACCTGAAACGGTTTTTAACCCTTTAATTACTGCTCGGTTTGAATACTAATTATACTGTCAATTATAAAACTAGTATTTGTAGCATAAATGTACTTATCTGGTCTATTTTCACATATCACATTGGTTCTTGTATCTTTTAGCTATTAGATGATGCATAAAAAACTATTCTAAGAAAGTAGCAAACCGATATATTACGTCAACCGATGTCAACGGTCGGGGAAACTTATGACGGCATATGCCCACAACCAATGCGAAAAGGTTAAATTCTTCCACATTCAAATACGAGTACTAAACATATTTTATGAAAACCCATTACCTTTTATAAAATTGCATATTATAAAAAACAATTATTAATATAAATAGTATATTTTGTGTAAGCTTTAAAAAGGCTGTTGTTTAGTATATTTCCTTGTAATTCTGAATGCTAGATTTTCTGTAAAGGAGAATTTGGATTACAAATAGTAATGTTTCGAACACTTGTAAAATAAAAACAAGTTTTTAAAAATATATGCTTATCATATAAATTTAAATCGTGGAACAGTTTTAACACATCAATAACATATCGTATAAGGTTCTAGAAGTCATTAGCCAGTTTTCGTGTATATTACTGTGAAGGCTGTATTGAATGCGATGTATACACCCACGCCAAGCACTTAACCATCATTGATTAAAATAAATTAACTTGTATACACACGAATACATGAATGGATGTTCTTTTTCTTTGACAATATTATCATAAAAACTAACATAAATAAAGCGTAGAATTCTTGAATTATCCAGACATGTAAGTAACCCTTAAATTTCAATTCAGTAATGAATCTTGGAGTATGACATTTATGAGACACAGCCAAAGTGAAGTATTGTACTTAAAAATCTTTGAAATGTTTCTGTGGTCCAGTTTTCGCTCATTTTCCATAAGTGATCAAAATCACACACTTTTTATAGTACGATGCTTCTTTCAGAAAAAGACGATAAAAGTCAAAAAATATAAGTAAATTATTTAATATTGGTTGAATATTTTTCTTTTAAATGACAAATGCGTTTTTCTTTTTGTAAAAACTGGAAAAGATTTTTAAAAATATCAAGAAAATTGACAAATCATCAAAGAAACTGTGAAACTTTTGAGATTTTAATAATAAGATATTATAAATATTTATTTATTTATTTACCTTGTTTTCACATGGATCACGTAACAAAAGTTCTCTATTAGGAGACTGCAGTTTCGACTAACTCGTAGTCTTTCTCAATCCTTCTCTAGTTAAGATATTGTATAATAAGTTATATTAAGATATTGTAAAATAACTGATATAATAAGATATTGCCGAAGTTTTTTCAGTAAGGGCATTTCTTCTTACATTACCAGTGACGAAATTTTTTTCCAATTTCTTTTTAACGACGGATTATTTCATTATATCTTAATAATACGCTTGTAACCAGACTACATAAAAGAAAGATAATTTAATATGAACTAAGTCTAGTACCACAAGGAACAAAAATATTTCATATTATTATACTTTCATTCATTTTGCCTTCTAATATTGCGAGCAGAGCCGTTCCAAGTGAGCACACCTCATTATACCATCTATAATATTTTTCTTACTTATGAGGGTAGTTCATTAAATCCGTAACATATATACTTTACCAAGCTGTAATTGAAAAAAAACATTATTATTGTTAGTACTCGTGCATTAACTGTCATCTGTCGATAAACCGCCATGTAGTTTACAGCAACAATCGTCTTTAATTAAATTTGTTTTTGATGCGCGATTATCGAAAAAAAAAATACTTGTGAATGGTGATATTGTGGCTTTTGGGTTTAGCCGTGTGTGGCGAACTTCCTTTAACCAATATTTCGACCGCCATTGCAGGGGTCTTCTTCAGGATTTATGATTTATTTAGTTTTGAGTTGGTTTATTCAGATTATATATATTTTTTATTAGCGTTATTGATTTAATAATTTAATAATTATAATTTTATTTTCACAACCACAAAACTCGTCTTACACTTGCCGAACATTCATACACGGTTAGTGTGTGTCGACCAAGAACTGGCAGTTTCCAAAGCTCCTTCCTTAATGCCACCGGTAAGCTTTGGAATGCTCTTCCAGCGTCTGTGTTTCCTTCTTCCTACAATCTGGATCTCTTCAAGAAACAGATAAATATACACTTGCGCAATATCCCCAACCCACACACAAACGCGAAAACAGTACACGTTTCCAGCATGCAGCGTCCAGCCTTCCTGGCTAAGCGTCATAGAGTGCACTGGTCTCTCCTGCATGCGATTTCATAAAAACAAAAATGTAATGCAGAAAATTTACTCGAAACACATAATTTTATATTCAGCAAATAAGTAATATCATGGACTTAATGATCTACTCTCGTATTTGCGGTTTGAAAGCAATTTCGCAATCGCCACGTGAGCCGGCTCTGCGTAGCAGTTTTTCTTGATAAATTATTCTACTTAACTGGCGGTATTGCTGTCAAGGAAATACCCACTTCATCAAGTCAATATTTTTTTCCGCAAAAAGCTAAGTTTCCATTGTTAGTGTTGTAATTGTTTTAGTTCTATAAAAAACGGACAATTACTTTGTAAGCATCCAACAGCCTTTTTTACGCGATCCACGATATACCGCGTAAATATAAATGTGTAAAAAGAGTATAATAAAATGAAAAGTAATGTTGCATAGCTTTCTTTGAATACAAATAAATTTACGTTCTAAAAAACATAACTTTTTATCAACCTACATGTATTCTTCACAGGAATCTGTAGAGCATCCAAATAAATGTCGTTAGGTTTCGTCACAGGAGCGATTTTTCTGTAAACCACATGTGTCAATGCCACCACATGTATGGAGTTACATAGTGAACTTTTGTTAAATATGATCGTTTTTATGTATCATCTGATACCTAAAATACAGAAGAACTAATGTGATATATTAAAATAGGTCAGATAAGTACATTTATGCTTCAAATAATAGTTTTAAGAAAAAAAAATGGTTTGAAAAATTCACGCCGTATTGACAGTATAATTTGTATTCCAATGAGCCGTAACGAAAGGGTTAAAAGCAATTTGAGTTTCTTATGTTATCGTTTAGAAATTATTGAATTGTTTATAGCCTCTGCATCATGTTTTTTTTGCGTAAAAAATATTATTTCCCATTGTTAATCCGGTAATTGTTTCAACCTTAAAACAATTACAGTTTTATAAACCGGATAAGTTAACTCGTATATTGCGTTATCGTGAAATAATCAGCCCACATTGTCAGTTAGAATAATTATTATCTTACAGTTTATTGCTTTTGTGAACCGTTAAATTACGACAGTTTGTTTTAATTTGGAGTGGCACAACTGTTGATTTATCGTCTCGAAAAAAATGCAATCGTTAATATCAATGAAAATCATAGATTTTTTAGAGTTATTCCATAATTATTAGTCGAAATGTAAAATATTATTTTATTATCATTGATATTATGGATTTTATACAAATAAGTATCGATCGAATAAAACGATAAAATTAACTCTTTCGCATCGGTTGTCGGCATATGCCGTCATAAGATTCCCCGACCGTTGACATCGGGTGACGTGATATATCATTTTGCTACTTTTTTAGAATAGTTTTTTATGCATCATTTGATAGCTAAATTATACAAGAATCAATGGGATATGTGAAAATAGACCAGATAAAGTACATTTATACTTCAAATACTAGTTTTATAATTGACGGTATAATTTGTATTCAAGCCGAGCCGTAATGAAAGGGTTAACAATTGTTAAATTAATATGAAAAAAAAAACACTATTTTATATCCTTTAGTTTATTAAGTGTAGTATACATTAAAATTGATAAATAAATGTATTTAATAATGTTTTAATTTTTGACTGGAAACTTTTCACGTTGTGATAACTACTCCAGTACCGAAAAATAAAACTTTTTTATTTTTTAATATATTACAAAAAATTATATATTTTTATTACAATTATACTTTAAAAGCAACCAACACTACCATAGCGTTTTATTGAGAGACATTGATTAGCCAGATACTCCCGAGGCCTGTACCATTTAGTACCAAAGGAAGGTTTAATTCAAAATGTACACTACAATAAGGAAAGTATAGTTGTATGAAAAACCGCTGTCAAAAATCTCTTCAAATAAAAAGTTTATGCCATAAGATTTACTGTATCAATTAATTGATTGTCGCTATAAATCTCAAATATAAATAATAAGGAAATACTTAGTTACGCTCATATGTTCTTCCCTCCTTAAATGTGTTTATCATAATTATAAATTTCAGAAAATATGGAAATATTGAATATTTCATAACTTAATATTAAATAGGTCCATATTTTGTATTTAATTAATTTAAATTTTATTTGCACAGTTTTGCCCATGGACGTGTGGAGATTTGCATACAACTTGGCGTTACATTTGAGCTTCTGTTTCGGTTGATTGTACTAGTAGCTTCCCTACAGATTAGGGAAATGTATAACATACTCGTAAAAGCCGAAATTTCGTAAATTGAAAATCACAGAATTAACTTATTTATGGTAGATAGAATAATTGTGATATAAATACGAGTGTACTAGAGAACAACAGTTTTCACTTAAAAACTCACCGTTAATTCATTTAATATTTAAAAGGTTTAATTATTGAGATGTTAAAGTTAACCTCATTAAATAGATTTAGACATCTCTGGAGAAAGGGTGACGGGATAAATTAACATGTTAATGAAAATTAACAATAATTGTCTTGGGATTTAAAAAAAGTGCCGTCGCGCCCTTGGCACCAGTGGCGCACCTTTGTGAAGGTGACTTAAAATCTTTAACGGTCTAATATAAATACTTTGACAGCAACATTTTAAATTTATTATTCCTCGTATTTATTATGAATGTCTTGTTGATCGTACGGCATGATTTTGTACAAAGCGTAATTGTCTGACTGATTCACTTTCGAACAGTATACGAGTACATATATTCATATTTTATTTTTACACTCTAGTTTGGTGCATATCATTTACATAAAAGACCGATTTTAGACAATTTGTCCTTAATGTGTTTATTCAAGTGATAAGTTAGCAACTGATAAATCCAGCAGGAGTCCCCTCTGAACAATTGTAGCGACTGCAGAGAAGTACTAAAGGGAAAATAAATTGGAATCACAGTCAAGATATGAAAGGAAATGAAAGATAGATTTTCTTACCGAGATTTTTTTTTATTTAATCGCATGCAGGAGAGCACAGCCGGTCAAGACCAGTGCACTCCATGACGCTCAGCCAGGGAGGCTGTAAGAATCTTACGACTGTGTTCCATTGATTACAGGTGAGACGTAAGAGTGTCATTCTTTATCAAACGAATTGCTCTTCTTTGAACTGATTCAATTAAGTTTATAAGGTATTTTGGATATCCAATCCAAAGGTGACTGCAGTATTCAAGGATAGGTCAAATTTGTCCTTTATATAGAAGAAGAAGTTGTTTATCGTTAAAATACCGACGTGATGTAGATAATACACCTAGTTTTTTGGAAGCGAGACCGGCTTTATACTTAATTGACTCGTAATATTTGATTTATTCAATTATTATTCAAGATATGACTGATATTGGTAAATGCGCGGAATTTTTCTAGTAACCAACGGATTTTGCTACATCTCTCAAAAATTGAACGAGATACGTCACTGCCTATTAGCTCGCATCAAAGGCAGCCGCGGAATAGCTCGGTTATTGTTTGAAACAATTATCTCTGTACCGTCAAGTGGAAAAAGTAATTTGAGGCCATTCCCTTTTCTCCGCACGGCTTAAGACCGACTTAAGGTCGACTTACAGTTCAGCTGACTTTGAAGACGAAGAATTGCGTCACCTTCTAACTTCACTGGTCGTACTAGAACCGTTTTATTCGAAAATAAATATGTATACATTTATTGAATCAAAACAATTCATTTAGTGTCAATAAAAAAAAATCCCCTAAATCATAACATTGCCTAAAAACTACATTATATTATTGATTTTATTTGATTTTCGTGTACGAATTTAAATCAAATTTGATGCGCAGAGCAAAAACTAAATTGCTGAGCTTTTATTGAAGATTATTTGAGAGGGGGTGGCTCACGGTAATATTCAGGAAGGTGGGGTAGTCCCGAAAGGTTAAAATGCTTGCTTATCACGCGATAAGTCGCGAGTTCGATTTAAGCGAATCATAAAATTGATTATATTTTCAATCAATTAATAAGCTTAAAAAAGCCTAAACTGTGAGTTGATATAAAACAGAATTTAACTGATTAAGACTGATAGTCTCTTTCTTAATCCTGATATATTAAAAGCCAAAATATTGCACTCTACAGTCTATAGTCTACCCAATTGATATTCATTGTTGGTGTCAGATAGAGAAACCAACTGTGAAAACATGCCTGTCACAGTCAATTGATTATAATTAGTAGACAACAAATGTTCTCTTTAAAACAGAAAACATTCACAATTGTTGTCCTAAAATTGAAAGCCTGATGTAGTAAAAGGCAAAACATATGCACTTTACAATTTATAGTCTACACAACTGATACTCAAAGTTGGTGTCAGATAGATACTCCACCTGTGAAAACATGCTCATAATTATTCCCACACCGTCTTGCAGGATTCTTCTTCATGCGTTGACATGAAAAAATTGGGTATTAAAATTACTCAGGTAGGTATCTACATCTCAGAAATGGGATTTAAGAACATTATTACTTTTTATCACCATTATATAATCTTTTCCAATTCTCTGATTTCTTCCATTTTAATCGTTTTCGATATCCGCAGTGATATCAAACGTTTATTCTTACGATCAGTTTTATTACCGAAAAAGTTTACTTTTATCTTATACTGAACTTTAAATGATGACATTGATCCTTAACGTATCATTTCACCCATTTATTTATAAGGTATTACCCTTTCGCATCGGTTGTCGATTTATGCCGTCCATGATTTCCCTACCGTTGACATCCGGAGCCGTGATATATCGTTTTGCTACTTTTAGTACTCATTTTGAAATTTACGGTAAAAACTTGGAACTGCAGTCATTCCCTTTATCAACCTACATGTATTCTTTACAGGAATCTGTAAAGCATGTAAATAAATATCGTTAGGTTTCGTCACAGGAGCGATTTTTCTATAAACCACATGTGTCAATGCCATCACATGTATGGAGTTATATAATAAACGTTTGATAAATATAATAGTTTTTTATACATCTTCTGATACAATTCACGCCGTATTGACAGCATAATTTGTATTCCACCGAGCCGTAACGAAAGGGTTAAGTAATTTTGAGTATTAGGTTGAGCTTTACCATAGAACCAAGCAATTGAGGTTTCGGGAATGTTGGAATAAAAATCTGATTTAAAAAAAAAGTCCAAACAAGTTTATACACAATATACAGTTGCCTTTCTTTTAGTCTTCGTATACTCGTCGCGGAAAGCCATCCGGAACTATACATACATAGAATGTACTTGGTAAAACGATCGTGTGAACTGTGTACCGCTTATCTAACATGAGATTTCAATATTTATTACATAAATAAACCATAAACCTGGATTGATATGGATCACCTGCAAACTCTATACATATATCACTACAAATCATTTTCGCATGCAGCGCCTTGAAATCCGATAACTAAAATTTACTGAGTTACCGAGTGGCGTTCCAGATTGAATCAAATACGACTATATACGAGTACATTCAATGTCAACATTATTTTAACGTATACAGGAGAATACCGAGAGGCGGTGACAGAGAGATCTTACCTGTAGATTCTATAACGCTTGTCATTTTGAGAATGTTATTTATGTGGAATGTCAATCTGATAACGCCTTTGGAAAACGGCCCGGAATTATTTATCGATCCTTTTTAATTACTCATTATAATATATTAACATCCTCCTATCTAAAAAGATAGTTATTCAGTCACGTAGTGGCAGGATGAGGATAAGATTAACAACACAAAGACTTTTCTGAAGCACATTAACATATATATTTCGAAAACTGTACAAATTTCTGGCCCGGACCTACTCACAGCATTCAGGCCGGGCCAACCTCAATCGGACTCTCGTCGCGGTCGGGGGACAACTATTGACTGGCGGTCACACTCAGCGCCGCAAGTGGCGATCTTTACAACTAAGGTCACTCCCGTGACAGGACTTGTTCAAAATGCCAATATGGCGATACATACATGTACGACAAGCGAACAGAAATAAGAGACGAAAGATTGTGTATCGAGGTTTTCGGTACCAGTCAGCAAGGGTACCGAAAATATTGACATCATGCTGATGTCAATATATATATTTTTAAAATAGCCTTTTAAATAAAGAAAATTTTACGGAAGCTTTAATGTATGCTCGTTTACAATTTAGAGAATTTTTCTTCCAATATTCGTTTCATATTTATGACATATGGTGACTATAAATTGCCACCAGTAAGTTATGTCAGTCGTTACTGTCTATGCTTTGTCCCGAGATATCTATACACCTGAAGTGGGAATTTATACTCTTCCCGATGAATTCCAAGGCAAGATACCGATGACTTGAAAAATTTCAGCTGTAGTGACCGAGACGTCTGTTTTGTGATTTAACAAATGTTTTTTTTTATGGAGATCTAATACTAATGTAGCCGCTTCCGAGGCCTGGACCGTTTGGTTCTAAGCAGCAGCTCAATGCAACCCAAAAACACGTGGTAAACAATAAGCGGTAGTACATTAAGGTTTTAATCCGCGTCTAATGTTGCTTTCTTTCAGGGATATAACGTGAAATGCTCTTGTAATGTCGTCTGTCGGTAGAAAAATAAAATTGTGGATTCTAGTATAGAAAAGCTCTTAAGTTAAATAGTCAAGGATCATGCTGATTCTTTTGAGTATAGTGTATTTTCATTGGTAGTTATACTCTACTTTATAGATTCAGAATTGGTGATTGTGGTAAATTTTTGATTCTTAAGGCTTGATTTTTGACAAATTTAAAACATTATTCTATCAACGGTTGTAGGAAATAAATTCAATATAATAATATTATTTCTCAGCTTCGTTAATTGTTTTTATGAACTGCGAGTGCGTTTGATATAAAGTTTTATTGCGACCATTATCAGTGAGTAATGGGGCGCTTGTGCGCCCTGAAGAAGCCTCGCCTCGACTGAAATTCATGAAAATGTGAAAAGTTGCGGAATTATCACAAGGTGTTGCACAACGAGGAGCCATCCAGCACTCTAATCTGTCTTTCTAACTTGACTAAATTGTCCGAATAATATTTTGAAGGGTCTGAAAATATCTTAAAAATCAGATCGCTTAATTCGTAATAATTTCAATATTTCAATAGAATAATGAATGATTTTTAATATTTTTACTATTCTTTATTGACCTTTTCATAGGCCGAATATTTTTTGTCAAAATAAAAGTTGTCTAAATTTTTTTTATTTTGTGTTTATTGAATTTAAATTTACTTACTTATTTATTAATATACACAAGTTAAAAATATATTGCATCTGTTCGTTTAATTATCATATGTGACAATTTTAACGGTAATTATAATACAAAATAATAATAACGTAAACCTATTATATTTAAAACGTATGCTTAATTACTTTATAATTTAAACAATACCAACAATTAAGTCAAAGTGGTTAAACATAAGACGGTGACGATTAATCACCCATTTTCTCTCTTTTAGATCTTTAAAAAAAAAAATTGTGTCGTTTTTGAACCTGTCTTTTTTGTGAACTGAATAAATTGAATGGATATTCATCATCAAACTTACAATACAGTTAAACAATTCTCGTATCATTGAATGATTTATCAAATTTATCATAATTAGTGCATTCATTTTATCAAAAGACCACATTCAAAAGATCAATGAAAAACCCATTTATAAGATAAAAAATGATTTACAAAAGACAATTCACTCAATTTCATTTATGAAATTAAGAGTTATTTAATTGAAATGTTAAAAACTGTATCATATGTGCCATGTAGTTAATGACTCACTAAATCCTAGTGTTTAATTTTGCCTATTTAAATCCTAAGTCAAGACAATATATATATATTACTATATATAATAAGACCACAGTATAAAAAAATACGTACATTGGATTAAAACTCACAGAAACTATGGTGTTATTTTGGATCAAAACTCATTAAGGTCCTGTGTAAAAATAGTGATACTTGGATCATTAGTCAAGGTCCTGTTTGCTATTAGTGTTATTTGGATCCTAATCTATTAACAACAAGTGCAGATTGTTTGGATTATACATTATTTAGGTATAGTGTCCATTCAATATTGTTTTGAAAATAACTCGTTAGATCCTGTGACAAATTATTTTCTTTGGATCACAACCTATTAAGGTCCAAGTTAGTGTTCTTGGATTGCAACTCATTAGGTTCAGTGTGCTGTTAGTGTTGTTGGATCACAACCCATTAGGGCTCGGTGTTCAACCAGCGTTCCTTGGATTACTTCGCGCAGCTGGACCTCCGCCAGAGAGGTCATGCTAAGAGGGCCCTCGTGAGGGAACATGCCTTGGTTCGTGCCCTGGGGGCGGGCGCCCTCGGCCCCCGCTCCCACAGTTTCAGCACCCCTGCACCTTCTCATACAGGTAAGAATTAACCAATTAAAAACTTGTTCAACAAAAAAATGTTTTTTTTTCAACACATACAGTAGAATACTGACTGATAGTAATTCTGAAGTCTGATCTGTGGAATTCTATGACAATTCCTGGGGAATATGGATAAGCGCTGCATGCGGAGTGTTGATCCGCTAACGTCATAGTCTACAGTCCGAGATTAACGCATCATCCTTATTATTTACAGGAATTTACTATGAATGGGTGGTCTTCACGGGACGACTTTCGTCTACCACCAATTTTAATTAATAGACCATAACTGGCATTTTACGGGTGAGGGATTAAATTCACACCAACCGGAGTATTTTAGTGCTCGGAAATCGATTAAAAATCCTTTTTTTTAATCTTCGTCGGTGATCGAACCCACGACCTTTGGCTTGCAAAGCAAACGTTTTGACCATTGAGCTATACCCACCGGCAATTAATGGGAATGCCATAGTAGGAAATCTTCATGTCAACAACAATGATTTGTAAAATTTTGTAGTTAAGCTTCCAGTTGTAATTATTGCTTTAAATTTTAGTTAGTTTTGAAATTAACAAAAACAAAAACAATCCAAAATGCGGTTTTCTATTCAGATAAAATTTTGTTTCAAGTGGTTTATGTGCGTTTTTTTGGTTTTTTATACGCTGCATTAAAGGTTTCTAAATTAATCAATTTTGCTGTTTCAATTTATAAATATTTAAAAAATAAAAATAAATACCTATAAATATTAATATTATACATATTCAAACTTTTCCATCGATTCTAATTGACTAAGTCAAAGTGGTTATACTTTAAAAAGCAGTTTATGAGTAAAGGCTTCTCATTTACCGCTCGCCTGAAATATGTAAGGCTTTGTAGATAATGGAGAAGGTCTTAGAGTAGAGATTCAGTAGATCAAGAGTATTTAATAATTCACACTTAGTAACAACACAAGAAGTGCCCTTTCTTGACAAATTTAGTCCTCTGTACTGACATCAGCATGATATCGCCCTTGCTGACTGGTACCGAAAACCATGATATACAATCTTTCATCTCTTATTTCAGTTCGCTTGTCAGACATGAATGTGTCTGCCATATTGGCATTATAGACTAGTTGGGGCACTGGGTGAAAGCCTCAGCGTCGACGAGCGCGAAGAGTCGTTGGCCGCTATTCGGCGAGAACATATTGTATTGTGGCTCGGCCTGAATTCTGTGACTAGGTCGAACCATAAGTTTGTAAAGTTTATCGTAAATATATGTCAATGTGCTTCTGAAAAAAGTCTTTGTTTTGCTGACCTGCTCCTCATCATGCCCTCACGCGACTGAATCTTAACCTTTTGAAAGAGGATGTTAGTACCTCAGTTGTTAGTACCATATCAGTAATTCGTAACCGGTGCTTCAAGTAGTACTGGTGTTTTGCAAGGAATTTATCTCGTTTCTATGAAGAAAACTTATAAAATATATTTGTTTGTTGAAACAACAAATAATTATTTGTATTAAATGTTTACTATTTTAACTTGTCTTATAATTATAATATGAGAAATGCGACTTCAAAAAAGGTCAATAGTCCCTGTACTAAATAGCACTAAGTACAGCCTTTAAGAGGATTGACTAAAAAGTTTTAAGACTCGAAGCCTATTTCTTATTCTCCCCAATAATGTTTACCTCTCGGACGAAATACTTCCCCTGTGTAATCTTTATATTTCACGAGATCGCAAGACGTCACATAACTGACTGCTTCAGCGTGAAACTCAGTATTTAAAATCACAGAAAAAACTATAATTTGTAAATAATGCGCAATAAAATCTACCTAAAAGGTTCTTCAGCTTTTGTAGACATTTATATGAAAATATGTGATAATTTAATATATAAAATCGTGTCGGAAACAACAAGGTTAGATCCTGTCTGCCCAGAAGTGGATTCGTCGATGACGTTACTCCCGGCGATCATCAGGTCTTCCTGGATGCAGCTACTCAGACACAGCGCACACTCCAGAAGATGTGACAGGGTCTGCGCCGCGCCGCAGTCACATTCAGTCGGTCCGCTGTAAAACTGCGAGTCTTTCATTTGTGTACTCGTCTTGCATACTCCGGTCCGAATTCTGTAAAGGGACTTCCATATATTCCACCCTGGTCATGTCCATGTCCATGTGCAAGGTCCTCTTTCGGGGCAATCCAAGTATTTCCCTCAGTTGCTCTTCTCCACATGTTCAGCCACAGGGTGGCCTCAGGTATAACCAGTTTCGTTGTTGACTGTAGGAAACTTCTTCTTGATTTCAGCCGTGTGGTTATCTGTAATTAATAAGCTTTAACGTTCAGTATGAAATTATATTAAGATTAAATTATGTAAGATATGTTAAAACTACTATGAGGTGGGTTCTTGTCTTCTTCCAATAGTGGATTTCAGGATAGACAATGGTTGATGGTTACAACAATACAAGTTAATATTTGGCGCACAACTGAAATTTGCTGTGCACTAAAAGATTATCACGCAAATCTGACGCAAGCTGAATATTAAACAGTTTATCTACACAGTAAATTAAGCAAACAAGCGTGCATGGAATGTACTAATCTGTCCAGTTTTGCTAAGGTGTAACTGGCTTACAAAGCAAGGTGTCTCTCAATATAATTTATGTATCCTTCCGGATGCTTTGAGACTTAATCAATATATTATATGCAATCTAGACGACATATCAATAGCACGTGTTGATAGAAATCGACAGGTGTATACGATCAGGACTTGGGAAATTTAGGTATATTTTTAAAGTAATAATTCCGCATGTCTAAAACCTTAGGTGTTTTATAAAAGCATCTTCCCAGTATGAACTTATGGGGTATAGACGTGGGATCTAACAATAGATCTAACTGATAAAATTAAGTTCCCTAATGTAGAGATGCTCTTATGCCTGGAGTGTCTCTAAGAGATAAAAAACGAAACAAGGATATCCGAAGAAGAATTTGATTATAACGAATCGGAAAACTGAAAAAATGTGATGATGGGCGGCGCATACTCGTATTTGTTGCAGATATGGTATTTGACTGGGAAGAATGGTGTTGGAACGGCAGCCAAGATCCGGCAAAAAATAGAGTGTCAGCTAAGCAATTGATATATGAACTGACGAAGGAGAAGACGACCCGAAAAAAGTTTACAGGAATAGATATTTATTAAAGTGATAAATATTTTATCTAAAAAACATATGGCGTTTCCAATCAGGGTTGTTACGTAAACCTCTTGGCTTCTTTCTTCTTCATTGTTTATTTGTTTTGTTGTTTTAAGTCGTCAATCCGCCGTGAAAATAACAATAATTAGTAGGGCCATTATCTTTAATGGAATATATTATCCTATTTTAGAGTTTCATTAAACATACAAATCGTTAATGTTTCTTTTCGACAAATTTGGTGTATATGATCGTCACATATTATTCAAAGAACTTCAGTCGGCTGGTAGATCAAATGATTTAAGTTCTCCTGAGATAATTGCCCCAAGTTTATTTATAAAGAGGTCGTGGACTTAGTTGTTTAATCTTAAAAATGCTCCGCCGCGAAGAAAAATATATACAGTATGTTTTCTTTGGTTTGTACTCTCTCTGTAATGAAGAAAACATGATTACCTACTATTTATCTAAATAAAAATCTTATTTAATTTCCACTGCATTCACGTTTATTATTTATAAACGCGTTTGGGGGTCATGAGCTTGCACCCATTTACAAAAATATTTATCAAATAACGACATACATATATCATTATTTTCAAGAAATATCAATACATATAAAAAAAAAACTTGATTTTTGATTTTTCTTTAAAGTCCTCCACACATTGTGAACCAGTGCTTGCTAACAAAGTTATTTTCAATGAGGGTCAGGAGTATACTATACTTCTATTAAAAAAAATATTGTAAAACATCACTTACGACCATCTTATAATTTCACAAAATATCGTCAAAATTTCTATTCTCCTTCTTCTTTTGTAAATTGTGAACCAGTACACGCTGACGAAATTAGTCGAATAATCAGAGTGTGACGTCATTATACTATTTAGCTAATGTTCCATTATTATTGGTACAAACATGGTTTGAGTTTGCTTTCACGTATGTAGTGTAATTTGGATATATTCCGTATGAAAGGGAGCACTAACTAACTAGGAAATTCCCTTCTACCAATTTCCGTTGCCTTCCCCCACCCCACGCATGCTTATCTGAGGGTATGCAACACAGTGGTGGAGTGCTCGACTGTTATTCGAGCAGACCCTGCATCAAAGCCCAATTAAAGCATAAGATTCTTATAAATTATAAACTCTTACTTATGCCATTAATACATTACATGGATACCTCGTTTACTATAAGATTGATAGATTCATCCTTAAAATTATGGTTCTTAAACATAATGAAATGCTGTTGTTAAATTAAAGAAGTATGTATTTAGAAAAGGCGCAGACAAACCTGCTTGGGACATTTATTAAAGGTACCACAGGAGAGCATTAACTACTGCTGCCTTTTCTTCAAATCCTTTGGCTCTCGTCATTCTGGAAAGCCATCGGGAGCTATACATAGTATGTACTCGGCGGAGCTGCAGGATGCAGAGCTGACATGAGATGAGACGAGTACCATGACTGACTGACTTTGTGGTGGCAGACCGTGACGACCATATGCTTTAGTTAGAGGAGCGGACATTTTGATGTTTTTTTTTTATTTTTTATGTAAACACATACAGGAGAATACCGACAGATGGTGATTGTAATTCTGAAGTCTCATCTGTGGAATTCTATGACGCTTACCATGGTGCTTATGGCTAAACGCTGCATGTGGAGTGTTGATCCACCAACGTCATGGACTTCAGCCCGAGATTCACGCATCATCCTTTATTATTACAGGAATTTACTATGAATGGGTGGTCTTCACGGGACGACTTTCGTCTACCACCAATTTTAGTTAATAGGCTATGACTGACATTTTATGGGTGATGGATTAAATTCACACCAACGGGGGTATTTTAGAGCTCAGAAATCGATTAAAAATCCATTTTTTTAAATCTCCGTCGGGGATCGAACCCACGACCTTTGGCTTGCAAAGCAAACGCTTTACCATTGAGCTATAACCGCCGGCTAAGACGGTCATAGCTCAATATATAATATATGATGGGAGTAATCTCGTTTCTAGTGCAACTGGACTCTATTTTCCAAAAGATTTTTTTTATAAATCTAGCAACATTGGTTGTTGCCAGCACGTCACCAATGAGAATAAGTAATGAAAAATTACTTTTATTTTACTCGTATCTAGTACAAGTCCTTCTCTTGCTCCTCCGCTCTCCAGCAATTGAGCCCGCCGCCGTATAAAGCTCGGATTAACATAATGCCGCGAATCCCACTGCCACGATATGAAATGTAGAAGATGAAGCTGTTCCAGGGCTGCCATAACTACAATTGTTTTACTTACATTACAAGGTCAGGAAGAATCAGCTCTATGAATCTGGACATCTTTTTTAAATCTTATAATGCATTTGAAATAATCCTATCCAATTACACTTACACCATACATTATTTCCTTATGAAGCAGCCAGCTGTCCGGGTGAAACATTAAATAGCCCAATAAATTGTCACAATAAAGTAGTGTCTACTATAGATGCACTAGTGTATTTCTTATCTAAGCATAAAATAAAAAATAAAAAATAAAAAATTATAGTGCTATTTTCAAGGATAGTTATGCCCATTGTGTGTTATTGATTGGTCAACTTTATTTAAAAATAACTCGGCATTTACGCATCATACATTTTAAACTCTTAAAGGGCTCACACCGTGGATGGGTGGTACTTACGGAACGACTTTTGTCTACCACAAATTACGATTAAGAGCTTATGAGAGGCATTCCAAGTGTGAGAGATCAATGTAACACCAACCGGAGATATTGAAAAAGTAAGTAATTTTATTAAAAAGCATTATTATTTAAGATGTGTCGGAAATTAAACTGTTCCACGGTTTGTGACATGGTGGGCCAGCGCTTCACCTCTAAACATATTAGTGTAATAAAAATGAAATCACTATAAAACTATAAATAAATATAATATTTTCTTATATTTCACAAACCCTGTCAGAAATCCTGGCTTTGAAGGATCGACGCTTATACTTAAGAGGGCGGAGGAGGCGCGAGGAGCTGAGGTCAGGCTCAGTAGCGCCACACCAGTCATATCTTCTCACGATGTTTAACTTAGACAGGGTTCAACAAATAAACAATTTATATGTTTAAAAAAAATGCAACAATTTAAAATTGTGCATTTAATGATATTTTTTGGTATACACATTTATAAGAGAATACCGATTGATGGTGATGAAAAAATCGCTGTATTTTAAATTTGTTTATTTCTATGACGATTTCCATTTTTAAGAATCACCAAAGCGCTGTATACTATCGTATGTAGGATAAGAATTTCCGTTACTTACATTTCTAAGATGGCCTGTAAAACTGTTTATATACTCGTTTGAAGATTGAATTTTAAAATTGAAAAATAAAACAATTTTATTCATTGCTCGAAGAATTATGAAAATTATTAAATTTATTTGAAATGAAATGCATCCCCGATGCTCCCGAGACTTGGACCAATTGATCATGAAGGGCGTCTCAATGCAATCAGTGAAACAAGCGTATTTTAGCGGTTACCATCCAAATATGTTACATGTCAAATGTTATTTAACTGCAGTGATCATAGGTAAACTTCTGAACAAAATCCCATCCTCGCTAGTTTTGAAACATACTTGTACTTACTATTACTTTTTTTTTTGATGTCAGCGACGTCAAATTATTTTTGTCCAGTATCTGGCAACATCGATAGCTCGTGTGTTGCCCAGCATTAGGTCCTGAGATGTGCAGCTTGTTGGGCACATGGAGCAGGATCTTAGGTGTGAGGCGGTATGCAGGTCTCCACAGACGTACAATAGTGATTCTCCCTGCCGAAGCATTCCCCACCGCTCGAGGTTGTCCTTTGTTCTACCAATTCCGGTTCTTAATCTGTTCAGGGATTTCCAGGTCCGCCAGTCAATGTTCTTGCCAGTTGGGAGGCCTTCCTTTGGAGCAATGAAATCCTTTGATGCGACTTGTTGTCAGAGCTGGAGTCTCTCATTTTCAGGACCGGATGTGAGAGGCTGTGTGGATCTCAGAAAGCTGCTTCGCGACTTCAGTCTGGGTGTTGGGGGTATCTGATTATACAAGCAGTGGGACGGTTGGTTGATACTACTACTCGAACATACGAACGTACTCGTATACACAAGAAAATGAATTATAATATAATAAAAATATAAAAATATCTTTAACGCATTAAGTTTTGTTGAAAGAATATTCTATTTATAGATGTGAATTTAAATAATCATTTTTGTTTTGACCAAATCAAATTTGACTCGATTAATTCCGTTTTATTTGAAAAAGGTCCTTTCCTTTTTGACGGAATTAAATTGTTTTTTCATTCGTATTTAGAATTTGAATTATTCCTTTGATCTTTAGATGTGGACGGTTGTTAATTGGGACAGAAAATTAAGTTTAAATTAAATCGTAAATATTCTACAATTTATATATTTAGAATTCAAATTATTCAGAATTCTCTATCGACGAATAAGTGGCGAGGACTAATTTTTCATGTAAACTCATACTGGAGAATATTTTTAGACAGTGATTTCGTTTGTGGATTTTGTGACGCTTACCATTTTACAGTAACCGATTTATGTGATGTTTAATCTTTAATATATCATTAGATTACGACCTTAGTAAAATCATAAAACTATTTTATAGCTATATGTATATGTTTCATCTTTCTTATTTTAAAATAAAATTTTAAGTTATGTAATATTTGTTGTCTGTTATCATTGAACGCACAATCTATCTTGTCTGTCGTGTCACGTATTGCCAATAATAACATAATTCACTCTAATCTAACCTAACCTTACCTTGGGGTATTACTTGACATTAAAAAAATTCATTCATCTTCACCACACCAAACCTAACATAAACATAGTACGTAAGTACTTAATAGTGTACTGACATCACATGACATGACAACCATGTTGAATTTAACGTCCATCATTAAGTACTTTTGAATGTACCTCTGCGAAATTTTTGCTCCAGTTTTCTCTTTAATTTGACTTGGCACACATTGCTCACTGCAGGCTCTTCACACACAACCAGTGATGCATATTAACGCGTTACCAGACGACCCCCGTCCCAGGAAGACTCTCACGGTTGTGTGCAGATCATTAGTGGAGACATATTCATAGGAGACATACCCGGTTGAGCTTTCTCTCTGGAGATGGAATTTGAATGAACTGACATAATAATTTGATCCAAGAGTATTTATATGTTCTGCACACAAGTATAACAAGTCATACTGATGCAGTACGTGACGGCATCTGTTCCAGCAAGTCTCTCAGTGTTGTATGCAGATAGCGGTGACTTATGATTTATAATAGGTTGAGCTCTCTCTATTCGTCTCTGTCTTACTCACTGATTATACCATTTGAATGTAACTGACATAATAATATAGTCCACCGCTTTCAATTATTCATCCAGTCTGTCCTCGCTACAAGAGCTCTGTCATGATATTAGACAACTGTTGAAGATGGCGCTAACTCAAATTATTAGGGCCATATGTCATAAAGCCATACATAATTATTATATGTCACATTTTGGAAAGATTATAGATTAAAATTTTGACGCGAAACTTTTCACATTACGTTTTTATTTTCATAAAAATAAATAATGGTAAAATAACCTAGCCCAATAATCGTCAATATTATGAATTATGTTCTCTGCAGCTTAATATACCTTTACCTTAATATATCCTTATGTTTTTTTTTATTTGGCTAATAATACTTAATAGTAGAGATTTCTACTTAAAGCACTCATTACATATCTTATTATATTTTTTTATGAAAAAACTCACAGGAAATTTGAGGGAATTTACGTATTGGTCATTTAAAGCAGTGCTCCGCAACCGGTGTGCCGTGGCACACTGGTGTGCCGTAAGCCGATACAGGTGTGCCGCGATCAAATAAGGCAATATTTTAAAAATAAATAATTTTACAATGGTCCTCAAGCTCCCAGCGCCTATCGCATATTTATGTAGACATACAACGAGGTACTTGCTTTATTAAGTTCTAAATTAAATTTAAAAAAGTAAAATTTATCAAATTAATATCTATATTTAGCTTTTGGTGTGCCGCGGTATTCAAGGTGAGAACTTTGGTGTGCCGTAGAATCCAAAGAAGTACTTTGGTGTGCCGTAGATGACAAAAGGTTGCGGAGCTCTGCTCTAAAGGACTTACTGTGAATGGGTGGTTTATTTAAAGAATTAATAAAGTATTTAAAATAAATTATATTTTAAGCTTCGTCAAATATTGAACCCGCGATCAACATGGTAAGCAAGCGCTCTACATCTTAACCAAACCCGTTGGCATGGAGAAAAACTATTGATCAATCAAAAACGGAGACTGCCTGAAACGAAGAACAGTTTAAAAATCATAAAAGATAATATTTATGTTATATATCAAAGCCCTATGCCAATGATGTATAATATAAAATGGCTGCCTTAGGGTGTAAAAACAACAACGAGATGATATTCAAATAAAAAGGCAACCAAACAGTCAGCATCTAAAAAATGAACGGAAGGGGATTGGAAAAAAATATGACTATATAATATCTTATTATTTAAAGATCTTAATCTTGAGCCTTCAAACTGGCAACCTGCTGAGGGGTAGCCGAGAGCTAAAAACGATTAACTGACATGCGAAAAATCGTGGGTCGGATGTTCAACGAAAAATATTTATAAATAATACACCAATATCTATAATACGCCTAGTTGTCATGAGGTTGATAATATAATAATCAATATTTATTGTAGGCAAAAGAGTAGAAAAAGGGATGGATTAACAGCAATCCTAAAGCTGCTTTAAGGGCCGATAGTTCTCTTATTAATTCATGCGCAATACAAACTCTAATTTGTTTGAAATTTTGGCTCCTTCTTTATTTTTCTAAGCCTAATTTTTTCACGTAAAATAATACAGTTCAATCAAATAAATTTTTATACACAAATAGAAAAGGTAGTGCAACACATAAGTGAAATATAATAACTTCATACATACAAGTACATAATGATTAAAAATAAAAACCAAATTGACAAAGACATGGATGGTATTATAATGAGAGAAGATATAATATATATTTTATACTCAGTGGTGAATACTCGTAAATAGCTACTCGTATCAGGTCACTCGAATTCATTCAATATTCGGGCGCCAGTCAATTGACAACTGCAAAAAAGCAAATTAAAGATGACAGTTGCGCCAACATGAAATGGAGCAACTGTCATAAAAAATAAAATAACGTATGCCATTTTATTTTTACCTATTTACATATTTTTACATATTTATACCACTGTTACCATCGTGTAACGATAGATGTCTCAATAGTATATATTCAGAGAATGTATATTATTATTTTTATTATTCAATCAGTCAACATTTATTCACAAGCTTTTATATTATTCGTTTTCTACAGTCTTTTTATTTAGTAGTTACCACTCGGTTCTCGAACCGAACTATAGACTGAATGGATAAGAAAAAACTCAACAAGTTGTTTCTTATCCATGTAATAACATATTGGTTGACGAAAGTCATTCCATGAACAACAAAGCTTCACTTAAAACGTTAAGTTATCCTCATAATGGCCAGCGATATTAAATCCACGTGTTGAGATCTCCATTACCGTGTGGCGGTATTCTGCGAGTTGCTCCGCGGTGCTACCTCATGCGGCGCTGATAGTTTTACGGGTCTGAAAAAAGCATTCTCGTACGTTCTCACAAAAGGAAATTTGAAATGTGAGTGATGTGGGTTGGTCGGTGGGTGACGCAATAAAATATATCCCGGCCCTTGAGGATGTCAAAAGCTCAAGCGTCTCTGTATTTATGTTTCAATTTGTCATGTTCTGACTTCCGAGACGAGCGGCGGGGAATATACCGTGAAAAATAATGAGACATTTAGACGCACTTTCGAAGTAAATGTCTTTTTCTTATCTCAAAGTCGAATGCGGCTAGATAGGAGCAAATGGAACGGCTTACTTACTTAAACGGTGTGTGACTTCGTATTTAAATATTAATGTTGACGTATAGCATTTTTTAAAATGGCCGCTTAGTTTAGTAGACATTTTCAAGAAATAAATTTTCAGTTTAAATGTGCTTATATACGAGTAATAATTTTCCAACAGTATGACATAGATATAAAGCATTTACTTACTTACTGAAGGTCGTGGATTCGATCCCAGATGAAGATTAAAATTAAAATGATTTTGAATCGATTTCTAAGCTATCTAAATACCCCAGGATGTTGTGAATTTGATCCCTTGACAGTAAAATGACAGTTAAAGCCAAATTGGTGATAACGAAAGTACTCCAGTGAACGCCACCCATAATTGTAAGTTACTGTAAAATTGATAGACACGTGAAAGCCGGTCAGCACTCTACATGCAGTAAGTAGACGCAAAACGGTAAGCGTCGCAGAACCCACATCTAAAAAATTTTCATCATTGTCAGTCGGTATTCTTCAGCTTATGTTTACGTAAAATATAAAAATACTCCGATTGGTAGAGATTCGAAAAAAAATGGAGGCTTAATATTGCCGGCTAAATCTATTATCGCTATGATTTTACGTACACTTCCAAATGTTCAAAAATTTTCTGAGTGTGTTAACAAATTAGTTCGAGATTGGCCCACGTGAAAAACTATTAATATATATTTTTTTCATTTAAGAATACAATATTTTGCACTTATTGATCGAACGAACGATTATTCAATTCTTGCTTTTTTATGGCTTGGTTCTCCAACATTTAAGTGAATCTTTCACGTACGTGCAAAAAAAATGGAATTGATTTATATCAGATAAATAATAAGAGTTCTTTACTCCGTCTTCCGTTTATCGAAATTATAGTGTTGGGTTACGTTATCATTTAATTTCTAAGTTCTCGGCTAATCAGCAAGAAGAATCGAAGAAAATGTTGATGAGGCTCGAGTGGCGGAAAACCCAACACCTGACATTCTTTTTGCGATGTTTTGTTACGTGTCTAATTTGGTTGAATCAGCAAGTTGCTGTATGAGCGGGAAACTGCTAAGTAAATTAATTTAGAGAAAGGTACATTGGCAATTTATATCATTAACTAAAAATGCAGACTTTCCTTTACATGCCCCTCGCATTATGGATTGGAATTAAGAGTGAGAATATGACTTATCTCTAATATTATCAATATTTGTACGTATCACATAAATTTGCTTCAATTATATAAATTATTTTATGTTTTCCATCAAGTGATTTTCATATCTGGAACATATCGTTCCCAAGATGACCTTTGTAGTAATATATATATAATTGCGATTTGAAAACTGTTTTTTTATAATTAGATAATAATGTAAAACATAATATATTGACATCACCATGATGGTCTTGCTAACTGGTACCGAAAACCTCGCTATACAATCTTTAGTCTTTTATTTTCGTTCGCTCATCGGATACGCATGTGTTGTCATTTTGTAATGCTGTTAGGAGGACTAGTTATATATATCTGCGTGTCACCGACCACGGCGCCCGGCCCAGTCAGTTGTCTGCCGACCGCGAAAAGGTCGTGTTGTTGTTGGCCCGGCCTGAATGCTGTGACTAGGTCCGGGCCAGAAGTTTGTAAAGTTATCGAAATATATATGTCAATGTGATTCAGAAAATGTCTTTGTGTTGTTAATTTGCTCCTCATCCTGCCACCACGCAATTCAATAACAAAATTAGAGAGGAGGATGTCAATATTTTTTGAGAATTACAATGGATTGGTGTTCATTGGACAACTTTCATCATCTGCCAGCTTTGATTTATAAACTATAACAGGCATTTCACGGATTGGAGGCCATTTTAATACCAACTAAGGGTATTTACAAAGTTTAAATTAGGTTCATCGGGGATCGAAAGCGATATAGTGAGCAAGACCTTTGACTACCTTTTAACACATACAGGAGAATACCTACAGATGGTGATAGTAATTCTGAAGTCTCATCTGTGGAATTCTATGACGCTTACCATGATGCATATGGCTAAGCGCTGGAGTGTCCGCCAACGTCATAGACTACAGCCCGAGATTCACACATCATCCTTATTATTACAGGATTTTACTATGAATGCGTGGTCTTCATGGGACGACTTTCGTTTACCACTATTTTTAATTAATAGACTTTTAATGGCATTTTACGGGTGAATGATCAAATTCACACCAACCGGGGGGGGGGGTATTTTAGAGCTCAGAAATCGACTAAAAACCTTTTTTAATCACTGTCTGGGTTCGAACACACGACCTTTGGCTTGCAAACCAAACGCTCTGACCATTGAGCTATACCACCCGGCATATAATCGTATTAAACGTACAGAAGAAGTTAAAAATACTTCATTTTATTTTTAGTTTGTTGTGTAACCTATATTTAGCATACCGCAATTTAATAATTTTTAAAAATTATATTTTTATATTTGGCTATATTTGAGAAGTATTTCGTTTTCTTTTGTGCGTGTGCAGTATTATGGAGGTTCAGCGATATCAAAGGTACATAAAGAGTGCTTCTTGAGAGTTATGTGAAATGCTTCGTAAAATAAATTTGGTATTCAAAATAAAAAATGGCGTAAACAAATTCTATTAATGGCGATATTATCCCATCAAATATTTTCCTTGAAAGAAAAAAAATATTTTAGAATAGAAATAACACAAAAAGTCCTATGTCCATAATTATAAATGCCTCAACAAGGGATGGGATTTTTTTAAATTAAACTGTACTTTTTACAGAAATAATAAATCATTTAACTAAAAATAATATGACTCACTGTTTTTTTAAATGATCACCGATCAATAGTTATTAATATATAAAATTTAATTGCATCAATGGAACTTGCGATCGGCTCTCTGAGTTTATTATTAACAAGCGTTTCATCTCGAAGCGTGACCGATGGAGTTTATTTATTGAAAAACAAAAAAATGAGTTGTTGAAGCACCTAAAGAAGTCTTCACTTCGAATACCTTTTCTTATTAGTACAAAAAACATATGAAATTATGTAATATACTTGAATTAAAGATGGACATATATTGTCGTAACCCAAGTCACTCACTTTTAATACACAATAATCATATCTACTTATGGGCTACGTATGTTTGTCAATATGACAGAACAAATAAAAGCTCTAACAGAACGCTAAAGTACATAGTGTAGTAAGTAACCATTTGATACTTGTGGAGCTTCGAGCACTCAATTTAGTACAACGGCAATGGCGCTCCGAAATGGCCTACCAGCACACCTCGATCCTTTTCTTACATAGTTTTCCTCTTTTGTCGATGGTATTGTTCTCCTACATCTGTGTGATTTTTGACACTTGTCATCTTCTTCTTCTTTTATGATTTTTTTTCTTTTGTATGTATTGTATGTTTACGTATACTCTATGTTTCTTATTCTTTATTATTACCTTGGAACTGCAGTTCTGTTAAATAATAAAATAAGTCCACGATTATAGCAACATGTCCATGGTGTAAGAGGAACATCACTATTCACGACTTAATCGATTCCATATGAAAGACATTTGGAACAATTTTGAAAACACTTAACATTATTTATTTTAGGGATGTTTAAACTTCTTAAATGGTGGTAAACAAGACGTCTCTTAGAAATCGAGCCTCCTGCAAATATTTTTTATAAATTTCCTCGATTAATATTTTACGCCTCACGCCAAGAAACAAAGTTTGAAATCTGAATTTAAAAACGCTCCAAGAACCGCGCTAGTTAAATATTGTTGCCGAAGAACTTTTAACAAGATTAATTGGGTTATTTTTAAAGCGCCATCCACCCCCGTCGTCATTACTGATTAATAACGACAGTGGATAATTAAAAAAAAAAAATTTTTTTAGGTGATAAAAGTTTCGTTCTCGTTGGCAAGCTGTTGTTAAAAATCTAGCGTTAATCTGTCTTAATTAAAATATTCCCTATAGCTTCACAAAGTAAGAGAAGCTTTTTCAAAAATCTTTTGTTTGATCATTGGAGTATTCACTTGTTAGCCTATTGGCAATACTAAAAAGTAATTTATTAAATATGTACTAGAACTAAGGGTGAAAATATGACGTAACTCAAGTATCATCACTTTACCTTGTTTCAGGGATAACTAAATTTTCATAGTTCATAGTTTAAAAGCGATATTTTTGGGCCCCATCCTAAAAATATTAATTTAAAGCTCCGCAAGCAACTTGCCGCAACATTTGTTTGAAGCATCTTGATGTACGGCTGAGAGACATGGTGCTTATCTGAAAGTGATAAAAAAAAAATTAGAGGCCTTTGAGATACGGTAATACAGAAGAATTCTCGGAATTTCTTGGAGAGACCAATTCACGAAAAATGAGGTTCTCAGCTTAATCAAGGAGGATAGGCACCTTACTAGGTGTACCATCTCAGGCGAGCCCGAAAGATTGGTCATATTATGCGTCACGATGGTCTTCTTCACGACATTGTGGAGGGGATGGTTGAGGGTAGAAACTGTAGAGGGCGCCCTAGACGGGTGTATTTGCAGCAAGTTTTCGAGGACATGAGCTGTAGCTCTTATGCTGAGCTGAAGAGGGTTACGGAGGACCGATAGGAGTGGAGATCGAGATGTAAGATTTTGTTGCTGCAAACCAATCCACCGGATTGATACTAAGAAGAAGAACCTAAAAGTGATTGTCGTAATTGACTTTCTTAGCAAATACGTAGTAGTTATTGGTTGACATTGAAATACCGTATTTTATACTTTATTAATAATGCAAATGTAACTTTTTTTGTTGAGAGATACGTGTGTACATGTGTTTCTACAAACGTGCAAAGGTGCATTATTATCGATATTAAGTCGATGTGTAAAAAATAAACAGCTCAAGTGGACAACGGATATCGTGTTGATTGTCATATACTGTCATATAAAATCAAATGAGTTATACTGGAGGAAGTTTTCTCTATGTTCAGTAAAGCCAGTTTTCTAGACTACAAAAAACTAAGAAACTAAAATGCTCTAATAACATAATGATGCACATAATAATATATAACAAGGCTTGGTTTTAGCCCATAACTTTTACTAGTAGCAGTAACTACTTAGTAGGTACATAAATATAAACCTTTGCTATGAAAATAAATAATTTTAAATCTGCAACAGGGTGGCTTTTTCAAGCTTTAACACATAAGCGACCGGCGCAAGGTGGTATAATGTTTTAAAAGGTTTAAATCACCTTTTGTCCTGCCCTCCAATAGCATTTTTGACTTCGACGTTGGAGCACGCGTGTAAAATTCCATAGGCGGTTGCGAGAACGGTTGGCGTGGGACTGTCGGCCCCACAGCTAGATTTAAAAGACAAAATTAATCCCCAACCTGACCGCACGGGCACGCGCAATAGCCACTAAAGAAGTGAAGGAAGAAGTTTATTTCGTGAATTATTTTAAGAACATTGTATTTGCATGACGTTCTCACGTATGCGTGAATTTTTTTTAATGTTTGGATTGACTAAAAGTTAAATAAAATATTTGAAAAATGGTTACGCATTAACATCCTCCTCTCTCTCAAAAAGGTGTTATTCCGTCGCGTGATGGCAGGATTAGGAGCATATTATAATAACACAGACTTTTTCAGAAGCACATTGACATACATTTACGATAAGTTTTTGCAAGCTTCCGGCCAGGGGGGATGACATGCCGCCGGCCGTAATGCGACCTTCTCGGTCGTCAACACTTCACTGACCCGTGCGGCCCGTGGTCGGTCACCAGCGCCGTCGGTGGCAAAACTATATAACTAGTCCCAATATGGCGGACACATAAATGTATGGCAAGCGACAAAAATAAGAGACGAAGATTGTTTGTCGGGGCTTTCGGTACCAGTCAGCAAGGATTACATCATGCTGATGTCAGTATATATTAATTATTATTTGGTTGATTAATGTCATTATTTAATTTGAAAATGTGGAACGCATTAATATAATCTAACCACAATATTTTCTCAATGAAGCAACAGCTAAATAATATTTAAAAAAAAACAATGAGCAACACGACTGCAAATATTAAGATTTGATGATTGATTAACAGACAGACTGTTCAACCATATCGCCTCGAATATTGATATACCTGTATTCCACTTGAGAGAAGCCCAGTTTCGACATTTTATTTTTAATTTTTTAAATTTTTTAATTTGAATTTATTTATCAAAGTAATTTCGAGGAGTCTTCTGTTTAGCGAGTTTCGGGACTTTTTAATAATTGTTTTTACCAATTGTGGTTGACTTTTTTCTTTTCTATTAATTTAGTACTTAAGCATAAGTACATACCTACCTATCTTTTAAGCAATGTTTCTTCTACTTTCTTGTACCTTGGAACTTTTTTGTGTTTGTTGTTTGTATTGATTTATATTGATTATTTCATTATTTATGAACGCAAGAAACTAACGTTTGTAAATTTAAAATGAAAAATGTTTTTTTTTAAATTAAACATAAATTTTATTGTGTCGATAATTTTTTGTAGACACGTAGGTTTTGACATTGCAAATATCGATCTGTCAAATATCTATAAATACCGGTGAAGCGATTCGATCTTTTCAAAAATCAAACGTGACAAAAATCAAACGTGACAAAAATCAAACGTGACAATAATTAAATGTTCACAAATACTCGTAACTCTTATTTTATGCATTTTACGCTTATAAAATCTATGTATGAGTTGTGGGAAACAATATTATCTAACATTAGTGGTAAACTTTTTCAAACTCTAATTATTTTCAAGATAAAGTATGAAGAAGGTGTTTCTACAAATTATATTTGACATTAATTTTGTTAACATTTTAAACTACATGTCAAAATTCAATTTTCACGGAGTATATTTTTTGTAGATCTTACAGGAATTTATTTTGCAAAGTCACCTGGCCTGTCAGTGTAAACTGTAAGTCTTGCTTGTAATAGATCCATCAAAGTTAAATGTCTTCGTACTTTATAATAATTAAGCATCGCCGAATCTGCGGAGTTGTTTTTGGGAAAGGATTATGTCTTGCATAAGTAATAAGCAAAGTGTAGTCTTCTCAGGAGACCATCGCAACGAATATAACGAATATAACGAACATAACATAATCCCGGCGAGATATCCCGAAGTTTCCCGACGTTTAACGAGATTCTGGAAATTCCCAGGAGAAACCATAGATTTTTAAAATATATTTCTGACGTCACTCTCAACATGACAGACTGCAAACATCACAACTGTAAAAATTTAATAATTTACGCAGACAAATAATAAAAAACCTAAAATTATATTAACTCTTTATAACCGTTTCATTTAATTTGCTGACGATATAAACGTTTGAGCGTGGTTCCGCTTTGTAAATAAGTTGTAATATCAATTATTGAAATATGAAACTTAATCGCCAGTCGAACCCTTGATTACAAGACAGATAAGTAAACACGTTGCCCAATGATCAATATATCTCGTTTTTGCTAGGTGGAAGTAGAACCTGTTGATAGAATAACAATCCTATTACTTAAATATACATATAAATATACTTTAAATGAATGTAATACTATCAAAAAAATCTTAAATGTATCCTATTATATTTGATTAAATAAAAAAAAAAAAATATATATACTATACATAAAATTCTTTTTTCAACGCGCCAATCCAAGTACAAAAATAACGGCAGAAGCGGGATGCGAACCGCGGACCTTGGAAACCAACTATGCCCAGGTATTCATACCGCTCGGCAAACTGCGCCATCGCTATGCCCAGACTGACTCGCGTTGAAACTAGTATTTATATCATTGTTATCATCGTACGATAGATGTCGCTATAGTATATATTCAAAGTATGTATATTTTTATTATTATACAATCAGTCTTCATTTATTCACAAGCTTAATATTATTACTTTCCGACAGTCTATTTATTTTAGTAAGTACCACTCGGGTCTCGAACCAAACGAGTCAGTCTGGGCATAGCGATGGCGCAGTTTGCCGAGCGGTATGAATACCTGGGCATAGTTGGTTTCCAAGGTCCGCGGTTCGCATCCCGCTTCTGCCGTTATTTTTGTACTTGGATTGGCGCGTTGAAAAAAGAATTTTATGTATAGTATATGTATATTTAAGTAACAATAATATTGTCATATAGTCAATGATCTATAAAAGTAGATTAGAATATTGAAATAATAAAATAATATTCTAATAAAAATTAAAAAAATCATATAACAATCCTATTATTTGTTGTTCTCACTAAGTGTACGCATGCAGACAAGCAAACCTCCTTTTTTCCTAATTTCTTTTCGTACTTCTGTTTTCCTCTTTATTCTCCTTGATTAATATTTATGATTATAGCGGCCACGTGCCAACCATGTTTGACAGTGGCGTAAGAATAATATTTAATAATAAATATTGTACAATTTTAAAGAAAACCTAGCTTTTTAGTGTAAGAATATAAATAACGACTTAAAAATACCGTAAACTTTTTTTCAAAACACCTAATGTTTATTTTTTCACCATTTATCTAGTGCATATTTTATGTTTTTCTAATAATAATGCTTATAGAACTTCAAGCATTTGTCAGAATTTAAAATATATAAGAGAGGTACTTACTTAATAAATAGACTGTCGGTAACTAAAAATATAAAAAGCTTGTGAATAAATGTAATAATAAAAATTATAATATACATAATCTGAATATATACTACAGAGACATCTATCGTTATACGATGTTAACAATGGTATAAATACATCAACTTTCGCGTATCTGCTCAGGCAGAGAATGGTCGTGTGGACTGCGCGGTGTGTAGAATAGAGCAAAGGTGCAAGGCTCGTGGTTCGAATCCCGCGTCTGCTGATATTTTTCCGAATGAATTGATGTATAATTTTATTGTATGTATTTAATTATAAATAAATAATCGACATGTCAGTAAAGAGGTGATTGAATTTAATTTTATCATGCGATGCAAATGCATCCAAAATCATGTATGAAATATGTTTTTATTCAAATATTTAAATAGGTATTTTAAATTCAAGACCATCTTAGACAATCAAAATATTTCGTACTGCTCATGCGCAAAACGTAATATATCGTGAAATAATTTATCGTTAAGAGCCTGCCTTATATGACATATTTTGAATAGTTGTTCTAAAAATGATTCATTTTGAGATAAATGAAAAAAATATAGTCTGAGACAATGTGAATTTTTTACTATTTACACAATTTAGTGTGTCATTAAAATAAATATTAAATAATTATTGTAATACACATAAACTCTTAAAAAATATTTGGTTTTTCTTTGCAAAAAAATAATAAGACAAATCAATAAGTTTGATATTATTTACCAATTAGCAAAATTTCGAAGAATATTTTTTACCTTATTTTACTCATACATAAACATGATATTATCTACACATAGTTAAATTCGTTTCAATTGTTTTTTTTATTTACCTACCAAATTTAAAAAAAATCAAAATGAAACATTATTTTTAATATACCTATCATTTATGTACCTATAATTTTATTTGAAATATTCCTAAAGATTTATTTGTTTTGTTCACAAGTTGTAGGTAGGTTGAAATGTTCCGAGACTAATAACGTCAGAGAACATACGCATTCATTTTAAGTCAGACCGCCGGCCATCGGTCTCGCGTTCTTCCTGTTACTGCGTATTCTGCACCGTACCGACCTGTTCCGAAGATGAGTTGCAACGAACGTTCAAGCTCATCCGACTCTGAAGACGATATTAAAGTCATCGTCGGCAAAAGATTAAAGAAGCATTCTGTGAACATGTTAGAAGTCCTGGCCGCTCAGCCCTTGAGCGTTCGCCGTCGCCTCCACGCTCTAAAGAACCTGCAGCTGGCCATCACCAACCTGGAGTCGTCTTTCTACGAGGACGTGCATCTGTTGGAGATCAAGTACATGCGGCTCTTCTACCCGCATCTCGACAAGAGGGCGGACATCGTCACCGGCCGTCACGAACCCGATGACGTAGAATGCCAATGGGACAGTGACATAGAAATTGACGTCAAAAACGAAGACTCACTCATGATCACCGAAGACCCCAAAGGCATACCAGAATTCTGGCTGACGGTCTTCAAGAACATCACGCTGCTGTCAGAAATGGTGCAAGAACACGACGAACCTGTACTCCGACAATTAGAAGACATCAAAGTCATCCTGATGGAAAAAGAACCGATGGGATTCGTCTTGGAGTTCCACTTTTCGCCTAATGAATACTTCACTAATTTGGTGCTCACAAAAGAGTATCGCATGAAGTGCGCTCCTGACCCAGATTCTCCATTTGATTTCGAAGGACCGGAGATTGTTCAGTGCTTCGGTTGCACCATCAATTGGCGCAAGGATATGAATTTGACTACGAAGACGTCAAAAAAGAATCGCAAAAATTCTCAAGGCGTTATAAATGTCATAACTCGTACAGTGCAGAGGGAGTCTTTCTTTAATTTCTTCAGTCCACCAGAGGTTCCCGCTGATGCTTCGCCTGAGTTGGCCGATGAGCTTGAGAGTCTGCTGTCGACGGATTTTGAGATCGGGCATTATCTGCGCGATCGCGTGGTGCCGCATGCTGTGCTGCTGTTCACTGGGGAAGGTCTCGAAGAAGAAAATTCGGGTGACGATGAATACAGCAGCGAGTCGGATAGCTCGGATGTGGACTATGTGCCTCCACCAAGAAAAGGGCGCAAAGGTCGCGGGGATGCTGATAGTGCCATGGAACAGGAGGACTGCAAACATCAGTAACTCAAGGCTCATTTCATCACTTTCCATTAACAAGAGATTCATTTCAAAATTGCGTCGGTGAATCATATTTTTTGTACAATAAATTTGTTTAGGAGAATTATCGCATCGAGTTTATTGTCAACATGTATTATTTATTTCACTATCTTGATATTTTGTTCGCAAAACAAATTGTCACATGAATTACGGTTGTAACAATTAGAGCGTTTCTATGTAAATCTTACGTACTGTAATAACTATATATCATGCTTATTTTTATGTGTATTTTTTTAAATTTAAATTAATGCCATACTACCAGCAAATGTATTAAATGTTATTTTTCTTATAAATTAATTAATAAACACTTTGTTTGAAAATTTACCTACCGATTGTTTTATTTCAATAATTTACAAACTTCCCTTCACGTTTGATATGCCGTCTTATTTTTTTTTTATCAATACCACTTTTAATAAGTCTTTGGCATGTTTTCCCATCATATGTGTCCTATCTCATTCAATTTGAATCTATTCAAAAGAAATCCTTTCAACTCCACATACACAATCCACATTAAAATACCAACTTAACAAAACATTTTTAAATAAATAAATAAATAAATATCCCGTTGTTTTTGCCGATGGATTCTGCTCTTGGCATCATTCATCTTCGTGGATGTTACGAGAGCTCTTCCGAGGTTTATTTTGCATGGAACCCATAGCGGCAATATGACGGTAAGATTCTTCAGTAGAGAATTACACTATTAGAGTAAAACGTGCAGTAAGACATGTTCAAGATATATATTTCAAACATGCTTTATAAATTCAATTCATGTGTTACAGACATTTTACGCCTTAACCGTTTTTAGTGGATAACATATTGACGTTATTTCAAAGTGTTTTAGAAGATTTAGATATCTTTTTTAAAATATTCCATTGTAATTGTTGTCATCGAAATATTCTTATAAAATTAATTTCTATTAGTTTTGTACATTTTTGTATGTAGGTACCGTATTATATTTTAGATTATGAAAAAATTATAGCAAGTTAGCATGTATTTATTTATTTATATTAATAACATTTCAACAAATGTTTATTTTTAGTCTTCAAAAAGAGGTATTGATTATTAAACCTTTCGCATCGGCTGTCGGCATATGCCGTCATAAGATTCCCCGACCGTTGACATCGGTTGACGTGATATATCGTTTTGCTACTTTCTTAGAATAGTTTTTTATGCATCATCTGATAGCTAAAGGATACAAGAACCAATGTGATATTTGAAAATAGACCAGATAAGTAAATTTATGCTTTAAATACTAGTTTTATAACTAACAGTATAATTTGTATTCAAACCGAGCCGTAATGAAAGGGTTAAGTATATTTAAAATTTAACCGCTAGGTGTATAGGTGCATGAATAATTGGCACGCAATTAAGAGTAGGTAAGTGGTATTCGTCCAAAAATAAAATGACAAATTAAATTATCTTCTTGTAACATTCTAAGTGTTGAAATTTTCGCGCTAATTACTTAAGAGTGTTCATTTTGCAAAAAATGTTACGTTGAGAGTTGCAATAGGTAAAAAAAAACGTACAGTTCAATGAATCGTGCGAATATTGGCTAACATGTAATTGAGACTAATTATGGGAATTGAAAGCAGACCAGCCATCTTTGCTGAAAAAACATGAGAAAACTTTCGCAGCTGTTTTGTGATTCGCTCATGATGCAATAAAATTCCCGTGTTTTAATTTTTTATGGATTCTGTGAATCTTTTGCGATAGAAAAATGACACTTAATTCATGAGGAGATTTATGTAATATCGATATTTTCAGTGTCAACGCATCACGTGAGAAATCTTTCGTGGAAAAAAGCTGTGATGGTAAGCATGTATGATATATTGTGGTTTTTGATAGGGATAGAAGAAACGCGACACACGGCTAAACCCAAAAGTCGCAATATCAAATTTGGCCGTGTAAACCTAAGAAGTTTTTTATGTATGATATATGTTATAAAAACGTATATATTCAGATTTATTATTTTACTGTTTCACATTAAATTAACAAATTCAGTAAATCAACTAAATTCTCGCGTATTATTTATCATTTAAAATTGTCATTACAACTATTAATGTTTAGGCACTACTCGTTTAGCAGTTTTTTTTATGTAAACACATACAGAAGAATACAGACAGTTGGTGATAGTAATTTGAAGTCTCATCTGTGGAATTCTATGAAGTTTACCATGCTGCATTTGGCTAAACGCTGCATGTTGAGTGTTGATCCACCAACGCCATAGACTACAGCCCGAGATTCACACATCATCCTTAATTATTACAGGAATTTACTATGAATGGGTGGTCTTCACGGGACTACTTTTGTCTACCACCAATTTTAATTAATAGGCTTTGACTGGCATTTTACGGGTGAGGGATCAAATTCACACGAACCGATTATAAATCTTTTTTTTTAATCTCCATCGGGGATCGAACCCATGACCTTTGGCTTGCAAAGCAAACGCTTTAACCATTGAGCTGTACCCGCCGGCATAATATGAATTATACTGCGTAACCTCCATCGGGGATCGAACCCATGACCTTTGGCCTGCAAAGCAAACGCCTATTCTACCTTAGGCAAACAAAGCGTTTTCCAAATATCGATCTGCACATCAATGGGTTAACAGACAATTTGTACGGACATACACACAAGGTTGTCAACCCCTCCCCTTGCGCTGATTTAGTAGTTCCCACTGGATGTCGCAGTCAAGTGGTTACGAGGTCCCGCGTGGGAGGACGAGGTTCTTAAGCAGACAAATTGTGGGAATGGGTTCTTTAACTTGGACCTACGTAATATGGGTAACTTATTTACACCTACAAGGCTGTCAATTTGTTAAATTATTAAATGTATCATATACCTAATATACTTTCTAAAACCATTTTTAATACTGTAATTGATATTTTAAACACTAATAACACTAAGTAATTAAATATACATATACCATACATAAAATTCTTTAAACGAGTCAATTCATTCAGAAAAAATATCGGCAGGAGCGGGATGCGAACCGCGGACCTTTGGAACGAACCATTTTGCCCAGGTAATTATACCGCTCGGCCACCGTGGCCATTTTTCCCGCCTGAGCTGACTCGTCTCGGAACTTCTATATATGTTATCCTCGTATGATAGATGTCGCTATAGTATATATTCAAAGTCTGTATATATTTTTTATTTTTATTATTCAATCAGAATGCATTTATTCACAAGCTTAATATTATTACTTTCCGACAATCTATTTATTTTAGTAAGTAATAATATTGATGTATATTTGAAACATATTTTTGACTTATTAATTGTAACGTGAATCTCATTAAGCACTCACTAATACTTATTTAAAGACCGCAGTTTTTGCTTGCAAAAACGTACTCGACGCTTAATTTTTTTGTACAATTTCATCCATATTAAAATCAATTATAAAGGGTCCGCCAAATAACTTTTTTTTTTTTAAAACAGAGCGAAAAACATCGAGTGTAGCTTCGGCTGTGTGGCACGTAGCGCCGTCCTGTTGAAATCAAATGTTGCCAATATCCTCCTCTTCAATTTTTGTGAAACAAAAATTCGTTCAACATGGCCGCGCCGCATGGAAGCGCCATTGATGGCGCTTCACGCACACTTTCTGCCACAGCAGCAATATTCTCGGGTGTAGGCACTGTTTTTGGCATTTCACGCTTTGGTTTATCGATGAGGATGCCAGTTTCTTTCACTTTTTTCACAAGATAACGAACATACGGAGCTGACGGTGATTCTCTTCTTCCAAAATCCGTACGCAATTTTCGCACACATTCTGCAACATTACCATGATTTTCAAAGTAATGTCGCAATATTTCCCAGCGTTGATCAAGCGTATACACAACCATATTCGTTTAGCGGAAAGATAAAACTAATTATCTGTCAAATCAGAAATGAACTAAGTGTTACCATTCACGAAATAAGCACTAAAAAAAAGTTAGATGGCGGACCCTATATATTTCACACAATTTTTCGGATATTCTTTAAGTCTTTTTGTCTTTTCTTAGTCTTTTTTTTATGTAAGCACATACAGGAGAATACCGGCAGATGGTGATATTAATTCTGAAGTCTCATAAGTGGAATTCTATGACGTTTACCATGGTGCTTATGGCTAAGCGCTGCATGTGGAGTGTTGATCCGCCAACGTCATAGACTACAGCCCGAGATTCACGCATCATCCTTATTATTACAGGTTTTTTTTTTTGTAAACCAACGCAAGTAAAGATCTAAATTACCTCACGTATCTATTGATTTTTAAAATTATATTTAGCAATATGAAAAACTACGAGAATATTTTTTGTAGCTGCATGAACACTGACCAACGGTATTTTCTTAACGTTTTCTTAAGCTTCTCGAAAAAGACAGATACGAAAAAAAGATTTTCTTTTGGAAATGAAATGGCTGGTCAAAAACGTTTTTCCCACAAAAGCAATTCGACTGACCGCTTTTCCGTTGGCAATACAAAAAATGTGTTTCGTATTATATTTTTGTTAAATCGTATCGTACGCTCTCCTTTTTATGTAAGCACATAAAGGAGAAAACCGCAAGACGGATAAGAAACCTCATCTGCAAATTTTAAGACGCTTGACTATGTTGAGATGTTTAGGCGCCGTAAGTAAAGGACAAACCGACCTATCCTTTAATACGGCAGTCACCTTTGGATTGGAGCCCCAAAACACCTTCTAAACATAATTGACTCAGTTCAAAGAAGAGCAATTCGTTTGATAAACAATTACACTCTTACGTCCAACCTGCAATCAATTGATTACAGGCGTAAGATTGGTTCACTTAGTCTTTTCTACCGTTATTACCACGGTCGCTGCTTTTCGGAACTTAAAGAACTAATTCCTCCTGCACCCACCCACAACTGATAAACTCATCTTACACTTGGACATCCATACACGGTTGTGTATCCACCAAGAACTGGCAGTTTCCAAAGTTCGCCTGTGTGGCATGTGCCACTGGTAAGCTTTGGAATGATCTTCCAGCGTCTATGTTTTCTCCTTCCTACAATCTGTATCTCTTCAAGAAACAGATAAATATACACTTGCAATCTCCCCAACCCACACACAAACACGATCACAACACAGTTTCCCGCATGCAGCGTCCAGCCTCCCTGGCTGAGCGTCATAGAGTGTACTGGTCTTGACCGACTGTGCTCTCCTGCAAGTGAAGTGACAATCAGACAACATTGGACTACATCCATTTTTAATACGACTCAGTGCGAATGTCTAGTATATATTAGCTTCTACCACCAAATTTTTCCTTTATTAGAAGTATTTCTTGACAATTTTTCCTATGTTCCCTTCATATATGGAATATATAGTCACCACAATTTAGCGTCTTTCATTGGTTAGTTGTTATTCTACATGCCTATAAGGTCCACCCTAGAACATGTATAGTTCCCGACGGCATCCAGGGCAGAAAACTTAAAGAAACGGCAGCTATAGTATAGTATCCGAGGCATATTTTTGGGTGACTTGTAAACCAGAATTTTGATGGTTAACTTGACGCTTCTGAGGCTAGGTCCATTTGGTCCCAAGGAGCGGCTCAACCTGCCAGCAACATGCGGTTAATAACAGGCGGTGCTTTATCCATATTTCTATTAATATGTTACTTAAATTTTTTGAACTAAAGAGAACCCCGCTTGCGATGAGCTATTGTCGCTAGATAAATTATATTCATGCGGTCAGAAAATTTGATTACTTTTATATTTTAAAAAATAAGCTTTATCAGGGATCAAATCCGCAATAATCTCGGATGATAGTCATGCGCTTTTTCCTCTGTGAAATATTCCACGATAAAGCTGCGCTCTCTTTTCAGTGAAATCAAAAAGCGGCCACAAATTTCGGAAAGAATTCCAAATAACTCCACTAAATCAAAACGGACCGCTTTCCGGTTTAATAAAATGTCAACAGAGTTACCCAAAAATGTTGCTTACCTCTCATTTTTGAACGAAGCAGCGTTAAAAAATATGTTATATTAATTTTACGATCCCTGCGCTACCGCATACCCCAATTTCGTGGGAAAGATTAAAAAATCTTTCATATTGCGGTTAAAAAAAGTAATTTCGGATCATCGCACGAACAATATTCTTCTTTTAAATTGTCTATGAATCGTATATTATAAATTAAATACTAAAAACGGTAGTAAAATAACACCGAAACGGTTGTGACATTGATGATTATATTATTATGAATGAAATTAAATTATTGACACTTTTACTTGATACCCATTCTACTCTTCCCATATGCGTTCCATATCGGAACACAGAACCACATATTGCCTCTATTCAGATCTGTCAGTTGTCATACATCGTTTCAAGACATTTCTGTGCCCAAAGGTCACCTGAAAACATGGTTTCGGAAGGCTTCCACGGCAGAAGCTGTAGTATGCGAGGTATATTTTTGGGTGATTTGTTAATCGGGTTTTTTAAAGGATATCGGAGGAATAGGCCGACGCTCTAGAGGTCTGGACCATTTAGTCCTAAGGAGCATCTCAACTCGATGATACCCAAACTTAAACCTTATTATGTTGTTGAACAATTTGAAAAAAAAAACACTAAAATGTGTAAAATTAATGGATTAAGCGATAAGGGATGGTGGTTTCAATGTATTTCGATATTTGAAATGCAGCAACATTCTGGGTCAAAACATACATAGGTCACCATCTGCAGCTAACTGAATGGTGTAGGCTTCGGGAGCGTCGAGCTATCATCCAATCTCTTTAAAATACCCGATGAACAAATCACCCAAAAATATGCTTCGGATAATAACAACAGCCATGTCTTCAAGCCCTGGGACTTTTGCCTTGGAGGTCATCGGGAACTATATATGTTTTCAAGTGCACCTTTGGATGCAGAGATGTCTTGGGATGAGCGCATGAATAATGACCAATTGACATAACTGAGTGACGGCAATTTATTTTAACCACATATTACAGATAAATAACTTCTTAGGTTTTCTTAGAACATACCTACCGTAGTCTTAAAAAACATACCTACGATACTTCGAAATGAAACATGAGTTGCCATGGAGATATTAATCAATAACGCTCATAAAAGAAATATATAATCTGAATAAACCAACTCAAAACTAAATAAATTATAATTCCTGAAGAAGACCCCTGCAATGGCGGTCGAAATATTGGTTGAAAAAAGTTCACCACACACGGCTCAACCCAAAAGCCACAACGTTGTTACAGATATGTTACGCATATGAGAAGAAAAAACATCAACCTATTAATTCTTTTTGATATTTCAATATATAAATAATTTTTTCAATGTTTTGAGCATTCACTTTGAGATCCATAATAAATTATAAATATTTATTTATTTATTTACCTTGTTTTCACATGGATCACGTAACAAAAGTTCTCTATTAGGAGACTGCAGTTTCGACTAACTCGTAGTCTTTCTCAATCCTTCTCTAGTTAAGAGATAACTGAGCTGCGTTGTACTTGTAAGTGGTGTAACACATTTTTTGTAGGGGAGGGTGGGGTGTGTCTAACATGAAAGGAGAGGGAGGTAGGTAGTGTTGCAAGGATGAAGGAAGAATTTATCTCTTCCTTCATCCTTGCAACACTACCTACCTCCCTCTCCTTTCATGTTAGACACACCCCCACCCCCTCCCCTACAAAAATGTGTTACACCACTTACAAGTACAACGCAGCTCAGTTATCTCTTAACTAGAGAAGGATTGAGAAAGACTACGAGTTAGTCGAAACTGCAGTCTCCTAATAGAGAACTTTTGTTACGTGATCCATGTGAAAACAAGGTAAATAAATAAATAAATATTTATAATATAAATAATCACTAGCAAAAAAAAGCGTAAATAAGCTATTCCTTCTTTAATATGCTAGTATGCCTGAAAATTAGATTTTTTTTTAAATTTAAATTTAAGATGGATCGTCATTCACGTCATCTTTAACGGAGTGCTCGCACAGGGTGTAATGTTTACTTAAGAGCGTATTTTCGTGATAAAAAAAATATTCGCGGCATAAATTTCGCTCGTAAATAATTTGAATCCTTTTAAGCCACGGACGAGATCCAGATTTTAAATTTCGAACGTTTTTCCCGCGGGAACGCCGCGGAATTCATTTGTTTTCTTCTTCGACGCCGCATGGGCGTAACAGAATGCCCACTTAGCATAAAAATGGAGATAATTCAATAAGTGATATTGCCTTTTTCGGACGCAAAAACCAACCTCGGCGAATCCCGGAGTTCAATATTTGCGAGTAAAATTTGATGGGCGGATGTTGGAATGAAATCACTTACATATAATATTAAATTATACGATAGTGTTTCATTATATGCCTGGAGAGCATAAGGCAAATTATTCATATAATTTTATTGGCGCGTTAAATGTTCGAGAATGCCTGGTTTTATGGCAGAACGTTAAAGAAAATCTTTCATTTCGTATTCTGAAGGATTTATTTATATTAATGTTTTGATTTTTAGTTTTTTTTAAATATAAAACATTTTACACACAAAACGGTCTCTTTTGATATTAATTCTTCATTTTGTCTACTCTTAGATTTGTCGAGATCCGCACAATTGCGTTTTATACATTTTTATCATTTTAATTTTTGGCATTAATCTATTCTGTTTTATTTTCAATGGCTGTAAAACATTTTTCTACAGATAGCACTTGAAGAGAGTATTTTTTCTTCAATAAACTTATCTACGGACTTAATGATTCACCCGAGAATATAGAGTCATTTTTATATAACAGCTCCTTTGCTGGAGAATACGGTCGTCACAAATTTCTGACATACAGTTCTGTCACCTGCATTTGAAGATTTGCATACTACATACTATGCATATGCTTGCCGGCGGGTATAGCTCAAAGGTCAAAGCGTTTGCTTAACAAGCCAAAGGTCGTGGGTTCGATCGCCGACTACTATCACCAACTGTCTGTATTCTTCTCTATGTGTTTACATAAAAAAGAAAAGAGTCTAATCTTTAGTATCTTAGGCATATTTAGACGTTTTTTAAGTATGGTTTTTAAGCAAATCATGTTAACAACCGACTTTCACGAGAGTTGTATCATTTGATACTAAAGGGTGACTTAACACAACTGATACGATCACCTTCCCTAGTATGCGTGTCATGTTAAAACGTTACGCGGAGGGTTATTATCGTTGTCAAAACAATGCTATTATGTTTGTCACTATAATTATTATTTCTTTCCATATTTAGAGCTTTAGGTCTCCACAATTTTTCCACCTGAAAACATCTACAGTTCTTGACTAGCTAAGACAAATTTTGGGTGATTTTATTATGATTTTTAAGAATATCGAATAATAAACCCATCCCGTTTATAGTATATCTTTCATTTGAATAAATATGCAATCAGTATCGCTCACGTGGGTAGTCTTTTAAATAGTTACATTTATACAATAAATGTGAACGGGTATTGAACTAGTATTTACTTTCGAGTATAATAAATTCTAAGTCAACGGTAGTCGCTTTGGATTGTCAGTAGGTTTCTTTGTGGCGGGGTTGCCGCGCCTGTTTTTAGATAATAAATTAAATGAAACCGGTCACCCATCCAGAGACGAGCTGTTGGAATGTGACGTGGACGAAAAAAGGGCCTTAATTGTGGGGCTGCGCGGTGAGCATCGTGGAGATGGGCCGCCAGGAAGCGGCATGAATGACTGAAACTGTCGAGATAATACAAGCAGGGATTTTAATTTAAAATATGTATTTAATTTAATAATATTTAAAAAGACAGCGTAAATGAGAAATTGATCAAACATCATCATGTGTGTCCCCCTAACTGCAGCATATATACATCAGGATGTGCCGCTACAAGGCTCTGTCAGCCGCCACGTTCCTCGCCTCATCCCATGATATGCCAGTTATGCCTCCCTCAGCGCTGCTGACTACATTATATGTATAAGTCACCAACGGATTGTCAGGACGTAGTGAGCCCCGAGGCTTAAGGAAATGGCATTGGAAGAACACGTCCTAGCCAGGTTCACCTTCGTCTCTTGACCGACTTTGGTATAGATGGCTGCCTTGTCCACTCACTCATCTCATCATTCTTCAAAAAGTTAAATCATCATACTTCTAGGATTCTACGTCGGCATCTGCTTTCAAAATACTGATATCAGCTTGATATAGCTCCTTTAGGCTGATGCCGTAAAGTCTCGAAAAACGATACTTTGTCTCTTATTTATGTTCGCTCGCCTGACATGCACATCTAATAATGTTAGTTTTAATTATAGAATATTACGCAGGCGTTTGCATACGCCAGTTTATTTGTAATGACAGTTCCTCCATTTCATGTTGGTGCAACTGTCATCTTTAATTCGCTTTTCTGTCGCGACTGTCTTAACAGCGCTAGATGTCAGTGCTCCGTCAGTTGGCAGCTCGCTCGCGACCGAAAAAGCAAGTATCTAATAAAATAAACGCGAGTTGTTAACCAAAAACAAGTTATTTGTATTGTCAATCTGCTCCTGCATCATGTTACCTGTTATCCTGATGACGAGGATATCAATACGTTATACGGCAATATTGGTTTTTGGCGAGGTTCCAACATTAACAGTAACCGTAAATAATAATGGGGACGTACAAGCGCTTTGTTGTTGGCGCTTTTTGACGATAAATGACTAAATGTGACATTGAACCTAAGATATCTACAATATATCTAAGATACCTACAATATTTCAATTAATTCAGTAATTTATGTGAATTTAGTAATAAATAAAATTAGCAGCAGAGGTTAATTTGCTATAAATTTTATATCTCACCCAAAACGCGACTAATTTAATAATAATATTCCAGATTTAAATTGTGTTTGAGAGCAGCTGATCACAAAACCAAATTCATAAATCCTCTCTCAAGTGACATTTCTAAGCCTCGCGGGTCTCCTCTGCTCCTCCACCTTTCGTCTCCCTCCACCACCTTGGCTCCCCATATCTCCGTCTCTTCCAACTGACTTGGAGTTCTTTTCTTTTCAAATCCCTAGAAATGGTTAGGAAGTGATATTTTTGAACGCTTCTGGCATTTTGGTGGTTAATCAGTGCACCCTGCCACGCCTTAAAGGAGACGCATAATTTATCCTTAACCTATAAATGCATAAAATTACATATTTATTACGTATAAAATAAAAATAGCTTCGTCATCTGAAGAATACATAAAATACATAACCTAACTTGTTTTAAATCTTGATAAAACCAAAATGGAACAAATTATTGATATAGATGTTATTTGACTTAATAGTTGATGACACGAAAATAATAATTTGAAATATGTAAAAGGCACATATTTATAATTTGCGGTATTACGTTTTTATTATAACTCCCTACCGTTATTATAATCTATGCCTTTTGCTTAAAACATTCACGTGACATTTGAATTGTGGAATGACAGATTGTTTTGAACAAATTGGTAAAATCAAAACCAAAGTTATTATTTATTATTATCCATTGTTTTTGATCCCAGTCGATGCTTGTGGAGCTTCAAGCACTCAATTTGGTACAACGGTAATGTCGCTCCTAAATGGCCTACCAACAACACGTCGATCCTTTTCTTACATCCTTTTCCTCTTTTGCCGATGGTATTGTTCTACTTGATCTCTATGATCTTTGACACGTGTCATCTTCTTATTCTTTTGTGTTATTTTTATTTTTTATTATTTTCTCTATTTATTGTATATTTATGTATACATACTCTATGTTTCTAAATATTTGTAAAAAAAAATGTAATTTCGATTCTGTATATAAATAAATAAATAAATTATTTTTAAAATTTATTTATGTATTCATAAAATGTTTAAAATAATTTTCTCAAATTGAAAAATATTATTGCTACTCAGCTGTAAAATTATCTTGTGACAGAAAGCAAAATATTTATTTTGCAGTTTTAAAATTATTTACTTACTCACCTGGTGTTAACAGTTATAAAATGTTATGCAATTATTTTGTAATAATTTATTCGTTAGGTAAAATTATTGTAGTAAATTATTAATTGAATTTCCTTTTTACACAGCTCTGTTTTGAACCCACATCACAGTTCTGTTTATTAAAGTAAATTTTGTATATCATGCGTCAAAGGGTCAACCCCTTGGCCGCCCAATATAGGAGCGTATTAATCATATTATTGTAAGTAAATTGCTTAGTGACTTGACATTTCGTGGTAATGTGATTATGCGAGTGGATGGGGGTATTTATACCATTGAATGTTAAGCTTATTATTGCCATTTTATCCCACATTGTGCTTGAAATGCTTTGTCACGTTTGCCACACAAACAAAATAATATATTTATAGAAGTATAAGTTGTTATAAGTTACGAGTTCCACGACAAAAATCCCTCTACGGGCGTCTGGTCTAACGACAAAAAGTATTTGATAAAATTACGCAAAAACCATTAATTGATTCAAGAAAATAAAGATATTTTTTTTGTTTCAAAATCATAACGTTTATTATTAAATTTTACGTTGAAAGTTTTTTTTTATATTCTGTACTTAGTAAACTATAAATATTTATTATATAAAGCAATTGAAAATATTTATATGATCAAAAAAACTAGATGCAATAATGGCGAAGTGATCGACGTGGTCGCAAATGAACATGGCAGTTTGCTTTTCGAATCCTACGTGTGCCTCCGTTTATTTTTATTGTCCGATAGTAGGGTATTTGTATATCAATAGTTAATGCTAAACTTACATTGTCTTGCGGTTAAGTTATTTACTATTTTATCTATTTATAAAAATTTACCGAAATTTCCTGAAATGATAAAATATCTAGATTCACATTTTGTCTCATGTGAAGTGAAGATATTGTGTGAATGGAAATGAATTTTGTTGTTTGGATTAATTGATTGTAAAAACAATTTATTTAAACAATTTTAAATACTTTACCAACAGTTGTGCATCCTCTCTTGTTTAATATGAATCTCTTTAAAAAGCAGTATAATAAATATATAATCGTGTCAGAAACAACAGGTTCAGATCCTGTCTGCCCAGAAGTGGGCGACGTCGATGGCGTTACTCTCGGCCGTCATCAGGTCTTCCTGGGTGCAGCTAGTCGGACACAGCGCACACTCCAGAAGGTGTGACAGGGTCTGCTCTACGCCGCAGTCACATTCAGACGGTCCGCTGTAAAACTGCCAGGCTTTCATTTGTGGCCTCGTCTTGCATACTCCGGTCCGAAGTCTGTTAAGGGACCTCCATATATTCCACCCCTGGTTGTGTCCAGGGGCTAGGTCCTCTTTCGGGGCAATCCAAGCATTCCGCTCAGTTGCGATTCTCCACATGCTGAGCCGCAAGGTGGCCTCAGGTATCACCAGTTCCGTTGTCGACTGTAGCAGTATATTAAGAATTATTAATCACCTTAATCCCTTCTGATACTCAACTCCTAAGCATCCTTCTTCAACATCGTAGAGCTCACCGAATTAGTTCTGCTTGAATGCTTTCCTAGACGTGTTTATAAAATGTTAATTAAATTTGTAAAATATATATTTTTTAACAGTATTTGTCTTTTCTTTTCAGGTGAGTGTTCATTTTTCTCGATCGTCTTTTCCATTCAAACGCCTGAACATGTAAGTCTGAAACATTGTTTCAATACTTTCTTCGTGGAACTGAAATTACATAAAGTTTATCCACACATTACGTGACAAGAGAAAGGATTGTAGCGAAGTAGAATACGTAGAAATAAAAACAAGTATTTTATTTGATATTAAATACGTATGCGGCACCTACGATGGGAACAATTTTGCAAATGGAACATACCTAAACCCTTTCCGTAAATTGAATTGTTTTCGTATTTTTCTCGTACTATTTTATGGGTAAGGAGAAATTTTATTAGTATCTGATATGAGGTCCCTAAGAATAAAAAAATCTCGGGATCGTATTGCTGAATTAAAAAAAAAACTATAATCAAGAAAATATAGCTTGATCCTTGAGTATAAACCTAACTAGATGATAAAATCCTCCTCTCTAAGTTCGTTATTGAATAGCGTGGTGGCAAGATGTAGAGCAGATTACAAACAAAGACTTTTTCTGTGGCACATTGACATATATATATCGATAACTTTACAAACTTCTGGCCCGGACCTAGTCACAGTATTCAGGCCGAGCCAACTACAAAACGACCTCGCCGCCGTCGGCATACAACTGACTGCACCGGGCGCCGTGGTCGGTGACACCCAGCGCCGCAAGTGGCGAGCTATATAACTAGAGAGATAATGTATTTAGTTAAAAAGCCAATAGAGGGGCATATTTCAAGACAGAAGGAAATTGAAATTACTGCTAGATGAAACCAACACCCACGTGATGTATTTTTAATTATGACGATAATTGTAATTTAAATAAAAATATTTCCTAATTTAAAAAAAATGGCCTTTCGAATCTGTTAATTAAATAATAAAAATATTATTAAATATTTGAATGAATATATCAAAATGTATATAATTTTTCGGGGGTTCATTTTGTTAGCATTCTTAGTCGATAAGCTATTTATAGTTTTAATCAAGCCAATTTTTACTTAAAAAAAAATTTTTTTTGTCCTTGAAAATGTAATAACGTATTAACAAAAAAATCACGAAGTCCTATGCCTCATCGCTCACGTACATGTCATGTGACGGAATTTCATGACGCAATATTGTTAGTATTTTATTTGTCGCTACATAAAACATACTCTACGTGAAAATGTATGTAACTTTTTATATATTCTGTTAAATAGATACCTATCTAACTTACCCTCGTCATTATCATCAGCCTGTATCTGTCCACTGTTGAACGTAAGCCTCCCGCATGAGTCTCCATCCTCTTCGATCCTCCGCCTTCCGCATCCAGGTCACTCCCGCTATTCTTCTTATGTCATCAGTGCATCTTGCAAGGGGTCGGCCAACGGTTCGTTTGCCAGTTCTTGGGCGCCATAACAATACTTTTCTTCCCCATCGACCGTCGTCTCTTCGACAGATATGTCCTGCCTATTGCCACTTGAGTGTGCCTATTCGTTGGGTAGCATCCACTACTTGAGTTCTTCTGCGTATTTCCTCGTTTCGGATTCTATATTTTAGCGACACTCCGAGCATGGATCTCTCCGTTTCACGCTGGGTGAACTTTATTTTATGGGTAAGACTTGCTGTTTGATTCCACGTTTCTGCGCCATAAGTTAATACAGGGAAGATGCATTGATTACACGTCTTAATTTTAAGACGTTGCGGAATTTTTGCTTTAAAAATGTAATTGAGTTTTTCAAATGCTGCCCATCCCAGTTGTATACGCCTGTCGATTTCTTTTGAGAAGTTACTTCGCCCTATTTGTATTACTTATCCCAGATAGGTATAGTCGTTTACAACCTCTATTTATGTTCCTCCAATGGAAATAGGGTCAAAGGTCTGGGAAATATGACTATTTATCATGGCTTTAGTTTTATCCATGTTCATTTTCAGACCAATTTGTTCGACGCTTCATTGAGGTCGTATAGCATGTCTTGAAGCTTGTCAGGTGATTCGGCTATTAGCACTATGGCATCTGAAAATCGGAGGTGGAAAATCTACTCTCCGATTATATTTATTCCACATTTTGTCCAGGATGCAGTTTAAATATGTCTTCTAGGACGTTTGTGAAGAGTTTGAAAGATATAACATCTCTCATAACCAGTCTTAAAACAATCTGCTTCATTTAGTAGAATAAAAAAATTCAAATTTACTTCCATTGTGACATAACCTCACATTCTCACCGAGTATTATCGCTCAATCTTTTAAGTTGCAGTAAAAATATTTGGACGCTTTGATACAGCCATTGTGGAATATTTTAATATTTGAAAAGTTAAGTAGCCTTTGAGGCTTTGGACCTCCGCTGTGTCTGTAATCCATAAGCTTACCTGCCATCTCAAGGTTCTCTGATATAAGGATTTTAGTACATCGATAAATGGTCCAAGCCTTCAGGGAAGACTTTATTGTTATGTCATCTTTGATTATTGGTTTGTTTAGGACTCTAAGACAATCTGTCAATGTCACAAAACGTAACACTGGAACTACTAAATACAAAATAGTTTATAACTGTAATCATCCATCAGTTACTTTATGACGACCGCGTTGATTAACCTTTTCGCATCAGTTGTCGGCATATGCCGTCAAAGATTCCCCGACCGTTAACATCGGTTGACGTGATATATCATTTTGCTATTTTCAGTACTCTTTGTGACATTTACGGTAGTGAATTGGAAGTGCAATCATTCCCTTTATCAACCTACACGTATTCTTTACAGAAATCTGTACAGCATGTACATAAATATCGTTAGGTTTCGTCACAGGAGCGATTTTTTTGTAAACCACATGTGTCAATGCCACCACATGTATGGAGTTACATAATAAACGTTTGTTAAATATAATAGTTTTTGTAACGATGCAGTTTTTAATTGATAGACAAATATGTTTTGATTTTATTCATTGCTAAAAATGTTGAATTTTAATATTTCTCGCGTTCTTCATTCTTTCTCACCGGTATCGTATACGGAGCATATAGGCATCACAAACTGTTGTCAGAACCTGCACTACATCCCTAGACACGTTTTTAATCATCTTCCTACTCTTGGGCTTCCTACTCATATTCTTCAGGATGATGACATCCCGCCAGCTTGATGTTTTTTTTATGTTTCTATCAGAAAAACATGATTATTTAGTGGAATTACGTGGCCGAAACATATGCTCGACTCAAATAGCTGCAATTTTTTTTATCTGTCATTATTCTTGATATCTATCAAGATATCTCTTTTATTTCTGACTGCCAACAGGACAGGGGTATACAGCATCTGAAGAAGGCAGCTGCAGTATTCGAGACATGTTTGATGGTAATTTAATCGGCATTTTTTAAGGAGATCGGACGATGAATTCGATCTTCTTAAAATCCTGATAAACCCAATGAACAACGCGTGTTATTTCACCTATCAAGCAACATCTCCTCTCTCTTTCAAAAGGTGCTATTCCGTCGCGTGATGGCAGGATTAGGAGCAGATTAATAACAGATAGACTTTTTCAGAAGCACTTTGACATATATTTACGATAAACTGTACAACCTTGTGGCCCAACCTAGTCTCAGCATTATGCTCTCATACAATATGCTCTCGCCGAAGGGTGGGACACGTCTGGTTCGGCGCGCTCGTCGGCGCGACTATCGCCCAGCGCCCGAGTGGCGATGTATATAACTAAGACACCCGTGAGCGGACTTGTCCAAAATGCCAACACGGTGACACATAAATGTATGAAAAGCGAACAGAAATAAGAGACGAAAGATTGTATTTCGAGGTTTTCGGTACCAGTCAGCAAGGGCTACATCATGTTGATGTCACCTAGTACGATTCACGCCTAATATTACTCGACTTCGGTGATCGGACAAAGGTCGTTGTTCCAACATGATATTTTCGTTGGTCATAAATTATCTAGTAGATAGATGACAACAATTATTATTACAAATGAGTTTAATAGCTCTGTGAGCGGTTGGCCCAAGATAAAAAAATATAATAATAACCATGCGTGACATTACAAATGATGTGCGACACAGCGTCACATTTCTCCATTTTTAAGTTGTGTTTTTTATTATTTTTTAAATTTATTATTTCACAGCCATCACTAATTTGATATACGTGAGTTTTAGATTAATTCCAAAAGACGTAATGCCGTTTCATTAAAATTAATGTGTCCTTGATATTTTCAATTTCAGTATTATTTAACTAATGTGAAGTTGTCGTTACAGCATCGTTTTATAAATCGAAATTTCACGCGCAATTCGTTAAGCAAAAATATTTTGAAATCATATGTTTATGGACTGATTACTATTGTACGTATGACATACAGTACTGTAGAGTAAGTAAAATCGACTTCGAATTCATATAATAAAAAAATACTTCTGTTTCAAAAAATGTTGAATAATTTATCATTTTGCCATAAATTGCCTCCATTCAATTATATCAAATTCTTTGATTCTTATCTTGATGTCTTATGAATGGTAGTATTTCTGGATCTAAGCTCCGCAGAGTGCAAATGAAGTTCTTGATGGCCCTCTACAAGAGGAGCCCGTGTTTTGTCCAGAAGACAGTTGTGGTGTCGTAGGTATATTAAAGCATTTCAAAGTCAGTATTTTTCCCCAAGCCCAAAAGCGTTGACCATTTGGTAATATGATGCGGCTCAAGTTGTTCCAAAGTAGTTACCCATCCAAGTATTATACTATCCACGCTCAATACTGCGAATATTTTACTTCGGTAATCAAACGAGAATCGGTAATTTCAAAATGGTGTGCTCAGTGTTTATGTTATATTAATTAATATTGATTTTTATGATGTTCATTATGTCTAAAAGTTACTTCAAATAATTATAAGGTTATAATTACTTAGAAAACCTATACAATTTCCAATTGAAGGTCGTAGCTTGTTACATGCCTAAGAATAACACACGATATTGTAAACACGTGTATTTAATTTAAAAATCCAAGATAATGTAATTAATTCAAAATGGAATATGAGTTATTATTCAATTCCACAGAGTTGTCGAATTAAATCAATTAATCTTAATATTTCACAAAAATATGTACGAGTATGTTAAATTTGATGTTTCTAAGGGCTGTGAAATGTATCAATACTCTTTATAAATCTTTAATTAGCAACAAAGACAGCAATACCAATCAACTAATAATATTACAGTTCTTTGGTATAATTCACTCATAATATGAATCACTGACACATGTTTCAGGACTACTTTGTTGAAATACTTATAGTTGCTTGCTGCAGAAGATTGTTAATCAAAACTGACGTTATTCAAGTCTAGAGCTGCATCGGTGGTATAATTATGAATTAGGAAGAAATTATGGAATTGTGTCTGATGTACTAGATTGCGAGGTTTCACCAGAGAGTAATGGCGCCTGTTTGTGGTGTCTAAATGCTCTAAATTGGAAACATATTCTGTATATACACTGTACAGTAAGGAAAATATTTGTGAGCCATCTATTATACGAGTTAATTCTATATGTATTATATTCTTATAATCCAAAATATAAGTTATTTCACTTGTTTTCCTCATTGCAACATGGCCCTATGAAGTGACGTATGGTTTAGTGGATGTTTGTACAAAAATAGAAGGATCGTCACATTGAAGATGTATAACCAATGTGTACGTAAAACTCTCCGGGAGCTTGGATGACGTGATCGACTAATTTTACTGCTGATGATGATGGTGATATATTAACACATGGCGATGATAAACGCTTGGCTGAGCTTTGAAGGGATAATGCCTGGTATAAAGTGCTCCACTGCAAGGCGAGCTTCTCAGAATCAATATCGTTGAATGTTAAATATATTTTTTAATTTATACTACTCACCTCATTAGCGACATGTTTTAAGGACTGAACTACATCCAATTCTTTTTTAAAGCGACTTTTTCTACGCGATTTGGCTTTTAAGTGATTTTTTTAGACGGTACCGTTACTTTTTATGCGTGACATACTGTATTGGGTATCATACTGCTTCCTAATCGTATAAAATGCTTGTTGAATTCTAATGAGAACGTAGTAGATTGGAAATATCTAACTATTCACAGTCATTTATTACTTAAAAGAGTCCTCTGTATTTCAGGGACGATACGTTTATGCAGCGATGAAACGCGTCTGTTTAACGAAAACTTACATCCAGAGATTGTGAATTACCTACTGATTAGCTTATTAATAAATAGTTCTATCAAAGCCAATAAGACAGTGTTAATATTTATCTTAAAAACGGAAATCCTCGTAGAATCTAAAGAATATATATTTTTATCACCTTCTGTCTGACTGTATTCTCCAGTGTGTATTAACATGAATAAGCCATGTATGTGTGGAAGCGACTGGTCGGACTTTATGGCAACGTTCACGAGAAGTTATGTCGACTTTCCGCAAAAGGCGACATCTGGTGAAGATATTGTTTTACATACCCAAATAAAATTCAGGGTCGCCAGCCATTTTTTATCAGACTTTGACAACCATACCTTTGTCAGGGTTTTGTTACAAACATACACGTGTCTCTTTCGTAAACAAATATTGTGAAAGAACTGAAAATAAGTTGTATTTAATTTATAAATACGAACGAAAACGTTTCGAAAGTATTTTTAATACAATCATTGTATTATCTTGTTAGCGTCCATTTAAACGGTATTATAATACATTGTTTACTTTTATAATCTGTGAAATTAAACAATAACAATTACATTATTCCATTGCATAATGTTGACGGTTACCAATATTTCAAGAAAAATTATTGCTAATTTTATAAATTCTCAACCGCTCGTTAATTTTTTTAATTATACGCTATTTTTATTGCAATTTATAAAAATGAGGTTTGTACGAAAATTACGATAATTTTTGACGAAATTCCGCTGTGGCAAAAATATTAAAATATTTACATCAAAAAAAAATCTCGTCACTTAATTATGTACCACAGAATTATAAGAAATTAAGAACAACACATTCAATATTTACTTTGAATATATAAAATAAGACTATTTTATAAATAAATAATTTTAATGTACTAATTGTGGTTTAAAAAATATTCTGCACCAAATGTTGCCATTCCCCTTCTGTATACATTATTCCCGAGAATGCCCCACAGGGACACTCGGAGTTGATCGCGTTTGCAGCTCAAATGTGAACAAATTAGATGTTGGCAACACATGCTGATTATCAAGTTTATTTTTGCTTTTGTATTTTTTATTGTTCCAAAAATAACGGACGATATTCTGAATTAAAAGTGATCTCACTCGTCTCCCACTTAGCGTCGTTTTGCTTTGATGATTAATCAATATTGAAATGGGCACAAATTTCATTTAAAAAAAACGTTGCAATATATAAAAATTATTTGTTCTGAAAGAGCATTGTCGCTGTAAGTTTCTACTAATATTCTATGCGCCTCAGCTGCTGTTGTCTTACGGTGGAAGTAATGTAAAAGAATTCCCCTCAAAAACGGTTTTGTAGGCACGAACTCAGCCATGTTTAAAATTTCGGATAAAAACGTCTTTACACTCCGGCAGTTGATGTTTCCAGCGTAGGGTTTTAACTTTCAGTTAAAATTTATTTCAGCCCGATCGGATATATACCTGCCGAATTATGAGTCTCAATACAAAACGCTCATTTTCAATGCATACATATAATATAATAAGTGTATTATTATATAACTTTATAGCCCTCAACATATGCCTATCATGAGGATGGAACCTCTGAAAGATGGAATCAAAGAAAATATTCATTTAGAAACAAAAACAAATCTGGTTCTCATGTTACTTTATAAGTCTTATTGTTTCATTGTCAATTGTTATAGATTATGACATTATGACATGTTCTTGGAAACCTCCGATTTTCTTTAAGAGAAACCCCGCAGATTGTTTAAAAACATCGCCTATTACATAAGCATTCACATTGTTAATATCAAAGCATATTGTAAAGAAATTAATTAACTGAATCATTAATCTTGATTATATTTACCAGATTTTCGTGAAAATTTCTCAGTACGTCTGATTAGTGCGTAAATTAAAATGGTTTTTGTATTTTCTCATGTATTGTTTTCTACAATAAAATTTGATTACACTTTTTGATTACATTTACGTATTTCATTGTAGCTTAATTTTAGCGAAATAAATATAGTTATACAGGTTTCTATTTGAATTATATTAGCTCTGTCAAGATTTAATACAATAATTAATATGCATGTAACATCCCCTTACTAGAGAAAGACGATTTCATATCGCCGGGATCGTTATTAGGACACGTGTTGGAGAGATGAGTAGCAGATGAGCAACACACATGCTTTTTCAGAAGCACATATATTTTCGATAAACTTGACAAACTTTTGGCCCAGGTCGGAACTTGCTTGCTTCAGGCGCGACACTAGCTAGTTGTCGTGGTTGGCGCACAACTGATTACTGGCCACCGAGCGCCCGTGGTCGGTGACACCCTGCGCCGCAAGTGGCGATCTAGAGAACTAATGGAGCGCCAATGACAGACAGCCATTTACAATTCTACCCGTGACCGGACTCGTCAAAAAAACAATATGGCGACACATAAATGTCCGACGAGCGAACAAAAAGAGACGAATGATTGCATATCGAGGTTTTCAGCACCAGCCTGCAAGGGATGATGCTGAATCATGATCAAGCTGATTTCACATGTTTGCTTAAAATACATTTTTCATCCAATTACATGTTTTATATTATGTGGTCAAGCTTTTATTTCTGCTTATCACACTGTATTGGCGGACGATTGTATTTTCTGCTAAAGGCACAGAAAGTTAGCGTGAATAAATATATAATAAATACTTCATACATTCACCATATGTGTTTTATGCTTTCATTGTTTTATCAAATCAAATCCGCCAATTAAAATTTTATGACAGGACTAATGTTGTACAAACTCGATCATTACACCCATGAAAAGGCTCCTAGCTTTCATAATGTCCTTTAATTTTGTGGCGTTTTGTCGCAGCGGCTTTATTTCGCGATGTTAAAGGCCCATTTCTCCCCTTTCCCTCATTTCTCCCAAGAAAATCCCCCGCTTTGCATACAAACGGGTCATTTTTTACACCGCGGTTGTTTTTTATTATCCGGAAATGTTTCCGCGGCCGGAACCTATTTCACCCATTTCTCCCTTTTTCTCGTACCTGCACAAGACAGCGCGGGTACATTTTGACATAAATTTAAATAAAGCCATAATACAATATTCCGAAATCCAGACAGACGTCAAATCGCATTCAAAGATAAAAAAAGATGACCTTTATCTACCTCAAAGGCACACAAATATCACTATCATTATTTGAAGTGTACATTAAATTTCTCATTTTGTTTCAATAATTGTGAATCCTCGCATCTTACCAAAGTCAATGCAGCCATATAATGGGGTTTGAAACAGTCCTTGTGTAGAATATTTAGTTTATTATGGTTTGAATTGTGATGAAGAAGGTAATGGAGTAGCCTTCAATCTAACAGTCAATGTACAAAGGTAGACTCGGTTGGGATATGCTCTTTGAATATTGTTATGAATGGAAAACTACAGCAGCATTTTTTTTATACCCTGGCATATTCACCTGCCTGAAATGCTGTCAGAAGCTATATATGAAATGTTACTGGCGCTCTTGGAGGAAATGCTGATACGAGACGAGCCGTATACCATAGTGGCTTACAGAACTTTATGGCGACCATATAATTCAGCTAAAGAGTAGAAAATAACGAAAACAAGTGTATTGGGTAAGATATAAATACTCACCATGCTGACATTTTAATTAATCAAGGATTAAACGCTTTTGGCTTTAGATCGGTTGGTACATTAGAGAAGAATTACTCTATGTTCCTTCTACGTGTTTAACTATATTTGTGTCTCATTGGTGACGAAAATTTTTCTACTGGTATTATTAGATTTTTTTTATGTAAACACGTACAGGGAAATACCGACAGATGGTGATAGTAATTCCGAAGTCTCATCTGTGGAATTCTATGACGCTTAACCATGCTGTATATATGGCTAAGCGCTGCGTGTGAAGTGTTGATCCGCCAACATCATAGACTACAGCCCGAGATTCACGCATCATCCTTATTGTTACAGAAATTTACTATGAAAGGTTGGTCTTCACGGGACGACTTTCGTCTACCACCAATTTAAATGAATAGGATATGTCTGGCATTTTACGGGTGAGGGATCAAATTCACACCAACCGGAGGTATATTAGAGCTCAGAAATCGTTTTTTTTTTTTAATCTCCGTCGGGGATCGAACCCACACTGTGGCTTGCAAAGCAAACGCTTTGACCATTGAGCTATACCCGCCGGCAGATAGTTAGAGTGGAAATATGTTAATAATATTATATCTACTGAAAATTTCATATATATAGATATTGACTAAATATATTTCTGATTATTAATTAATACTGAAGCGTTACTAACTGTTGATAAATGAATAATCGTAACTGAATGGATTGCAATGTGCATTATATGTAATCGTAATGTCCATTGCCTCGGTCAACTCGGAGATGACCTTTACTGTCATTTTATTATCAGTTAGATATTCTTGAATATTTATACATAATAATATATGTAGGTAAAATACATTAAGTATGTAATCCATGGCAATGATATATGTGCGTCTAAATAAAATGCTGTATTTATTTGAAAGGAGGCTTCTCTTTGTAAAATACGGCGACCAGATAAAACATTTTGCTTGTAAAAAATAATGTGAAAAAGACAATATGAAACATTACTACGACACATAGGTTTAAAGTACAATGTCCGAAACATTTTACAGAATTTCAGATTGATTCACATTTTAAAAAATGTTTGCACATAGAAGAGAAAACCTCCATAGGGTAATGTGAAGCTTAAAAAAAGCGTTCGATGTAGACAGAGACACAATGCCGAACTCGGTCATTTGTAGTATGATATTTTTTATTTATTTATTTATCAAATATTAAAACATAAAGAAATGACAGTTTACATATGCTGGTATTTTTTTTTTAGTTTCGCTTACGTCCCACGCCACTTTAAGAAAAATCTTGTTTGTGGGGAGGGATTCATCTACGATACAGACTATACAATTATACACAATACAGTTTTATTCCATAACAAAAAGAAATCGACCAATCTCAATTGACAATATTTAAAAACAGTCCTGATATTTGACATAAACAGTAATATTATATAATAGATAAATCACAAAAAATAGAATTTATGATTTAATTGGTATTTCAATTTGTATTTAAAAAAAAAAACTTTTTTTTCCAAATAAAATTGCCAATCAGTATTACAAGATCCACTTCAACAACATTTACTCTTGATTTTTCAAAAAAAATCTGGAAGAATATATGCATTTAGAGATAAAACAGATTCATAATACAATCAATTTAAATAGAATATTATAAAATATATGAAAAAATCCTTGTATATTTCAGTGTTATAATTGTTATGTGACGACATCAGATCTATTTGTTAACAGTTTATAGAACTTTTTTACCTTTGCCATGAGTAATTTTATATCAGGGATAGCTTTTATTTCCCAAGGCAGACTATTGATATGAGCGATGGTTTTTGATAGTTCGAATATTTGAAATGGATGAATGATAAAAGAATGATAAGAAGGTGGTAAGAAGACGAGTTCGTAGTCTACGGGTTCACTAGTTTTATAGTCACCGTTGATTGCATAATACTTGATATAAACTTGTACGTTTTTTTGGATAGAAGAACATAGAGATGACTTTTATAAGCAGGCAAGATCTACCAAGTGTTGTAGAGCTACAGAGACAATGGAGATATGAGAGTTTTCTCGTGTTGATTTCATCATGCTTACCATTTTTGATGATAGTAAATGCATTTTTTGGAATAATTTACGTTTTATTGTCCTTTAGAACCAAATGGTATAGGTTGTAGAAGCGGAGTAGTCATCCAACCTCCTTAAAATGCTAATTAACAAAATATTCAAATATGTCTCAAATACTACAGCTGTTGTATTTTCAACCCCTCATTTTTAGCCCTTTTCGCCAACGGAAACTATTTATGTTTTCAGGTAGACCTCCGTGCGCAGATATTTTAAGATAATATATGGACAATGGCAGCTAACAGATTTGTGTGACAAAAAATTGTGGTGATAATCTGCTCTATTTAGGGAATAAATACTATAAAAAAAGCGCTAGACGTGGAGTGTTGACTTTAAGTAACTAGGTCACAGTTCAGTATTCACGCATCATCAACAATTAATAAGATTACATTCAATAATCACGCAAGTCACCGTGATTAGGTAGTATTCACGGGATGAATTTTATCTCACGTTAATTTTGAATAGTGGATTTTGTACGAATTTTTTGGGTGTGCGCGGGTTCGTCGTGTCTTTGAATCCGCGTCAAGTATCTAAACCACCCAGAACGCGATTTTTCCTCGGCGATCGTAAATATTTTTTATGACTGACTGAAAAATATTATCATATTTTCCAGCAATCACGAAACAGATAACTGACCGTTGTAAAAGGCAAGTAGCCTTATTTACGTCTGATGGTGTATATATCTTCTTCGTCGCGGATCGAACTCACGACTGCTTGGATGTCAGTCGAGCTTTTAAGCTCTCAGATAAAGCTCTCGGTGATAATGAAGTAGGTAAATGCTAAATCCTACAAGCCTGCGAATAAAACACACTCACCATTAATTCGGTACCGGCGCCCGCGGACGTAATCCTTGTTGGCGTGGAAACGTTGATCTTGCCCTTAAAAAATACACACTTACTCGTATATAAAACGGCCATTTTTCATTCAGCTAAAACCGAGGAGCTCTCTCATTCTCGCCATGAATTATTTATTATACAAATAATTCAAAGCATTTCGTAATAATTAATCTATGGATTCGTTTATGTTTTAGTGGTTTCATAAAGCTGTTCACGTGCTTAACTTACATGCTAGTCATCCCGTGTTCAATGCCCGTAAGTCAAGCTCAAATGCCAACTAAGCTAACTAAGCCAACAAAATCAACTATGTAAGTTCATTTGGACAGAAATTTTTTGAAAGGTTTTATTTTGCTTATAATACGTTTATATATTTTTATTTCTCTCGTCACAAAAACATGTGTTAAAAATTAACGTATTATTTCATTAATTATCGTTTCATTTGTTTTGGTTCATTTGTTAATCTGTTTTTTTTTTAAACCGTATAACTAGCTCAACGTTCCAAAGGTATCGACCATTTGGTTCTAAGGGGTTGCAGATACGCAGCAGGCAACATTATCCCATCGACGTTTTCGTCCGAGTCTAATATGGCTATATTTTCATGATTCGCAGACAATGAGCTATTGTCATTCGTCCAAAATAAAAAAAATAGCATGAATCCACTGCTTACTTGTATAGCGTTAATGTTGTTTTTGTTGTTTTGTGTTGTTTGCGCAGTTGTTGTTTGAGTTAAGTTTATTTAAGTATTCCAGCTTAAACTAATGTAATTAACTACTATTCAGCGGATCATAACCGATGTTTTGCGAAACATCCTTCATGGAATTGATACTACATACTGTGATTTATTTTTCGTTAGAAACTAATTTTTTAGCTACCAGAAATAAAATCAACCTCTTTTTCTATCTAATATTTCAACGATAATCATTCACTTAGATTTTAGACAATTTATATTGTATTTCTCAGATGTTTTCTCTATAGATCTATCACTTCAGTTTCAAATATAGCATATAACCACCATGGAATAAACGTCAAGGATCTCAGTTACCAGTCCACCACTTGTACTTGGATTTTATAAGGCCTTGTATTGATTATGAAACATTACAAACCGCAAATTGATATTATTAATTAAATATACATATACTATACATAAAATTCTTTTTTCAACGCGTCAATCCAAGCACAAAAATAACGGCAGAAGCGGGATGCGAACCGCAGACCTTGGAAACCAACTATGCCCAGGTATTCATACCGCTCAGCCAACTGGGCCATTGCTATGCCTAGACCGACTCGCGTTGAAACTAGTATTTATATCATTGTTATTATCGTACGATAGATGTCGCTATAGTATATATTCAAAGTATGTATATTTTATTTTTTATTATTCAATCAGTCATCATTTATTCACAAGCTTAATATTATTACTTTCCGACAGTATAATTGATATCTTCTTTAAAACCGTGTAAAAAATGGTCTTAATATTTCCATAATCATAATATACAATTTGAAATAAAATAAATAATTGTTTATTTAAATTATAGTACAGACGTGTTTTAGTTTACAACTTATCAATTTTATGAATACACGTATACTAGCAAACTCCATCATTTTCTTTAATCAATTAATACAAGTAAAATAAATTTCCATAAGACGAGATTTGATAAAAATGTACATGCGTATTAATAATTTAAGCGACTTGAATCTTAATTATTCTTTTAATTATTTAATTTACTGTTATGTAGATTGTTAGGACGTTACTAAAAAAAATCTTAATCGGAACAAAGTCATGTAACTAAGACATTTTAAATTCATCTTATAATACATTAATTGTAGTGAACTTTCGAGTGTCATCCGTCACAGCTAATGAATACTTTGTAATATATGTAGGTTGCTGAATATATATTTTTTGACAGGGTGCCTGAAAAATAATGGGAAAACTTCAGGAAGAACTGAAAGATAATGACTAGGTATAGAAACTCAGCGAAGAGGTGTTTTTTATACCTGTTCGTCTGTAGATACTAAATCTATGACGCAAGGTAATCAGAGTTGATGATGCTTGAATCTCTGCGGGATAAACACTTCAGGTTCACAGGTACAGTTTGCTGAAGTGTTACCTAGCTGTAAATACAATCGGGTCTAAATATTGCAAATGTATTGCTGTGAATATTTTTTTCTGGGATTTTTGTGTTTAAATTATTATTTTTAATTATGTTTAAATACGTGTATTTTATGTATTTAAAATAATAAATTATCAATGCATGTGCTTTTACAGAGTATCAGGCTGTATTGAAAATGGCACATCATGTACAGCGCGGTTCTCGCTAGATGACCGATTTTAAGCAACATTGGTCGCTGACTACAATTTGGATGGGTCACTCCTGTTTGCTTACTGCATGTCACTGGTCGAGTTAAGCCGCTTCTTAGGACCCTATGTTCCACGTCCCGGGACCGTTAAACGAATCACCCGATAATCTGTAAGAACTTCTAATTAAGTCACCCAAAATATGCCTCGGATATTACAGTTTTAAGTTCCCAACTCTTTATGTCCTTGAGCTTCTGCCTCGTGCGGTCGTTGGGGACCATGCATGTTTCCAAGAGAACTTTTGGATGCAAAGGTGTTTGGAATGATGCATGGACAGTGGGAACTGACATAATTAAGTGGCGGCATTTATTGTGGACATACTCGTACGTTACATATATGGAACAGATATGGGATGAAAATAAAGAAAACATAAAAATCAAACTATACTTGTATTGATATCAGCTTGATATAACTCCTTTAGACTGATGCCGTAAAGCCTCGAAAAACGATATTTCGTCTCTTATTTTGTTAGCTCGCCTGACATGCACATCTAATGTTAATTGTATTAATTAATATCAATTGTATAATGTTAAGCGGTGTTTGCATACGCCAAAAATATTTGTAAAGACATTTGGCCCATTTCCTGTCTGTATGACTGTCATCTTGGCGGTTGGCAGCGCCAAGATGTCAGAGCACGCTGTCAGTCGGAACGCACCCGCCATCGTTATGGGAGCGCCGAAGAGCGTTCCTATAACGGGTGACGCTATTGAAAAATAAACGAGTAATAGGTGAAACAGAAACAAGTGTTTGTATTGTGAACCTGTTCCTGCAGCCTTCATCAAATAAGTCGATATCCTAAATATGAGAGGAGGATGTGAGTATATTATTTGAGATATTCTGTCTCTTAAAGGTTAAGGCTGACTGTTCAATGGCCCGCGATATTGCGTTACAGAACTTCCACTGGGTGTGTAAACAACTAAACATGTCCTCTGGATCAGATTAAAACTTGCTACCAAACAATTAGTTCGAGGCGCTCGTCCCCGGCCGGCCATTAGGACTCATAACTCCTCCACAGGGAACTTAATCTCGTAACGAGCTGATGAATCTAATCTCCGCCCCTTCGGGGAGGCCAACAATCGGCTGATCTGATCAGACGGGATGATTCGAGGACATCCTGGGCAGGAGAAGGCAGAGTCTGAAGAAATGCGGGTTAATCACTTGACCAATAGTTAGAATAATACTGCTACGAGTGTAAAGCTACTTTTGTTCTAAAGACGAATAAAATAGTGTTTGTCTTACTATTGATACCAAATAGTAAATTAGAAAGAAAACTGTAATACTCTTACAATAATTGGCTTAAAACAACGCTTTATTGAAATACTATTGATGCTATTCCACGGACAGGAAAAATAGTCCCAGATAATCACTTTTAGTTTTGATTTTATACTGTCGAAAATATTCGAATAAAAAACGTTCGGAAACAATTGAACACAACTGACAACAAAATATCATAAAGCAAGTTATTTTTTTTTCGAAATTCGAATGTTCCATCAATTATTTTTAATATATATTTTCTTTTATGTACATCGTCTCTTTCGAAGTATGAAGCTTGTTACAAACGTACTTCTCATTTGTGGATGGTATCACTATAATATATTCTTTGGAATATTAAATTTCAATGTGAAACTTCTAGAATATTCCAGGAGAAACCATAATCTTTCATATATCCAGGATGCTTTTGTAAAAAGGAAAAAAAAAACATGAACTCATTAAAGTTGTAACGACGTCAAGCAACGTAATTTTGAAGACATGTTTATTATGTTTACATACGTAAGATGAAATCAAAGAATTCGGAACTTATATTTTTATATGATAAGTTATCAGTAAAAGCTGCTAACTTTTTTTATCAAACAATGTTTTTTATGTAATTTTTTAAAATTCTTAAAATATTTTTTTTATTCGTATTTATATATGCCTGCGTCGTGATGTATATTTTCTTAAAAAATATGATTACGCTTAGTGTAATTTAATTAATTATTGAATTTTGAAGAAACGAAGAAAACAAACAATCAACTCCAGTCCCGGGCAAAAAATTTCATTTTGAAATACGATGGGTTGCAAGTAAAATAATTATTGCCTAAAATATTTTTATTTATGAAATTTGAATTAAGAAGAGCGGCTTTACCACAACATTTGATTTTCGTACTTTTTTACAAGTAAATGAAAAACGGTTAAACCTTTTTAAAAAATAGTTCGCGGGTCTCACAAAGAGGGATATTATGTATTCACTTTCAAAATGTCATTTTACGACTGAATTCAGTTGAAATTGAGATCAGTCCTGTATTGAAGTATAAACCTTAACCTTTGACATCAAAGCTCTAAAGTTTTAATTGCCGTATTCATCTGGTGTACGGTGACTTCTGTGACAAAGATGGCGATCCAAGATGGCGTTTCTGTCCGTTTTATTTTAATTTTATTTCTTTAAGATGGCAGCCGTGCCGCTCTTTGTCCGTTTTACGATCTCTTTGGCCACACAGAGTTATGGCATCAAACAGAAGTGAAGACTTTTGTCAATCTTTACTACAACTGTAAGCAGAAATTAAAATTATTTATTTGTCAAATTTTGTGCTGCAAGCAACTTATATATAGTAACATCCTCCTCTCTCAAAAAAAGGGGTGCTATTACGTCGCTTGAGGGCAGGATGAGGAGCAGGTCAGCAAACAAACACTTTCTTTTAGAAGCACATTGATTATATTTACGTTAAAACATTACAAGCTTCCGACCTCGCGGGATGACATGCCACGCGGCCGCAATGCAACCTTGTCTCGCTAAAGGGTTGGGACCGACTGTCGATCTCTGCGCTGTCTCGGCTTTCGCTCGCGCCACGAGCGGTGGTATTTTTAACTTTATTTTTACAATATTGTGGCCCGGACCTAGTCACAGCAGTAGGCCGAGCCACAATACAATATGCTCTCGCCGAAGAGCGAGACACACTGGCTCCGCGGGGTCGTCGGCGCTATGGCTCTCGCCCAGTGCTCGAGTGGCGATATATATAACTAACACACTCGTTAGCGGAACCGTCCAAAATGACAACACGGCGCACCTAAATGCACGACAAGCGACCAGAAATAAGATACGAAATATTGTACATCGAGGTTTTCGGTAACAGTCAGCAAGGACTACATCATGCTGATGTCAATAGGGATTCTAAATTCTTTTGCTGCATCATTTATTGACGGCCATCTAAAATCAGACTTTAGAGACGCTCATGATTTACTCTCCTGTGGCAACCATTTCCTACTTTTAATCACTATAAGTACCACAATGAGGACACATAACTACATTATTATGTCCATGCTATATTGCCGATTCCAGGTGTTTAACCTGAAGTAATCGTAAAGTGAAGTATTAATTGTGTTAACGCGGATGATAAAGTCAAACAAGAACTTCAATATAACTCTGACACTGCGCGTAGAATATAATGTGGGATTTCTACACGAAGTTCATACATCATAAGGCCATAATAGAGATATTCTGAACCCCAAGACTGAGGTACGTGTACTATTAGACCTTGCGGTTAGAACTTCATGAAGGGGCTTCACAAGTTAGGGCGAGAAACTCAATATCATGCATGTTATATGTAGCAAACAAGATATTACAAGGACCCCGTCTTGCTTCTTGACATAAACTCCCACAGCCTACTTTATGACCGTCTAATCTTGCGCTTTCCGTTATGTTTGTTTGTCATATCCGCTCCCAATATGAGCATATAGTCACCATTAGCCACTCTATCTACTGACATATCATTTCATCTCGAGTCTGCCTTAAGTCCCAAGTTCCGCCGTGTAAAGCATTGTGTTGTCAACGGTTCTTAGATGTGATGGGAGTATTACGTCTTGATAAAAGCACTATCAGTTTGTGTTCTGTTGTATGACCTTTTTGCGAAGAATGTAGTACTTAGAAGACACAATACGGAATTATATAATTAATATAATTATTAAATTATTTATAATATTACATTTCTAAAACTCCTGCTTTAATAAGTTCGCTTCAAAAGACAGCTTGAATAATTTAAAAATAGATATCATTATTCTAATAAAATAATAAAAACGCTTAATTGAATATTTATATAAAAAATAATGCAATTAGGTAGGGTTATAAATAAAGTAAACCATAATTTTACTATCGATAAAATGTATCATTATTATTTATGTACTATGTTGGCAATAAGAAATTTCAAGACAGTTAACCCTTTCGTTACGGCTCGGTGGAATACAAATTATACTGTCAATACGGCGTGAATTTTTCAAACCGTTTTTTTCGTATATGTAAACTAGTATTTGAATCATAAATGTACTTATTTGACCTATTTTAATATATCACATAGGTTCTTCTATCCTTTAGCTATCAGATGATGCATAAAACACAATTATATTTAACAAACGTTCATTATGTAACTTTATATATGTGGTTTACAGAAAAATTACTCCTGTGACGAAAACTAACGATATTTATTTACATGATTTACAGATTCCTGTAAATAATACATGTAGGTTGATAAAGGGAATGACTGCACTTCCAATCCTTTACCGTAGATGTCTCAATGAGTAATGCAAGTAGCAAAACGATATATCACGTCAACCGATGTCAACGGTCGGGGAATCTTTGATGGCATATGCCAACAACCGATGCAAAAGGGTTAACAATTAATATGGACGTTTAATGTAGCTGACTTCACAGATGCGTAAATAAAATGATCACAATTTAAATTATTGGCATGTGTCGATTATACTCGCAATCATATTAAAAAAGTGTCAACGACTTTATTGCTTATCTTAATAATTATAAATACACAAAAAATTATATTATTTTACTTAAATGTGATGTTAAAAGCTTTTTAGTAATGTTTATAAAACATAAATCAATTGTTTCATGACTACCATATATTTTCAAATTAATTCGAAATAGATTACTCGTGTGAAGTTATCAGACAATGCCAGCAATCCTAGTAGGTATTTAAATGGGAAAATAAATACCTATCTTGATTTCGCGACGCGTATAATGCCTCCGGATTAATATATAAACAAAATAAAAGTGAATTAAATAACATAATTTTATGTAATAAACAGTTTAATACACAATGGTAATAAAATATGATAGTGTTATTCACGGCATGAGGCATTCATACAACGGTCAAATTGAATAGGGATATTTGCATACGTTTTGGTAACGTTATGTTCTTTCGTATTCAAAACGCGTTGCTTTACTATACACGTCAAACCCAATATGTACCGATGAAGGTACCAATGCACCATTATTGATTCTTTTGTGCCATCAATGGCGTAACTATTCTTATTATTAAGACAGTTGCTATTCGATTAAGTTACTATATACGATTATATTAAAATTGTTCATCTAAATAGTTGGTAGTATGTTAATTTTCTCATATTCATTTTCCATGTTCGTTCCTCGAACTGGAACATATGTTCGGCTTTTGTCTCTTGTTCGACCATAGTATAGACAGCAGCCCTGTTCGGAATTCCTCACAAAGTTAAACCATTGCACCACAGATAACTGCTTCTAAACTCATTATATGACTGCATTTCTATATTACAAAACAATTATCTAAATATAATATTTGTATTGACATCAGCATGATGTAGTTCTTGCTGACTCGTACCGATAACCTCGATATACAATTTTTCGTCTCTTATTTCGGTTCGCTTGTCATACATTTATGTGTCCGCCATTTTTGGGACTAGTTATATAGACCGCCGCTAGTAGCGCTGCGCGATAGCCATCACGAGCGCGGCAGTTGTGCCCCGCCCGTCGGCGAGAGCATATTGTATTGTGGCTCGGCCGAATACTAGGTCGAGCCATAAATTTGTATAGTTTTATCGTAAATATATGTCAATGTGCTTCTGAAAAAGTCTGTGTTATCAATCTGCTCCCATTCCTGTCTTCACGCTACTGAATAACAACCTTTTGAGAGGGAGGAGGATGTTAGTATTTTAGATTCATCTTAAAATGAAGGTTAATTAATTTGAATGATTGAGAGAGTATTTTTCATATTAATTAGTTTCTAATAAATATATTACAATAGTCATGAAAAACAAATTAAATTACATTCAGGATAATGTCGGATAAAGAAATATGTATCGGTATTTTTTCCCATGTGCTCCCACTAAGAGGCGTACATGGAAGAAAATTAAATCTATGTAGATCATTATTTTTGTGACATTATTTTAATTTATTGTATTGAAACATTAAAAGCTAAACTGCTCAAATGACATCTCTCAAGAGATTGCCGCATATTTTGTGCACTTAAACACTGTCTTTGTCACTTATTCTATAGATCTTTGTAGCGGTAAAGTTGTGGAACCGAATGCTTCATCTAGTGAACGGACTAGCCGAACTCGTGTAGAGTAATTAACACGAGTTCTATATTTTATTCGTATTTTTTTTTCTGTGGTTCCGCCATTGAAGTAAACTTGGGCACCTTCTGTTTGCGATTCTCTTTGCGGCGTGTGAACAGTGAGCCGCCCCTTGCGATGAGGATGGTACTTGAACCCCAGACGGCCGGTTTACCGATCACGACTCTTCGAACTTGGCACGAAACACCAGACTATTTAAAAGTAATAATACGCTCGTAGGTCATTGTTAGAAGCTGTTGAATTGAACAAAAAACTGATGGATCTCTGATAATACAAGTATACCGAGCATAGGGTTAATCATCTAATATAGTAGCGTGTAAGAGTTCATTTACGTCAAACGAACATTCGCACTATATGAATTTGTATTAAATTAAATCCATATTCTAAAAGCAATTTATCTAGATTCGCTTTAAAAAAAATATGCTGCTTATTTGACATAAAAACTGACTACACTAAATTGTCCCTCATTCATTCTTTTGGCTTAAATGCGATCTAATATGTAGCTAGTTGTATTATTTCTAGATTATTCAAATGAGTTCCATTTTGGGTGGAGTATTCTGGAGTTGTTTGTTTTGTTATTGAGTAAGTAAGTTATTTCGTTCTGAGCTATATATACTAAAGGAACTGATCTCTAAAGCATTATATATCATATAAATAAATCTAGTTGTTATGACGGAATCTAATTCAAGCATTCATTAAGTAAACAAGAACAGTGTACAAATAAACAATGTAAACAAGTAATTATTGAAAAATAATGTTTTAATTTATTTTTCGAATCGATATAAATATACTTTAATCCACCATAACATCGACAATTGCTGTGCAAAGCATATGAGCTGACTTTTCTCAAAATTCTTGAGGTTATCTTCTTGAAGAACTATTGATCACATTGCATATAATTGTGTTTGGCAGACATTTGTGAAACGAAGTTTAACCTGGTAAAGAGAGAATTATTTCAGTTTTAATGGTTTTATTTCACATTTTGAAATATTATAAGTTGTTATGCTCTATTCAATACAAGGTGATAACGTACTACTGTAAGCTGAAAAGTTTCAAATCTTTTTCATTTTCTGTGAAATATGATATATCTGCTCCCAATTTGGATTCAAATTTGTCTGGTACACAGTAACATAGGAAAACTCTTCCAAAGCAAATGAATTATTACAGCACGGATTCCGCAGAGTTATACAAGCAAATGTAACGTAAATTGGATTGCGGGCCGCGCTTGAGAGCCACTTCCAAAATGCGCTCCTCGCCGCAGCGGAATGCAATGATTATGTTGTCAACGGCGCTGTCAGCAATTATTCTCTTGGACACTGGAGATGTTAATCATATTCGTGTTACTGACCGGTTCCTCGTACTCATTCCCGCATCGCTTTCTGATGCTCACGTGAGGAATAAACTGTAGATTAAAATGTCATCCTCAAGGTATATACATTCTGCCTCATGAACTCGTGATCGGCTTAATACGTCTACCTTTAATTATTACCGCAAGCAGTCGCCATATAGTTCTGCTAGTTGGAATGGTACTTAATATATAGAAGCTCCGCCGAGTACATTATACGAGTTTGTATTGCTAACAACATTCTTTTAAGATATGCTGGTGTGCTTAAAGAATAAAAATTATGTACCATTTTAATATTTGCATTCCTCATAATTTCAGCATCGCGCCATTGGAGATTCAAAATCCTGAAGATACTAGTGAAATGCATATTTCAATCATGAAAATAATTTATATTAATTGAATGATTTATGTAAAATGAAAAGCACATTATTTATAACAACATTTTTCTTTTGTTTTCAGGTGAGTGTCTATCTTCTCGATCGTCATTTTGATTTCATTGCTTGGAATACTACCTGCATGTAAGTCCTTAATAGTAAGTTTTATTTTCTACATTGATTTTTAAGAAGCTGAAAAGTAATATGTTTGACGGACGAAAACCTCTGTTGACTGATTAACAAACTCTCAAATATGTCTCGAATACTACTGAACCTTCTTTTTAAGCCATTCATCCTGGGGGAACGTCGGCAACTTTGTATGACATGTAGTCGGCGGAGCTTCAGATGAAGACGTGACAGAACTGATTTTTAGCATACACAAATGAATACATATGCCACGAACGCTAAACACGTTCCAAATGACTTCACTGTGAATTTAATGTTTTTATTTTATTTTTAAGGATAGCTAAGCTCGTCTACAGAGTATTATCTGCAGGTATGTTGTGAATAAAAAGAGCTTTAATGAATGAGTTCCATATATTGTAGATGAGATGTTAGTGTGCCACGGAATTTGTGTTGGGATGATTCTGAATATGGTTGAGAATCACTGCAGCAAGAGTGTGAGAATTTCTCGTGATTAATTTAATAATTATGTTATCAACACAACTTCATGTAACACTAACACGATGCACGACTGATTATAATTTCGAATAATTCTCCATATCTAGCCGCCTATACAAACGTTTTGTGGTATACTAACAAGTAAATTTATATAAGTTATTAGTGTTTATATAATTTTATTTTTGACCAAATCCATTTACTAGATAAAGAAGTGTGAATTGCTAGTTTTTAATGTTATAGAACTGCATCCAACGAGTTAAGACAAGGTTATCCTGACAGAAAATCCCCAAAAGAAGAGCTTTTCAGTAAAATAATTCTCTAAGTAAATCAAAAAACAATAATTTAAGAGAAAAATGAAGATATGTATGATAATGTATATATGTAACTTGTTAATCCTTCAATATTGTTGGAATATAACCCACCATACATGCATCATCCAAAAATGCAGCAATTAGTTAATTGAAGATCTTTCTCTGAATTGTGTTGTTCACGTGAATACTTTCGTCTACAACCAAGTAATAGTTAGATGAAAGTATTTTTTATGTGTATGAAATCACTCTCACACCAATAAAGAGTGTTTATTGATAGTTTTGAACAATTAAGAGCCAATAAATTTATTGAAAAAGTATTTTTTATTTTGTCATTTCGTCACTGATCGATCCTTCGACCATTCTCATACTTGCATTAAAGTTATTGACCATGTCTCTTTTGAAACTGAAATATTAACTACGTCAAATAGACAGATGTAATTTATTTTATTAACTAATCTATGTATAACTGTTGAGCATGATCGCCTGTGGAATGTTGTTTAAACGCGACTATCATGGGAAAATTGTAATGAATCGAATAAATTTGTTAGATGCGTATTGTCGTGCATTTCCCAGCTTTTACGAGTATAACAGATTGATCAATTTCAGTTCGCCGATTTGCGAAGGTGTTAATTTTCTCATTTATGATTTAACAAGCCTGTTAAAGATGGCGGCGGAGCTGTTACAAGGCAGGTTAAGTTCGCAGGCATTCCAGTAGTTAAACTGCGGAATCTTTACCGGATATACGCCATTAATGTCTCAATCGTGATGCTTATAATGGTATACTTATAGCGTCCATTGGAGTTTTTAAACGTCGAAGAGAAATACGGTAAATTAAATTTTCAATATCCGCTCACTGAATTAAGCATGTGGTAACTGAAAACCTCGAGAGCATTGAGTTTATCACTCGATGTTAAATAGATTTAAATAATCAATGATTAAAAACATGACTAGCGTCGAATGGGACCACCATCGGTACGCTTTTTTTAAAAATATTACTATTCGAGGAAAGCCCTCTCCAAAAACTCTAATATCAGAGTTTCTTCGTATAACGTACGCACCATGAAAACTCCCGGCAAGGATCTCCAAACGGTATTGTGGCTTTTGGGTTTAGCCGTGAGTGGCGAATTGTTTCTATCCAATATTTCGACCGCCATTGCAGGGGTCTTCTTCAGGGTTGAACAACATTTAATTTTCATAATAATCCTTCGCTACATTTTCATAATAATTATTCACATAATAATATCGTTGGCCGTGTTACGCCACTGAACCAACCGGAAAAAGTGCGGCCCGCCGATTGAAATATTTAAAAATCACATAATCGCCTATACAGAGATCGACCAGTGACGTATGTGGATTAATATTAAATTAAATGTTCAAAAAAAGTACAGTACACATTGTTATATTCTGAAAATCGGATGAAAACGTTCAACGCCCGGCGAAGCAAACAGTATTTTAAAAAATGTATTCCAAAACATATTTTTTACATATGGAGTATTTTCCTGTGATCATTGTTGCATGCTTTTTAATAAGCTAATAATAATAATAAATTATGGGCGATTCGCTTACAAATGTAATGTATAAAAAAAACTACTTGAGTAAATCAAAGAAAGATAATGGGCCCTTAATAGCAAATTGTTCAGGCCTCGAAAGCGTCAGGCTAATCGCCCGATCTCTTCTAAATATACCTCGAACTCCACAGCGGCTTTTTTAAGTACCACAATTATCGTCTACCATTTACGTAAAAATTATACCGTACATAGAATAAGGAATTATACCATATATATATTTTTAATTGATGTATTTATTACATTTAAAACAATATAATAGGCGCTGCCACATTAAAACCCTTTTTTAACCAGCAGGACACGTGTGGCATAAAAGTAAAATATTTACTGAAATATGTAGACGTCATCTCTGTGGATTTAATTAAATAAGTAAAACCATTATTTTTGGACATTTTGTGACCGAAATTTATTACGTGCATACCAACGAGTAAAACATGTATATACGATAATCTATGTCAATATATATTAAGAATATAATGATATAATTTCGTTATTATTGATAAAAAACACGGTCATGAACGTGGACCAGTAAGACAATTCCTTAAAAGGCTTGGCCACTCTCCTTGCGAAGCTTGTCAAATGGAAACATACAAACGTCACTATCTATAGTTATTTGATCACGAGACAGTGTATGTAGAAGGTAGTGATGAATTATACATGATTTGAGAGCATGTTTTGACATCCCCCGTCTTTAATATCTATAATCTATTAAAGACGTGCTTTCTTCATCCAACCGGTATGGCGTTCGTCTGCCGGACAAAAATTAACTGTAAACTTCCGGAACACTATGACATTGAACAAAAATAAGAGACGAAAGATTGTTTTTCGAGGCTTTTTGGCATCAGCCTAAAAGAGCTATATCAAGCTGATATCAGTTTATAACACAGTAGTTACAAAAAAAAGTAATAAAATAATAATTGTGAATTAATTAATTTATTGAATAAAAATAAATACACATACAGTTGCGTATACACACAAGCGACATCTAAAAATATATATTTCCATTTATAAACAATAATAAAATACGTGTATCTCTCGACTCACCAGGTAGTGCAAATAGTCGAGAAGCTACTGAAATGACACAAATGGTGAAATGTAAATACGGTTACAAAGGTTTGTGATTCGAATTCTAGTGTGCGCTTTTTATTTTCGTCCGATTTGTTGATCACAGAAATGTCATAAAGGATGATATATGCTGTGAATTTTTATGTACGAGTATATCAATTGGTGATCTAATATGCACTTGCTTATATTTTAGTGCCAGCTTTTTATGCTATTATGTATTGAAAAGTAACCCCTTTCATCGCCACAATACGTGTTGAATCCCAATTACACAATAATATCGCAATTATACAATAATGACACGAATCCCGGCTTGCCCTGTATGAGATAATACAATTAGTGCTTCCCGCTGTAAAATGGCGGCACATAGCGCACGATTAATTTGTAGATTAGTGGCCAGATCCTGGGAATTAAATTCCTGGCCGAGAGGCTTGGACGCTCGCGGCTGTGAGGGGGTTAAATACCTAAACCTCCATAGCCGACTATGGTTCCAAACCCCGATATTAATAATGTTTATGAAAAAAATAATCTAATAATATTCATTTTTATGAATATTATATAAGTACACACGTCAAATAGGTCATTTTTTTTGTTGCTAAATTAAAAGTTTTATAAATGTATTATATAGTATTATACAGTATTATATTATAAATGCGCCCTAGACGGGAGTATTTGCAGCAAGTGTTCGAGGACATGAATTGTAGCTCTTATGCTGAGCTGAAGAGGGTTGCGGAGGACCGAGAGAAATGGAGATCTAGATGCAAGATTCTGTTGCTGCAAACCAATCCACCGGATTGATACTACGAAGAAAAAATGTATTTTGTGGAAAATAAATGTCGATATTTTATTTTCATCATCTTCTTGTGAAGCATAATATGCTCGATAAGAATCAGTAATACCTACATAAATATATTTTCGTTTTTTAAACGGCATTAACGAAAGTTTAAAATGTAACCTTAAAATATTCTCTCTTCCTTATTTCATTAATGCATTCTTAAACTAAACAATAAGTAAAAAGTATGAAGAAGAAGGCCATCTGCTTTTTAGAGTTTTTTTCGTATAAATTAAGTCGTGCGAATACTTAAGCAAGATTCCGATACTTTAAGTACTCGTAAGCTGGGGTTGAATTATAATTTTGTACGATACCCATCTGTATTGTGGCAGACGTTATTCAGTCAGCAACGGCAAATAAATTATGCGCAATTTCTGGCAACATCGACGGTCCGTGTATTTTTCATGTGTGTACACAATGCTTTGTGTAATCTTAATACGCACGCCACTTAGTATGTAAGTCACCTGTCACTTATTTTATTTAAGTAATAAATTGTAGGCTCATAAAAAATGATTTTAAAAATGGACCTCAAAGCCAGTTCTATTAATATAAATTAAATAATAATATTAAGAAATACAGCAATTTTACAGAGACCTCTAGATTGCCTTTCAAATCTTGTCAGGTATTTTTAAAAAGATGTTGATCAAAGGGTTGTTCTTAAGCATCAGTGATCTCAAGACGTTACCCTCGTTAAGTCCTCCAAGATTCTTTGATAGAAATGGTTAAACGAAAGTCTATTTCTAAAATAAAATAAACATAAAACTCCATTAAATTCGTTCTTTATTTACAAGTGAAAAAATATGCCATTTCTTTAATAATTACCTCTATAAAAATATAGGAGAATATAAAAAATAACAAAAATAAATTAAAAAGTGTTTTGAAATTAGTTTTGACTTGGATTGTAATTATACAAAACTTTCAAAAATTCGAATGTTCCAATCCATTAGTGTGAAGTTATTCGTCTTTGCCAGCAATTTTTGTTTGCACTACGTAGGTATATTTTTTAAAAAAGAAAAGGATAAAATAATGTAGAATTATAAAATAACAATACACATTTGTTTATGGCTCGGTTAAAATATTATTACGATATTTTAAAATATAATAAGTTTTGTTGTGCATTACAATACGTTAGATTGAAAACCATTGTGCCTTTAATGTGCATGGAGTGAGGGAATTTGTTGAAATTGAAGCATTTGAAAATTTCCCTCGATCAGTGCGAAGGGGTCTTGAACATGAAAGGCACTAAATTTTCTAAAGCCCTGTTTTTATTTCCAAGCACTTTTTAATAAGTGCTCTTCTACGGTTAAAGCCAACTCTAATTTATAAGCGTTCGAATATACATCACTTATAACATCGTAGACGGGGAATTTATTTCAAAAATCGGATTTTATTTTATTTCCACTCACTGTTCACTGAAGGAGAATTTCTTCTTCGAAACTATTTTCACAAAGATGGAAAAGTTTCTGAGCCGTAAAGATGCAGAACGCTTTAAAGTAAATAACGAAAGAATTTTCTCAAAAGCTCACTAGAAGGGTCACAATTTATGTTTTAAAAAGTTTGAATTTATAACAATATTTACCTAGATTTGAGGATTCAAATAGATTACTTGAAAAGTGCTGACAACTTAAGTGAAACTTTGCGCAAAATGTCATATTTTCAACTCTGCAAATAATATCTGTAGACGAATAATATTTACTGTGAGAAATAAAAATTCTCTTTTTAGTTCTTACTTTTGAGTCTAGCTGTAAACTTTTAACGGCATTGATATTTCCAAATTGAAAGCCGAGATTCAAAATGCCGACGCGGGAACCGAAAACTTTTCAGAATAGCCGGGAATATATTTTAATGTAGGGGTTGAAAGTTTTCGTAAACTTGGCCTCGGTTCACAAATGAGAACCGGAAGGGGTTGAAACTGTTTGGACCTCCGAACCTTCCGGTTTACCATTCAAAAGGATTTTTTACCGCAGGGATTGCACATTCGACCCCGACAACTCCAAATTGTAAAACGTAAAGTATCACATTTCAGGGCGACCTGCTTTTTTGTTGTTGAATCTTTTCAACCACATTTGAGAGCTTTTTTGTTCAATCGCATGCATATTTTATGTGATACTCGTATTATGATAAGTACTTATGAATATGCCAAACCATAAAAAAATATTAAAAATTAAATAAATCATCACATTATTCCCCATTTTGCATCACGGATGTGGTAAGATCTCTAAGGTTAAGAGGTTTAAAAATAGTTTTAGTAAACTTTGTTATTATTATTCATAAGTTTTGTGTGCGGCATGTTGAGATATCATTGTTCAGTTAATTTTGAATGACCTTATTACCCCATTTAACCTCACTAACAATATATCAAAATATTACGCATTATCTGTTTGCATATGGATAAAATGATTACCTTATTTTAGGGTGTTGAATTATACGTCAGAAATTTAATTAAGAGGGTAAAAAAAATTGTACGAGTATGTATAAATATCAGGACAAAGAATATGCGGTTTTTTATTACATTTTTTACACAATATATATTTATTTTAACATCCTCCTCTCTTTAAAGGATGTAGTTATTCATTCGCGTGGTGGTTATAATATTTACGATAAACTTTACAAACTTATGGCCCGACCTAGTCACAGCATTCAGGACGAGCCACAATACGATATGCTCTCGCCGACGGGTGGCACACGACTCCCGCGCCCGTGATGGGCTCTCGCCCAGCGCCACAAGCGGCGGTATATATAATTAGTCCCAAATGCCAATATGGTGACACATGCATGTCGACAAGCGAACAGAAATAAGAGACGAAAGATTGTAGTCACCTAGTCCAGTCAGCTTGGGCTATTACCATGCTGATGTCAATTTATTATGACACCGGGCACCTTTTAAAAATGTGTTCTATGCAATACGCATATGCAAAATAGTAGTTATTTTAGCTATCAAAAATCAAAGTTAAATTTTCTTCGAATCCCAGATTTCTCGTCCTAAAGCAAAACTTTTGAATGAAAAGCTATGCTAAGTTGCAGCAAAAGTTGATCCCTGTAATCTTTGATTCTATTTGTGTTGTAGACATATTCTCTAGCTCAAGAGTGGAGAGACATGTTAATAACATTACACTCTTGCTGATTGACAGACTGCTGTTCCTAATGTCATTGAATTTTACCAATCGTTTTGAACATATAGTTTTTTGGAAAAAATATCTTATAGAATTGTTGAATGTTGAAAATACTCGTATAAAATATAATTGTCATCTCTGTCCAAACATGCTATTCTAGGGCAGCTCAGTGAAGCAACCAAGCTACAGGATATTAAAATAGATTGATGGCAGTAAACTCGTTAAATGTTTTCAACACCACCATTCAATAAAATCCCATGGATGATGATTGAATCCAGAACAATAATATTTAAAAGCAATAACTTCGCTTGTCACATTCAATTCCATTCCATACGAACCACACCTCGATTGATTGTATTTAAGTATTGAGTAATAAAATTCTAATTTAGAGCGCTTTTTCGATTCTTACGATGGGCCCCGCATGGGCATTTATTTATAGCACTTACATTCTTCTAACGCCGCGACACTAATGTGTCTCTTTTTTTGGATTAAAGGGCTTTTGGAGTCGTGTTTTTACCTTCATTTTGACCCATTAGAGCCCGAGACTCTCGGTTTAAAAGAGATTACGGTAATAAACGTCAATTTCCTGTCTTTTTTACGAATCATTTCGCTCTAACAAATTGCTCAATTTATCCGCTCGCCAAAAGATATAGGATTTGGAGTTTGATTGGCTTGGAATTTGTAGCATTGTAAAAAATACCAACATCTCAGGTAATCTTACTCGTAGCCTGCCGATTTCAAAGGCAAAAGTATAAATATATTTACATTTTTTTATATGGATGAATTGTTCGAACGTAGAAAATGAAATCATACTTAAAAAACCTTATTAAAAAATGACTTATTTAAGTACTTTAATTTTCATTTAAATTTAAAAAAAAATGATTTTGGTACACAGTCCTTGTGGGAATCGTAACATGCTCTGATAACACTTCTATAGCGCAACGTTTCACTCGTAGCTTTAGCGAGAAATATATATTCTTGTATCTTAGTGTATCCTTTCCACGTTAATGTTTTCGAAAAAAATAGTATATTTTATATTATTATATAACTTGATATTAAACATATCATATTTGTTTGTTATACGAAATGAAAATAAATCAAAAATTCTTAAAGAAATACATAAATATTATCCTAATAAAATAATAAATTATACCCTGTGTTAGAGTGTTAAATTATTCTCTATTCAAATCATCCAATGGAGAAACAAACAGAAGTCAGCCGCGAGCCGATGTTAACAGCTTTTTTAAATTATTATTGAATATGGCTGTAAAATAGATTAGGCAATTATAATAAAGCCGCGGAGACGAACGCATGAATACCTATCATTGATAAATGCAATTTGAATAAATCAACTTGAATGTTTCGCCTTTATCGGATACTTTAATTATGACTCTATTTCTTAACATTAAACCATAAACGACATTAACATAAGGCAATAAAATAATAATAAATATTAATTCCTATGCGCTATATAAATACACTGTTAGGTACGAATCTAATTATAAATATATTTTTTTCATCTTCTAACGCGTGGAATGCCTCTGGGGAAAATATATTTTTAGAATATTTTATCGCCTTGTTTTTCTAAGGGGGATAAATGTTTTCGTTTTACAAATCACATCGACGCTTACTGGATTATTGGTTTTCGTTAGTGTTTTTAGTACGTTTTGATTCAGGGAATATATTTTTTAATGCAGGATTTCTATGAAAAAAAATATATTTAGTATTGTCTCATTCTTAAAATTATATTACTTCTTACATTTGCTCCTAAGCATCAATATTATAGGACTCTTAAAACTCTCAGAAGAATTTCTATCAATTTTTTTGAGCCGTTAACATTATAATGAAAAATAAATAATAAATCGAATATATACCAGCAATTACAAATATTTCTTCCTTCTTTTTTCAAACTAAAAGCTTATTTTCTTGGGCAATTTAAATAGTAATTGATTATGATAGTTCATTTAAGATTCAACAATAAAATAATACCTCAATTAAAAAAAAAATCATGACATTACTTATTGAATAAAATTTACAATTCTGATGGCATCGCCCAAATGAATTGATACAATTAAATAAACACACATTATGTAGTATTTCTAAAGTACAAAAAAATTGTATTAAATGACATTACACGGTTATTTGCCTAAAGAAATATAAACAAAATAACCATTTTGAATGAGTATTCATTATAAATGATCGCTTTTAAGATTTATTAAAATACCATAATTGTGTAATTATTGTCTATGCTTCATATTGGTTGTCATCGATGTATTGTTTGAGGTTAGTAGTAAATCACATCGTTATTCCCGATTACCGGTTCAAATTAAATTTATTAACACTAAGAAAGGCATTACGGTAATTACTTTAATGGGTAAGAAGGTGTTTTTAATGTTTTTTAATGGGCCTCCCGTGGGGCGGGTGTAATGTTTTTCTTCTTTGACTATTATATGGCCAGAAAATATTATACCTAATGATTCACAGCTGGCCAGTGTTGCCAGCACTTTATTATCCTCGCGTTATTTAGACTTAAATAAGGAAAAATATACCAATATGTTTTCCAGTTATTTTTTTTACAAAAAACGCTCGCAGGCACAATCGCTTGAAACCAATGTGCTCTATAGCGCTCTGCCAGGGTAAATATGTATATTGATATGTTTCTTGAAGAGATCCAGATTGTATGAAGGAGGGAACAGAGATAGAGGAAGCTTGTAATAATGATGGGTCCGTAAATGACCAAAAGTGACATACAGTAGGGTTTATACATGTTACCTACATTCCCCATCGAGCATCGTCTCATTGACGTTTCAATTACTGTCATTTGAACTTGCTAATTATTTCAGTTGTGTCAGAAAATATAATTTATATCTTCCGGTTTGAATACAATCCAGAATGGACTTCTTCTTGTCACGTTGTAAACCTTTATACTGGATAAAATAGTAGGCAGTACATAAATGTTATTTTTATATGGGTTGGTAGCACTGAATTGCCTGAATGTATCTGATACTGCGAGTAGTTCACTGTCAATGGAATGATTGTCCGCGCTGGAGGAGTTATGGGCGGGATATCTCCATTAGGGCATTATCCATTCACCGCGCTCTCCTACAGGGCGGTCCATGCTCCTCTCCCCTCACTCCTTGCTCTTCCCTTCGTTAGCAACTGGGAGTAGGAAGAAACATTTGATCACCTTGCTCTCTACAATAACTTCACTATTGAAAAAAAAACTTGTCGACTTACATTTGCCTATTTCTATTGTAAAAGTTATAACATCAAGTTGACATTACCCTTAACTCAAATTGAGACTGCGGGTTGTAACTGTAATGTTTCGCACCCTGCAGATTACCAATGCAAATGTTCTTATTTTTTTTCAAATTTAATTCCCTATTATTAAAAAATATTTTTATTTGTAGAATTACGTGTGTGTACATTTATATAAATATGTGATTGTTTTATTATTTTCTGGTAGTATTATTCGTTATCTGTTAACATTAAAACCTACCAAAAAAATACACTGCAGCGCCGCATGCGGGCAGAAACAATCAAATATTTATTTTCAAATTTGAATTTAGAGCGTTCCATTCAATTGTCAAATACGCGCGGGATTCGTCCGGCATGATGTTGAAAATAAAATGACCGATTCCAACATTATTTTAATGATTTGTAGATTGTGTTTTAGTTAATGTATTTTGAAGAATTTGGAAACAAATGCATAATATTTACATAACCATGATTAATTGACGATTAAATGAAATAGGTTTTTTTCATTGTTCAATGTGATAAACATAAAAAATATATTTGATAAAATATTTATCAGTTACATGTTATTTATTGTTCATTTAACATTATTTATTAATTATTTTTCAACTAAAACTTATATGGGCACACAAATAAACATTACAAAAAGGTTTTGTTTTTTTTTAAATGGCGGCTGTTGAGTTAAACTCCACGAGTCTATGGCCAGCTGATAATTCGATACCGGCAGATGCCGAAAACAGATGCGAGAGATGTGCGCACATTGATGTAGGTTCTCGTATTATGCATTACACACGATAATTTAGAGCCATTGAATTGGCAGAGGGTGAGAAGGATACGTCTCGTAGCAGTTTGTATGTTTGCGAGTACATTCCAGGTAAATAACGAGCAATAAAACGGCGCAGAAATCGTAAAAATACGCAAGGAGAAAAAAGCCATATCGTGATTTAGTGATCGGTGTTGCAATCAAACCAAACTTTGATCTCATACTTTACACTTTTACCTAACAAGTTTGAAGACTCTAAAGAAAAGTAATACGAAATGGAATTGGATTTTTAAAAATACCGTTTCTAATGGTGTGAGGTAGGTATAGTTTTATATGATTAAAATGATTGTTTCCATTAAAGTTTTTAATAATTCTTTTGAATGGTTCTTTTAACGATAACACGAGTGTGCAAACTTCGTCGTCAAACTTAAAGTCGTTAACTAATACGTCCTTTGTATTTTCCGTTGCACTACTTTTAGAGCTCTTTTACAATTAATTTTTTATGCAAAAATAAATAAACTATAAGTTTTTATCTGTGGCGCACAGCTGAGTATACTGGAAGTATTATTGTAACAGAACGGCTATATTTTATATTGTTATTAAAGTGTTAAGATTTGCGACTTATTATTCTACCTCTAGAACACCATTGTCTAGAAGAGAATTTAATTATCAACATCGAAGAAAGGAATTGTAGGTAGTATATTTTTTACCATTTTTATAAGTTATCAATTGAATAATGATACTGGCATCAGCATGATATAGCCCTTGCTGAGTGGTACCGAAAACCTCGATATTCAATCTTTCGTCTCTTATTTCTGTTCGCTTGTTGTAGATGTTTGTGTCACAAAATTGGCATTTTGGACTAGTTACGTAGATCACGAGCGCGCTCAGTTGTGTGCTGACGGCCGAGAAGGTCGCATTATGGCCGGCCCGGGATGTCATTCCGCTTGGGCTGGAAGTTTATAAAGTTATCGAAATATATATGTCAATGTGCTTCAGAAAAAGTCTGTTCGTTATTAATCTGCTCCTCATCCTGCCACCACGCGACTGAATATAATAATAACCTTTTAAAGAGAGGAGGATGTTAATACATTGGGAGTGTTTTTCTGAAATGCTTGGTTAATTTTGGGCATTCCTTTCGTTTCGATGCACGGTCATAAGCTTTTGGAAGTCCTATTTTAATCCTTGTATTAATAACCTTCGAGGTGATCACAGCTTTAATATATATTTAGAACCGGCTTTGAGATGAAATCTTACACCTTGTACTGACCACAACTGAATGTAAAAGAAAAAAAGAGGGAACAAGATGGAGCAAAAACAAAGTCTGAAGAGTTAGTGGAGGAAGAATTATGAATATGTGAAGAAGCGAGAATAGAATATGAGAAGGACAATTGTGGAATTGATATAAGTAATGGAGAAAGATGGACGAGTTGTTTGAAGTGGAGGAATCCATTATAATTAAACCATCACTAGATGCTGATTTATTTGTATACCATCATACTTATACTATTATACTTACGAAGTTATAAAAAAGTTTATGATTTTAACCTTGTTTAAACATGGATCACGATTAGTATTTGTTAATCATGAAAATGATGACAGCTGTTGCGTACTCGTTGTGGACTTCGTCAGTCTTCGTTTGTAAACAGTTTCTAATTAATTTCTGTGATTTAAAGTTGCTCAAAGTGATGCGTGTAAAATATGCATATTTGTTCTACATTTAAAATGCATCTCAAAGTGAATGTTAAACATACTCATATATATTAAATTGTAAGTAGTTTATCTAAAATGCTTTTACTTAGTGTGAAACGTGTGCATTCATAATTAACCTTTAAACGCCCAGTGGTCCCACACGGGACCGCAAATTTGCGTCGTTGAATGCCCTAGCAGGCCAACGTTTGTAATGTTTCGTCGCACCATAGATTCTTCCATGAACTTACTTTAATACTATTATTACAAATAAATGTAATCCGATTGTGAAATAAACCATAAGCACTCCTGTATGGGACCGTAGCGCATTGAACAACGCAAATCTACGGTCCCGTAAGGAAACCACTGGGCTACTGAGAGAAATAAAACTTTTTTTAAAATTAAATTAAATTATTTTAATTACTATTTCAATTCTTCATTCATATCCGCTCACTACCATTTGATCTTCACGTATTCCTCCATATTATCACAAATTGGCGCCATGGTATTCGCTTTATACCATGTTCTGCCTCTGATGGTGAAGTTTCTCTACATTAAAAAAAGTCTTGAAATTATATAGTAAAAGGAGACTCATATTTTATTACGAAAAAATAATTATATTTATACACATAATACATACACACATTGATATCTAGGTGGTCTTCTGAACACTTGACACTAAAACGAAAGAAAGAAAAATTTGAAATAATAGAATCATTAGTCCTTTGATGCATCAAGCTATTTTTTGCTGTCGGTAATTTGTATTGTTCCGAGTTTCTCCTCTAATAATAGTCACGCCAGAGCGACCAGAGGCGGTAGCCTGTAGTTTTGTTCAGAGATCCGACTTTAGTATGTCTCACTCTGTAGGTAAAAGTACGTTAAAGTATGTACAAGGCTTATACAAAAAGCTTACCATGGACTGTGAATGACCACCGGGCCACACGCCGGCTAAAAGCGTACTATACTACTTTGGTTGATGCAAGGTTGCAACATACCTTGAAAACGCTGCAACCGTTGTAACTACTGTAAAATTATCATCTTTTCGAGTAATAGTATATTTTAAATACTCTTAATACTTTATACACCGATGATGATTTGTGTAACAAATTAACTGTTACACATAAAAAAACGTGTAAAGTGATTTACAAGCAAAAAAAGTAAGTAAGGTTCATCAGCACACAAGTAAATGACTAGTTATAATATTCGTGTTGGACCAACAAAAGGTTATTTTCCTATATTTAATAGTTTAGTTGAGATCCAGATGGCACTAAATAAATAGATTATAAATATAAATAACATGTGCGAATTTTATATTGTTTTTAACCTTATAAAGAAATCTGTGTAGGATACAAATATGGATAAGTATCTTAAAATGCAGGTTAAAAATAAGTTTTAACTTTTAATAATAACTAAAAAAATGGAATAGATTTTATTGGTAGTCTGCCTAACTAGGTTTATCCTGCATTAACGCAATTAGTATAAATAATAAGAAAAATCATACAATATGTATTAATTTCTTGACTTAATGAGGTGGTAAAATGAATCAGTAGTTAGTGTTGAGTCTAATGGTAAGAAAACGAACATACTGTTTTCGTTTTATGTCTCTCGTCCTCATTTTTCCTCTGATTAATTGACGATATAATTATTATAAATAATATGCATTGCTGCAGATTTGTATGTGTATCAACTTCACCTGCTTTCAGTATGGACATTGTTTTATGCATTGTATTTATATGGTATGCGTTATAGAATATATAGGCGAGATTTATCCATCTGCCTTACGATATTCTAAAGGGTCCGCCAAATAACTTTTTTTTTTTGAAAATGGGGCGCAAAACATCGAGTGTAGCTTCGGCTGTGTGGCACGTAGCGCCGTCTTGTTGAAACCAAATGTTGCCAATATCTTCCTCTTCAATTTTTGTGAACAAAAATGGCCCGATAACGATCGCCATTGACTGTAACGGCCACTCCTTGCTCATTTTCGAAGAAAAATGGCCTGATTTTCAAAGTAATGTCGCAATATTTCCTAGCGTTGTTCAAGCGTATACACAACCATATTCGTTTAGCGGAAGGATAAAACTAAATATCTGTCAAATCAGACATGAGCTAAGTGTTACCATTCACGAAATATGCACTAGTTAAAAAAAAACGTTAGACTGCGGACCCTTTATGTGTATGTGCTTAAATGTTTTGGATTGGCACATATCTTCCTATATAAGATCTATGTTGATAGGTTTGTTGTGCTGATATAGATATCAAGATATATGGAATGATTATGTTGTAGCACGACCAAAGCAACCCACGACGCACTCCACCCTATGTTTGGGTATCAAAAGATAACACACGGCTCAAATCAAGAAGAAGTTTCCTACAGTCAACAACGGAACTAGTGATATCTGAGGCCACCCTGCGGCTGAATATGTGGAGAAGCCCAACTGAGGGAAATACTTGGATTGCCCCAAAAGAGGACCTAGCCCCTGGACATGACCAAGGGTGGAATATATGGAGGTCCCTTAACAGACTTCGGACCGGAGTATGCAAGACGAGGACACAAATAAAAACCTGGCAGTTTTACAGCGGACCGACTGAATGTGACTGCGGCGTGGAGCAGATCCTGTCACACTTTCTGGAGTGTGCGCTGTGCCCGAAAAGCTGCACCCAGGAAGACCTGATGATGGCCAGAAGCAACGCCATCGACGTCGCCCACTTCTGGGTAGACAGGATCTGACCCTGTTGTTTCCGACACGATTATATATAGCACGACCAGAAATGGACTTAAGTACGATGCCACTTAGCTGGTCAACAGCTGCTCTGCCATGTGTGGTGGTGCGTGTGTTGTGCGTGTGCAAGCCTCCAGACCGCACACGACGCGGACCGGACCCAGGAAGGCTCAGGACAATGCAGCCACGCGCTCCTGCCCTGCCCCAGCCCTCCACACCGCTCGCAGTCCTTCCATTCTCCACCCCTGCCTTCCCCAAGCGTAACAAGTCAATAAAGTCCTTGTCTCAACCCCAATGAGTGCGAGTCGTTCACGTTTTATACACCAAACACCTCACAATCCGTCAATCTTTTAACCTTACCTACCACAATTTTTGCTGGGTTGAAAAGATTGGCCGGAGGAGGAAGTCCGAAATTCCGTTTCCAGGGGACACCGCATGGATGTTCTTTTCATGCTCCCCCATGAAGAAGAGAATAAATTTTCCTATGAAGAAGAGAAGAAGCTTCCCATTAAGAAGAGAAGTAGACCTACCACAAACCTTATTATAGCTATACGTCTCGTCAAAGATCCTCAAACTAAGCACAAGGAATGGCAAATGAGCGCAAAATTAACTTGTAAGCCAGCAGTGTGAATTATTTAGAATTTATTGCTACTATAAGAAGTGTTCGGTGGCTTGCGATCTCTTTCATTAAAAAATAAATATTATTTTATTAAATAGGGGGTACCAGCAATGTGTATAATCGTCATTATCATCACCATGTCTGCTCCCCTAACTGGAGCATATGGTCGTCACAAACTGCCACCATAAAGCTATGTTAGCCGGTCCTCACCTAATTCCATGTCAGGTCTGCCTCACACAGCTCTACCGAGTACAATCGTAACAGTTATAAGTAGTAACATCCTCCTCTCTCTGAAAAGGTGTTATTCCGTCGCGTAATGGCAGGATTAGGAGCAGATTTATAACATAGACTTTTTCTGAAGCACATTGACATATATTTATGATAAACTTTACAAGCTTGTGGCCCGACCTAGTCACAGCATTTGGCCGAGCCACAATACAATATATTCTCGACGAAGGGCGGGACACGATTAGCTCCGCGCGCTCGTCGGCGCTGAGACTCACGCCCAGCACCCGAGTGGCGATATATAACTAACACACCCGTGAGCGGACTTGTCCAAAATGCCAATATGGTGACACATAAATTAATGACAAGCAAGCAGAAATAAGAGACGAAAGATTGTATATCGAGGTTTTCGGTACCAGTCAGCAAGGGCTACATCATGCTGATGTCAGTAAATTTAAATTTAAAAATTGTATATGTAAATTAGATAATTAATCTAATTTAAAATAACCATTAAAAATCCAAACTCTCAACTATTATTATAATTTTGCGAAAAATATTTTCACTACCGTGTACCTATTGTTTTTATTCGTTACGTTTAATGCATGCGGAGAGACAAGCTGGCAGTTATTAACCCGACGATCGCCGTAAGCACACATGTGCGCTCTACGTAGGCGATCGCCATAATCGCAGCTGTGAGCGCTTCGCAATATTCGAAAGATGTATTTCAAAATGAATTTCGATTTTGTCACAACGACATCTATGAATATTTTAAAATATTAACAAACCAAAAACGATCGATATTTTTCGATAGTCAAGATGGTGTTTACAAACATGTGAATTGGTTAATATTCTATAAAAAATACCATAAATTAGAGAGTATTTAAATTTATATGACTTAAAAAAACTTATACTTATACTCTTAAAAGAAAATATTTCAACATTTTTATTGTCAAAGAAGATGTTCAATGATATGCTCTTACATGTATTTGTATACGTTACATAATTGACATACAATAATAATAATTTATATATTTCACAATAAATATTACTGGTAATTAATTATTTTTATTTTTGTACTTCGGTTAAGGACTAAGGTTTCCACGTCCAACGTAATCGAGCCTTTTACGACGGAGGGTATCCGGTGTCGCGGGTCCCAAAGGCGGTGAAAAATTACAAGTGTGGGTATTTCCGGAGGTCAGACCTATCAGGGATTTCGGAGGCGTGCGGAGAAGCCACGCGAGGGTCAGAGAGGAGGACCACAGGTGCGAAACCCTAAGCAAACTGCGATAGAGAAATGAGGCACTTTCCAGGGGTCTGGTGAAAGGATATGCTGATAAATAGTATGGTCGAATATGTAGTCACTTATTTAAAAAAAACTAGAGATTACGTTACAATTTAAAAAATCACGGATTCCTTATTGTATTGTATTAAAGGCTGCTTGTCATCACCTCGCTTCCTCACAAAGTCAAACCATCATATGGGGTTATGACGTCGGAAATTGAAACAAACCGGTATTTTAAAGTAAATAATCTTAAAATAAATTATATTAAAATAAAATAGGATGTTATCTTAGATAAAAATAAATATCAATTTAAAAAAAAATGATTATGTACAGTCAATTTCGGAAATATTAATACTCGAAAAATTAACTTACCTTCCGTTAATTATTTATTTTGGCAAGTTTGTCGTTTATGTTGTATAAGAAATGTTATTATATAAACGCAAACAGGGAGCTTTGACTTCAGTGAACTCTATGACACTCGGCCGAACAGCTACAATTTAGACGTCGCAAATGGAAATGATGTAGATATTATGTGCGTACGTTTAAAGGATTTATTAATGTTATCAATGAGTTTCTAGAAGACGTAAAAATTGATAGAGAAAACACAGATACATGTAACAGCATTCCAATGCCTACAGGTGGTATTGAAGTTGTTCGTAAAACCGTTGCTTATAATACGGGTATGTCAACTTTATTAAATACTCTGGTTCTACTGATCTTACAAGTAAATTAATCGTTTGGATGTACCTGTGTTTGTGTAGTGGGACGGTTGGTTGATTGCCTTACGCATTTCTTCGGCGCATATGACTTTGCGTCTTATGTTTAGTTGTGCGATACCAGCCAAGGGGTATAGTTTTGAAATGGGTATTGGTTTGAGGCAGCCTGTGATGACTCTGCAGGCTGATCGACCCCATACTGGCGCCGCATATTTTTCGGCTGAGAAACAAAGTGCTAAATCTAAGGTACGAAGAAGGGGTGGTTGGGCTCTCCAGTGAGTATTGGTCAGTTTGATTGGAGATGATCCGTCACGTTGAAATTATTTATAAGACAAACATCCATATCGAAAATCACATTAAATTTATTATACAATTATTTTAGATTTTTTCTGATTGAAATATCGATCACGTTCGTCTTAAAAACCATTTTTTTATAAAGCCAAAAATCTTCGTTTTCGCTTTGTAAGCAAAGGCATTGCCACTAATCCTTCGTCGCCGGCAAAAGGCCTCAGACGTGATGATGATCGTGATCAGAAGATCAGATCGTTCATCTCCTCTTCAGCAGCTTCCTTATAAAAGTCCAACCTTCGTCTCGCGTTTATCACCCAGCTTCCAATAGAGCTTTTTATATATACGTATGTTACCGTCAAAGCATAAACTTCATACAAATATACACACATACTAGTCAATATATACATTGTCTAGAATCTAGATTAAATAGTTTTGAGTCTGGTGAAAATTAGTGTATTTTATATATAATACTCAGAATAAACTTTTTTGAATTACTTTACGAAAACATCGATAAGACCTTAATTATTAAAATACAAAATGTGGTGAAATAAATAGATTTTGTTAAAATTTTTAAAATTATTTTCATTTTATTAAACATCAATTATAATCATCAAAAAAATAGGCATTAGTGTCAAATTAGATAGATACTTATATATATAGTACCGAGATATATTATAATTAACATATTAATTCAAAACTAATGAATTAATTAAACCACTCATATGTTTGTCAAATATTATTTGATAATAATATGTGATAGTACAATTTCGGTTAGCGAGCATAATTCCTTACAGTCTATCGCAATGCGAAAGATACGTTAGTATTTTTCGCATACTCAATTGCGTGATTTTTACCTGCGTAAAAGTGGTTAATTTTAGTATCTGAGAGCGATTAGCTGATTATGATCGTCTTATTGCTGAGAAACTCATCTCTCCAGGAAATTCCGAGAATTCTTCTGTAAGACCACATCTCATAGGCCTCTAGTATTTTTTTATCACTTTCAGATAAGCACCATAATTGGTATAATTGATTATTTATATAAAAATTAGTTCTAAAAAACAAATTACGTTATTTAGGTATTTTTACTAGAAAGTTCATGGAGTGATAATATTTATTAGTTTGACTGTAACATTAGCACATACTTTCAAAACACGCGTCTAAGCGAAAGGGATTTTACAAAGGTAAATTTCTACATTTCAAAACCAGAATGTAACAAGTTTCATAGAGGTTGTATGTTACTCGGAGCAGGCTGGTTCTCAGACGAGACCATTTTTCACGTCGAAAGTCGTATTTTTTGTTGTTGATCCGGACGATTAAAATGGGTCAGGATTTATCTAACAGGTTATCTCTGACGTCACCCTTTTCTGACGCCCGAACTGTCGGAAACCCTTTTAGATGTGCCGAAAGAGTTTCTGTGATGCTCCTTGAATAAATAATTCATACATATTTATGCACGCAGAGAACCTCTGCAAGTAGTATATAGTCTCACGAAGCTTTTTAACGTGTTAAATTGAAATAGTACCGAGAACGAATTCAATGGAGCATTTACAAAAGTATTTTAAATTAATTCCTTGTCTCATCACTTTTTATAGTGTTATGGATGGTGACTGCCAACATAAGATGCCACGTAAATGATATCTAGTGCGTCTAGTAGTTTTTTTTATGTAAACACATATAGGAGAATACCGACAGATGGTGATAGTAATTCTGAATCTGTGGAATTACTACAGCCCGAGATTCACGCATCATCCTTTATTATTACAGGAATTTATTATGAATGGGTGGTCTTCACGGGAAAACTTTCGTCTACCACCAATTTTGATGCATTTTGCGGGTGAGGGATCAAATTCACACCAACCGGAGGTGATTTTAGAGCTCAGAAATCGATTATAAAACCTTTTTTTTAATCTCTGTCGGGGAACAAACACATGACCTTTGGCTTGCAAAGCAAACGCTAAAACAATATTAAATGATGATTAATGCCTTTCAACTGAGAACTATCGATATGGTCTTATTCTAATTTGGAGGCAAAGATATATAATGTCAAAAAAGTTTTTTTAAATTTGAGATTGTAACTTAAAAAAAAACCTTAGTATGTCAAACGGTCTCCCGCTAATGACCATCCATTGATTCAAAAAAACTTTTCGCGAGTTAAGTCTTTTCAAAATCTTTGATGTCTGAATATTTTACCATCGATGCACGAAGCCCTGAAAATCTCACTTCATTAACATACAGTTCCGACACTCGCAAATGCCTCCCAAAAGCCCGCAGATCTCTTTGAAATCTCCGTAAAGTTTTTTTTTGACGAGAATGTCCTGAATCTCTCTGAACCGTTTCTAACTCTTGAGGTAACGCATAATAGATCTCACATAACGTTGATCTTAAGAGGATCATGACATTGAATATTTGCGTGAGTATTTATCTGTACATTTATACTACTAGCTTTCTGCTATAGTTATACTGATACACTTCGATGATTTCTACATAACTTTATGTAGTGACTTCACATCAGGCTCCTGAATATTATTAAATATATATACTTGTTACCTTTGATTTCACTTGGATTGTGTTGAGATTATTTGGAATTCACATACTTGAAAACCGCGGTTTCGCTTTCAATGAAAGATTCTCAAGTTCTTAACGTGTACTCGTATAAACGTCCTCAGTATCAAATTGCATACCTTTCAGCTAATAGTCAGTTATCTAAACACATCGTTCTTAACTGTTTATTGATTTTCAAACATGCACTTTAGAGTCGTTTTTATAAACATTGTGAGTATGTGACCTGCAGTTTCTGTTGCTAAATTTAAATCAGTTAAGCTAATTTAAAATCAAACTTAATTATTTTACAGTCTTAATATTCCGATTCTTTTACTACGTGTTGAACAGTATGTTACCGCATATCTTTCCTACATTCTCGCCTCAGGGGAGGCGAGTGCCTGCTTGTTAGATGAAGAATTCTTACTAAGCACTTGACTATTACACGTTTACACACACGTCTTGGGAGCGATTATCGTCAATGAGCACATCTCATTAGAACGTACGCCGTGATGCTGCGGTCCATACGCTTATTGCTGTGACCAATCCTCACCTCTGGGAGCTGGATGGGTGAGCACAGGGATAGGAGGGGGAGGGGCTGACACGTGCAAGGCAGGTGTCATCAACCACGTGGAGAATCTTCTCTTCTAATCTGTGAAGCTGATAAGAGGACTGGTATGTAGATGTATTCCTCTCTTGTCTCTCAACCTGCTAGTCATACGTGAGTCGAAGTCTTCAATTTAGTATTTGCAGTTGAATGGTATGTAGTTACTGCTAGCTTCCACTAGGAAACATTTCTACACTTGACACAAAAAATTGTTGTCTAATTAATGTTATGTACATTTATGTTCATATCGCCACAGGCTGTAAGGTAACGGTTTTAATGGCTTAAGAAATACATAATGTATATAATGCAATTCATCTAAAATTGCACTTAATTAAACTTTTATTGCTCTCAGTTGCATGCTTTATGCTTTATATACTCATACACTGTCCATTCAAGTGTTGGTTTATGTAAGCACTACTTTAACATAATTCAAAGACGCAAGAATGGCGTTCTTCTTCTTATTTTGCATACAAAGGAGTCGTTTGGAATACGAAATATTGTGCAGAATCTGATAGTAATGCTGTTTAAAATATCTATCCACACTATCAATTGTGTACTTAACCCACATTTATGTATAATCCACGAGAAATCATGAGGCTTATACTAATACCGAGTGCATAGCTTTTAGCGAGTGTTAACATCGATGCATTTAAATCAGACAGTTATATCAAATATAGGGTAAGATAGTCACATGAAATGTTCATAATCAGTAATAGCAAAACGTTGTTTACCGGTTCAATGATGTGTGGTTACCGAAATTAACAAAGTATAGAACAAGGAAGTCAAAAATAACATGCAAAAAGGTCCGTAAAATTTGAATTATTTCAGTTGATACAATCTAATAGTAATATTAACTTAAATATTGGTCTACAAATCGAAACGAGTTTGTCTACATATTCACGTTTACCACATTGAATGTAATCTTACTCCATATATTATATACACTATGTTCTATCATCCTGCCGATACTGACACAGCACATTTTAAAGCAGTTCTCCAACTCATACTTCATAGCTAGAAACCCTCATCTAGACTACCGAAAAAGAAGGCCGAGGAAGTAGATTGACTAATCATTAAGCTGGGTTGTCCAAATGTTGACGTTTACCACCTGTGACGGTATCTCTCCTGACACCCAGCGCCCACACACTGGGAGAGTCTCCAGCAGGTCGCAGCATTCCTCTGCTATCGCAAGACCATCTCGGCAGTCAAATATTCCACCTCGGGCTCTGGCAGCAGAGCAAACACCAAGACTGCATGAGTACAGGGATACCACGATTGATGGACTTGTCACCAAGAGTTATGCTGCAATTTGACTTCTGTTTCAATTTGTCGGCGTCGGGTTACGCTAAGCCATAGCTAAGCCACAACACGTATTAAAACGAAAAGGTATATTTAGAGGTTCAGTTCAAATAAGTAATATATTTTTTACGGTATTTAAGATTTACTAGGCGGCGTATTGCTACTATCTACAGTGTCTTGATTTGATATAATCAGTTTTTGCAGTTTTATATCGCTCGCTTGCGACCGTGATGGTGGACGCCTAACGGCGTTGCCATAACGGGTGGACGAAAAAGCGCGAATTATGAAACGAAAACAAGTTCTTTGTATTGTGAACCTGATCCTGTATCCTATCATCCAGTAAATCGATATCAAATTCAGAGAGGAGGATATCAGTATAAATATTTTTATTTATTTGCTATCTTGATTTTTGGGTTAGTTAAGAGTTCAATCGGACGGCTGGACGCTGCATGTAAGAAACATGAGTTGCGTTTGTGTGAGCGTTGAAGAGATTGCAAGTGTATAATGATGTGATTCTTGAAGATATTAAGGTTATATGAAGGACAAAATACACGTGCTGGAAAGAGCAGAATATTTTTCAGAGCTTACGGGTGGGTACAGGAGGAAGCAGCGAACAGGGTAATAACGATTGAAGTGAACGTAGCTTTTATGTCTTAGGATCTTAGGATGTTAGCCATAAGTGTGGCATTTTTTTACAAATAACTAACGAGTAGCATTGCATTTCATTTTGTAATTTATTATATACTGTGAGTTTTTTAAATACAAAAATTTTTTTTTTTTTTTTTATTTAATCAAATATAATAGGATACATTTAAGATTTAATTGACAGTATTACATTCATTTTTTTTATTGTTGTTTTTTTTTTTTGGAATTCGCTTTCCACGCCACTTAAAGGTAGATCTTGTGTGTGACGTGGGATTCATCCTTGATTCAAGTGTTGCATATATACATTTTTTAGAATATAAAATAATATCATTAAAATCTATTCATATGGTAAGTTGTAATTGTGTTTTCAAAATTTTGTACTAATTGGTTGAGATCTTTGATCGAGTCATGTATGAGTTCTTTTATTTGAATTTTATTGTTAATATTGTTGCATGTAAAGTCATTCGTTGGTAAGCATTAATTTTGAAATTGTAAATGATGTAGGTATACTTTATATTATTAACCTCGATAGTAAATACATTACATAAATTGTAGATGATGTAGGTATGCTTTAAATTATTAACCTCGATAGTAAATACAGTACAGGAATTGTAAATGATGTAGGTATACTTTGAATAATTAACCTCGATAATAAATACAGAATTCAACCGAAATCAATCCGGCTGTTTGCGATTTTAAGCATTTTCTCTCTGATCATGCACTGGTGACTATTGCCGTTGTGGTTAGTGGGTAAATTTGTTTTGTGAAATTTGTTTGAATTGGTACAATTGATGCAAATTGGTGTCTCTTTAATTTTACAGTTTATGTGGTTGTGATTTTGTGAACAGTGCAAGCAGGTTGGTGGTTGATCCTTGGCCAGACATCATAGTGCTGTGTGTCCAAATTTTTGACAATGGTAACATTGCATTAGTGGGTTGCAGTCCTCAATGTTGACTCTGTTGTATCCTATGTTAATTTTTTTTCTTTCTATCAGATGTCTTCTAATCGAAGGAGTTGTCTGTATGATATAGTTTGTGGTATCCCACTCTTTTCCATCGTTGCTTTTCTTGATTTTAATTTCTTTGATTAATTTAATTTTAGTCTCGTCCTCTTCATTTAGTCCGTTTTGGTTGACTATGTTACTGATTAATTCTTCTTCAGTAATGCCTTTTGTAGTCTCTTAATAATTAAGTTTGGTTGTTTCTTTTTAATTTCTTCAGCGGTAACCTCGTCTCCGATTCTCTTATTTATTTCATTGCACAGTAAATTAGCTTCCTCTTTTGTTGCGCAGATTATTAGACTCTTTTTTCTCCGATTTTTTTTGAAACTTATTATTCCCATTTTCATTTTGTTTAGGTTCACATTTTTTGCTATTTTAGTTTTAACTATTTCAGCACTAGCATTCTTTTTTTGACTCTATTATGATTGCGTGTTTTGAGTCTTGTTTCGTTGTAAATTTAGTTGGTTCTTTTGGTGAACTCTTTGTGAATGTTGCATAAGATATGTTCGATTTAGAGATAATTTCTTCAATCTTTTTCATTTGTTTCTTGTTGTTATTAATTAATTCGTTTTGTAAATCAATTATTTTTCCTTGTAAGTCAATTTTTGATTTTTTGTAATTTCTTCAATTTCTTGAATATTTTTTTCCAGTTGAATTTTTAATTTATTATCTTTTGCTGAGGTGATCTTATTGATCAGCTCTTTAGTATTAATTATTAATTCTTCCATCTCCATCGCATTCTATCTTGATTCATTTAATCACACTTTGATGTTCACTAGAAATTATTATAAATCAGTTTTTTATTATTATTATTGTTGCACACACGCCACTACTCCGAATTTATTGGAGCCACTGTAAAGCACGTCTGCACTCTGTAATGGTCGAACGACGAATAAACTTAAATATCTATATTTAATATTTTTATATTGGAATGTTCAGCTAAATTTGTATATGAATAATGTAAATTATTTTTTTTTAATTTTTATTAGAATATTATTTTATTATTTCAATATTCTAATCTACTTTTATAGATCATTGACTATATTACAATATTATTATTACTTAAATATACATATACTAAACATAAAATTCTTTTTTCAACGCGTCAATCCAAGCACAAAAATAACGGCAGAAGCGGGATGCGAACCGCGGACTTTGGAAACCAACAATGCCCAGGTATTCATACCGCTCGGCGAATCGCGCCATTGCTATGCCTAGACCGACCTGCGATGCCTTGAGACAATATCAAGAAGGTAAAAATTATCCATCAGTAACACAGGTAAATGATTGGTTATAAAGTCCGAGTCGGAACTATAAGTAGTCGTTTCACATCCATTCAGTCTATAGTTTGGTTCGAGACCCGAGTGGTACTTACTAAAATAAATAGACTGCCGGAAATAATATTAAGCTTGTGAATAAATGAATACTGATAGAATAATAATAAAAATATACATACTTTGAATATATACTATGGCGACATCTGTTGTACGATAATAACAATGATATAAATACTAGTTTCATCGCGGGTCGGTCTAGGCATAGCAATGGCGCGATTCGCCGAGCGGTATGAATACCTGGGCATTGTTGGTTTCCAAAGTCCGCGGTTCGCATCCCGCTTCTGCCGTTATTTTTGTGCTTGGATTGACGCGTTGAAAAAAGAATTTTATGTTTAGTATATGTATATTTAAGTAATAATGAATAATGTAGTATATATCCCTCAAGGCTGTCATCTCCTAACTCATGTACTTGCTGCATTTATAATATTTAATTCCGGGAAAATCTTTTTAATTTATTTATTAAAAGAAAGAAACACAAAGCACGTGCAATGCAGCTAGCCAAACATAGTACGAGATTGAGACAATTTAAATGCATAATGCAACCTTTATTCGGGCAAGTCACTTACGTTTTCCGATAGCTTGGCTATGTGATTTACTTCTCTTCGGTCCAGTGCAATTTTCGTAGCGGAAGACCAGTGGTCCTCAGACCAACACTTTGACGACCGTTGATTTAACAAGTACTGAAAAGAGCGTATTATATTTCCTCTAGTACTAGAATGAAAATATAGCAATATTGAAGACGATTGCATATCTATCCCTCCATGAGAAGTTATTTAGATTTCAGTTGTAAAAGATATGTAGACAAACCGCGCTGATGAAAACAATTGCCGAATATTGTCAGACTTCTTAAAATGCACTTTGAATTCATTTGTGTTAATCAAAATTATGATCTGAAAAGGGGTAAATATATTTTTTAATTTTTTTAAATAACTTACATAAATACACATAAATATGTATCTAATAATGTATAAAAACTATTATTGTCAGCGTTTCGTTAGTCCTTATAACTGATTCTTTTTAAAATGGTATCGATTTTATTTTTCATCACTTGACTACATATGTAGTTAAATAATATTAAGTTTATTAAAAAGTATTATAAGATTTTATTTTTTGTACAAAATAAACCTTATTTCTGTTTGGTAAAAAGAAAATGAGTAGTGCACATGATGAAAAGAAATTTACTATTACGCAATACTACGACCGCTGAGCATAATTAATATCACGTGAAAACTAGAACTAAAATGGTAGAAAAGAAACTAAAAATATTAATGATATACCATGAAAAAGATGCTGATATTTTAAACATTTTTTACAACCTGTTATCTGGCTTATTGCATGTTTAATAATTTATTATTTTGAAGTGCAATTCGCTTCATCCTTGTGTTCCTGTAGCTGCACTCACTCCGGTTAGTTCCCCAGCTTTCCGAGACTTCACTTTGCCGTATAAATAAAAGTCATTGTTGGGAGCCATGAACATAGCCAAGGGTTGGGAGATTTAAAAAACAATTTATTTGATTGAAATTCACAAACCTGACCTCTTGATCTTTTTGCCTTTTTTTCTCAACTTTAGTCTTACAAAACAAATTATGCCATTTAACTACAATTAATGGGAAACCTCTTTTTATGAGTTTAAATCGTGCAAAAATTTTACTCGTTATCTAAAACTGCTGTTCCATCGCCTAAATCATTACATTATTTTAAGATTTCTTCGGATTAGTATAAATGAACAAGCAGATATTCTTCTCATTACTTGTTATGCAAAGCGGTAGTTGAGCAAATTATTATTTACAATTACATATTTGTGCAAATTGCTCGTCAGGATAGTGATTCTTAACTTTTTTTAATCCGCGGAGAACATATATTATATCAGAAGGAGCATCAAAATCATAAATTAAATATAGTATTGGGGAAAGGCATATATGAGGAATACACTGTATATTAACAATTTGATTAATTATGTGCTTCGTGGAACACCTGGAATATTCTCAGCGGTGCACCGGTTTAGCAACACTGTGTTAGGTTCTTGAGGTTCCACTGTAATGTCATATTTCTTATAAATATAATAGTATTCATCAAACTATTAACAAATTAACATTTAATTGATTATGACAGTTGGTTCATTTCTTGTTGATACCACTGTCATCTTCAATTCGATTTTTCTGCAGTGACGTTTGGCAGCGCCGAGATGTCAGAGCGCGCCGTCAGTTGGAGCTAGCTCGCAACCGTTAGGGCGCGCGCCGAATAACGTGCGCCATAACGGTCTTTTTGTTGCAAGTTTTTGACAAAAATGAACCGTTATAATATGTGAAACGAAAAAAAGTTCTTTGTATTGTGAACCTGATCCCGCATATTGTCATCCAGTGAATCGATATCGAATAAGAGAGGAGGATATCACCATATTTAATTCATAAGAAATTATTAACTAATTACCTCGTTTTGGATTTTTTAAATAACTTTTATATTCCTCGTACACGAATCACTTTTTAAGAGTAACCGTAGCATTCCTCCATGCATGCAGGTACAACGATTGCATGTATAATTCTTTGAATAAAAACATCATCGTGAGATCCATCATAGAACGCCACAACGAATTTTATGCATTCCAGTGTTGTTTGTGAAGTTTCCTGGAAATGGTGGAATGTAAGCGTTGTATCCCTGCTTGCCCAAGAGTCGAGAGTCCCGGTTGTTTGTTTACATTAGCGTCACGTGCCATCCCTAAACCCCCGAGTTCCTCGACCATTGTGGTGCACCAGCTTCATTAGCATCATCAGAACTGCTCACAGAGAAAGCTGAACGCTTGAATGAATGACAGGATGAAGGACACCGAGATTCAAATCCGGTTATTGTTGCTTAGTAGATGCAAATGTATGCAGGTGAATACCGCTATAACGAGAAGAAATAGTTCATCATTATGTGTTGTATTGCTTCCATTACTTCTTTTGGCATTGTCAGTGCATCAGATTCTTTTGTAGCTTCTTTAGCATCATCAAAACTGTTCTTAGAAAGAACTTAGGGAAATCAGACATTATTATAAAATTAATGTAATCTACTTGGCAATTATCATACCTTCACAGTTGAATTGTTGCAATGTAGCTATCTTGAACTCGAAGAAGAATGTTAGTTTTCTATTGTTGGTCTACAAACTCATATTCTGCAAAAACACAGTTCTATCTACGTGATGTAGCCTTGTAAGATGGAAGAGAAATGATATTGATAGCAAGCATAGTAGATTTGACTTGTAAAGCTTAGATAAGTACATAGGTCCTTAAAACAACTTAGAGTCTACAACGCGCCCAAATTCTGTCACATTACTCCAATACTACACCGACTGCACTGGTTGAGAGTTTCGGCTAGAATCCAGTATAAATTATGCCTCTTAGCTTACAAGGCACTCAACGGAACTGCACCGGGCTATCTGACAGAACTTATCAAGCCTTCAGAAATAAGCGCGCGTGGAGAGACACTCAGATCGGCTTGAGCAAATAGAAGCACCCTGCAGCTGACGGGAGGTAGACCTAGCACGGTCTTTGGCAATCGGGCTTTCAGCTACGCTGCACCAATGGCCTGGAACTCACTACCGGAAAGCATAAGAGAGCTTAAAGCGGAGGCATCCTTCAGAAGCAGACTCAAGACCCACCTTTTTACTCAGAGAGGCAAAGAAGCGCTTTTGGAATGATCATTCGGTCATAAAAGAGCGCTATACAAATACTAATATAATAATAATAATAATAATAATAATAATAGAGATCATGATTTGGACTTCTACCATCTCTCATATTTTTTAGTAATTCCTTGAGAGAAGTGCCGGTTTTAGGGGGTGGCGAAGTGGGTCAGTGCCCCAGGGCGTCGAATAAGCTAGGGGCGCCGAATGCAACCAATATTGCTTAGATTTTTTTTAATGTATACAATATGGGGCGCCAGAAAAAAATACCCTAGGGCGCCGCAAGGTCTAAAGGCGGTACTGCTAGTGAGCTTGCTTATAAATGAAGATAATTGTAGTAATACTCTAGACTTCTTCAATATCTTGTATATCTTTTAAAGAAACATATGTAGACACTAATAGTGGTGAAGGCGCTTTAATTATTAGGTCAGTCCCAGTATCTTCTATCTTTTCCAAGGTGTCTTTTTCTAAGTGTTCATGGTTCTGTGAATGACGCTATTACCCAAATGACTTGTTTGTAAGTAATGTTTATGATGTGTGGTGCTTAATCGAGATTGTAAGTGTAAGCCACAAAGTAAGTGATGGTTGTTTGAAGTGGAAGAGACACTATCGCTGCGCGGAGATCAGGTGTGGACAGTTTGTGATTTGTGGGAGAAAGTGGTTTTAATGTATATTACAGGTGGAGACAGGGGAAACGTTATCGGGATGGCTTATAAGGTAAAGCGACTCTGTGTGTGTATTTATTTCTGTACTTATCAAACTTGAAATAGTAAATAAATATAGTACTCTTACTTGTTAGAGGCGTGGTCAGCCCAATTAACGTGAATTTATTAGAAACTAGAATTCGTTTAAGTTAAAATTCATCGCAGTCATAACATTGTGTTTAATTACTATTAATAGTTACTATGGTGAGAAATGCATTCAAAATGCCTGTTTTCACATGCAAGAAAAAAGTCAGTTTGAGTATAAATATCTTATTTTGTATTCATCCTTTAAACGCGCAGTGATCCCATTCGGGACCAAAAATTATCGTCGTTCAATGCCCTAGCAGGCCAATGTTTGTAATGTTTCGTCGCACAATAGATTCTTCCATGAACTTACTTTAATACTATTATTACAGATTAATGTAATCCGATTGTGAAATGAACCATAAGCACTCCTGTATGTGACCGTAAGGCATTGAACGACGCAAATCTGCGGTCCCGTAAAGAAACCACTGGGCGTTTAAAGGTTATTTTCATTTTCCTATTATGTATATTTAACAAATCCACATTTCTTTAAATTTCTTTTTAATATCCTATTTTATTTTATTTGCCATTATTTTTCACTTATTCAAGACTGTTTTCTCTCAGATTTCATTATTACTTTTTTATTGTTTGTAATTATTGTATTTAAAAACCGCAAGGTGTATGCTTAAACTAAATATTACCACCAGAACTTTACATCGAAAATCAAGGACGCCTTTTTGTATAAAATATGTGTGTGTCAAAGAGTTTTATTAAATAAATAAGGTTATTGTTGAAATTTAACATACAAGTATGAACAGATCGTAAGCAAGATGTCCATATTTTAGAATCATTGGTGCCAAAATGCTCTCCGAAGAAGAAATATTATATTAAGTAAATATTTATAAAATCTTAACCCCTGTTACCGTTCGTTACGCTCGATAATTTTTGTCACAATATAACCACAAAGTAGAGAAAAAAATATTATTCTGTACAAATAATAATCTCTATTGTTGAAGTTAAAAAAAATGTATGAATGAAAGAAAGCAGAAGTGAACGACCAACTGCTTAGTGCTTACCCTCTCGAGTAGTTTTTATTTATTTATTGGCGTTATGACAACAGAGCGGTTTGCGTCCGTTTTGTTCGAGCGATTTTGTCCGGGCCAATTTGAAGACATTAATCATCGCTCGTCTGACAATGGAAAAACTTTTCGGGATCCCGCGATGGGGCGTGAAATCTTTGTCCCCTTAAAGACTCCACTGGAACTTACTGAAAGACGAAATAAATGTTGGCGATGACGATATCTTATCCGCAAATTATAGGCCGCATGATATTAAAAAAAAAAAAATTGAAGTTTTAACGTAAAGTCAGAAAATCAGCTTGAAAACGTTCGACGAAATCATGCATGATGGTTACAATTTCATTTATATGATGGCTAAAAGATTCATAGGGAAAGTTAATCCGCCAACACTTCTTGATTTGAGATCAACATTCATGCATCATTCCAGAAAACGAACTGTTCCATAAGGAGGCATTTACATCAAACGAATATTCGCACATTATTTCCCCACTGTTTTAAATTTGCTTGTTGTAAAATAAATTAATCCGTATACTAAAGTAGCTCAAATTTGGTGTAAACGCCACAGGCTTGACAAAACTATTTATACAAAATGAATATTATTGCTCGTGTTTGTATGTTTCTTTGGTATATGGGCCCCTCAAGATTTTTGCGTTATTTGTTTTGGCTTTTGCTTAATATTTCACTTAATACATAATTACATCACGAATGACATGTTTATATATAAATAATCGGAAAACACTAATTATTGATATTTGTGAGCTAATTGCGAGTTTCAAAATCTAAGACTTTTTTTAATGTTTCACTGAAATACGAACCCGAGAATAATATTAAACCTTAACGTTTGTCATCCCGTCGCTTGGAAAAACATTACTTTTCTACTAATCGTTGTGGTTTTTATGTGACAACAAAACAAGTTCTTATAACATTTTCGGTGTAATGTGTTATTGTTGTTTCTTTTGTTGTTGTTGTGAATCGATTCGTTACGTTTTTTTTTAATATGAAGATCGTACAAAGCGAAATGATTATAATTCATTGCAATAATAATATATGTGTTAAAACATACAAACAGAGAATGACGTCAAGCAGAAGAGAAACTTAATTTGTGAAGTCTTCGGATAATATTTTTAAAGTTATTAGATAATTATACATATCATTATGCTGATAGTACATAGGTTCAAGCTTCGGGAGCTTCGAAATAATCATTCGACCTCTTTATTTTTTTCTGATTGACAAATCACCCAATATATGGATCGGATACTACAGCAGCCGTACACCAATGAAAACCGGTAATCATGCATGTTCTTTGGTGTACCTCCGGGTGGAGAGATGTTTTGGGACAAGGCATGACAATGACAACTCAAATATCTGAGTGGCGCCATTTTGTGATGACCAAATGCTCCAGCTATGGAACGGATATTGGAAAAGATCACATAGAGAAAGCTAAGCTACAAATATACTTAAAATGGAAATGTAAGAGACCTCGTGGATCATTTTTTTCGAAATATCTGTTAAACATATATACTCGTATCTCACTACGTAAATGAGCGTCCTGTCCACTTTTCTATGACATATATATGCCACATATCACCTCCCACTTTGGCCTATATGGTCACCATAAACAACCGCTATTAACCTCAGGGTTTACAAGACATATGATGGTATTTTACTATTACTACTGCAGTAGTAGTTCCTTTCTTCAAACATTTATCTTAGTGACGTCTATATTTTAAAGAAATTTACGCCTATCTCTTCTAACTAACAAACGTGTAACGTTTTACGGTCCAATAAAAACGGAGACTCTTGATGTTAGGCAATTGCAGCCAGTTTAGATGCGACGATCATTATTCGTTTTTGACGAGTTATCTGGAATTTAAAAATATAGCTCTTCAACTATACTCTGTTAGCTTAACTGTTGGTAATTAAACAGTTCAACTGTTAATGTTGTTTTAACCATTACATTCGTTTGAAATATAAAAAAGAGTTCAAACACATAGTAAAGACTATATACTACATATCAGTGCCTTTGGATGAACGAACATAACACATTCAAGTACTGCTTCTCTCCAGGTTACTGAAGTTAAGCAATCTGCTGTTGGATATAGCTTAGAGGTAAAGCGTTTTGCTTACTGAGGACAAACGTCGCGGGTTCTATTCTAGACAAAAATTAAAATAATAATCATTTTCAATCAATTTCTTTAAATATTGGTTGATGTGGATTTGATCACTCACCCGTAAAATTTTAGTCATGGCCTATTAATCAAAGTTAGTGGTGGACGATAGTCACATGAACACCACCTATTGATAGTCTACGTAAAATGGTGAATGCCGAGCTTAGCCTTAGATACACTACAAAAAAAGATTAGCATCATACAATCCATACTATTTATATTCTCCTGCATGTTTTTTGATTAAAAAAAATGTGTTTCGTACGAACTAGAACAGATGTTATCTTGGAAAACTAATGCAACTTGAAACAAAACGATTAATCATTTGATTTCCAAAACAATGCAATATTACAAAAAAACATGGATATTCAATATTTGCGTACTGCCTTATCTTCAAGATCCTGGATTCTCGGCAGCGTTGGATGCATGGATGGCTTAAAACGAGACAGGGTAATGGTAATGGCAGCTGACAAAAGTGTGTCTTAGCAGTTTGTGATGGCCATATTACCCAGCTAGAAAATACATGGTCCGGACATAGAATGGTGATGGTGTGATAACTGATAACGAAACAATAAAAAATATAACTCTAAAGCAGTCCGTTTACATATGCGCAATTGGTTCAAATTGAGTATTCTATTTAATGACGCTTTATAAATAATGCAAGTGACGGGGGCGGATGGGGCAAGCCAGATGCTAGAGGGCTGTCACGGTCAATAAACATTGTTAAAAAAATAAAAATAAAACGCATAAATTCCGATGCACTTCGAACAATAAAAGTCTCAAATTACGTACGTAAGAGTACATAAAATGCATTTTAAAGAATGGCTGTGTCATGTTATGTTTGAATTTTATTTATTTGTATGTCGACATAAATTTAGACGGTCATAAAATATGTGTATGATCATTATGACCGTCCGGATGTCCATCCGTGTCCATATGGAAACATGAAACAAAAAAAATATAGTATTGATATTGATAGCAACAATGTAATCGTAAATTTTATTGTGCAAACTAAAAAAAATGTTTTTTTTTCATGAAAAGCGGCTCTTAATGTTTCTGTTTTTTTTTCTTCATATTAAGTATGGCTGTTAAAATATATTGTAAATATTTTAGTTTTTACCTATATTTTGGCGATTTGATTACAATGTATACAAGTATATTCAGCTGATTTTGAACATTACAACAGTGATGATAGATATTCGTATAATATGAGACTCAAAAATCCGCGGTGAAGGAGTTAAACGAATTGCAGTTTAAGTGATGGAGCTGCAGGTTAATCCAAAGATTATTATTACATTAATATAATATTACATTAACATAATTTCCTAAGTTAATTCAAAGGGAGATCACGGGGGATGCAAAAGTCCTGCTGTAGTATTCGAAGAATATTTGGGCATATGTAAATCTGCATTCTTAAGGCAATTAGGTGATTAACACAACGCTCCCGAAAAATGGACTATTTAGTTCTAAAAGGCGACATAACTAACTCAACTCACTTCATTCTTCTTCGTAGTATCAATCCGGTGGATTGGTTTGCAGCAACAAAATCTTGCATCTCGATCTCCACTCTTCTCGATCATCTGCAATCCTTTTTAGCTCAGCATTAGTGCTACAACTCATGTACTCGAACACTTGCTGCAAATACCCCGTCTAAGGCGTCTACTTCATTACGTAATCGCTTCATTACATAATTCAAAATATATTGGGCTGCCATATCATACATCGACTTTGAATTGTTTCTTTCTTTGACTAAAAAGTAAAAGATACTCACACATTTATCTCCTCTGTTAATCGCGTATAACGCGTATTCATATATTATCCCAATCCATCCCACGTTAGATTTCTCTTGCATAAGATTACACAAATAAGCTTCGCAACATTGCTGCAAAGTCGACGCTTTAATGGAACACACAACGGCGTAATGTGCGGGTATCATAAGATTACAATATATCCTAAGTGAGGTGTGTGCTTTATGACGCCACTTTAGTAGATTATACCAGCAGATGTACAATGTAGCCGCCACTACGCACCTATTGTAGTAAACAAACACATAGTATTTAGTGGAGATACCTGTTATTTATTATAGCGAGCCTCGCTTACACGGAGAGTGAATGCTTTTTTTCATTCATTTCCATTGCGTATCTGTAGTATATCATCATCAGCCTGTATCCTTCCACTGTTGAACGTAAGTCACCCGCATGAGTCTCCATCCTCTTCGATCCTCCGCCTTCCGCATCCAGGTCACTCTCGCTATTCTTCTTATGTCGTCAGTCCATTATGTAATATTCTACGTAGACGCTAGTTATCTAAACCTATTGCGCTGCCGTATTGGCTTTAGATAAAATGCCAGGTAGCTGTACAAAAGAATGAACAAATATAAAATATGAATCACGCAATTGTTGTATAGGCAGTATTTTTTTTTGATCGAGTATAGTTGCCTGTCCCATATATTGCGTATAGAGATAATGAAGGCTCTACCGTTTCCAAGGCAAAAAAATCTTTGCAGGCCACCGCTCGCAGTGACCTAAGTGTCCCAAAATATCTGAACCATTCGACACTCAATAGACTGACCCCCAAAGGTGAATGCCCGACCAGAGTGTTTACTTGCAACCTGTTGATGATGTCCTGCAGATATATATCCTTATTCAAATTTACCTTAACATTTTTCAAGGCTGATTCAAAGATTCAAAGGTGCTTATAAAAAATATTGGTGCTTACCTACAATATGTTTAGTATTTAATTTTTTTTAAATACTGACAGTGTTAATTGTAATTTGGTTTCAGCGCCCCATTCGTAAACATGGCGCCATGATTCATAGACAATTTATATGGAAACCACAATTAATTCAGATGGGTGCGCCCATCCCCCATAAAACAGACGCCCGCCTTCTTTGTCTTTACAGAGACATTACAGATAATTACTGTTTGGTGTCCCGACGGGGGCGGCGCTCCAGGTGGGACCCCAAATATTCCCTTCCCCCAAAAAAGGGCCCCGAACTGTATTTTATTAATTAAAATCAACACATGTTGAAACAAATGATTCGCTTATGTGTTGCTTGTACTTTGACGCCTTTTTAAAACACTAACTTAACCTAAACTAACCTACACACCGGTGTGTCTCTAAAATATATAATTCAAAATGAGGATATCCGAAGAAGGACTTGAGAAGTGGAAGCTATTTATATAATAGATCCTCATGTGGCAATGAGTAGGATATATCTGCATAGATGACGGTTGATGAAGATGAAAAGTGTTGGAGTGTCGTCCATGAGCTGGCAAATGACTGTTGGTTGACTCCTTGGTTGATGTACCAACGACATCGTTGGAATCGAACAGCTCTTAATGGTGATGAACCTAATCTATTTTAATTAGTTATAAATTGGGAGAAATTATTCATAGTTCAAGCATTCATTTGGTAAACAGTGTAAATAAATTCAGAATAGAGGTGTAATGAAATAATATGACCCGAGATAAAAATGAACAACATTACAATACGGAAAACCAAAACAGTGCCCTAAGCTTTGACGTCATTAACAATTTGTACAATAGTCCATTACACATCAGGGCCGGCTGATGACTAGGGGCAATACATCGGGAGCGAGTTTCAAAGGGGCGCCGAAATTGGCTGCCGAATCGGCTCCAATTAATCCTTTCCCCCTCAGTCACACATGCGGGCATTTTCGCTTCGTTTCACGTCGCACGATACTACAATACTAGAAGTATGGTTAAGCGGTTAAGGTTTCCGACTGTCATGCACAATGATAAAAAATCAAAATAATATACAAAAAACTTTCATTTATGAGCAATAGGTGAACATACAGGTAGACTCTAATAACATTTGTAGATAAACAATCAAAATCTGTATCTATATGATAAAGTAATAAAAAACATATTATTTTAATGTTTAGTAAAATAATTTTCTAGAGTTCTCTATTTTATAACGTTTTATTTAATTTATGACACGATTGTTCGAATTAGACTAACTTATCAAGAGAAGTCGCCTTACATTATTGTCTATTCAAATGCTTTATTTTGGAATATTGTTCCTCCTTACGCAAGTCTATGAGATAATTCTCTTTTATAGGGCATTCTTTTTTGTTACATATATCTAAGCAAGTATAGCTAGTGCTTATTCACTATTATATAATCCACAGATGAGAGTTTTCAGCCACTGTATTGCTGTTTTTTCCTGTGTGCGTTTATCTAAAAAAAAAAAAATAAAACCAACGCATTTCAAAAATTAGATTTCGATCCGAAGTAGGTTAAGAAGAGTTGTCACAACAAAGCGTTCCGATGACATCGATTCCCGCCATTTTTTTGACGTCTCGTTCTAAAATCAACTCGCACCGAATGCTTCTGACGTTTTCGAGAGAAATATCGTGATTTATATGAACTTTTCGATGATTCGACGCTTTTGATTTATGTCCCCGTATCGGCGGCATAAATGCTTTTTCGATTGGAAGTATTTTTTTTGCGAAGGAAATGGAGCGACGTTGAATGGGAGCGCATTGTTTTTGTTAGTTTGCGATTTGTTGTGACGAAGCCATGCGGAATGAATAAATGTTTCTTTAATGGAGATTTACTTTCGATTCGCGTAACGATGATGTATTAATCGGTTCTTTTTTAAACAGTAGATAAAACATATTTATGATTCATAAGTTAATGTGTTTACTAAATATAAATACATTTTGGCCTTATCTGCAAGGATGATAGACAATGCGGAAGTCTACGAATTGTTACTTGCGTGTTCTACATTGCAAAGATTTATTAATCTAGGTATTGAATAATATCAGATTGTTTTAGGGAGTAAAAACATGTACTATGAAAGTATTCCTAAGAATATTTTTAGTATTGGTAATGATTAACCAAAGCATCCTGCCTGTATTAACTTTTTGCGCAGAGACGTGGAATCAAACAGCAAGTCTTACCCATAAAATAAAGGTCACCCAGCGTGCTATGGAGAGATCCATGCTCGGAGTATCGCTAATAGATCCGAAACTAGGAAATACGCAGAAGAACTCAAGTAGTGGAGGTTACCCATCGAATAGGCTCAACACTCAAATGGCAATGGACAGGACATATCTGTCGAAGAGACGACGGTCGATGGGAAAGTAAAGTATAAGAATGGCGCTTAAGAACTGGCAAACCAGTTGTATACGCCTGTCGATTTCCTTTAAGAAGTTATTTCGTCCTAGTTGTATTACTTGTCCCGGATAGGTATAGTCATTTACAACCTCTATTTGTGTTCCATCAATGGTAATCGGATCAAAAGTCTATGAGATATGACTATTTATCATGGCTTTAGTTTTATCCATGTTCATTTTCAGATCAATTTTGTTCGACGCTTCATCAAGGTTAATAGACATTAATGTGCCATTAATTATTAGATAACCTGATAGTCGATATTGAGGCCATGCATGGAAAAGTGAATGAATAATGCTAAGGACTGTGAAAAGAGGAAAAGCCAAGGCAAATCCTATGTCCTGCATTAGATAAAATATGACTTATGTGAAGTTTTATCAATAATGATACAAAATTAATGGATCTAATTAAAAACCCTGCGGTATTTTAACAGTCACAACACGATTTTCATCATATCCTTGGGTTATATTGAAGGGTTAATAGACTAATAGTTGTTAATGTTATTAAGGGCGATATTTGGCAGGGCTGATAGAGAACATTTGGCAACAGTCAGTTACCATTATTTTGAACCATTTAATGTTCTCATACAATAAGTTACTAACTCAAATCCATAATTATAGTATTCCTACACCAATTTAATTACCACATTAATAAATAATAATTTTTAATACATTTAAAAAAAATCATTAACACAATCGATCGATTACATATTCTCGATCCGACGCCACAACAGTTACAAATTCACAATAAATTATTTATGACATGCAGGAGAGAACTTATGCATATATTTAACCCATTGTGTAAATTACGAATACGGTCCTGGTCGTGACTTATCATTTTAATTCTGACTAAGTTTACTGCGCCGGTTTAATCACCTTCCTCCATAAAAAATATGAAGACTCATTTATGTCAGGCTCAATGCGACAAAGCTATGCTTTGTAAAGAGCGAATGCCGCGGGCTAAAAAATAATTATATTAAAGCTATATTTTTATCAAATTCCTGCAGCTCTATTTATATTGCAAGACTTTCGACTAATGTAAGTATTGGTAATACATTTGTGTATATACGAGTACGCTACATTTAGTGGAAAATAAATATACGTAATCGTGGATATCTATCTTCTGCGAAGCATCAAGTGAGCGCAGAAGTCGACCAAGAACTCGCGGTTTCAAAAAATCATTTGTAAATGGCACTTGTAAACTCAGTAATGCTTTTTCTGTATCTATGTTTGCTCCTTCATAAAAGCTGGATCTTTTCAATAAACAGATTAATATATACAGCAATTAATAACATCAGGGAAAAAATGGGCCATAGAGAGGGGGTTAAAATACATGGCCAAAAGATTGATATGATAAGGTTTGCTGACGACATTGCTCTGATTGCTGAAACTGAAGATGAACTCACTGAAGCGCTGACATCCATGGAAAACATATTTAATTCCAACTACAATATGAAGATAAACAGCACAAAAACCAAAGTCATGAGAGTAAGCCGCAATGAGCAGCAGAAAATTAACATATCAATGCTAGGAGTACCCCTAAAAGATGCAAAAGAATTTGTATACCTTGGAAGTACGATTACCTGGGATGCCAGAACAAAAAGAGAAGTCAACAGTCGAATACATCAAGCAAGGCTAGCTTTCAATAAAAAAAGCCAAAATTCTTGAGTCAAAGAATATTACTTTAGGGCTCCGCAAGCAACTTGCCAAAACACTTGTTTGGAGCATCTTAATGTACGGCTGTGAGACATGGTGCTTATCTGAAAGTGATAAAAAAAGACTAGAGGCCTTTGAGATGTGGTCGTACAGAAGAATTCTCGGAATTTCCTGGAGAGACCACGTCACGAACAATGAGGTTCTCAGGATAATCAAGGAAGATAGGCACCTAATAAGAACCATCTCGGAGAGGCGAGCCCGATGGATTGGTCACATCATGCGCCACGATGGTCTTCTTCACGATATTGTGGAGGGGATGGTTGAGGGTAGAAACTGTAGAGGGCGCCCTAGACGGGAGTATTTACAGCAAGTATTCGAGGACATGAATTGTAGCGCTTATGCTGAGCTGAAAAGGGTTGCGGAGGACCGAGAGGAATGGAGATCGAGATGCAAGATTCTGTTGCTGCAAACCAATCCACCGGATTGATACTACGAAGAAGATATACTTGCCATCTCACCCACCACCCCCACCCAAACACAAACACAAGACATATTGATCTTACTGAGCATCATGTAGTCCACTGGCCACGACCGGTTGTGCTCTCCTGCATCCGCTTTTATAAAAATAAACTTAAAGTTTGAGCTAAAAGCTGATACAATGAGAGCTTATATAACGGAAATTCGTGACACAGAGCTGATTTAAGGCAGAGAAGTTGATCACTGTGATACATTTACAAGTTAGCTATTCTTTAAAATTAAATCAATCTAAATATTATAAATTGATAAGTAATAAGATGTTCCGATCTGTCCCTGACGACGTGACTCATCGCTTAAATTTTGACTAAGTAAGTTTGGCGCCCCCTCTTTATTTTTCCCAGGTGTTTGGGAGCCTCCAGGGTTCTCCTGTATCACCTTTCTCTCTTGTTCTCTTCCTGGACGTCGTCAACGTCATAGAATATTGTGACGTCACTCCCCGCTCCTCACGCAAATTTGTATTGTGCCTAATATCCATAGAGTCGGGGATGGAAAATACCACTGTTCAGGGCTGCGCCAGTAATTAAAATATTTGGAATTATAATTAATTTCATATTATCATTTTTAGTCTGCATCCCAACATTGGTGGAAATAAGCTTCATAGTATAAAGAAACACAAAACATATACACATTTTATGTAAATTTGAAGGATCATCCATTTTGTAGAAATGTATTATGATGTAGTTGTATGAATAATAAATTAAACTATCCGTATGTCAATAATATACGACTTATAGAACTAACTATTGATATGTCAATAATTAGATTGCTAAATATTGGGTCTTTCTAATGTATTAACATCCCCTTTACAAAAGGAAAAATGACTTTACGTCGCCGGGATCGTTATTAGGACACGAGGTTGACATATCAGGAGCAGATGAGCAACACAAATACTTATTCAGAAGCACATATTGACATATATTATCGATAAACTTGATGAAATTTCGGTCCGGGCGGAGCTGCATGCTTTCAGGCGCCGGACCGATCCCAACACGCTACTCATCGTGGTTTGACCTCAACTGATTACTGGCCACCGGGCGCCCGTAGTCGGTGACACCCAGCGCTGAAATTATGGCGACACATGCGTGTCCGACGAGCGAACAAAAATAAGAGACAAAAGATCGCATATCAAGGTTTTAGGCACCAGCCTATCAAGCTGATATCAGTATATTTTTGAAATCTTTATCTCCATGCGTAATATTCAAATAATCTTTTTCTTTACGATGTTTTCATATCCTAGTGCTGGACACAATCTATTGCGCTCTCCATTTGATTAAATTATTTATTTATATATTCTAAGAATATTTCATTTTTATTAACCGGCTCGAAAACGAAACGGATGTCTTCTTCATCTTTGCCGTATCGTTGCTCTTGACTGAGCATCGTGGCAGCAATCGAGATGTTGAAAACAAATTAGCTAGTATCAAGTAGTTATATAAATAAATTTCTAAGGGTTATTGGTAAGCTTTGTAATGCTATTTCAGGATCCGATTTGCCGTAACAAAACTTTAATCGAGACTGCGGCTTACTAGTCTTCAGACTTCATAAAACGCAATCATCGTACACCCATTATTCATACAACGTTTAACTGTTATGTTTGATTTTCATAGTTAATTTATACATAATACTAATAGTCACAAATTACTTTTTACGTTATTAAATGTTGTTTTTCTTTCATCGGGATGCTCATTACTATATATATAATCGTGTCAGAAACAACAGGGTCTGATCCTATCTGCCCAGAAGTGGGCGTCACTCCCGGCCATCATCAGGTCTTCCTGGGTGCAGCTACTCGGACAGCGCACACTCCAGAAGGCGTGACAGGGTCTGCTCCACGCCGCAGTCTTGCATTGTCCGGTCCAAAGTCTGTTAAGGGACCTCCATATATTCCACTCCTGGTCGTGTCCAGGGACCAGGTCCTCTTTTGGGGCAATCTAAGTATTCCCCTCAGTTACACTTCTCCACATGTTTAGCCGCAGGGTGGCCTCAGGTATTACCAGTTCCGTTGTCGACTGTTCATTACTAAGAGTTGTGTTATTCAAACCAATAGTTATTTTTAATACAAAGTCAATATAAATATCCACAAATGAGTAGTTTGGATTATTATTAGGCTTACCCATTAAAAAGGTGATCAATATCCATTATAATATAACTTTGAAACGGATCTTATTTTACAGAGTACAGTCACGGTAGGGTTTGTAAGCGTCATGCAATTGGGGTCGATTCAGTTTGGGTTGGGTTAGGTTTATCACGGACGCCAATGAATAGAGAGTGGATTTTCCAGCCTGAGGGGGTTAAACCTGACCTCACCCTCAACCCATCAATTCCTCCTACCATATATTAGTACATTTTTCTTCAGCATCTTCATTTTTTCATATATACATAGAGTATAACTTCTAAATTAAGATGGATACATTAATGTCATCGTCTAGTGTCTATTTGAGTTATAAAAAAAAAACATTCTTTGCCATACGTTTTTCTGGGTGTCCATTAAACTTCGACCATTAAATCTAACATCGTGTTTAGTTCTAGTATTCATCATTTGTAAATGGCAATCTACGTGTATATTATGTAAAAGTCCAATGTTAATACATTACAATTTAGGATAATACTGTCATTATTAGATAAAGCGTTTTAGCATTCTTATTGGATTCTCATCTAAACTACATGGTCCATATATGCGTCGTAGAATTTTAGGTCTTTGGCGTCTTGAGAGGTCTCTCTTATCCCTCTCATCTTCGTGGGCATTGGGGTCTAAGAGTCACTTAAAAATTCAGAAGGTCTCTCTTCCACCTCAACGCAGAGTATCCCGAAACAGGAAATATTGATGAGACTGTCTCTGGGCACTCCTTCTCAGCTGCCTCTCTACAAGCGTTATTGCCCTCGTAAGGGATGTTTATGACTGAGGCGGACGTTGATGAAAGTTCAAGACTTTTTAAATCGTATAGTTTTGACCTTTGATTTTTGTTATATCAACCAAAACATTAAGAAAATCATTTTATTTATTTATTTAAATTGAACGATATGTACATTACAAATATCTTTGGAAATATTTTGTGTAGCATTGAATTCCTTAAATTATCACATTATTGTTATTTGGGAACAAAACATAAATACCTGGCATCTCGATATACAGCATTAAGTTTTTTCTTTCCGTATCTAGAACAGATGGCTACTAAATTATGCCACCACACAGTTCTGTCAACTGCTATTCTAAGTCCATGACTTTTAAAGACACTCTTAGTGACTACACAGAGGCAGACTACACCCAAAGGTCCACTTGGAAATATAATGGTTACCTATGCCCTCTAATGCAATTCCGGGAACATGAAAGGACTGCCATTCTAGTGTCCGAGGCATATTTCTGTTCGCTTGTCATACATTTTTGTGTCGCCATATTGTCATTTTTGGACAAGTCCGCTCACGGGTGTGTTAGTTATATACACCGCCGCTCGTGGCGCGGGCGAGAACCCATCCCGAGCGCGGAACCCGGTTGTGCCCATCGGTTGTGCCCATCGGCGAGAGCATATTGTATTATGGCTCGGCTGAATGCTAGGTCGAACCATAAATTTGTAAAGTTTTATCGTTAGTAAATGTCAATGTGCTTCTGAAAAATTCTGTGTTATCAATCTGCTCCTAATCCTGCCATCACGCAACGGAATAACAACCTTTTTGAGAAAGAGGAGGATGTTGCTATATCACTAAACTATCCTTAAAACCACAAGCATCATATCGAATGCCATTTTTTAGCAGATGTTATCTCATTGTACGAAACGGTCATGTGCTTTTTGGAAAGCTTCTGAGATTGATAGTCAACTTGCTGAACTATCAATCTCAGAAAATCTATCGTGAATACGTCAAACATTTTTCTTAAATTCTTCTTTTTTAAAAACACTTCAAAGTAAAAATACCTATGAACTAGGTATCATAACCAAAGAAATAGAGTATTTATCTCTTGAACATGGATCAGAGCCGCTCTTTTTATTTGATTAATACACATTCTCAATTGATGACGCTTCAAACGTATATGTTCTGTTTCCCAACCATACTCACAGATCCAATAAGTACCACAACAGATCAGTTCAGTAATAATAGATTGGTTTTTTGTCCAATAATGATTATTGATGTAGTGTTGATGATCATAAGCACACGAGCGTAGTTCACACGTCCACCTTATTTATTAGCCGCTGATGGACGGTCTTGTTAGGGCGCTACAACCTGCAAAGTGCGGAGCAATGATATTCCACCAACATTTTCAAAGATTGACAACGAAATTTTACTGTTACACTAAAACATACACTAATGCCCTGATCAGAAGGTTAAGGTTATTCATGATATACTCGTATATACAATAGTTTACATAGCCTACGTACCTCTACAGGTACATTTGAGCGTTTGTTAATGATTTTTTTAATGAGATCAAATGATTAGCTTTACATTCTTGAGGTCTGACCGTGGTGTCTTCGATAAATTATGGGGCATGATGAGGAGCAGGTCAGCAAAACAAAAACTTTTTCAGAAGCACATTGACGTATATTTGCGTTAAAACTTTACAAATTTATGACTCGACCCAGCATTCGGTCGAGCCATAATACAATATCTCTCGCCGAAGGGTGGGGACCGACTGGTCGCGCTCGTCGACGTTGCCGCACTGGCGCCCCAATTGGCGGTCGATATAACTAGTGTCAACGGCCAATATGGCGGACACATTCATGTACGACAAACGAACAGAAAATAAGAGACGAAAGATTGTGTATCGAGGTTTTCGGTACCAGTCAGCAAGGACTACATCATGCTGATGTCAGTATATTGAATTTTTATGTAGTTCAAATAAATATTTAATACCTTCAGTGATAAGCCTCATTGAAAGGTTTAAGTCCATTAATGTTCACAGAGATCGATTATAATTTATAACGCAAACACTTCCCATCAATCAATCCATCTCTTCTCTACTAATAACAGGTTCTTACCCGGCTGGGTGTATCATTACCGCAACATGTTCTCGCAAGTTTGTATGGAACATGTTCGTGATACGAGCATGTTGCTGCGGGGAACATGTTTATCACTTATATGCGATGGATTAGACAATGCGTAAACACACCAATTTATAAATCTTTCCTCTTCTGGTTTATTCACATCACGGAGGTCTTGTGAAAATGTATAGCTCCACACTGCTTATTAACTATGTGATATAAATTACAGAGGTGTGCATATTTTAAATATCAATTTATTCGAAAAAATATAAGCAGCCTTTTTCAAGTGCTTGCTCTCACTTACAGTTGCATAAGAAAATCGCTTTCAAATATCATTTAAGCGAAAATTAAAGCAGTTTTCACTGTACCACCAATAATAATAAATAAACTAACCTCCTCTCTTTCAAAAAGGTGTTATTCCGTCGCGTGAGGGCAGGATTGGGAGCAGATTGATACGCAGATTTTTTCAGAAGCACATTGACATATATTTACGTTAAAACTTTACAAGCTTCCAGCCAGGCGGGATGACATACCGCCGGCCGTAATGCGACCTTCTCGGTCATCAGCGCGCAACTGACTCGTGCGGACCGTGGTCGGTCACCAGCGCCGTAACCGGTGGTCTATATAAGTACTACCAATATGGCGGACACATAAATGTGTGGCAAGCGAACAGAAATAAAGAGACGAAAGATTGTATATAGAGGTTTTCGGTACCAGTCAGCAAGGGCTACATCTTGCTGATGTCAAAACATATTCTACTTTTTACAGAAACAGATAAAAAAATATTATAAAGCGAAAGTGAAAGGAAAAGGTTCTCACCACGTTCCGAAAGCCTCTCTAAAGACCAAAGGACTTTCTATCAACTTCAGATTCTAAACAGACTTCAGCCAAATTTATAAAAAATATTTGTGTAATTGACTTTGAAATAAATACCGTAAAAAAGCTCTAATATATGTAGTACCGTAAAAAACGAAGTACCGTAAAAAGAAACTGTATTATTACGTACTGTATTACAAAAAAAATATAAGATTAACAAAAAATTAACAAAAAAACAAATGAATATAAAATTATCACTGTTTAATTTTTTAAAAAATAATTTAAGTATGCACAAGTATCATATTGAAATATTTATGAGTAGTATTAATTTTAATCGATTACATGTTTCGGCCTCCCTGGACACCATTTTTAATAACGAAGATGGTCTCCATGATGGGAAGAATGATTGAAGATGGGAAGAATGATTATTGAAGATGGTCTCCAGGGAGGCCGAAACATGTAATCGCTTAAAATAAATGTGAATCAAAAGTAAATATTTTTAATTTGTTATTTTATTAATTGAACTTAATTTAAAATTAGTATTTATTAATTATATTAATTCGGAAATTATTACTATGCTTATACATATTCAAGGTTGTTACACAATTCCACAAAAATATTTTATATATACTAAAAATTATACATAATAACTTCTACAACTAATGAAATACCTTAGCAGGCACTCAACGGAACTGCACCGGGCTATTTGACAGAATTGATCAAGCCTTCGGAGATAAGCGCGCGTGGAGAAACATTCACATCAGCCAGAGCAAATAGAAGCACCCGGCAGCTGACGGGAGGTAGTCCTAGCACGGTCTTTGGTAATCGTGCTTTCAGCTACGCGGCACCGATGTCCTGGAACTCGGTTGCGGAAGGCATAAGACATCTTAAAGCGGAGGCATCCTTCAGAAGCAGACTCAAGACCCACCTTTTTACTCAGAGAGGCAAAGAAGCGCTTTTGGAATGACCATACGGTCATAAAAAGCGCTATACAAATACTGATATAATATTAGAATGCGGATCTGATTTGGGGCTGAGGTAAAATATGTGCTTGGCCTGACAGAATTATTTTGTGATTTTTTTTGCTTTCAATGTAAGTTGGCGAGATTTTGATCTGCTTCTTAAAGAAAAATTTAAAGCAACTTAAATACTCGTAGGTATTTATCAGCAGAATTTAAATCACCGGTTAAAATGTACTCTCGGTTACCATTACTACTATAGTTAAGCGCCCGATTGCGATGCTGCGTAAAGTGTTCGGTTTCGAATTACTAATATCCAGGGTTCGTATCCGGTCTTTATAAGTTAATGGAGCGTATTAATCGCAAGATTAAAATATATTAAAGTAATAAAAATAAAATACAGTGGTACCTCGACATACGAGTTTAATTCATTCCGCAACCTTGCTCGTATTTCAAATTACTTGTAGCTCTCAAAGCAAATTTCCCCATTGAAATTAATTGATCAAAAAAATGCTATCACAGGGAGAGCACACTGATAACTGATTCTCTGACCGTGGCCGGGGGATTCACGCGGGAAAGCGTGATGCGCGGTTCGTGTGCAACCGGCTAAGCCGATTGCTCGTATCTAAAAATTTGCTCGTATTTCAAAGCAAAAAATCGCTTGCTCGACGGCTAGTATCTCGAAAAATTCGTATGTCAAGGTACCACTGTATTTTTGCACGCAAAGAACTTCGGTGTACGAAATTAATACGTTCCGTAAATGGCAAATGGCGTTACTTGTAAAACGTTTTTTTTTTATAATATTATATATGAAGGGTTACTCATTCATGCGGTAATAATCGCAAGATTATTCAAATTTTAAAGAGGGACAGAGCTATACAAATATTATTATCTATAATATAGCTCTATCTCTTTTACTACACTTCCTTGACAAGATGAGTTTCTTGCAATTACGTTTTTACTGCTAATGATAAATGCAATGTTTTACATCAGATTTTATAATGCCATTTAGTACATAAAAAGCAAACGTATAAAATCAGTGATTTTCAACTTTTTTGTGGTGACGGTAATTTTTTTGATAGCAAGGAAAAAAACGGAATATCAAAATCGTTAATGTTAACGCAAATACAAACAGTGAAAAAAATATACGAATAGTTTTCCGTTTTATATCGATATTATTATATTGGCCTCCTAAATGTACTGGAGGACTCTGCGAAATGCCTTAAGGTCACAAATTCGATGAAAGGAAAATCCTGATCTATCTCCTTCTTGTGGTGGGGGGTGAGCGACAACATCAGTCGGCCAATATAGACAGGGACCGAATGTTGGCCGGAATAAGCCAACATCTAGCTAACCTCATCAGGTCAAGCTAGTTAGGGCACTCTATTGTCCTGGAGGTCGTAAATGCTATCCAAAGGCGGATGAACCTTTATGGTCAACGGCATTAGGATGTGGAAATAAAGGCGAAAACACCACATTAAAGGTCCAAACGACATCCCGTGTATCAGCAAAAATGAAAAGATCAAGAAGAGTGGAGATTGAAATGCAAGATTTTTTTGCTGCAAACTAATCCACCGGATTGATACTACGAAGAAGATCAACATTATAAGTAACAAATTTAAACGATAAAAAGATACTTGATAAATTTCAAATTTATGCACAAGTTCCTACACAAGAGTGGAGTATTTATTTAAATCGTTAAAGACTCACGTGATTTCAATGATATCTGTTATTCAAAATAATTGACCATTAGGACTAAGCTGCAAATATACTTTAAGAACCATATCGTTATAGTATAGTAAGCTTCATGGGTATAACGCATGCGTTTGAAGCATTTCAAACGTTAAGAGCCATTTTACATCAAGTTTTTACTGTCCCGTAAATTGCGATATTCGAGCGGAATATTGAATAAAGCCAAGTCCAGAATTTAGGAGAACCAGAAGTCCGATTTATGATGAAAAATGAGCATCTATAGAATACTAATATCCTCCTCTTTTTCAAAAAGTTGTTGTTACTCCGTCGCGTGGTGGCAGGATTAGGAGCAGATTGATAACACAGCCTTTTTCAGAAGCACATTGACAATTTACGATAAATCTTTACAAATTTATGGCTCGACCTAGCATTCGGCCGAGCCACAATACAATATGCTCTCGCCGACGGGCGGGGCACGACTGCAGCGCTCGTGATGGCTCTCGCCCAGCGCTACTAGCGGCGGTCTATGTACCTAATCCCAAATGGCGGACACATAAATGTATGACAAGCGAGACAGAAATAAGAGACGAAAGATTGTATATCGAGGTTTTTGGTATCAGACAGCAAGGGCTACATCATGCTGATGTCAATACGTATAACTTATTTTCACATAATCCTTCGAAGAATTACTTAATTTCAATCGCTACTCGATTTTTAAGGCCTCAGAACAGTCACATAAGCACCCATACTGGTATTGTTCAATAAGTTCACCATATTAGGGATCTTACCGATACATTGTTTCCAATTCTGTTGCAAGAATTTACGCAGTAGTTTTCAGCGCGGCGCCTCTTTACATCCATAAATGGCTGACGAAAATCAACTGTGATTCAATATTGACACAATGAATTGCAATGATCAAGCATCGTCAAAAATAGTTACGCCTTCGGGACATCCATTATCAAGGATTATTATATTAAAATCATAAACTTACCAGGCTCCTCAGGATATAAGCATATATATATTCTTCATTCCTCTATATAGAGGAATATAATATTTAAAAAAATAGCAGCAATAAAAAGGCATCTTTTTTTGCAGTATGTAATTCAATTAATGGGCAGTTATTATTTGGCAAAGGGTCAGTAATACATATCTAAAATGGTAAGAAAAATAATCATTTGGGAGTAAAAAAATAATAGATCGACAGGAAATAGTTAATGAATGATAATTAATAATATATGAGGTAAGGTTAGGTTAGGTTTCCATTTTATGGGTTAATTAATTAATTTTACATAAATTTTTACCAATGATGAATACATTACTGGCATTTTATTTTTAAAACTGACACACACTCATACTGACACATTTGGTACTTCCAATTTATTCAGTCCACTTCCGATTGATTTAACTTACTGCCAAATCCTTGAATGAGTTACTTACAAAGAAATACAGGCTCAATAAAAACATGTATAAAATTGCAAACTTGACGTCTTTGCTGTAGAATGTAGATCGTTTCTGTGGAATCTTTGAAAATACCGATAAATATGTAATTACAAATGTAATTACAGTTACTTAGTAAATCTTCGTTGTTATTATCATTATTTATGATAGGATTTTCATATTAGTTAAAGGTATTTTATAGGCTTACTTTATTTTGAGATTAGTTCCCCTCTCGTTGGTTCCATCAAATCGACTACAACATTAAGAGGATTACTTCGTCCCCCTTATAACGTTACAACAATGTTATGTTATCATTATTTATACTCTCTATGGCACCTGCAGTAAGCTGTCTGATGAAATGATATGTGTTAACATGATAGTCAATGAATTGTTGTGATGCGGTTATAATGATCGAGGATTATTTATGTGATGAACTTTCTTAGATAAAATAAGAATAATTGTCTTCTAGATGCGTGGTGGATGGATGGGGAGCAGGTTGTCAAATAAAAGAACTTGTCGAGTAGAACATTGACATTTATTTTCCCGATAAACAAAAAAGACTGACATAATTCGGTCTTCCGCCCGGTACACAGATAATGCGGTGTACCTTACAGCTTCCTGCCGGCCTGTGGCATTGAGAATCACTGCTTCAAAAACTATATATCGGCCACATATGGAACTAACCACGATTTATAACTACATAAATTTAGACTAACATTTCTAAATGTGCGTGTCAGACGAGCGAACAAACATTAGAGACAAAAGATCGCATGTTAAGGCTTTTCGGCACTATCCAGAAAGGGCTATATCGAGATTTTTTACATTGTATAGATGGCTATGTACCTTGTGTTTCTTGATGATGGAAGACTCTGACAGTAGATGTGTTTGCTTTTTCCAGGAGAAGTCTCCCCGGCAGGTTGGAGCAGCACCAGAAGCTGCTCCAGGACATGACTTCCGCGGGAAGCGACTCCGCCGCGCAAGACCTTGCCACGCCTGCCACCGCCCTCTACAGGGCATCGCCTCATGCTGCAGAGGTAAGGAAACTCTTTAATATACTTTCATATGTAATAAAATTAAAATTAATAAAAAATAAGCCGGTAGGGATGGGAGAACATTACCTTGAAAGAATACAAGATGCTAAACAGTGATCATTTCGGGCATCTCAGGGGTTACCACGTTAGATATATTTTGGGTTGAGGCGCCATTTAGAACAAAATGATCCAGGCCTCGGGGTCGTCGTCATAATCATCCGATCACCCAAAAATATGCCTCTGATACTACAGTGACCTCCTCTCCAAGCGTTCGGACTTCTGCAGAGGTTGTCAGGGACTATATATGTTATAACTTCTACTAAGTGGACCTTCAGGTGCAGATATGTCCTAGAACTAGGAATGGAATATTAGCAGCTGACAGAAACAGATATAGAACGGATATGGAAGTAAGAAAAAATGCGTTAGATAATTCTCCTGAGGAGACAATGTCAACTGACAGAGCTTTGTGGCGGCGGTTCATGACGATTAAATGCTTCAGTTAGGCGAGTGGCATCTCTCCCTCAACTGACTGTTATGCTAAGGATGAGGGGCTCCTTAGAACCTAATGGTTCAGGCTTCGGGAGCATCGAGTATATCGCTCGATTGCCTTAAGTTTTTCGATTACAAACAGTTAAATACTGTGGTAAATTATTATTTTTATAGTGATTGAAGCTGGCAAACTCGTTTATGTCGTAGAGCATTATAGGGATTGATAACCTAAAATACAATAATCTTGGGAATAACAAAAAAAAAATCCAATCATTTTATATTATCCCATTATAAAGAAAATTCATTTCATAAAACAATCTGCGATCTAGAAGACAAATTGTCAAAGATTATTATTCACATTTTTTATTGTCGGTCCCTGATTTCCCTTGCGGCCATTACCGAATTGTTTAAATTTACTGTCTCTAGTAAATACCTCACACAAGTACATAGTACGCTATGTACTTTGGTGAAATATATTTAAGTAAATATTGTAGTAAAAAGTTTCGCAGTAGTGAGGCAATAAACTTACTTTGGCAAAGTTGTAAACAACCTCCCACTGAGTAATTGAAACTTTTCACTAAAGGAGAATACATTTTATACTCATTACGAGTTACGGCGCCATCTTTCGAGAATATATGCTTACATTAATGAATAATTATGTTCTCGTAATTAAAAAGACATCAAACTATTTTTGGAAAATATTCGATTAAAAATATCAACACTGTCAATTGTTTTTAGATAGCTTACATTATTACGTTGATTATTATAGAAACATATTAATTTAAAATAATAGCATTCTGAGATTTTTTAAATTTCATGTACAATATAAGCATAATTCAAATATTTATTTTTTATTTTCAGTGTGCAAATACGTCTGCCATGAAGCCTGCGAAAATAAGGTAAGATTTTGATTTATTTTTATTTTTAAAAATGTTTTTCAAGAGAACGTGTCAATTTATAATTTTAATAAATATTAATTATCAAACACCCAAATATGCCTCGTATATTACAGTTGTCTTCTCTTTTGGGGCTATCTTTATGGAGGCCGTCGAAATGATGTACATTTAGATGTAGTAATGTAGTACTGGCCAAGATAATAGCAGTTGACAGAACCGTATGGATCTATTTGTGATGGCCCTATGGTTTAGTGATGAAACAAATATTTTTATTTTTTCTTTTAAATCTTATTCTATAAAGTATTAATATTTGAATTAATTATTTATCGTCATCTGTTAGTTGTACGTAAAAGCTATTATGTTTAGCGAAGATATGAACCAAAAAAGACGGTAAGTAAAATTACTTTAGCTTTTAAATATTATCAACAGATGGGACTGGCAGTTAGAACTATTTTGTAAATTTTTTAAAGAGTTTATTTTTTTGAAAAATCAATTCTTAGAAATAGAAAAAAGGATAATTTGTTATGAATACTATTTTCTTCTCATCTTAATTTGTTAGGCAATTCTTCATGATCAGTGTAAATTTTATTATACTTGACCTCTGATGCGGTATCAATTTGATTTTCCATTTTGTATTTTTATCGAAGACGACTTTTTCATGATAATAGATAAATATAATTCACATATGGATCGCTATTTTAGAGGTAGGCTAAGTTCTGTATTTCTGATGCTTTATTTGACTATTAGGTCTAGAATTTTCCAGAATATTTTTGTGATAGATTATTCCTGTGATTATGTAGACACATAATCAATTTAGAAAGGGAAACACTTGAAAAGCTGATGGTTCCTAACAGCGTTAAAGAAAATCGTTTAAATTGTACAATTCTGATTCGCTGGACAGACCAAGGATTACAACGGTTGTAGAAAGATGTGAGGAAGCAAATTCATATAATATCATTGTGTAGCGGTGCTCAGTCATGAGCTAAACGACTAGGAAAAAGTACCGGTGCAGTGTGACGTCGAATGTGCAGACCTAAGCAATGTGACGTCACTTCTGACCTCGCCCCTCTCCCCTTCTTCCCCTTTTGGACAGTTTGAGGGGACCTTCGCTTCCCAGTGTTCCATACTGGTCCTGGAGACCAGAGATTCTTCAATGTTAGTAAATCAATTAGCAAACTTTTGATAACTTATCGAAGCCTTCGATTGAAATCTATTGACCATTTTGGTATTTTGTTCCATTAAATGATAACAAGTATAGGGAGAAGAAACAAATGGAATTAGTCCGCAAACTTGGCTTTAAAAAGTTAAAATAGAATTTAAAAAATACATCTAAAGTGGACAACTTTTTTACAGTGGCTATTGATTGGAATTGTCACCTATTGTTTTAGACTCAAATCCAAACGATATTACGAGTATATTATTAGGAAATTATTCAGCTGATCTTCAGATTAACAATAGTTGATTATTGCTGTATTATGAGGTTCAAAGTGTAAAGGGCGTCCTAGACGGTAGTATTTGCAGCAAGTGTTCGAGGACATGAGTTGTAGCTCTTATGCTGAGCTGAAGAGGGGAGGAATGGAGATCGAGATCCAAGATTCTGTTGCTGCAAACCAATCCACCGGATTGATACTACTACTACGAAGAAGAGGTTCAAAAATACGTGCAAAGCTCATGACGGATATAGGTGCCATCAGCAGAAAAGACGTTTAAAGGAAGTTGCTAATATACGAGTATGTCCCAGCCAGCTCCACCTTCGTCTCTTGACCCACTTTAGTATTAAAGGCTGCCTCGTCCACACAAACCATCGTATCTCCAGTATTCTACGCAAATATCTGCTCTCAATCCCCATTACAAAGATATATAGAGCAAGTTATATTTTTTAATTAACCATATATTATGAGTATGTATTACCTTTTAATAGTATGAGATGATTGGTGCGATGGCTTTATAGCTTTGTGAAGTTGGACCAGCCTCGTATTAACGGTTCCAGACTCGGCTGATGCGCCCTTTAAGGACAGACTACTCACGAGAGCTGGTCACCAGTTTTTGCTTCACGCGGAACAATCACGCTGCGACCCTGCAGAGACTTTCCTGGCCGTCGAGAGACACTCGCAGATATTCTACGCACAAAATACTATAGTTTGTCAAACTGATATTAATCAACACTTAGTCTTTAAAAAACGGCTTGGGTAGCTTCTGTAATCCTAATATCCTTAACTCTAATATACTCGCACTTTATTCGACCAGCCACTGTACAATGTCGAAACATATTTTCTCGTTCAAACACGTAAAGCAACATTGAGCAAATATCGTACTTAGATGGCTAGAAATACAGCGTGTTTTCGATTGGGTTGATTATCAAAGCCCTTATCAGAATAGTATCAAAACACTACGGTTTCCTTATCCTTTAAAGTGTAGACCCCAGACGTCATAAGGTGCAGTAATAAGTTGACATGAGACAAGGAAAAATGTAGCTGCTTAATATGTAGGAGTATGTTTTGGTGGCTGTAAGGACCGGCTGGGGAGCAGGTATGTAAGAAGAAGAAGAAAAAGAAGAAGAGGAAGTAGAGGAAGTAGAAGAAAAAGAAGATGAAGAAGGAGGAGTCTAACGTATTTTATTCTTCCATGTCCGCTAATATCAGAGAGATGCTTTACCGAGTACATACTATGCAAAACTTCTTCTTCTCCTTCAGGACGAGAGCTCGTAGCTTGAAGAAAATGCTGCTTTATAAGATGAGAGGTATTTGCAAGTTTGTAAATCGGCATATTTAAGGAAATCAGGTGATTAATCCGAAGCTTCAGAGACCTTGATCATTGGATCCCAAGTCTTACGTAAAACTTCAATAATATTGGCTTCAAATATTGAAAAAAAAGCGTTTTATGATTATTTTTATTACTACATCGCTGCTTGTTCAAATTCTCACAGATCTCAAAAATGGTGCCCGGACAAATTAATGTTATATGTCATTTTCCCATATAGGGTATTATTACTGGAGTGTCGGCTGTCACTATAAATTTGGTGGCAATGTTTTTAATTTTAACCAATTACCCAAGTCGAGACTAATTGCTCCTCACAAAGCATCGTTCGCTAATTGAGCGGGAGTCGTTAAAAGTAATTTGGGATGTTTTTTATGTTCACAAAGACTGAGATAATTGTCTTTTTGTCTATTGAAAGTGGGTGATCTCATTTTGTACTCCGGCTTAAGAGCCGAGCCTTCACACAAGGCGATAAAATGGCAGATTTTAAGACCGTTGTTGCCAGGTCGGTCGTTTCGTTGACAATAGTTTGTAATTAACCCACTTTTAAAGACAAATAATTTATAACGATCTGAAAGACATTCTGACCGGCAGCACCGGTGTGGTCATGTTGCCAACATGTTTAAAATTAAATCAATTAAATTAAAATCGTCATCTTCTTTTTCATATACCTGTCATATCAACCAAGGTAAAGAAAGTAAACAGTCTTAGAATGATCTTTAAATGTCTTACGATACAATGTACCTGTATATACGAGTAATATAAAATATATAAAGAAGAATAAAAAAAACAAAACACTTTTCCTGATTAAATAGAAATATTCTAATTACAATACAAAAAAAAGATACCTACCAGAATGAAAATTAGATTATGTCCGGATTTTTTTGTTATATAAATTTAAAAGTTAATAAAAAAGTTAATAATGAGGATTAAAAGTAAAAATATTTACTTTTCTTTAATTAAATAAGAGTATCGTTATTATTTATTGAACCATAAATTTCAATATAGGAAAACATTGTAAATATTATTTCATCCAGGTATACTAAAATTTGTTGCCTATTGGCTGTGTACCTATAATTTTAAATTGTTTCTCTTGAATACCTACTAAATACTACCCATGCATTGGAATATCTTACCTATAAAATATTATGACTTTGGCAACAACGCTAGAGCGAACGATCATAAAAAGAAAAGGAGGTGAAAAGTTCCAATACCCGCTTTTGTCATTTGACAAAGAGACGCCTGTTATTAACGGAATAACTTAGCATAATTTTATTTCCCGCCATTTGCATATAAATGAAGAGTTTTCGTTTTACCGTACTTGCACAGGTATTGTACAGGACATGTACAACACATTGTACAATATGCATGACAATTGACAAGTAAGAGGCTCTCTGAGAAAACAGTTACATACTTAATGTTTTGTATTGTTAAATCAGTTTCTACTCATTCCAAAGATTACGGCAGTAACTTGACGACTACACAATTAACGTAAATATTATTAATAATATCATAATTCAATTTAAGTCACAAATATTAAACTTATGATCTGATTGAAACAACAAAAAACAATCAGCGATATGCTCAAGCGTAGAGTTGATAAAGGTATTTTTAAGTCTTACAAACTCACTGATAAAGGCTTGATTAATTGATTGCCCATCTCGCTGGTTGTTTGCCTACGTTTCTAGGTCTAATTTTTGATAGTCTCAATATTATTTTTTTCCCCCAACTACCATTTTTCCTATTTGATGGCTGACTTACTCCAATTTTGTTCGTGCAACTACATGCGCAATATTTCTAACAGCATGTCCTCTTTCGAATCTCCAAATTTTTAAACTAATAATCTTTGTAATGACAGGAAAATATGGACTTAGGATGCACCTTAATTAGTACCAAAATGTATAATTTTTCGTAGATTTTCATGTTTTTTTTGTAATTTATAGTTTTTGGGTTGAGCAGTGTACGGTGAATTGTTTTCTCTGATATTTCGACTACCTTCGCAATGTCATTGTTCAATATCATTCAATTGGCATTCCATCAACAATATCGTATACAATGATGAGTACTGATCATAATAACAGGCGTCATCGAAAGTGAGAGTTTTAAAGCAAATTAAAGTACTTTTAATAAAAATGAGGCTCTCAGCATAATCAAGGAAGATAGGCACCTAGTAAGAACCATGTCAGAGAGGCGATCGGTCACATCATGCGCCACGATGGTCTTCTTCACGACATTGTGAAAGAAATGGTTGAGGGTAGAAACTGCAGAGGGCGCCCTAGACGGGAGTATTTGCAGCAAGTGTTCGAGGACATGAGTTGTAGCTCTTATGCTGAACTAAAGAGGATTGCAGAGGATCGAGAAGATCGAGATCGAGATGCAAGATTTTGTTGCTGCAAACCAATCCACCGGATTGATACTACTACGAAGAAGTAAAAAAGTTATAGACCGATGATCCAAAGACACGACTTTCTATCATCGATGTGTTCGATGGTCTAAAATACTCTGAAAGAAAGACTCGGTGATACGAGTATTTATGTCTATATAAGTCGATTATTCGTATGTAATTCTTCAGCTGACTCTGTCAAAGTTTCCGAATTTCGATTGTCTTGTTGTGTTTCTGGGACCATTGTTTCTGGACTCCCGCCGCGCTGGTGCTCGCAAGTCCTCTCAGAATTTGAGACTCGCCAACCTTGGCCCGACCTGCTCCGGTCGCGCGGCGCATAATTCACAAATCTTCTCGTTGACCGTAAACCACACCGGGTGCCATTGTAGCAACCTCAAATCACCAGGGATGTGCCCAAACCTGTTTTGATTAACCGAAAGCCAAAATACTGAATTTTTCAAAATTTATTTATTTATTTATTACAGAACAGAAGGTCCAAGAAAAAAAGTTACAGAGCATAGAATATACAATACACACATACAAAAGATAATAAGCAGATAAAAATAGCACAAAAGAATAAGAAGATGACAATGTCTAAAGATCTAGGAGAACAATACCATCGACAAAAGAGGAAAAGGGTGTGAGAAAAGGATCGAGATGTGCTGGTAGGCCATTTAAAAAGAAAAAACTAAAAAAATATAGCGCAAATACGCTAATAAACAAAGCAAAAAGTTTTCTAATTGAGATAGGGTGATTAAGCGGATGCTCCTAAGGGCTTGACCATATATTTAAAAGCAGTAGACCAACCAATATCACGTGATTTTACTCATAAAATTACATACTATCTTCTTCGTAGTAGTAGTAGTATCAATCCGGTGGTTTGGTTTGCAGCAACAGAATCTTGCATCTCGATCTCCACTCTTCTCGATACTCCACAACCCTCTTCAGCTCAGCATAAGAGCTACAACTCATGTCCCCGAACACTTGCTGCAAATACTCTCGTTTAGGGCGCCCTCTACAGTTTCTACCTTCAACCATCCCCTCCACAATGTCGTGAAGAAGACCATCGTGGCGCATGATGTGACCGATCCATCGGGCTCGCCTCTCCGAGATGGTTCTTACGTACTTCATACTATCTAGGTTCAATGTAACTTTCTATAATTGTATGAGAACCGTTGGTTTCAACATGGTATGTTTGTTTGTCACAACGGGTTGGCAAAATTTAATACGTATACATTTCTTACACATGTCACATTATTGATTGAGATTTTTTGTTTCTGCATCTGTTCAATTACGCCATAAAGAAAGTGACTAGAATGACTTTGCAGAGCCCTGACTCGCCCCCAATCAGCAGTCTGATGAAGTGTTCTCCATAAGACCTGACTATGGCCATTGTTGTTGGGACGGCCTCTTGCTCCTCGGTCACAGCGTTTCATAACACCATCAGCATAGGATATATACAATGCGAATGTCGATGGAAAAAAAAATGAATTGAGCGGTGACTGCGCGGATTTCGGGCCGACAGATTATTGTATTGTGAAGATGAGTATTGGGAGGATGTGATGAAGATGACAAGGATATTAGGATCGTGCGTGATGGAATTGCGACGCCAGTGAATCGTATTAGACTTTACCATCCGTTTGGAATTGAATTTGTAATCGCTTGATTAAATTTGCGAAGATTTGTTGTGTAAGCAATTTAGTATTGTATTATATGTATTATAATGAACTCCAACAAAAGCGAGACAGAAATATAGGTACTAACATCCTCCTCTCTTTCAAAAAGGGTGTTACTCTGTCGCGCAGAGGCATGAGCAGAGATGATAATGAGCTGATTAATAACACAGAATTTTTCTGAAGGACATTGACATATATTTACGATAAACTTTACAAACTATGGCTCAACCTAGTCACAGAATTCAGGCCAAGCCATACAATATGCTATCACCAACTGGCAGTACAAGACTGGGGCGCCCATGATGGGTTCTCGCTCAGCGCCACAATCGGCGATCTATATAACTATGACCGGACTTGTCCAAAATGCCAATATGGCGGACACATTCATGTCTGACAAGTGAACAGAAACAGACGAAAGATTGTATATAGAGGTTGTAGGTACCAGTCAGCAAGGGCTATATCATGCTGATGTCAGTATATACTTTTAAAAACATTTAAGGATGAAGAAACATAAGCTTTTTTCCACAAACGAAAATCTAGGTGAACCATGGCTATTACTTCTATATGGTAACAACACTAGTTATTCATAATTCGAAGAATATTCAATGAGCTAAAACATCGCAGTTCTTTCTCACCATTGTTGGTGGATGTCATATATGTACTCGTATAATGCTAGTAACATTAATGTGAGAAATGAGAGTAATTTCTTATATGGTTTAAATATATCCACATATTTACTAATTACTAATAATATTGTAATATAGTCAATGATCTAATAAAGTAGATTATAATATTGAAAAAATAAAATAATATTCTAATAAATATTTAATCCATATAATAATAATGTCACCTTGAGACAATATCTAGAAGGTAAAATTGTTCATCAGTAACACAGGTAAATGACTGGTTGTAAAGTCCGTGCCGGACCTACAAGAAGTTGTTTCTCATCCATTCAATCTATAGTTCGGTTCGAGACCCGAGTGGTACTTACTAAAAGAAATAGACTGTCGGAAAGTAATAATATTAAATCCTGTGAATAAATTTTGACTGATTGAGTTATAAAAATAATAATATACATACTCTGAATATGTACTATAGAGACATCTATCGTCATACGATGAGAACAATGGTATAAATACAAGTTCTAATGCGTGTCAGCTCAGGCAAAGAAATAGCCGAGGTGGCCAAGCGGTATATAAAGACCTGGATAAAGGTTGGTTCCAAGGCCCGCGGCTCGCTTCTCGCTTCTGCCGATATTTTTCTGAATGAATTGATGCGTATAAAGAATTTGATGTATAGTATGTGTATATTTAATTACTAAGAGTAATTTCTGTTTTATTTTTTATGCAAGATCCCTGCTCCCGTCAATGTAAAAGGATCAAATAATATAGTTTTGAGTTCTGACTTGTGTTAAAACGAATGTTTTGCAAACGGACTTAGCATAGCCACCGAATGTTCTAAATTAGAAGCTGATTCGACACATATAAAGATAACATTTCATATGTACATTTACTAAGTTGCTTACCTAGATTGAACAATGCATTTTTTTCTACTATATCTTTCAAAATTGCAGCCTGTCAAATTACTTATTGCAGTCATTAATATTGCTTCATTTAGATATACGAACGTTGTAATTACAATGTTTTTTCACGAAGTCTTCTAGGTAATATTGCGATCGCTCTTTTAATCTCAATATTGCCAAAGGGTATCTGTGTCTCAGCTAAAATTAATGCACTCGACAGTCACGCGAGTTATTGCGGGTTCGAATCCTAACCAAAATTAATTCACAGATTATCTAAATGGTTCGTTGTATGAATGAGATTAGGTTATTTCACGTAAAAATGGCTTTATTAGTCTGTTAATCAAACTAAGTATTCGACAAAATAAACTTGTAAATTTCACCAATCTACAACGTTATACATCCTTTGCGAAGGTTGTTACACATACTCGTCAATGATAATTAAAAATGGTAAACCTAATAGAATCCATAGATCAAAACTCTTTATTAAAAATTGGCGGCATTCGTGTATGTGTTTTAAAAAGTCCTCAGTTCACTTGGCCTTTTATTGAGAATACTTATATTTTTATTTAAGATCCGATGAGAACTACGCCTGGGGACGTGGCCCGTCAAAGATAAATCAAATAAAGAGTGGAGTATAATTTGAGTGTCTACACAAATCTTTCTGTCCAATTTAAATCATATTTAGGAACCCATTTTAAAACGTATCTATCTTCTAACTCAGCAATGCGACACCTTTTTTTTTAAAAAAGGTGACATCACAAAATAATGAATGATTTTTATGTGTTTACAGCAATTAGTTAAAACAAAATTGCATTTGTATATCAATCTTACTCGAGTTAATGTTTGTTGGACCATAGTTTTTGAGTATCTCACTTATATATTTTTAAATTCATATAATTGTACATCGCTTTCAGATTTTAACATGTTCGCATCGCTAACCGATATATGCCGTGTAAGATTTCCCTACCGTTGACATCGGTAGCCGTGATATATCGTTTTGCTACTTTCTGAGAATAGATTTTTATGCATCATCTGATAGCTAAAGGATACAAGAACCAATTTCATATATGAAAATAGACCAGATAAGTACATTTATGCTTCAAATACTAGTTTTATAATTGACAGTATAATTTGTATTCCACCGAGCCGTAATGAAAGTGTTAACAAATATGTTCACATCATAATATACCCTTACATACTCGTTTTCAGTTTTTCTTCGTCTACGTTATTTTTTGGAAAATGTTGATTTGATTTTTTCCACTGCCTAGATATGCACTTCTTTTTGTTAAATTTACAAAAATAAAGTAAACTTCCTTTTGTAAATTGCGCACAATTTTAAGACTTCAGGATTCTTTATTTATAAGGTAAACTAACATTAGATCTTTTCTGACCGTATTTAGATTACGGATCAGGTGAAAAATCATGTCAGCAGACATTAATTTATAGCGGTTTTTCATCTAAATAGAATGTGGAAATGGAAGACGAATAGTTTATAAATTTTTTGTCAGTGGTCGGTCTTACAAACCGGACAGATTTGGCACGCGAGCCGCAGTTGGTATACCGCTCCTCTGACCCAAACCGGTTGGGTCATATTTTTGGCAATCGATATTTTTGAATGTTTGTAATATTAATCACGTCTCAAGGTCCGAGGAATTAAGGTAATATTATATGTCTGTTGGATTATGAGACAAGTTGATTAGGCATGCGCAAACAAAGCGCTATTTATAATCGTTATTAAAAACACACCACAGAACACTAGGTTTTTGAACACTAGTGAGCACAGGTGGAGGAAAATACACTTAAATTATCGAGCTTAAACACAAATAATGCATATTTAAAAAAATCATCATAATCACCAACCTGTGTCCGCTTACTGTTGAACGTATTATGCCCCTGCATGATTCTCCATCTGCATGGTTCTCGATCCTCCGCCTTCCGCATCCAGACTCCTCCCGCTATTCATCTGAATGCCAAACGCTCCGTTTCTGAGTTCTTGGACGCGACTACAAAGCTTTTCTTCCTTATCAACCACCGTTTCTCTCAACAGCTATGTCCTGCCCATTCCTACTTAAGTGTGCATATTCCTAGATATCCTAGTTTAAGATTTTGCGTTTTAGAGACATTCCGAGCATGGATCTCTCCATGACACGTTGTGTGACCTGTTGTTATATACATTAAAAAATATATTATGCTAATACAAAATAACTCGTTAGGATAATTTCTTTGCATTGTAGTATCTATTTGTTGCATATTGGAAGCGAAGACAGTGGTCTTCTAGGGAGTTCAAGGACGATGTAAGACCAGCCCAAGAACTTGGTCAATTATCCAATATAACTCACCCATTGTCTTGTCGCTTTGAGAGTCGCTCAGGAAATTGGGGATATTATGACTTTAGTCGGCATCAGACAGTATGTACATGGTCCATTACAAAAGTAATGTACATTTTCTGTGAAAAATATATTTACCGATCGAACCTACAGAAATGCTAAAAAACTTTCAAAATACTCTCTTTCTGCATCAACAAACTTTGCGTATACATGTGTGCCACTCCAAGTCCTCGCTGGCAACATCTCTCAGGAAGGTTGTAACATGCTTTTGTATGTTTTCCATAGTCTCCCAATGCTTTTCTTTAAGCTTTCTTTTCAGTCCAGGAAACATATAAAAGTCACTCGAAACCAACTTTGGGAGGATTGTAAAGGAGCTGGGGGACCACTTGCTTCGTGCCAGAAGACAACGGTCTATTATGAAATAAATTAACATGATTCTCCATGGCAGCGCGGTAAATCTGTTCGGGAAATTTGGTGGGTGTCTGTTTGATTAATAATTGTATTGTTTTTATCTCAGAAATAGGCATTATGTAACTACATTCGTAATGAACCCTGTATGTATATACTAAAGAAGACCTCGCTTAACTAGTACAATTCGTGCTAAATAGTGCAACTTTATTGCTGGGCTCTCCTCGCACATGACAATTGGCAAGATGTCTAATCAATCTCAATGTAGCAATTGAAGAACCCGTAATAAGACAAACATTTATGTACTTAAAAAATCGCGTGTATTCACTTTCAAATACATTTTAAAATTCTAACAATTACAAAGTACTCTGGTATCATATTTACGACGTAAGGCTGTATGTTTTTTAATTTAAAAAGGTAATTTTTTTATTAGATTACCAATATTTTCGAGCAATAATTCATCGTCGATATCACGTTAATATTCGTTCTAATTTCCCTTGCGGAACGTCACGTAGTAAGGTTATCTGTGCCGCCTTTTAGCCTAATTGGGTCCTCGCCCCCACAGCAGGGTGCGTCCGCCTATGGCCACCACAAAATGGGGTCACCCACTTCAAATACTACCTATCGTGTTTCACAAACCATGCTATTCTATAGTCCATGCACCACAATCAAAAGTATAACGGTCAGCTTACATTTGGTTATTTATATCAAAGAATTATAAATTGTATTTTTTAAGCATTATGCAATCCACATCAAAATCAGAAGATTAACGTAATAGATTGACCTTCCATTAGACTTTTCGTCGTGTGGCCTCTGTTCAGCTGAAGTCTAGTCAATGTTATTCAAAATTATATGAAGTGATTGTGTGAAAATTAGTATGTTAATTTTTAAGTATTTATTATACTGCTGTTTGCTGCATAATATATTAAGGGATATCCGGAGAGGGATCCACGGATTTGGAGATGATGAGTACAAGTAAGCGGGATTTTAGGAGAGAAAAAATCACTATTAAGTAAATAAATTAATAAGCTTTAGAATGCATTGCTGAAGCAAGGCGTAGCAAAAACCTTGATAGAACATCATGGCGCAGATTTGGGGTGACTATATTCTTTAGCTAAGGAGCAGATACAGGAAGACTGGATATTTAAATTTTATTTATAACCATAACCTTGCTTTTAAGTTTGAAAACAATAAAAATAATATCGAAATACTACAATAAATAGCTGATATTAACTGTTCAAGGCGTAAGAGTAAGTTCATACAAGTAAGTATTCTGACAAATGTGTGATAGAAATATTACGATAGAAGTGTTTTACTTTCATGTCTACTCTTTGGCTTCGGTTATCCTAAAATCTATATCTTCATCATTAAGTGATGTCGGCATTCTGTATTATGAAAGTCACCGTTACGCGATTATCGCGATATCATGATAGAAGTAGAGATGTGTAACTTATCCTTAGATATAAGCATGTTATATGGACTTTACTGTATACGCCATGCTTCTTCTATGGGGAATTAGAGGCAGTGTAATAATTTAGGTAGTATGTCCAATAAATAACCTATAATGTTCTATCATTATACAATTACGAAATTTGGTGAATTTTGGCCTGGATATATTTTTTGTATCGGATAATTATGATACCGTGTATAAAAACTTCTGTGCTGCTTCGTCAAACAACTTTGAAACACTGGACTTTGTTGAACAATATGTATTATACATATTCTCATTATAGTAACTACACTACAGGCGTGTTCGAGATTTGCTATTCGAAGGGTGGTGACAATTCAGTTCCAATTAACATCCTCCTCTCTCTCAAAAAGGTGTTATTCCGTCGCGTGAGGGCATGATGAGGAGCAGGTCAGCAAAACAAAGACTTTCTTTTAGAAGCACATTGATTATATTTATGTAACAAATTGACAAACCTCTGGCTCGGCCTAGTCACAGCACAATACAATATTGCTCTCGCCAACGGGCGAGGCACTACTGATCGCGCTCGTCGGCGCTCTCGCACCGGCGCCCCAAGCGGCGGTCTATATAACTAGTGCCAACTGCCAATATGGCGGACACATTCATGTACGACAAACGAACAGGAAATAAGAGACGAAATATTGTGTATCGAGGTTTTCGGTACCAGTCAGCAATGGCTAAATCATGCTGATGTCATAATTAAACAGTGGTTGCTGCAGAGGAACAAAAAACTGATAATTTAATTACTATTGCTCTGCTGAAAAAATTGTAATCGGTTCTTGTTAACCTCCTCCGTTTATTTGCATATAAATTTTCTTTGTGGATGTTGTATGTATTTTTATTTTTTACTTTGTTTTTACATGGATCACGTAAGATATGGTCTCTGTTTAGGAGACTACAGCTGCAATGGTTCTCAAAATGAATGCTGAAAACTTTGTTGACTTCCTCTTCTTCTTCTCTCGCTGACCCGTACGCCGTGTCGTGGTTGTAAGTGGGCCGCAAACGGTCCGCGGGCCGCGCCTGCAGGCGAGGAAGTGCGAATTCCTGGGGCGGGGAGCGGCCGGACAGGCTTCCTTATACGGGGGCCGCGGTCGCGGCGCATTCCTGCCCCACCACACCAGCCCCAACGAGACGTTTCACTCTTCTGAACGAGGAGACATTTTTCTAGGCTGTTCACCATCCGCCATCATCGAGATGACCTAACCTGATCCAAGCTGATCAAATGTAACCTAACTTAACCTCATCTAAGCTAAACCAACCTTACCATGATTCACTCACTTATTACATGTGTGGTCAGCTAACCGCGACTGTGTTAGATCTATGACGTTCAATCATTATTGTTTGATGCTGCAAAATCGTTTCAATCTTATGTATATTTAAAGTACGTACGGTAACAATTATCACAATCAGTTACAAGTATGTAGTTTGGCATATCTCTTACATAGAAAGAACAAATGCATATATATCTATATATCTCTCGTAAGTGTATGAAAATAAAATGATGCGTATCTTGTCATTCAAGGCCTATTTTGTAGGTTATTATTACAACTTATCCCTTATTTTACACGATTAAAATGATGTTTAACTTCAAATATGTTTAACTTCGAATGGTATCGTTATTTTTAATAATATAAAACGTTTAATAAAATGATGAATAAGAAATAACATTTGTTTCATTATATTTCTTTATATTTAGATACTAAAATTTGTGATATGTTATTCTTCGGCAACCCTATTAAGGGTCGAAGTAAACGTTCGCCACACACCTCTGTAAATTGTCCCGAATCGTCAATAATCGAGGTGTACTCATACGAGCAGTGTCAATATTTCTGTAAGCGGCCGCGTTGAGTGCTCGAGCGATATCACATGTCACACTCCATGTCTCCAAGATGGTCTTCGTCCTCGTCTAGACCTACGCCCACGTCATTGAAGTGGTCGACAAATTTCCAGGGAGTCCAATACACAATAATATGTGAAGACGTGAAGAAGAATATATCCAGAAAGAGATGTAACCTTACTGTAAGCTGTACATACGAGTATTAAACATTCTTGAAAATAATTATCAACGCTTTAATAAGAGAGCTTATTTGAATTTACCGATGACTTTCGTCTACCACCAATTTTGATTAATAGGTTATGACTGGCATTTTACGGGTGAGGGATTAAATTTACACCAACCTGGGTATTTTAGAGCTCAGAAATCCATCAAAAATCTTTTTTTTTTAATCTCCGTCGGGGATCGAACCCACGACCTTTGGCTTTCAAAGCAAACGCTTTGACCATTGAGCTATACCCGCCGGCAGTAACTTAGTGTGTATATTCATGGCAGTAGCTTGGCGTCTGTGAACTACGCAATTTTTTTTACTCGGCTGTATTTAGAAGAAAAGAATCGTAATACTACTAGAAAATGGTCAATTATGCTGAATTAATATTGTTTTAATTGTTATTATTTCGTAATGAATTGGCAATACACTCGTAATGTAGATATGGCTGTGTAAGAATAAGGATTTAAAAGTTACTCAATGCACACTTATACTAAATGTGATGCAGATTGATTTCGGTACTTCGTGAAAATAGTTAAGTTTTGAATTAAATCATAATTGATTGGCTCCGAAAAGGTTAAGAGTCACTGATTATTGACCTAACGTGAACCTAAAAATTGTATAATATATATTTTATGCTACAGGTAATGTTAAAAAGGTAAGACCCGGTAATTCAGGTTTATATCCAAACGTGTAGGCTATTACACCTTTCAGTTTGTATTTGAAGTGGTCAGTAACCTTCAGGGTGGCTCGATGAAGATGAAAGGTTGAAGTACCAACCTAAATAAACAGCGAAAGTGTCTGACGAAGCATTGGTTTATCCCGTTTATATAAATCGATGATATATTTAATGTGATAAATCTATACAGCGTACAAACTAGCTTCTCAAAGTGTATGATGCGGGATATAATAAAAACGGAGATTTTATCAAATCTTGAAGAGAAATTAATTCACGGATGTTAAAATTACAACATTTCTTAAAAAACGTAAGTGACTTAATCAAACCCAATTTAACCTAACCTAACCTCACCTAACCTAACCTAATTTCTAATGTAGATTATCAAATCATAACAAACGTTAAAATTATAAATCCTTGGCTTAGCCAAATATTTGACAAATGGTTTAATATTTTAATCGACATTAACACCTCGAGATTCGTTAAATTATTGTCTCATCAACACCTGAACACAAACACAAAGACTTGTGTGGTAGCCATTTCCAAAATTTTAAAAACATTATTTCAAATAACCTAATTTATAGTTCTATTTTGAAATCGGAACGCAGCATGTTAGAAGGTTTTTTTTTACCAAAGATCAAACATTTGTAAATAAAAAAGAAATTTACGTATGAATAAATTTAAAATGTCCATCGAAAAAATAAGCGGAATGGCGGTTCCTTTGCCTTACACCTAATATAAACATTCTCAAAGTCAAAACTGTCAAAACGAATCATGACATAACCTCAAATAAACATTATATCGCCTCTTGCCCAGACGGGCAGTTATTCGAGAGCAGAAGGTCCGAAGCGCCAATTAGCGCCAAATGAAAATAAACAAACTTGCGCGGGAATGCGACCGCCATTTTGGCATTTTGGTATTTTACAAATCGTCAGGTTGGCATGCTGTGCGATCGGAATGAATGCGACACGGCTGCCAATCAACGGAATAATAAAAAAAAACACATAAGAAGTTTATAATTTAATAATATCAGCCTCTGATCGTTTTGGGAGTTCATATAACTACCTACGCGCGCACGCGGGAAACGTTTTTTTCCGGAACGAAATTGATACCGTACAGACATCTTGTAAACGCTCTTTATTTATCAAGAATCGCGAAGTACTCAATTATAATTTGCATTCGCCATTTTATTATCGTTAAGATCAGGGATCGTCATCCTTTATATGCCTAGCGCCCACTTTTGCCTATTTTTCATGATAAAATATCCCTACCGCCCACCAACCTCGCTATATTTCAATTCAATATATGGGTCGAAAAAAATCTAGAAGGAATGTAGGAGATTTGAAAATCTACAAAAATTGCCCACCGACCGAATTAGTTGGCGATACGGACCAGGTTGACGACCCGTGGCTAGATTATAATATTAGTATTTTCATACCTATAATCAATTTGAAACATAAATTTCAGCATTTTTTAGGTTAGGAATTTGTGTAATGTTCATTAGGTTTTGTTAATTTTTTAGAACGTATTTAATATTTATTTATAAAATATGTTTTTTGTGTTGACAATAATGAATATAAATTGTCATTCATTTGTCAACGATGTGGAGACATTCTATCATCATCATCGTCATTATCACAATCATCATCTGTTTATTTACAGTTAACCGTAGGTTTTTAATCCCTTTTGATCTTTCGCTTTTCACATCTTTCCTCCTCTATTATTTTGATGTCGTCAGTTCTATTTCCAAGCGGTCGGCCAGCACTCCGTTAGCGTCTCTAACCTCCAAAACTGTTAACCTCCATCTGACCATCATCTCTTTGGAAAATGTGTCGCACTCCCGCCAATTGCCACAGATTGTGTGTTATTCTTTAGTTCACTCCTGGAGTTCTTCTTCGGATATACACATTTCGGATTCTATATTTTAGTCAAATGATATTCCGAGCACTTATCACTCGTCGGCAATTCTTAATTTTTTTAATACTGTCTTTCAATTTTACTAGGACTTAGGCCGCTAAACGATTCGGAGGGAAGCGTTTTACCTTATGTAAATATTTTTTATTTTAGTGTGGCCTTCAGCAATAAGGAAAACGGTTAAATTCAAAAGAGAAAAATATGAATTCATTCCGCATAAATTACCATATTTTAAGCAAACGCGTTTCAATTTTAAACTGGCGTTTTTGATGATAAATTAAAATAGCGTTCCTCCGTTTATATTTTTAAATGATTATTATTATTATTAGATGTTACCCACCATGAATACTTAATTCTATTTTTGATATCGATATTTTCTACCTACAATAAAAAACAACTTTATGGCTAATAAAATTCATAACTTGAAACAACAAGTTGTTCAAATATTTATTATCTCTAGCAACACTGTGCAGACTCACACTGCACACAACATAATAATATTTTTAATACCTACAGTAATACCTCCCATTTTCCGATTTATATCGCAATCATTTCAAATAGTTTTTTTTTTTTTAATATTCAGAAGTTACGTTAAATATATGCTGTTGTTTACAGATCGATTACTTCTTCTTGTAGTTAACATACTCGTACCAACCGAAATATATCTTCCAATTTATTCAAAGTAATCATTCTCCGTTAATTGTGTTTTGTGTTTCATCCACATCAGCTTGATTAAAGTATCTACTTGGTAAATGCCCTCTGAACTTCGATAAACATGTACTCCGAAATAGGATCATAAGTAAGAGACTACGCACTAAACTCAAAAGAAACTTATCCATTTATATAAGCAAGTTCATCGATTAAATAGTATATAATGTGAAGCTTCAAAATTAAACCATTTGGGATGAGTTTAAGCAATGGGTAATTCCTAGACGGTCTTAGAGTAGCGTAATGTGGCCATATTATCCAATGCGCGAATGCATATGGCAAATAGTTTAATATTTCATAACGATTAACTGCTTCATCACCATCATCATCAGTCTGTCTCCATCCTCTTCGATCGTCCGTCTTCCGTATCCAGACCACGCCATTCTTCTGGTGTCGTGAGTCCATCTTGCAAGGGGCAACCAACGCTTCGATTGCCAGTACTTCGGCTGCCGCCGAGGAACACAAGTAGAGGTCCATGGCTCGCTACCTGACCTTTATTTTATGATCATCATCAAACCGTAGCAACCCATCAGCTGATGAACATAGGCATCTTTTATGAATCTACGTTATTCTTAATTCTCTGCTTTTCGCAACCTGTTTAAATACTTTATTTTAAAATATACTTGTCCCATTTATCCGCGGAACGTATTCCCCCGAGTGTGAATTAGCAACACTGTGCCACATAATTCCCTAGTCAAATTTACGGTTCGTGCCCGCGGTTCGAATTCTCTTCGTGGAAATAAAATTGTTTGTTTACTTCTTTTATTATTTCTCTCTAGAGTTGTAAAATCTCTCGAGAGGAGCGCGTGAAATATAAATTCCATGGTTTTGTTTACATACGGATGCCTCCACCAGGAATCACCCTTTGTGGTTTTGTTCCTGCCTTTGTCTGGTTATGATTAAGTGGTGGACGCCACAGATGCGTGGGAAGAACGGGTTTGACTAAAGCAAAACAGAAGAATGGAGCACTCGGCTGAAAAGACTGAAGATATATGAACAAATGTAACAGATATAGTATATATGTGTGAAGCTAAATATTCACCTCCCAAATCACACAAGATAAAAAGCTGAAATGTGCTGAAAATATGTCCTCTATTTTTCTTCTGTTCCTCAATGCTGTGGATGGAAACTACCTCTGTTTTCTAGCAAAATCTATAAGAAAAACTTGCCTATTTGAACATCATATACTTAACTGGAGAGTGACGTTTGAGAATACCACACGTCGTTTAGCAAGCCAAAACGTTTCATCACTCGGGAAGGCCTCCCAACTGTAAAGAACCTTGACTGGCGTGCCTGGATATCCCTGAAGAGATTAATAACCGGAGTTCGTAGAACATAGGACAACCTCGATCGGTGGGGAACACTTCTGCAGGGAGAGCTACTATTGTGCGACTGCGGAGACCTGCAGACCGCCTCACACCTAAGATGCTGAAGAAGAAATAATTTAACGTCACTGACACGAAGAAGAACAAGGTCTCTCGGGAGCGTTGGATCCTTTAAAATGCTGATAAACAAACGCCCAAATATCCTTCGAATACAACAGCAACTTTCTCTTCAAGCCTGTCGTCTGTTGGGAATTATGCATAGTATGTACAGGGAGCGCCAAAAAAGTTGACAATTTTAAATCAAAACAATGACGAAAACTGTCAACTTTTTTTGCCGCTGCCTGTATTTAGCGGGACTCGGATGTAGAGATGATTTATTATAAATCAAGGATCATGGCAGCTTAAATAATTGTGTGACGGCAATTTAAGACGAGCATGTATGCTCTCCAGGTAGTGTGTGAATCTCAAATAATTAAAATAAGATATATTATCCAGATAGTAAATATATAACCCGTATAAAGAGAATACCGTTTAATCACTGGTGTGCGAGAGTATCTGGTGTAAAGTGGTGTAATATAGAGCCTAATAAATTGAGGCTGAGGTATTAATTTCGCGAGAGAAAATGGCGGCATGTGTTAAGTACGTCGTTAAACATAATTGTCTTTGCAGAGAGCCAACGTGGCGGAGGGTTAAGGCATAACAGAGGTGTTGATGGACTTTAGTGGACACGGTGAAACGTTTAACATTTGGTGGAAGTTACGCTTATTTCAATGGCGTCATTCCATCACAAACTCAATCTCAACCTTCCATTAAAGCAACAACTATTGAATGTTGCCTGATTTGGAATTTTTTCAAATATCTTAAGATACCATATTTACGTTATATTGGTGATAGTGGCGATAAATCTGCTTTAAAAATGCACAGCTCATCTGTATATATTGAAGATTAGAAGTAAGTGTGCTTTACTTATATCAATTAATGTTATCGCATTGCATTAACCTTATCGCTTAGAATGAGAATAATTTTACAATATTACTCGCAATTCCTTGCACTTGGTTTACTAGTACTTTACCAGGAAATGGCCGAGTGACCAAAGCGCACGACTCTGATGCGATAAGTCAAATTTTTGATCGAGTTCAAATCTCGGCGAAACATATTTAATTATATTATATATAACAATTACACAACTGTCTTTGAATGGATATGCTGAGAGTGACATTGGTCCTTCGCCTGTGAAATGCTTGTTGTTGTTGACATCAGCACGACAACATTACAAGCAAAGAAATGTAAAATAAAGCATTGTTATCTCATGATGACAAGGACACGTATTCGTACCTGTAGCCGAGATCTTTCAATCGCAGTCTTGCGGCATTCCCCGGATGTGTTTATAGAAAAAATAAAGGTCTAAGCCTCCACCTGCATTTCTGCGTGTTACTTTTATAGCATATTTATCGTTCCTTTGTTAGAGTATATCGCACCAGCGACGATGAAAATAAACTTAAACATAAAAAATGCCTTTCATGGTTATTGTTTTTAAAATGCGGTAGGCGACTCGTATTTACGTAAGACCAACGACAATACCACGACCTCGCTTCATCCTATGTCAACTCTGCCTTCTAGAACTCCGCTGAGTACATTCTATATATAGTTCTCGATGGCCTTGTAAGGGGCACTGTAGTTTATCCTCTCCTGCGACATCTGAACTTCTATATTATTAAGCGTTTTAAATCCAACATACTCGTACTTTTTCCTTCAATAATATTGTCTTATAATAGAGTGTCTACGTGTACAAATGTGCCTCAAGTCCCTATTGGCTATTACTTATACACTGACTATCTTCAGCCTGTATCCGTCTGCTGACCGTAGGCCTCCCGCTTGGGCCTCCATTATTCGTGATCCTCCGTCCTCCGCATCCAGGTATTATTCTGATGTCATCAGTCCACCTTGCAGGGAGTCAGCCAACGCTCAGTTTACCAGTTCTTGGTCGCCACTCCATTTTTCTTCCCCGTCGACCGTCGTCACTTCGATAGATAGATGTCCTGCCCATTACCACTCGAGTGTGCCTATTCTTTGGTTAACCTCCACTACTTGAGTTATTCTTCAAATATCCTGATGCTATATTTGACTGTCTCTTATACTTATATATTATATGCGGTGCAAAGGGTCCATATGGGAAATATGCCTATTCATATTTCCATAGTCAATAGTCATATTTCCCAGACTTTTGACTCTATTTCCATTGGAGGAACACAAATAGAGATATATAAACGACTATACATATCTGGGACAAGTAATATAAGTAAATTTTTAAAAGAAATCGACAGGCGTGTACAACTGGGATGGGCAGCATTTGGAAAACTCAAGTACATTTTTAAAATGAAAATTCCGCAACGTCTTAAAACTAAGACGTTTAACCAATGCATCCTCTCTGTATTAACTTATGGCGAAGAGACATAGAATCAAACAGCAAGTCTCACCCATAAAATAAAGGTCACCCAGCGTGCTATGGAGAGATCCATGCTAGGAGTGTCGCTAAAAGATAGAATCCGAAACGAGGAAATACGCAGATATAATGCACAAGAACTCAAGTAGTGGATGCTACCCAACGAATAGGCACATTCAAGTAGCAATGGGCAGGACATATCTGCCGAAGAGACGACGGTCGATTGGGAAGAGAGGATCGAAGAGGATGGAGACTGATGCGGGAGGCTTACGTGGACGGATACAGGCTGATGATGATGATGATGAAAGGGTCCATAACACAGTGAGGGTATTGCTGTACGTGTCCACATTTTTTTTTTCAAACCTTGCTTAGATTGGTATGAAGGTCGAGGTGTAACGCGCTGGATATCTCGCATATTATTTTAATTAGATGGTGTTTGTTCGCGCTGCATTTCCCCTGGTGTTGGCATGCGGTGCGTTGCTCACAAGGCAGTGACCAGCCTCCTCCTCCTCCCTCTCCCCTCCCCGCCTCCCCCTGAGGACCAGGACATCCTATATTGGTCATGGAATTCTTGCGGAGCTTTCTCGGTCGCCGGGTGCCTTCACAGGGTGTTCCGAAACTAGAGTGTCAACCTTACTTATGTAAGTGTAGTGCTTATGCGAGAAAAATTTAATACGAAAATCCAATAACTTTAAATCATTAATTTTAATTATCTAACAACAGCAACACTTCGTCAGTACGTTAGTTGTTAGTTCACTGAAGTTTAGCAACATTGGATGCGGATTAAAACTTGGATGGGTCACTGCTAGTTACTAACCACAGATTTGCTTGAGCCGCTTCTTTGGAACAACTGATCTAGGCCTTGAATGCATCGAAATATACCTGGGTTACTACTTACTTATATTTCGCTTATAAAGAGAGGTGGAAAACAGTGAAATGACAGATCGGAGATACAGATAGGAGAACCGATAGTCTTTAGAGCAGTTTCAAGAATAAAGAGAGATTTTCCTCCACCTCTCTTTACAAGCTCAGTCAAATATTTTTTATAGCAAATGGTTCTTCGGTATAACAATAATCCAGAAGATCATAGAAAATGAAGCTTTAGTCACGTTTCCCATGCGGCAACAGCTTCCGATCTAAAGTAAATGCTTTTATTTAGCCCTTTTCCTGTTTCTATTCCCTTTTCCTTATCATCAAAAGTCAAATTTTCTTGTTAACTTATGCTAAATAACTTTGACATCCTCCTCTCTAAGTTCGTTATTGAATTGCGTGGTTGCGGGATGAGTAGCAGAAGAACAACACACAGATTTTTCCAGAAGCACATATATTTTCATGATAAACTTTACAAACTTCCAGCCCTAGCGGAATAACATGCCGGGCCGGCCATAATACGACCTCGTCGTGGTCGGCGCACAGCTGATCTATTGATCGGCGATCTATATAACTAGTCCTCCTAACGGCATTACAAAATGACAACACATGCGTGTCCGATGAGCGAACGAAAATAAGAGATGAAAGATTGTACATCGAGGTTTTCGGTACCAGTCAGCAAGGGCTATATCATGCTAATTTCAACTTTTTAGTTTTTTTCCATAGCTTTAGTGATTAGACATCTCACCTGCGGCTTTTGAAGGTTTTTGATTAAAAGTTTCAAGTACGATTGCATTTTAACCTCATACGAATCGCTTAATAAAAGTATTTTATAACGTGAATAATCCGTTTCACGGCTTCAAATACTGCAATGTATGTTAGTGATTAACCCGATGTAACAAATTGAGCGGATATTATTAGTAGAAGTAATTTCGCAGGGGAAAGTAATTCCGTCTTGTCTACGCGAGTTTCCTTTGTACAAATTCAACGTTATCGCTTCGCATGATATCAGGGCATGAGCAAAACACAATTGCACGTATATTGTGATATCCACGATGGCAATAATTAAATATTATAGCGCCATTCGTAGGCAGGGTGTGTCGGAGCTTCGCGGATCTGGTAGGGCTGCCCATCATCATCAGCTCTAGCGGCAACTCCATCAAGTTCTCGAACGACAGTTTCCGTTTTAAAAAGGTCATTTTCAAAAGTGACCTGTACCTAAATCACACCAGCGTAAATGAGGAGAACATTTACTTACAACACTCAGAATTTTAGAGTGTTTTTGAATTACTTTTAAAACAACTTCGAGATCGACCGAGCCTTATCTGAATAAGCAATTGTCTTTTATTCGCATTTTTATTGTACCTGTAACTATGGATGTAGCATCTTGTATATAACTGTGTCAAATTTAAAACCAAGACTATTTTACGTCGACGCTTTCTTCCATATTTTCTCCCTGTAGTATACGGTCAATAAGATTTTTTGCCACATTTTTTTGTCAACTGCTTGGATTTTTGCCCTGTATTAGAATAGCTACAACCTCCGAAGGGCAGCCTTGTAAGACGGTAAAAGCCCATGGACTTAAATAAGGCGGCTGTATTTTATGCTCTAATGCGGCATCAGGAGAACCTATCCCAGCCACCTTTATCTTTTGAACTCCTGTATGAAGGAAGGTTGTCAGATACCTTCTTTAAATACGTCGTACCTTACTTAAACCTAAATGTTTGTTTATTATTGTATACTTTATTGACATAAAGTGATCATCATCGTCATCAGCCTGTGTCCGTCCACTGTTGAACGTAGGCCTACCGCATGAGTCTCCATCCTCTTCGATCCTCCGCCTTCCGCATCCAGGTCACTCACGCTATTCTTCTTATATCGTCGGTCCATCTTGTAGGGGGTCGGCCAATGCTTCGTTTGCAAGTTCTTGGGCGCCATTCCAATACTTTTCTTCCCCATCGACCGTCGTCTCTTCGACAGATATGCCCTGCCCATTGCCACTTGAGTGTGCCTATTCGTTGGGTAGCATCCACTACTTGAGTTCTTCTGCGTATTTCCTCGTTTCGGATTCTATCTTTTAGCGACACTCCGAGCATGGATCTCTCCATAGCACGCTGGGTGACTTTTATTTTATGGGTAAGACTTGCTGTCAGATTCCACGTCTCTGCGCCATAAGTTAATACAGGGAGGATGCATTGGTTAAACGCCTTAGTTTTAAGGCATTGCGGAATTTTCGCTTTAAAAATGTACTTTAGATGTGTAGTTAAGTGATATTCATATATTATTCCCTTTATAATATTACGTAGTTGCTTTATTGTTGAAATATTTTTAAATATACATCCTTGTATTTTACTTTATTGTTTACTATATACAGCAAAATAATTTTTTCTCTTAATGACGTTCATAACTGAGCATCGTAACAACACCTTAAAGTATTCACAAATATACTCGTAAATACGTTTTTACGCAAAAATTTGAAATTCAGAATGTAATCGGATAACGCTCATAAAAATTGAAACGTTACAAAAATGTTTCAAATTTTATCATATGTATGGTCTGCTCTAATGAAATTCGTCAGTTACGAGTACGTAGAAGGTTCTCGTACTTAGAAATTGTAATACATATTTAGTATTACTTAGAAATTTACTCAGAACACACCAAGGTCACCTTGATGCTGTGAACAATGACCTCGTATCCTGCCAATCATTGTTACAATATCCTGGCTAATATTATTGACCTTGCAGAGCTGTTCGCAATAAATGTTTTGACTTCAAGAGCTAAAGATACTTAAACGTCTTATTTCATCACATTTTATGACAATTCGTTTGTATTTAATCAACGAAAAGAAAATATACAAAAGTAACTCACGATAAATATCATATTCTTGGTCGGTTCTATCCGGCCTGTTCATGTTTTAATTTTTTTTGTTATAGTACAATAAATGATTTTTTAATATAAATATTTTTTAATTTAGTTCCATGAAATGAAACTTGGTTTATATCATGTAGTAGTGTTATATAGTCATTCCAAAATACGAAGCATGTGTGAATTTTAGAATAACTTTTTTTTAAATTTCGATAGTCTGGGATTTCGATCCTTGCAATAAAATGTGATTCGTGAGATTAAGACAAAAATATTAAAAAACCACTCCTCAAGAGTTTAAAGTTATGTCATATGAGATGTCAATGATTTTAATTTTAATGCATAATTTATACATACTCGTACATTTAAATCATAAATTTTTCATAATTAAGTAAACATGCTGACAATTTTTTGTGATGTTGTATTATTAGAAATTAAAAAAGTGTATATGTATAAATATTTTTTAAAATATCTCCAACGTCAGTTTCATAATATTTTGTTACCCAGTGTGAGAATCATCATACGTTATCTATATCAAAATTAAATTCTATACAATTTGAGCGAATGGGATTGAACAACATTAGAATATTAAAATAAATAAATATATAAGGCAATGCTTCACAAGAGAGCTTTGATTTGATGAGAACTTTCTTGGAGGATTATGAAAGCATCGCGGGACCGTTGATATCGTTTTTTTTTTCAAATTTCTTTTCGCGGACGAGGAGGGACCGCGCGATTATTTCGCCAGCGTTCCCTCTGCAGTCAGCCCTGGCGAAGCGCGGGGTTCGCCGGGGCGCGCTATGGGCACTAGCACCTGACGCGGGACAGCGCCAGTCTCGACCCGGCAGCCAGTCGGCCAGTCGTCCCTCACGTCAGAGCCCTGGCCTAACGCGAGATCTCGATACGCGAGATAATCCGCGAGTGACTCCCCCTTTCGGAAGTTTATCAGCGTTCATACACACCTTTACGTCAATTCTCTCATGGTAAACACTACCGCAAAAAGCAGTGCATTTAGACGCTTCTGGCGGATGTTACTCGATTGCTTTAAACTGACCTAACCTAACTTCACAAGATATTCCGCGAGTGAATCACCCTTTCGGGAAGTTTATCAGTATTGATAAGAATCACCTTTATGTCGATTCTCTCATGGTAATCATTACTGCGAGAAGCAAGCAGTGTTAGACGTTGTAGCGATAGATATATTGGATTGCTTTAAAACTGACCTAACTTAACGTAACCTTGTTCAGTCGCACAATTCCAGATCTAGTACCGGATTTAGACCCTGCGGCGCCCTGGGGCAATTTGTCTCTAGCGCCCCATATTGTTTATTTTTAAAACTATATAAGAAAGGCTGAATGCCCTCGGCGCCCTTAGCTTATTCTACGCCCCGGGGCACCGACCCGCTTCGCCACCCCTTAAAACCGGCACTGTCTAGATCAGCGGTCGGGGAACTTTTTTAACCATTACCCCAAAATATTTTTACGTAAGTCGATATTACCCCAAAATATTTTTGCGTAAGTCGAAATTACCCTTTCCCCCCATTTTGGAAAGAAGACAATCAATGTATATTTAAATAAACATTATTCATTGAATTAATTTACACGGAAAATAACTAAAAAGTCATATGAAAATAGTAAGTTGTATGAAATAGCAAACTAGAAAAATTTCCTTATTACCCCACAAAACATATTTTTACCCCATTTGGGGTAATTTAGCCCAGTTCCCCGACCGCTGGTCTAGATCGACACTGTTTTGGTAGACTAGCAGTGTTAATCACTATTGCTTTGTGTGCTTATCCAGTGGAGATTTAAGAATCATATCCACATTTAACTTATTTAAACTCAATTTATGATGAAGCCCTTCGTAAAGATTACTCTCTCTAACCACCTAACCCAACATTTTGGAAACATGGTACACAGGAACCATAAGTGCATCACAATAATCTAAGCTACTTTAAAAAAATAGTCTCTTATTATTTTACAACACTACCTCGATAAAACTGTTTTCGGTAGCCTGGTCTAAAAATCTTAAAAGCGAGATCTGTCGTGAGAAACAGTGATCTTTCTTGCGATTGACTTGTCTGTCACAAAATCGGGCTTATCACAAAAAAATAGGAATTGGAAAACCGTCCTTCGAGCAGCATGGAAATTTGGTATCCGCTAATCTGTCTCGGCTAATCACGGGAATGTTTGCTGCTCATCGCGATTAGATCGTGTTTAGTATATCAGAGCCTCTACATCGGCAGCTTCTTGTAAACATTACCGCAGGAACGAGCGCTCGATCGCTTAATCTTTAGCGCTGGCCGCTCGCGAATTTCGCCAGGCGAGTGAGGGGTGCAACGCCTGGCGATAGCCGCTCGGTCTCTCGCGGTAGTCAGTCGGTGACGGTCCGCGCGCCGAATCGCCCATACAAAGTGCCAAATTAAATTGCAAAAATACTTTTAGCTTACCGAGTGACTGACAGGTGAAGATCCAAAGTGTACGTTTTTAATGTAAATACAAATACTCACTCTACATTCAGTCTTAAAAAAATAATATAATATATTGTTGTAACATGCATCTTCCAGTGTTTTCCTTGGAAGAAGTAGGCTTCACAAATCTTAGACTTTTTTTAATGGTGTGTTTTTTTACATCTATTATTTATATTTATTTATATTCATTCATATTCATTATTATTTATATTCACCTTTAAATATATAATTTTCAATTCATTCTTCTATGTATATTCTTTTTTTTTAAATATTATATCGTGGTATTCACCTCCTAGAGTGGTAGTTAGTTGACTTATCGCATACATAAGTTGTCACTGTGTATGTTCGTGAAGTAGTTTTTCCTGAGTGACAGTGCATGTACCCGTTGTAGCTATGGTACACAAGTTGTTCTGCCCGACCGGCAGCAGTTGACGAAACGGGAAGTAGTTTGTTCTGTTACTAAAGTGAGGGTGTGATTTGGCGAGGCAGAAAATCACAAGTGCAACTGGGAGAAGTTGAGAATTCGATATACAGACTGTTGGGTGGGAAGCAGTTTTTACCGAGTGACCTACTTATTTTTACGGTGCAACGCACTAATTGATCTGTTCGAAACGTGAAGTAGTTTTTGTTGTAGATGTTTTGCTACTGATGTGTGATTTGGCAAGTTTATTTAATGTTCAAAGAGTGTATTTGAAGACTCTGACGATGACATGTGTGTTGGATGAGAAGTAGTTTTTAGTGAATCACTATTTCTATTACTAATAATGTATGTTTTGGCAAGGTAAAATGTTATAAGTACGTTTTATAAGTACAATTGAAGTAACAACGTAGGGGTGAGTGAGAAATAGTAAGATATCGTTCGGTATAACTGGCTGTTAATATCAGAAATTGAGTACGAGCAAAACGTGGACTTTTGTTGGTAAAACAGCATTTAATGCTTCCTTCTTTGAGTAATGACTCAATCTTTACAGTTGTTTTCAAATCATGAGAAGAGCAGGATGATAAATTGTTGTCATAAGTGTGTTTTCACCCTGTGCAATTTCTCTGGATGACAATTTGTTTGTGAGATTGAGTGATATCCATTCGTCTGACGACATTCGTAACAATGACAATGCAACAATTGTGGACTTTACATCAATTTAACTGCGTGACTGGATGCATTATGGAGAGTGATTGTTTCATTATTGTACTTGAGAGAGATATAGTGAAAGATTCACCGCTTTGACAAATTGATTGCGGAATTTCTCGCTTAATTACCGGGGTTAAAGAGGGGTTCATTCCACACTAAATGCACCATTATAAATAACATATTGTACGAGTATGTGTCCTCTTATATAGTACACAAAAAGAACATAAAAATATTTTGTTTGATAATCTGAATAGTACATTGCCTAGCAACTTGGTGATATCTGATATGATGACATAAGTGTTATCTAGATTGATTTAAGCACAATGACAAAGCGCGTCAGCAAATTCTCAGCTTGCAAATATTAGGGGAGTCCCCTCTTTGAAGAGTATTAGTGAAAACCTATCATTCTTATAATTTCAAATTTTTATTTGTTCTATCATTTGATATTAAGCCATGTATTGGTTACAGCGCGTCCAAATTCCAAATATACTTATCCAATTGGCTTAGTAAGTGTGATCTTTTTTGTACAATGTACGCAGTGCACAAATCGTTAGTATAGTCGATATCAATGATCAGATAGGCGGATGTCTTAAAATATAATTCGACCTGTTAGTTTGCTAAGTGCTTTCCGTGATATATCAACAGGTATTTAGATACCGTGTGATATATCCGCGAGATCGAGCTGTGTGTTTCTTGTTTAGTTGTTTGCCCGCCTTCGACCATAGAAGTAATGAACCAGCAAACTGCCAACGTAAAGCTCTTAGCCTGTTAGAGATGTAACATTATGGTCTCTTGGACCTTAGTTTGTTGATATCTTTTGCGTATTATGAACGATATTCTTAGAAACTGATTCATATAGCTCGTTATTTTACAAACTCAAGCTTCTGGTAGTAATGTGGAGCTTCTAGATACACAACATTTGATTGTTAAGTCTTTAACAGCTTTGCACAGTAATCCGAGAACTGATCCTTTAGTTCTGCCGTTAGATTTGAGCCCATTAAGATTTAGTTTCAGTACAAGGTTTATTCTGTCTAGAGACACCTTCCAGATGCAGTATTCGATTGTTCAATATTGCAGTTCTTAGAGGGCTTGACATGGTGTTCTGAGAACTAATCCAGAAAATCTGGTGTCGATTTTTAGCTCATTAAAACCTCGCCTTGGTTATTTCTCTTGTAAGTTTCATACTATTGTTTCTACTCTAAAGAGCACTTTCATTTGATCAGTTAATATAATTGTTATATCTTCCAGAGTTTAAAACAGTTATTCTAGCACTAATGAAGTATTAACTTTTGGTTAATTATAACATTACTAGAGTTCTTAGATTTCGAAACATAGTTTATAGTTACATATAACCTCTAGATATACATATATTGATTGTTCAATATTGCAGAATTCTTCAAGGTGATGGAGCTGTGTTCCGAGAACTGATCCAAAGATCCAGAGTTCCTTTTTAGTCCATTACGAAGACCTGGTTTGGGTTGTTTTTCTCCATTCACGAGTATGACGATAATTGATGATGTGTGTTTCGTGGAAAATGCACCCTTTCATTTCGGCAATCCGAAAGCTCCCAGAAGGCCCAAAATCAACTTGATAAATAATTTAACATACTTCAACATTTCATAAGTTTCACATTACTGTTCCAAAAAGGTATTTAATCACCTTCTTATTTCAAATTATGTTTATGTTGCATCTGAAAAATAAAATAGGGGTATTATATTGGAACAGATCACATTTGGCTCTCTCAATTCTCAGATTACTATAAATACATTTAGTTGATGTGAGAAACAACTGGCATAACACAATTTAGAGTGAGTGTTATATAGCGATTCTCTGTCATTTTTGGATGGTTAATTTATGCGGGACTGTAATATAATTTATTTCGCTAAGAAATACTCTACGTTGATAATTAAACCACCATCTAAATTGATAAGCGTTATAAAATCCTTTTGTTTTAAAAAAAAACTGTAGGTTAGGTTTGGTAAAGTTACGTTTTGTTAGGTCATTGTTTATTGACTAAAGCTAGGATTATGTTAGTTTTTGGTGTGTTTCTATACCTTAGTCACATTTGTTGGACAGTGTTAAGGGAAACCCTATTCTTAACATGAGATATCTTTATTACCACCCTCTAATTTTCTCTTGTATTGGTATAACACTCCCTTAGATAGTAAGTAGACTGTATTCCATAATATCTTCTAGTTCCTAGAATCTGGTGACGAAACGGCTGTTCTGAGTAACGCCGAGGATCGTGTTCCATCTAATTGTTTTGCTTTACGTGTTGATAAAGGAATATCATGACTCGAGGTGCGTTATGAGTCCTTTTCCAGAATGATTCACCACTGATTGTTTGGATAAGTGGCCAATAAGTACTTGTGTTTATATTATTACAAGCATATTAGCGTCTCAAGTGTCTTACAATGGACAAAGAAATTGACTTCGTATATATTATATTATAGTTACACATGTCAATATATACACTCAATACTTATATATTGTCTTAAATTAGTAAGCGTCCTTCTTTCAGTTTGCTGTTTATATTCTGTAGATAATTGTTTGTTAACAAGATAACAAATAGATCATTGTTGTTGTCTAGATCAGCACGCTTTTGAAAGAAAAAAGAATGATCATTATTTAAATTCAACAGTTTAGAAATTTAAATACTTGTAATGCGCCGCAGTCGAAAATTTGGGAGCATGCGATAATCATTGTAGTATTAACCCTTTCATTACGGCTCGGTTTGAATACAAATTATACTGTCAATTATAATACTAGTATTTGAAGCATAAATGTACTTTTCTGGTCTATTTTCGTATATCACATTGGTTCTTGTATCCTTTAGCTATCAGGTGATGCATAAAAAACTATTCTAATAAAGTAACAAAACGATATATCACGTCAACCGATGTCAACGGTCATGGAATCTTATGACGGTATATGCCGACAACCGATGCGAAATGGTTAACACATTAATATCAATCTACTGTAATTATTGTACTAAAATAGTATTCTAATACTATTTTTGGTACAATAATCACAGTAAAATAAATTTTGAACTAGTGTCTCTTTAGATAACGGAGTATGCAATTTTAGTAGCAATTTTTTTATAAACGTTCAATGAAGCACCTATTTCTATTCTTCAAAATTGTTATTTGGACTATGGACACCTACGTTTACTCGTATATATAAGGTGTTGTATAAATACTATATAATAATATAAAAGATCAAAAAAATATATTATACAATATGATACTTATTATTGGTAATGCTCATATTTCGTAGGCTTTATGCAATGATTAATTTTGCTGAATCTCCAAGATTTTAAAATCTCACTGAATTTATACCGTTTCTTGTAGCAATTTTCAATAACAATAAGTAATACTACAAAACGTTTTATAACTTTCATTTACTATAAAAAAATGATATTATTGTAAAACTTTATCTGCTTTAAGGCCATAACATTCGATAAGATAAGAACAGAATTGCTTAATATTTTTTACTCGTTGTAATATCAATTGTATTGAGATTTTTTTTGTTAAAATTGAATCAATTTGTTAGCGTTTTTTTTGTCTTAAGTTTTGTGTAGCATCTTAGTCGTCTGATATATTCATAAATGCGATGTTCGCTCTCAATTTGTAGCATATGACCACCGCAACCCGTCCCCAGTGCCCTCTGATATACATGCTTATAATCAGATCCCTATAATTTATAAATATATCCTACGAATATTATTAATACATTCTGAAGCCGGTGGATGACGAGCCTGAAAGCATAGAGAAAAGTCAGATTTAATTTTTAATCTATTGCAACAACCACTCATTGCAGGAGTGTATTTTAGGGATCATAATAATAAAAAGATACTTAGTAAGTTAATACACACATACAATTCTACATCAAATCTTACGCATCAATCCATTCAGAAAAAATATCGGCAGGCGCGGAATTCGAACCTCGAGCGTTGCACCTTTGCTCTATCCTACACACCGCGCTGCCCACACGACCATTCTCTGCCTTGGCAGTTACGCGAAACTTGATGTAAATATATACCATTGTTAACATCATATAACCATAGATGTCTCTGTAGTATATATTCATAGTGTGTTTATTATTATTTTTATGATCCAATCAGTCAACATTTATTCACAAGCTTTTTTAAGAAAATTAAAATCCAACAAAGGATACTTGTTGTACTCGCAATTTTATCGTAGTAGGGTGCTCTGGTGGAAATGATGATATTTATTTTGAGGTTCGCCTTTTTTTCTATGCCTCTGTTATCTTATTACAATAATCTTATATCTGATATGTTTTCTATATCTTGATTTAGAAAGTATTAAAGATACTGTGTTCGTTTGTGTCAGTAGCGCTGTAAAATAAACCGCTTATTTTGGTAAACTGAAAACGGATAAAATTGTAATTTATAAATAAACACAAAGCAATTGTTCTATACACATCGATTAATAATATTAATTCAAATGTTTTTATTATAATATGTGTTCTATTAACTAACATTTACTTGAAATAAGTATATTTATATTGGAATTCGTCGTCTCTAGTTAGGTTACTACAACACAGCTAGTTAGGTTATTTTTTATGAAGTATAGTTAAACTTAAAGCACTTTATGGAGAAACGTATTATATATAACGATATAATATTAAAATACAACATGATATAAAATACAGTCACTAAAAATACATAAATAGAAACACGATCTTACAGTCTTGATAAACGAACAGTGTATTAGTAACACAACACTACTATTTTGAGATATCTTGCTCAATATAATAATTGTAGCCGATTGTCGTGGGGTTCTATGTTATTTTTTATGAAGCCATAGATTAGATAAGTTGTGTATCTGGCTGGAAACTACTTCACGTGTCGATTTCAAACACTGGTTCACGGAACCATTCATCTGCTAGCTTTCCGATCGACGAGTGTTTCGTTGCTTAGATAATTAACAAGGTGTAAGATTTTTTGTCCTCGATTTACATCTTTTCAGGACAATTTCAGTCGTGTTTTGAACTGTTCTGCAAATGCGCGCTTATAGAACAGCTATCCTTCTAACGTTTAGATTTGAGGAGTGTTCCGAATGTTAAAAATTAAACGTGTTACATGACTTTTTGTGCTTATTAATTTGCTTTTTTTTGTATCGTGTGATTGAAATCTGTGAACAGTTTTTGCTACTGTTATCTTGATAGTCGTGAGTAAGGTTTGTGCATACTTGTTAAGTGTGTGGTGAGTATCTCAATGGATTGATCTGCGAGTGGAAAAGCAGCTGTTAATGCTAGTGACTTTTTTTTAACAACAGAACCTTGCTTAGCGAGTAATTCACTTACGCAGAAATTTAAGCGACGAAAAAAACGAATTGTGAAAATGATTTATAAACTTATACGTGGATGTGATTATATGTTTTGGACTCCCTGGAGTCCATCTGCAATAAAATAATTTTTAATTAGTTATTTTTTTAAATAAAATTATTATTAAATTATAATTATTCAGTTTCACCAAGTATTTTCAGTTGATAACCTTAATGTATACGTGGATAATAAAAGTGTTTTTTTTTCGGTTTAGTTAATTAAAGGTTAATTATGTCATTTTGATATTGATAGAGAGTACAAGTAACTAAAAATATAAAATTATAATTGAATTTTAATTGTTTTAACGAACTTACTTCTGCATAATGAGTGACGATGAGAACAACTTGATTTGACATATTCAGCTAAATTATTCTGAAATGTAACCAGTGATTGCAAAATCAACTTAAAGAATTTAGATACAAAGCTTTAAGCTAATCACGCAATGAGTTAGAAGCCTCTAAAACGGTTTTGCTTAACACTCATTGGGAATTACGACTACGTGCTCGGTAACCAAGGTTCCATCAAAGTTTTTTACGTGAACGTTTCATGCATTGAAGTGGTATTTTTAATGAACAAAAAAGATAAATTCGCACATAATATCAGTGACCTTTGATCAACAAATTAATGATAAACTGTAAAATTGGCATTCTTCGTTTGATAATTATTAAATCAAGCTAGAAAACAACGTAATAATCATAATTAAAATGTACATATCCTTCTTGTTTTAAAATGTTTGTTCTTATAGTTATCATAATTTGACCAATGCCACAAGAGTACGGACATAAATTGATAATGTGTATTATTGATTATATAACAATGTTTTGCTTCAGTTGTGAGAATTTTATTTTCCCACCAGCAATACATAACATCACAGCAAATAAAAAATGTCTACTGGTGTCATTTTCAGCCTATTTTTTTTTTGCAATCTGTAAGCATATAGCGAAATTATATTAAATGTACGCTGGTTTGAAATTTAAAAAACATCATGGACATTGTATTTGAAAAAATATCGCTGTCAATAAATAAATCTGCAATTTATACAAGTTTTAATAGTCAGTTAATAAGTTCAAGTCAACCAATTGAATTTTTGGTTTAATTCATAAATGGCCACTGTATATACGAGTAAAAATGATTATTAACGTTTTTATTATTATTATTTATTGTAATATTAATGAGTATATTAGGTTTGGTTCCAATGTAAACATTGCTCGTTTTGTAGGGACAATTTTAGGATAATAAAAAGTTATAACGGTCTCAAACTTAGTTTTGTAACATTGAAAGATTAACGTTAAAGCTGTGCAAAGTAATAATCGTTATATCTTCAAATGCTTAGTGGTCTATTACTCAGATCAACGTTTTTGAATCGCAGGTTACATTCTGCTCATAAGTACATAATATACTCTAAGATACCTGCACACGCCGCAGAGAAAGTAAAACACAATAATTGAACTAACTGAGAAGTGAACAGTGCATCAACTAACACCTGACATCTTTCTCCCAGTAAACTACTTATAAACAACGAAAAAAACGAAAATACGAACGAAAAATACATTTTTTTTTCAAAAACAGATGTGATACAAAAAGAGCCGTCTCTGAGTGAGCAGTGACAAATTTATGGTATTATCTAGTGTTTTTGATCAGTGGTTTGATGTGGGTGTATTTTTTTAAGTTGTGGGCCTAGTTCAGGGGTATTTTCGATGTTTCCCGAGGCCGTGGGGTCCGCGGGCCGGGTGCGAGCCCCTCCGAAGACCTCTGCTGGCAACGGCAGCGTGAGACCTACAAACCCGGACATACCTCAGGTGCGTACACCAGCGATGCGATATACCATATACCTGAGTGACCGGTACACCTCATTGCGGCCATCTGGGTGACATTTCCTTCGATAACGACACTTTTAAATCAGCAATTCATTGACACGTTATTACTAGACGATTGCTCGATTTAAAAGCATTTTTTTGCTACAAAATTTTCAGCTTTCTTCACACATGCTTTGATGGAGATGCAAATTTTGGCTTCCCTATTGGAATGCGTGATTTTGTAAAGACCGTATGTTTCCGTAGTCCCGTTTTAGTAATCGATCCTTTAACTGATTCCAACATTCTGTGTCCCTATTACGATTCTTATGCTGATAGTCAACTATGTATCTGAGTCCTTATTTTTTCATGTATTTTTAAACTACATTTATGCTTAAAAGAATGATAACTGCCGTATATACCCTACAGCAACATCCGGAAAACATCGAACCTTTTCTTTCTTCGTTTTTTATCTATTCTTCTTTTCTTCTTCGTAGTATCAATCCGGTGGATTGGCTTACAGCAAATAAATCTTGCATCTCGATCTCCACTCCTATAGATCCTCTGCAACCCTCCTTAGCTCAGCATTCTCTTCTTTAATAATTGTATTATTTACGTAACGCTTATTATGATCCATTTTTGTTCTAATTCTAAATAAAATTGCAGTTGTATGGGATTTGATTGATGATTTGAACCTCAACACAACCTCTTATAAAAAATATCAAAATCTTTACTTTTCGTTAAAATTACATTGACTTACATAACTTCATGGTTAGCAAACATAGATATTCGAATGATAATTTTCAATACGTTTTACACACTTTAATACAGCTCAATTTGTTTGGTAAAATAGATAATTTATTTTGATACTACGAGTATGATAATTTTTATCTATTTACGGATATCTTCACATTTTTATCTTTACCCTTGAATTGATAATGGATTTTTGCCTCCTTCTACAATTTTATAGGATTATTTCCCACCTCTATTCACTCAATATTTAATATATTTTGTAAAATATCGACTGTAGAATACCGGAAAAGTCCAAAAATATAAATCTATAAAGGGGATAAATCTGCAGAGAGGCATTTAAATGATATTTTCGGTAGAACTTCGTCTCGCTCTTATGCCATAGTGCGTTATTCTACTCACAAACATGAAAAGCATAGTTTTTAAAAAAATGTTTTCAGCATTCACTTTGAGATCCATTATAAATTATAAATATTTATTTATTTACCTTGTTTTTACATGGATCACGTAAGACAAGTTCTCTATTAAGAGACTGCAGTTTCGACTAACTCGTAGCTTTTCTCAATCCATCACTTGTTAAGAGATAACTGAGCTGCGATAGTACTAGTAGACACACCCCTACCCCCTCTTCTACATAAAATAGGTTTGAGCACTTATAAAGTACTATCGCAGCTCAGTTATCTCTTAACAAGTGATGGATTGAGAAAGGCTACGAGTTAGTCGAAACTGCAGTCTCCTAGTAGAGAACTTATCTCACGTGGTCCATGTAAAAATAAGGTAAATAAAAAGTATAGATATGGATATTTTAAATTATTTATTAGAATATTATTTTATTATTTCAATATTCTAATCTACTTTTATAGATCATTGACTATATTACAATATTATAAGCAATTAAATATACATATACTATACATAAAAATCCTTAAACGAAAAAAATATCGGCGGGAGCGGGATGCTAACCGCGGACCTTTGGAACCAAATTTTGCCCAGGTAATTATACCGCTCGGCCACCGGCAAAATTTGGTTCCAAAGGTCCGCGGTTCGCATCCCGCTCCCGCCGATATTTTTTCTGAATGAATTGACTCGTTTAAGGATTTTTATGAAAAGTATAGAGTTGAAATATGTACTTCCTTAGCATAGTGTGTATTTTAGTTAGCAAAAATACAAACTGTATTAGGACGGTGTCTCTTTGCACGGTATCGTACTACATAAGGTTTAACCAACCGATTTCATACATGTTCCATGCCAAAAGTATGCAGATTTTTTTTTATATTGACGATATATTGTTGGCTGCAAAACTACTAAACTATCTTGTACGTGATCAAATTAGTCATACGTCCATCATACATACAATATTATATATACTGGCATTCAGTGAACTGTAACATAAAACATTTAACTATCCACTATGACTGGAATTGATGATCTCACATTGTTATCTCAACATACGTGAGAAGTTTAAACATTCGAGATGCAGAACTGTATTCATGGAAAACGTTATACTTATTCTTTCCCAGTTTTTTTATTTTATCTTATAAGAGAATCACGATCACCTATGCTTTGATAAAAAGAGGTGCAAACCTTCCCTACGTTCGCAAATCCATTCTAAGAACTAATGGCCTACCTGTTGCGATAATAATATTATAATATATTACAATTTTATAATAATAATAAAATTTTCGCGCTCCATATTTGAAACATATAAACATCGCAAATGTCTGCCAGAGAAATATTTGGGTGTTCAATAATCAGCGTTCTTAACCCTCTCGTTACGGCTCGGTGGAATACAAATTGTAGTCAATACGGCGTGAATTTTTCAAACCATTTTTTTTGCTTGAAAGTAGTATTTGAAGCATAAATGTACTTATCTGACCTATTTTCATATATCACATTGGTTCTTGTATCATTTAGCTGTCAAATGATGCATAAAAAACTATTATATTTAACAAACGTTCATTATGTAACTCCATACATGTGGTGGCATTGACACATGTGGTTTACAGAAAATCGCTGCTGTTATGAAACCTAACGATATTTATTTACATGCTTTACGGACTCCTGTAAAGCTTACACGTAGGTTGATAAAGGGAATGACTGCAGTTCCAAGTTCCTACCGTAGATGTCACAATGTGTACTGAAAGTAAAAAAAACGATATATCACGCCTCCCGATGTCAACAGTACGAGAATATTAGACGGCATATATCGACAACCGATGCGAAAGGGTTAATGCATGAAATAGACTCGTCTACTTCTTATATAGGCTATACAAATTGCATAAAAATAATAATACCACCTACAAATTCATGTGACAATTCGCTAATCCAGAGTATTCTATCTGAATTTTTTTTTCTTATAAAATTACCACTTAAATTTAGTGACAATGCGCCAAAAAAAATCAACATTTTAACCTTACGAACTAGTTCTTACAATAAACAATATTAAATTACTGTTTTTCTTTTATTTGCAGGTATGTAAACCAAACCAATATAACGACACTTCTTCTTTTACTGATTATACTTGTACTTCAAAGGTAAGTATTTTACTACATATCAAGAACGTTCTTTGTATCAGGTATCCATTTCATTACATTGAAGCGCTCCACAGAAAAGTAGTGTTGATCCGTTCGACTGCCTTCCACACCTCAAGAGTTGATTGGCTTGTTTAAATATATAGACACTGCTACCGATCTATATATACATAGTCACTTATTTCTAGTCCTTGACTGTAGTTGTCCAATTGCGTTATCATAAAGTTTGGTATTCACATTGTTGCCATTTTTTTTATTAATTTACGAGTATAAGTCGCGAGCCGAATTAAATTACTAGATGACTTGAAATACAATATATTTTAACAAAATAGAGTTTGAAGTTTCGAAGCATATTTGTCTCGTAACACTTATTTTTTTAAATCATAAGAAGGAATGTTCGCTACTAGTTTACACAAAAGATTTATAAAACGCTTCAAAATATCGTTTGGTAAAAATTAAACACTTTTTTAAAATTTTTAGTTTCCGCTGTTGTTAATAAAAATACTCAAATAATGTAATCGAGTCATACATGAAAAGGATTTTTTATATTATTATAAATACTCTTTGATGAGTATCAGTTGATGTAAATAGCATAAAACCTTTAAATTTTTTGTAATCTAGTTATTGAATTCAGTCTAAAATATATTCCGTCGCATTAGGTTAAGATGGATTAGGTTATGTCCATCATCATCTGCCTGTGTCCGACCACTGTTAAACGTAATCCTTCCGCATAAATGTTTATCCTTGTCAATCGTCCTTCCAATCCTTTGAAGTCATTAATTAGTCCATCTTCCAGGGGGTCGGCCAACATTATCATCGTCGCTTCATCAAATATATCACCTCCATTACTACTCGAGTGTGCCTATTCGTTGGGTTGCCTCCACTACTTGAGTTCTTCTTCGAAAATCTTTGTTTCGGATTCGATATTTTATAGACAAACAAAGCATGGATTTCTCCATGGCACGTTGGTTTACCTTTATTTCATTGATAATAAGACCTTTTTTTAGATTCCACGATATGCACCAATTGATTATGCTTAGGTTAGATTTATATAACTAAGTATAAACCTCCGAATTGTCAACAGTTATAAATATCAAGCCTAATAACATTATCATTTTATTATTTACGTGTTAATTTCATAATTTTTCACATTTACGCTAATGTGCCACTGACATTCGTTTCATTGAGGCATTGTAGTTACGTCAGTTGAGCCTTTTCCACGTAAAAACATTAAGGCTTCAGTTATGTTCAATTCAAAAAGAGACGAGCGAATAAAATGAAGTGTACATCGCATAAAAAATTAATTTGAAAGTAAATATTTTTACGATTCTTTTTATTCATTTTGCTCTTACAGAATATCAACATAAATAATGTCATTATTGTGTCATACTTATTACACCTGAACACCATTTATGTTAACCGTGGACGATGTTTGAATGATGGTCTGAAGTCTAATAATAAAAGTCTTACGCATCACACTTCACGCCGAAGCGATGACAACGTTGGTGGATTAAATTCCACATGGGTCGTTTATTCTTATATTTTTAAAATATTAACTTTTAATGAGGTGTCGAAAAGTAATTCAAAATAAAAACGCTTGGATTATTTTTACGTCGCGAACTAATAATCAAGGCAGATAGGCATTTAGTAAAAACCATCTCAGAGAGGCGAGGCCGATGGATCGGTCACATTATGCGACACGATGGTCTTCTTCACGACATTGTGGAATCCCTAGACAGGAGTATTTGCAGCAAGGGTTAGAGGACATAAGTTGTAGCTCTTATGCTGAGCTGAAGAGGATTGCAGAGGATTAAGAAGAGTGGAGATCGATATGCAAGATTTTGTTGCTGCAAACCAATCCACCGGAACGATACTACTACGAAGATTAACTCTTTTTATTCATCTAGTATCAAATCAATATTAATATGTATAAGTCATTGAGGGGCTAATTTACAAAAGCAATTTTCTCTATTTAAAATAATTCCTAATGCAATTCAAAAATGCGTCCACGAATGGCTACGAATTCCGCGGTGAAATCCGTAAAATGAAATTTCTAAATTATCGTCGCACGAAGTCGAGACATTATCATCAGCGGAATAAATTATTCGCCCATTGGCCCCGTTTGACAGTTTTTCTTACGCATCACACTTCACGCCGAAGCCATGACAATGTTTTACAACCGTAGCCCAAATTACGCGGTAAATAATTTTCAAGATAAATCGCGTAAATGGAGACCACCTAAAACGAAGTATGAAAGGCGTACTAACTTAAATGAATAAGAACTGTGATGTTATTTTACGTATTGTTTTTAAAACCGACAAATATATTGATATTATCTTGATTAGGCCGATGCCGAAAAGTCTCAAAAAACGATCTTTTGTCTCTAATTTTTGCACATAAAATAATGTTAGTTTTAATTATATATAAAATTACACGGCGTTTGCATACGCCATTTTAATTGTTATGACAGTTGCTCCATTTCATGTTGGTTCAACTGTGATCTTTAATTTGTTTTTTCCGTTATTATCTTGGCATACTGTTCCGAAGTCGTCAGTCAAGCCCCGTTCAACCGATACGGAAGTAACGTCATGTTACGGTCGAACGGGGAAGTCAAGTTTTTATTCAAAATAACTGCGAATTGTGCTTCAAAAATAAGTTCTTTTGCTTTGTGATCTGCTTCTGCATCCATCCTCCACGCGGCCTCGTGACGAACCCGTGACTTGTCGCCTTTTTAAGCACGGGGGATGTCAATATATTTTTATAATGTAACCATATATGATAATAGGCAGATAACAGGCAACCTGGACTGCAACTGTAGAGTAAGGTCTGAAAAATCTAGGCTCGACCGAGAATGACATGGCGAATGTTTACAAGTAAAGCCGACCCCAGATGATGGGAAATGGCGAGGCTTAAGAAGAAGAACCATATATGATAAAAAATAAATTTAAAAAATGGGGATTTCGTTCAAGTTTGTCCGTTTCTTTCTTGGTTTTAAGTCACTGGGCGTTGTTTGGAACCATATTGTTCGGAAGTGGATATTTAGACGCAGAGATATCTTGGAACAAAGCTTTGGTAATGGTGACTGTCAGAACAGGGTGGCGGAAATTTGTGGTGACCATGCTCGTAATACGTGGAAAACATAAGATTTTTGTTACGTCAAAATCGTTAACTAACAATTTTTGGCCCAAGTGGACAATTTTAATATATATTTTATTTAAATTATAATTCTAATAATTATTTTTAGTATAAGTCATCTGGTTATTAAAAAAATAATAGAAGTAAAACGTAGCTTAATTAAAAAACAACATTATTTTAATATTTTTAAAACAATTATCACATTTGATAAATAAATGCGATTTTTTGAAAATCATGTTTATAAAATTGAAGATGTAATATTTATATTTTTAAAATATCTAACGCGATTTTTCAGTGACATCGCGTTATTAAATACGTCGTAAAACGGGGTTTGATTGTAGTCGAAGAAATGCGACTCGTTTAGGTAATTTGAAACTCTTTCACGGACCATTTTCACATCATGATCGATTAAAAGCTGTCGACCCGTTATTCAAATCTCGCTAATTTAGTTTTACGCTGATGTTTTTATATTCGATCTAGAGATGCGAACGTGATATTTGATATTTTAAGCATCGTTTGTGCATTCCAAAATTGAGATTTTTTTTTTTTTGATAATACTTATTAGTTTCTCGTATATTCTCTTTTTTCATATCAGTTCTCTAGCTGGTTAGCTATGTTAATTAATACAAATTAAACGTAAAAGAAGATGACGTTCGTGCATTTCGGGTATATTATAAAACATACAATTGCGTATGTACTTGTCTGTTTTATAATGCTGTCAATGATATCGTTTTTAGTTTAATTTATATTATTTCTTAGGCTATACCCAGCAATAATGATAACATTAAAAAATAACAGATTACAAAATGGTCCCAAAAATGCACACCTACCCACAGAGTCGAAGAGTGCTTTGGCGGTAGAGTACGCCGATTGTATAATGATGAGAATTTGTTTTTCTCTCCTTGCAACACTACACCTTAACCCTTTTTATTCGAATTTTATTTCTTTTTGTTATCTCGCGCCTTTTTACTTCTTAATTAAGCTAGAGCGCATTGCCAGCATGCAAAAAACAAAACCCCGAGTGGCGAGATAACGTTATTTTAAAACATCCAAGAGCCAGGCTACTCTGACTTTATACCTACCTGTGAGTTTTTTTTTATTTTTACGTAAAAATATTCGGTAGAATAATACCAACTCGTCGTGAAAAATAAACTTCTATTGTGGATTGTAAAAGGCTTGTCATTTTATCCTTTTGCTAAAACAATCTGCATATCACTATAAATACGAGTAAAAATCGTTTCAATTTTAAATAATAATAATTATAATTTCGAATACAATTATCATATTAAAAATTAGAGACTTTTTATTTTGTAATAGAGAATTTAATAATTATACTTAAAATAAAACTCAGGTCCCACCGCATGGTAAAGGTTGAAAATGTGTAAATTCATGATTTTTCCATTAAATATATCAAACGGTTTCATACACCCACCCAACTACGACTATGATGGTGTTTTTTTTTTAATTTTTAAATATAATGGGACCGCAATCTAACTTTTTTTTTTCAACTAGTGCTTATTTCGTGAATGGTAACACTTAACTCATGTCTGATTTGGCAGATAATTAGTTTTATCTTTCCGCTGAACGAATATGGTTGTGTATACGCTTGAACAACGCTGGAAAATATTGCGACATTACTTTGAAAATCATGCTATTGTCCGCCATCTAACGTTTTTTTTTCAGCTAGTGCTTATTTCGTGAATGGTAACACTTACCTCATGTTTGATTTGACAGATAATTAGTTTTATCTTTCCGCTGAACGAATATGGTTGTGTATACGCTTGAACAACGCTGGAAAATATTGCGACATTACTTTGAAAATCATGCTATTGTCCGCCATCTAACGTTTTTTTTTTCAGCTAGTGCTTATTTCGTGAATGGTAACACTTACCTAATGTTTGATTTGACAGATAATTAGTTTTATCCTTCCGCTAAACGAATATGGTTGTGTATACGCTTGAACAACGCTGAAAAATATTGCGATATTACTTTGAAAATCAGGCTATTTTTCTTCGAAAATGAGCAAGGAGTGGCCGTTACAGTCAATGGCGATCGTTATCGGGCCATTTTTGTTCACAAAAATTAAAGAAAAGGATATTGGCAACATTTACTTTCAACAAGACAGCGCTACGTGCCACACAGCCGAAGCTACACTCGATGTTTTGCGCCCCATTTTCAAAAAAAAAAAGTTATTTGACGGACCCGTTATTTAATTTATAGTCCAATAATTTTTTCAGTTGACAGAAAAAGTCTCAAATCAATATCTATATAAGTCATTGATGGGCCAATTTACAGATAATATTTTTATTCTCTGATCGAAGTTTTGGTGACGACCAAAACATGGACACTAACTTGGTTTCGATTTCGAATTTAAATCTAATTTCACGAAAATTTACATTTAAAAAAAACAGTTTTAATAAATACGGCAATGGATAAAAATATAGTTTTTCGTGTTTGCTAATCAATTTATAAAATTAAACTTTCCTGAGTGTCAAACTCGGGTTGCTAGAACAATGGTCGAGCTTGATACTAGTATGCTTTACTACTCGGCGTTCTTTCGTACCTGGCAACACTCACTTCTTAGTAGAGAAGCCGATCGAATTTTAAATATTCTATTCCGAATTGCTTTTTTATTTCGTTTATGGCTGCGAGTTTGGCCAGCTTTATCATTTATGTTCTATAATATAGGTAGGTATACACAAAAGGGGTTCAGTTTGTTATGCTTTTTGGGTTTGTTTTCGGGTATTCTTATCTCAGGAGAGTCCTATTATTTCTAGGAATGGAATCCTCGCTCCATTCCATTTGTCGGTGTGACGTTGCTCGTGGAAAACAAAAATATTCATGCGGACCGCATAACCTAAAAATGTACATCGCGCCCCGCATAATTTATAGGGAAAATCGCGGAGATTCGCTGGAAGGACGTTCCCGTGAGACGTGGCACATCTATTGTTAAAAGCTAAGCATTTTAAAACTATTCATGGAAGCCAGATTTACACATGATAAAACAAAACAAAAACAGCTATACTAGTATATAAACAGCCACCCATACAATCACAATTATTTTCCAAAGTTTTTGGAAAGTATTATTTGTTGTCCAGCAACAATAATGTATCATTCGCAAGGTTCTCGTTAGATCACAAAAGTTCCCTCTACAGCTCCTATCTCTGCAAATCCTCGGGCTTCTGCCCTGGAGGCTGACGGGTACCATGTATGTTCCCAGGTAGGTAAGGTACCTATTTTGCAAGAGGTATATCCGAGAGTTGTGTCGCTTGACAATCATACGTCTGTTTGCAAGTTCTAAATTCCTGCGAAGGTTCCAGTAATATGAATTTGACTTACATGTATGCTTTTTAGCTGAGGCATATGGTCGTCCTAAATTGCCACAACACCGTTTTGTCAGCTGTCATTATCCCTGTTCTCGTCGCGTCACCTCGGAGTATTTTACTCTCAGAAATAATTAATTCTTATTGTCCATTTACGAGTTTCTTACATCATTGACATGTTTTTCCAAAAGTCTATAACATCTAGAGAGAGGGAGATAGATAATAACCGCATGTGTTGTTTCGCAACGTTTTCAAAGTTTGCGCGTGCAGAATCGGATTCGAATGCCATTCCCGCGGTCCATGGCAGCTGTGGTGGGGACCTCCATATCATTAGGCCGGTCCGAAATCAACCTGAGGGCTCCAAGATCGATTCTCCACGGGTCTTTATTTGCCGCACTCGATCAATAATTTACCCTTAATTCAAAATGTTTTGCCTCGACATGTGAAAACAACAAAAATATTACAAAATATTTATAATAATACGGGTTTACACTAAACAAATCTTAAGAAATGGGCATTCGTTCGAATCTACAACTTGATTAACTAGACATTCGCTCATTCATCCATGTTTAAGAGGACCTCGCCCCTGGACACAAACAGGGGTGGAATATATGGAGCTCCCTTAACAGACTTCGGACCAGAGTATGCAAGACGAGGACACAAATGAAAGCCTGTCAGTTTTTCAGCGGACCGACTGAATGTGACTGCGGCGTGGAGCAAACCCTGTCACACCTTCTGGAGTGTGCGCTGTGTCCGAGTAGCTGCACCCAGGAAGTCCTGATGATGGCCGGGAGTAACGCCATCGACGTCGCCCACTTCTGGGCAGACAGGATTTGACCCTGTTGTTTTCGACACGATTATATATAACAGGAATTCACTATGAATGTGTGGTGCGACGATTTCTTCTACGATAAAAAGCCGGGCAGTGATCGGCATTTGTGTTCTAGCGAGGGTCAGGTGGAGGTCGGAAAGTCCTGTGTCGGAGCGCAGAAAATGGAATGATTCTATGTGGTTCTCGTCTTTATATAGAGCCCCCTCTGTCGGCCGCTCACTCACACAAGGCAACATCTATTGTGATTGGTCGAAATCTATGGGACATAAAATACAAACTTTAATAGCAAGTCATAGATATCCATTGTTTTTGATCCCAGTCGATACTTGTGGAGCTTCGAGCACTCAATTTAGTACAATGGCGGCAATGGCGCTCCTGAATGGCCTACCAGCATACCTCGATCCTTTTCTTACATCCTTTTCCTCTTTTGTCGATGGTATTGTTCTCCTAGATCTTTGTGATCTTTGACACGTGTCATCTTCTTCTTCCTTTATGTTTTTTTCTCTTTTGTATGTATTGTATGTACCTTGGAACTGCGGTTCTGTTAAATAAATAAATATATAACAGAAAGTGTTCAATCGATCAATCCGCGACATATTTGTCGATAATCATCAAGCCTCAAGGTGACTTTATTGTCGTCTAGTTTGAAGTGGGTCTGTAACTGTTTAAGTTTACAGTAGTAATGATTTCGGTTAAAAATATTGATAGAATGGTACCTAACAACTATTTGTGTTTCATCTATATATTCAGCTTTAATATGCTGAGGGGTTTCATATTATAAAAAAAACATTTTAAAAACTTGCCGTGTTTTTACTAACGGCAGCTACCCCGCCTTCCCTGTGTACCTGTCAATTTTACGAAATCATGTTTTTCATATCTAACCAGCAATTATTTATTATCCGCGGTTGGCAATTTGTCAATGCGCGCGCAGCCTGCAATAAGCCCGCGAAAATGCCATGTAATTCAAATGGCCAGTAATGGCCGGTGTGTAATAAACTTGTTAGCAAAGATCAGAACTTTAAATAGTAAGATTATTCGCGAATTAGCGCAGCACGATAATTATTTATTTATGCGATGACAATGATAATTTATCTATGGTTAGAATGTGATATTTTATCTATGAAGAGAATATGATAAGGGCATTTTATCAATAGAAAAAAGTGTAATTTGCTTATTGGCATATAACGATAATTTTGCTATTAAATGGGTAGAAAAATAAATTATATTGAAATCGGGAATAAATAATAATGAATAAATTGAATTAGATAATGAAAACTTATTTATTTAGCAGTTTTATCATCATTCTGATGATGGTGATAGTATTGAATAACAATTCTTCACTGACTACGTTTTATCTCTAGACCGCCCGGACCGCCGCGGTTGTTCGTTCTTTTTTCAACCCGTTTTTTTATTATGTCATCTATTTTTTTTTGGGTCATTCCAAAGTCACCGGCGCTTATAGGCGCTTCTAAGCTTTGCCCCCATTTTAACATTGCAGCTTCAACATTTTATTTTTTATGCAAACATACTCGTATGCATGAGAACACCGCAAGACTGTGACGAAATTTCTCATCTGTAAATTATATGAGACTATATTTTTAACCCTTTCGTTACGGCTCGGTGGAATACAAATTGTACTGTCAATGCGGCGTGAATTTTTCAAACCATTTTCTTTGCTTAAAACTAGTATTTGAAGCATAAATGTACTTATCTGACCTATTTTCATATATCACATTGGTTCTTCTATCACTTAGCTATCAGGTGATGCATTAAAAACTTTTACATTTAACAAACTTTCATTATATAACTCCATACATGTGGTGACATTGACACATGTGGCTTAAAGGCAAACTCTAGATGGGTATTGTTCAAATACACTTAAAAACTACCACCAATTATGATTAAATTACTGACCAGAGGTATTTATATAGGCGTATATATATTTTTCATGATTTATATATATATTTTGAGAATCATGGGGTACGAACCCGGTGCTTTTGGATTCATTTCCGAGCGCGTCGTCCATTACCCCACAGCGCAGTGGTAAGAAAGCCACGAGCAGTCTATTGCAATTATCCATTCACGTCAAAACGTCGATCTCTCAATACGCGCGAGTCGCACGCTCAAGACCCCGACACGACTCTTCACAATCCACACACGACCGGCCAAATTATCTTCCACTTAGTAAGTCTAAAGGCCTGTTTGTATTCATGCGCGGTTACCAGCTGGAGATCAAAACTGGGAACCTATGCTCTATTGAACCTAAATTCCATATCTCCTTTAGCCGGGGAGTATATTCGCCACGAAGTGCAGAGACACATTTTTACAGCTGCCATGATCCTTGTCCCAAATCACCTCTGCATCTTAAGTGAAAAAAAAAAACTTGGTTGTGTTTTGGGTACGTTAAACTAGACGAGTTTGAGGTCAGCCCATCTAGAAACCCTTTCAATGTCATAGTGTAATTTTAGCGATTCTCCAGCAGCAGAACGCTGTGAAAAAGGTCTTAGGCCGTACAAAAAGACAAAACAGACGTGAGAGAATACAAAGAAATGTGATATTAATATCTAATCGGACTGTCAGAGTTGCCTAACGAGCTATTTGCAAGCTAAGCTGGCTTCTTGGCTTAATCTCTCCACGGCTGGTCATCTCGTCGCACTGTGAAAAGCAACAGACGGGTGCCTCGAAAAGGAGATTTTTTTATAACCGGTCAACTTTCATACTAACCTTTTAAGCACTGAGCAATCATAGTTCTTACTTGTGTCAATTTACCGTTAACAATTTATCGTTGTCTTACAATTCTTAATACAATATTATAAAATCATTTTTGATAAATATATTTACAGAATTTCATTAATCTTAAATTATTCTCCATACACAGTGTACAGTGACCATATTATGTTTCTTCATGAACCGGTAAACGCAAGAAAACATCAAACAAAATTAGCTTTATTAAATCACTTTGCATTGATGCTGAACGATATAGGATAGGTAAGGATTTTGGATGGGGTATTGTGTGTGTGGATGGAGAGCTTCTTCAGTTCTTCACACGTATCAACAAGTACGTTTATAATATTTAGTAATACGTTTTCAATATCCCCGTTTAATGTTAAACTGATTAATTACTCGTATAATTTCTTTAATAGCCATTTAATCAAAATTGGTTGCAGAAGTAAATTCCATCTGTGAGTATCACCGATGCACAATGAGTCACTTTTTTTTTATGTAATCGTATGCAGGAGAGCACAGCCAGTTAAGACCAGTGCACTTTATGACACTCAGCCAGGGAGGCTGGACGCTGCATGCGATAAACGTGTGATGTGTTCGTGTTTGTGTGTGGGTTAGAGAGATTGCTAGTGCATATTTATCTGTTTCTTTAAGAGATCCAGATTGCAGAAAGGAGGAAACACACACACTTACATTAACGGACAAATTACTCAGTTTTGTGGGTGGTGTGGGTGCGAGCATGCCGATCTTTAATCTAATAATAACATATTATTTAGGCTTAATATTACTTAACAGCCATCTTTAAAAAAAAATACTAACATAGAATCTTCAGATCCAATCTTTCAAAGTCAAAAATTTACGTTTTGCTTTCTCTTGCGAGTGTTTTCAAAGAAAATTGCACGTTAAAAATGGTTAAGTCACGTCGTAGCTCGTGGTGAAAGAGTTAATTCCAAATACAGTAAGGCGGAACTCACTGTAGCAAGTCATGTACCAGATTTTAAAATACATTATAATAAATGTATTTTCTAAATCTCGTTTTAAATTTCATCGGTGACAGTTGCAATATGTTGCTTGACGCGGTAAATACTCGTACATGCGCTTAGTTATTTTTCATAGTCGTGTCCCTGTCTCTCATCATGGCACCAACGATCTTACGAAACTTATGAATCATATTTTGGCCAACATAAGCTGCTGAAATTACAGTTATTAAATAAATGTTACCTTGTGAGAAAAACTGAAAAAAATAAAATAACAATTGTACAGATTCTTTGAATAACGTGTTCAAAATATCCATTTAACATATCGTATTTTGATTTCTGAACATGAAAATGCTTTCATCCTATGTCGATTTATGCTATCAGGCAAGACGAAATAGCACTTCCATAAATAATGTTTTTTTTATGTAAACACATACAGGAGAATACCGACAGATGGTAATTGTGATGCTGAAGTCACATCTGTGCATTCTATGTCGCTTATATATGATTAATTGCTGCACGTGGAGTGTTGATTCGCCAACGTCATAGACTACAGCCTGACATTCTTGCATCATCCTTATTATAACAGGAATTTACTATAAATGGGTGGTCTTCACGGGACGACTTTCGTCTACCGCCAATTTTAATTAATAGACTATGACTGGCATTTAATGGGTAAGGGATCAAATTCACACCAACCGGGGGTATTTTAGAACTAAGAAATCGATTAAATTTTTATTATTTTTAATCTCCGTCGGAGATCAAATTCACAACCTTTGGCTTGCCAAGTAAACACTTTGAACATTGAGCTATACCCGCCGGCTGTATTTAAACTTATTTTTACTAGCCCGGCCTACGATACGACATATTTTATATTTTGAAAAATTAGATATAAATTATTTTATATTATTACTTAAATATACATATACTAAACATAAAATTCTTATTTCAACGTGTCAATCCAAGCACAAAAATAACGGCAGAAGCGGGATGCGAACCGCGGACCTTGGAAACCAACTATGCCCAGGTATTCATACCGCTCGGCGAATCGCGCCATTGCTATGCCCAGACCGACTGCGATGAATATTGAAATAATAAAATAATATTCTAATAAAAATTAAAAAATTAATATTTTATATTATTCATATTCTAAATCTCTCATCAAAATTATTTTCTTCCAGATCCGTTATTTATTACTAGAGCGTTTGCCACAAATTTCTGCATTCATTTCTGACAGATTACTTAAGATCGTTGCCCTTTTCTTAGTTGAATATCTATCCCATAGTTCCATCTTCTTCGTAGTATCAATCCGGTGGATTGGCTTGCAGCAACAGAATCTTGCATCTCGATCTCCATTCCTCTCGGTCCTCCGCAACCCTTTTCAGCTCAGCATAAGCGCTACAATTCATTTCCTCGAATACTTGCTGCAAATACTCCCGTCTAGGGCGTCCTCTACAGTTTCTACCCTCAACCATCCCCTCCACAATATCGTGAAGAAGACCATCGTGGCGCATGATGTGACCAATCCATCGGGCTTGCCTCTCCGAGATGGTTCTTATTAGGTGCCTATCTTCCTTGATTATCCTGAGAACCTCATTGTTCGTGAGTTCCATATAATACATTAAGCGATAACTTCTTCAAGCAAGGTGGATATAGGTATCGTTGTTGTAGATTCTTCTCTCTTGTAGTCTGGAGAGCAACCCCCATCTACCATCTAAATCGGACGTAGTTATACTGAATATTGTTATTTATAATAATTTACATAAAATGTTGCACACTACATGACTTTATATTGATTAATGTAGATCGCTAGAGTTGCCATTATGTTCTTAAAGTAAATCGACTCCTACAAATATAATGACGGATAATAGATAATCAATGAAGCAGTAACCTCGTATTAGGTAATAACCTCGCGTACAACTCTTGTTAGAATCTCTGCATATTTAAACAATTTTCAAATTTAAAAGTATCGTATACAACTGGTTCAGTATTATAATAATATATTCATTTTCTATATAATTATGTTAAGGATGCCTATAATGATGCAGAGATCGACAAGCGTCGAACATGCAAATCATGTAGATTTTGTAACGATTTTTTAGTTGAACATCATGTAATGTGTTCGTTTTGTTTGAAAGTTCGCAGTACACCTGGAAAATCTCAGCTTTTTGATGCTCATTTCAACCAATCCATGAATTTGTATACTTTGATTTCAGTTTATCGATTCTAGTTTATTTATATTTTACACAAACATTCAGAAGCTTCCCAACTGATAGTTTTGACCTTGCAGTGAAATTTTATACATGTAAGCACCCACTGGATAATATTTTAAATACCGAGAAACGAAAATGGAGTAAACACATCAGAGGATTCTATAACTCTAGTCTTTTTTAAGATAATAAAGAGATGTAGAGTGTTGTTTCGTTTATACAATTAGAGATAAATGAATCGTTCATATAGTCAAAGAATTTCAAATATATCATCGTAAACGCTGCATGTGGGTAGTGTGTACTCATACATTTTGCATTTACTGTCTGCAAAGGGATTGAATTAATTATTTTATTTTAATGTCTTAATTAATCTTCTTCATATAATATTTTGATTTTCTTTTAATTCAATTTTTGTATCTCAAATATTTGGTAATTTATAAATAAATGTTGTCATCCACTGGACCCGGTTTGTTTTTTTTTCACATTATATTGCGTAATAAAGTTGTCACATATCGCAATAGAAAATCTCAAGATTATAAAGATTAAGATGCATCTCATCTCTTCGTCAGCTCTTCTATCCTGTTCCATTCACTGTCCATTTATGGCGTCCAATGGATATAACCTTTTACCGTAATGCTAGCTTTACAGCTGCCTACTTCTATCCTGATATCAATAAATATGATAGGGAAGCTACATATATACAAAGATATTTATCCCAAATAATCAGACCCAAAAGCCTAATAATTATAATGGATTGTTAATAAATCTTTAATTAATTCGAAATAAATGATTCAGTACCGAATAAATTGGTTTTGAAAAGCTTCTTTCTTCTTCCTTTGTATCGTCTTTGTCCAGCGTCAAATAATATGTAAATTGATTTTCTTGAAAGGGAGAAAAAACTTTATTTCATTCTAATTGATTTAAAATGACATTTCATTGGTCTTACTTTCAACGAATTGAAATGTTGTACATTTTAAAGATGTTTTATTTTGTATCTTATGAAAAAACACAGCCTTATATAATGGTCTTCACTAACATGTGCAAGACTAATTTAGGTATAATGTCGTTTGAAAATTGACGTTACATTAAGTGAAGATATTTACGTTAGAATACGTTTTTTGGATGCTGCAGGAGAGCACACGTGTACCTATATTTACTTTAAGCCAATGTCATTTGTGATTATCAGTATTAATAAGAAAAATAACCATGTAGTTGTTCGTACGAAAAGTGCCATTAAATATTGAAATTATTCCTTAAATTTATAAATTTAACATGTTATGTTGTAGCGATAAATCTTAATTTAAGTACGAGAATAAATAATTAAATTAAGTACATATTTAAGCAATCAATGATTGTCGAGTAAAGTTAATTATCGTCACTCTTTCACACCAACATTTAACACATTTTATGCTAAATAATGACGGCAATGGACAGGTATTTTTAAAAAAAAAAAAGAAAATACCATTAAAGAGCGTGTAAGAAACCAGCGACAGATTTATCCAATTCACTTAGCATATATTTCTCTCACTTTACATATATTTATATACTTTGCATACATTTTCCTCGCCACGAGTTCTAATCAAGTTATCGAGCCGCAAGATTAGATGCTCAGCACAGCAGGCAAGTCAATCGGCCATTCTCAGCGTAGCTCAATATCTTACGAGCAATCTGGGACCAAAATGCTCAGTGTTTTGGAATAGTTTAGCTAATTAGTTACTAGGTCACTACGTCCAGCTCATTATATTCCTAGATTGCGAACTTCCCGAGTGATTGAAGCATAATTACCTAGAGAGTCAGTTAATCTTTTTTTCCTACACAACGCATGTGTTCCTCAGGGCTCCGCGCGGGGCTTACTATTTTCATTTAGCGTAAATGATCGCCATAATTTACCATATAAAGTTAAAATAGCTGCATGCGTCTCGTTCTATGCTTAGGCAAGTCAACTCCTCATTCCGAAGTTCCTTTAAAGACATTAAATATATTATAAATATCTATATTAAATGTAGTAAATCTTAGCCTACCATGACGACAAAAACTCTGGACTTGAAAAATAGGCAAAGTATCCGTGACATTTTAGAATGTTTGCTTCAATGATTTAGCTTGTATGCAAAAGTGATAAAAAGGCTTCGTCTCGTTGTATTCGTTATTAAGCAATGTAATGTTATGGCGTCAAATAAAAATAATAAAAGAATTATAATTAAAAAAAAAAAAAAAATCCAGGGCAATACGAGTATGTGGCTGTTGATTCATTATTGCATTTCTTATCGGATGTCATATAAATCTGTCGCAATCGAAAGCAGGATCTTTACCGACTCCTGCGCATTGAAAGGGTTTTAAAAGTCAAAACTTATTTTGAAAGAGACCACCAAGGAAGGGTAAGGAAATTTTTATTCAAAAGAGATCAGTGGAACCTTCTTTCATCCATCTTTACATCAATACTAACTCCTATTGTATATATTTTTTATGTAATCACGTACAGAAGAATAACGACAAATGGTGATAGTAATTCTGAAGTCTCACCTGTGGAATTCTATGACGCTTACCATAGTGCACATTGCTAAGCGCTGCATGTGGATTGTTGATCCGCCAACTTCATAGACCGAGATTCACGCTTCATCCTTATTATTACAAGGAATTTACTATGAATGGTTTGTCTTCACGAGACGACTTTTGTCTACCACCAATTTTAATTAATAGGCTATGACTGACATTTTACGGGTGAGGGATCAAATTCACACCAACCGGGGTACTTTAGAGCTGAGAAATCGATTAAAGAGCCTTTTTTTTTAAATCTCCGCCGGGGATCGAACCCACGACCTTTGACATGCAAAGTAAACGCATTGACCATTGAGCTTTACCCGCCGGCATCTAGTCTTATTGATGATATCACTTAAATCCCTCTGTTATTGAAACCTTTTTCCAAGTTCTAATAGGTTCATTTGATAAAATAGGAATACGTCTGTGTAATATTTGTTCATCGATTCTTTCAGTTTAAATTTTCTTAAAAATTCTAATTTGTTTCAGCAATTTAGCCAAATAATTAAAATATTCGTCTCTTTCAAATTACTATAATACTAGAGTATTTGGTATACACAAAACCAATACTATTGGCGCTTGTACGCTTTGAAGAAGCACTGAAATCTTATTTAAGCCACGTTTTTATTTTACGATAGCACTAACAAAAAAATCTGCTAAAGTTTGCGATGTTTTAAATTCGGCTGCGTTCGAATCTATCGTGAATTCGCATTTCGAGAATTTATGCGCATATTTAAGCGGGCCGTCGCCATTTTTCCCGCCATCAATTTCGCCTATAAGCTAATTTCAATAATACCTACCATTGTGTTTCTATCGTCTGGCAATTCCGAACCGAAATAATATATTAATTCAAGGCTGCAGGCTGGATCGCTTCCTGCTGCAAGACGGAAAGGTCGAGCTCACGACAGACTAAACTTATAGGTTATGTCATAGCCCGGTCGAGGAATGACAATTAACATGATTTACCATCTGGATGGAATGAAAAAACATTCGAAATATATATTCTATTGCGGACTGGTTTGGTAATACATTTCAGTCAGCATTAATGCAACATTTATTTATTACGTAGTGTAAAGTAATTTATATTTTTGGCATTCAGATTATGTTTATAGTTTTTTTAATGTTTTTTGTATCCACTATATAGTTAGAGCATTAGATAGCTATATAGATATTCACCAGTAGTTTGTGTGAGCTCTTAAAGTACCTATTATAGTATTATACAGATTCGTAGTTGAATCTTAACCCATTCATTACGGCTCAGTGGAATACAAATTGTACTGTCAATTATAAAACTAGTATTTGAAGCATAAATGTACTTATCTGGTCTATTTTCATATATCACATTGATTCTTGTTTCCTTTAGCTATCAGATGATGCATAAAAACTATTCTAAGAAAGTAGCAAAACGTTATATCATGGCTACGGATGTAAACGGTAGGGGAATCTTACACGGGTAATATATAGGGTACCGATGCGAACAGGCTAATTCCCAAATTGGGAAAAATCTAAGTTGATTAGTAATTAATGTTAATCAGAAATTATTTCTTAATAAATAAGTCCAAATTAAAATCTTTATAATTTTTTTATCGAAATTTAATATTCTCTAGATTACATAGCATCTATTTGACGTAATAAAGTAATATGATATAAATAGAATGTATTATTTTTAATTTTAATCTATGAATAATAATATTTAAGTATCTTTCGTTGAAAAATATTAAAACAAAATTACAACCAACATATAAACCTTAAAGCCAGGATTTTATCCAAAAAAGACCTGATATATGTACTCGTAAATTGTGACCGGCAGACTGATATTTTAAGAACTTTCTGACAGTCATTTTGTTGGCGTAACATTTATATCAATTGGTGACTGCAGAGATTGTACAAAGAAATAAAAACCAGTTAACGGACTACTACCATATGGAAAATATAACTCTTATATTATACGAGTTCATTGGTGACATGATGATCTGCCATGAGAGACACGACTAAAGAAAAGAGCAAAGAAGATAGAAAGGCGAAGAGAGATTTTTCCATTTTGACGATACTCCGGAAGATTGGTTTTAAGGATGTTTATGCATTCCTTAATTAAAGAAAAAATACAATAAATAATTTACCATGAGATATTTTGATACTATACATTAAAAGTGCTTCCTGGCCTACAAAGTTTTTCTAATAAAAATGATCCTAAATGTACATAAATATGCAGAGTATGCTGTAGTCTGCCAATAATAAAAACCTCACAGAACCTGTAATTTATAAGTTTACCAATGGTTATCTTATCACTTCCACACTTTGGTTTGTTTACAATTTAATGCCTCCCCTCTGCCAGTTCTCAGCATCTATTTATTCACCACAATTGGGTATTTAGAATAGCATAAAAAACTCGTTTTATTAGGTTGGTAGTTGGTACCAAACTCAACGATGGATTGTAAATTTATTTTTATTATACGTTACAAGTTCTCGGCATGTTTGCGCGTGTTCACACGGCTCACCTCTAATGGCGGCTCGGGAAATCGAAACGCAGCGTTATTCAATCAATTTATGGGCATCGGATAACCCATGGGCGCCATAAGTAGGATCAATTCATTGATTAAGTCCAGCGTGTTCAAATATAATATGTTATAGACACATGCAGAGAATGCTGCCAAATATTTAAGAAAAATCTCATGACTTGATTCCGTAAGATAGCAAGTGTTGTTTGTATGTGGAACGATGATCTGAAAATGGGCATTAGAGTGTTACTTACTTAATTTTAGACTATTTTTTCTTATATATTTATTTACAGGCTTGTTGATAATATGAAGGCCCTTTAGGATCAAACGGTCCAGGCCTCGGAAGCGTCGATCTAATTACCCGATTTTCTTGAAAATGCTGTCTAGTGAACACTCAAATCTGCCTCAAACACTAGACCGCCGTCTCTTTCGTCAAATCGTCGGGTTACCGCTCTGGAAGTCGTCGAGATACATATATGTGCACCTTGGTGGACCTTCAGATGCCTCTGGTCAATGCATTTTATTTTTATGTAAACACATACAGGAGAATACCTACAGATGGTGATAGTAATTCAGAATTCTCATCTGTGGAATTATATGACGCTTACCATGGTGCATATGACTAAGCGTTGCATGTGGAGTGTTGATCCGCCAACCTCATAGACTACAGCCCGAGATTCACGCATCATCCTTTATAATTACACGAATTTACTATGAATGGGTGTTTTTCACGGGACGACTTTCGTCTACCACCAATTTAGATTAATAGGCTATGACTGGCATTTTAAGGTGAGGGATAATTTTAGAGCTCAGAAATCGATTAAAAATCCTTTTTTTAATCTCCGTCGGGGATCGAACCCTTTGGCTTTCAAAGCAAACGCTTTGACCATTGAGCTATACCTGCCGGCATGCATAATTGCAGTAGACAGAAATGTTTGACAGCAATTCGTGATGACCATATGCTTCAGATATGGAACGAATATGAGGAGATGATGATAATAATGAATATAAATATGTTAGGAGGATCGATAGTAGATAGAAAAGGTGGTTACTCCTTTTCTCTCTTTACTTGTTTGATTTTTTCTGTAAATACATTCATAACAATACCACTGTGATGGATAAACTAATCTGTGAATTCAATGACGCTTATCACTTTTAAGATTGCTAAGCATTGTTTATATGAAACTTGAACAGTAACCTAAACTAGACGATTTTCTTAGTTCGGCATTAATGCGTCGTCCTGAAATAATCACCGTCACCAAGAGACTCACTGTGAATTCGTTTTCTATTTAGAGTTACTAACATTACATGATATACATTTAAATACATATTAGAATGTCAGTATTACACTATCTGAAGACTATTTACTTATTCTTTTTAAATTTATATACAGAGTTATTCTATGAATTTTTGAAAAAAAACAACAAATCTTTTACCGAGATTCGAACCCAATAACACACGCACAATAATTGAGCGCTTAAGTCTTTTTAGATTAAACAATAATAATTCATAGCGATAGATCTTTGAATTATTCTTCGCTATAACAAATGGCGAGCTGGAAAAAAATATGATATGGCGATATGTGAGTTTGTTGGCGGCCGGGTGATTTAAGGCGCGCGCGCCCTGAGGCGACGCCTCGCGGTACATAGAAAGTGAGACTCGCCAATTTTTTATTTTATTGTTACAAGTGCTGCCAGTCGTATAAAATTGAGGGGAAATGTGCTAGATATTCTCATAGGTGAAAAATGCAATTTGTAATACCTAATCCACACCAAAAATATACCGTATAAAATATAAATATAATAAGAAATTGTTTTGTTATACAATATTTTAATAATCCCTATAAATATTTCAAGTATTTTAAAAGTGTAATGTGATTTTTTTAATACTTGTCTAAAAGTACGCAACGACTAATATGACTTATAATAAGTTATTTATTATTATATTTCTTTTTATTTTTTCTTTCCTTCATAAATATCCATAAATTTATTGTACACTGAATTGTTACTTATATTTGTTTACGCTTCCAATTACTCGCATATTAACAATTTTAATTAATATATTGTTGTTCTTTTATTTACAGGTATGTAATCCAGGCCATTATAATAAAACATATTTTGCTGAATGTAATTCAAAGGTATGAAACTATTTACTATATAAATAAATCACTGATAAACTTATCACTTATATCTCGGACCATTAGCCACCTCCAGCCTTCGGCAATTTGTAAAATTATAATTAACATTCTAGTTCGTGCGCTAATTCTATGTTCGTTTGGTATAAATGCACCCTTAGATAAAGAATTTTTTAACAGACAGTAAATAATGTAAAAAAAAACAGGTCTTATGTGTCGCAGAGGCTGTTGCAGTGTAAAAAATTAAATAAATTAGGAAAATCTCGTGGTGAAGCTAACGGTTCATTTATTGATATCTCTTTTCGCAATATTTTTGCGATTAATTTAAATATTGCAATTTCATGACTTTGTGGCATACTTAAGAAAATATTTTCTTCAGCGACTTGCTTAAAATTTAATTTATGATTATTAACGCACGAGTATCATTGTAATTAATTTATATTTTAAGACTTTAGTTGTGTTTCTTTGTACACGTTCCGCGTAAATGCCGCCCACGGCGCAGGTATGCATTCCCGCCCACTCGCAAGCTCTTCAGGTTCCTGCAGGTAACAGCTTTGCAATTATCAGCTGCTTGATGACCTGTCTCTGAACTCTATATGTATTTTTTTTACGTAAAAACATCCAGGAGAATATCGTCAAGTGAAGAAGAAGTTTACGTTCTTTGTTAATTTTTTCAGTAGCGTCCAATACTGCAGGTCTTCTTCGGATATTATCTATAATATATCTTTTAAAGAAACGCCGCGCACCGTTCTTTCCAACTCTTTATATTATCTGTCGTTTATATCACTGGGTAGAATCTTAGTCTTTTGTGTTATCCTTAGTCTACTGCGTCACTTATCTCTTTAAATTAAGGTCGCGAGACATGCTGAAATCCTAGGCAAAAGAAGACTTGAATAGTCTCCTTTATTGGGTCAAATCCTCATTATATTATTCACATTTATTCAAACGAACCTGTGACTATCATCATCTTCAGAAATCTTAGTCCTTTTATGGAAAGATGTCCAAGAATTTAAGTGTGAAGTCCTCCTTGTGTACGTCGTCAGAAGTCTTTCGGTGATTCACACCTTTTGCAGGACATACTCGTATGTTGTGCGTCTTGCTTTCCATTATTTCCTTTTTATTGTGTTATGTCCACTGTCTAATGTCTACTTTACACTATTCAGTATATACTGGTTACTATCTACTGTCCAACTAAGTTTATTGCTTTTTAGAACCTGCCATAATCTGGCGAGTGGTGACCACATTTTAAGTAGCATAATATCGGATATTCTGCAATTACAGGAAAGTAGCAGAAAAAGTATTAACCATTACGAATTACAGTCATTAAAAAATCACTTATATTACAGCAAAGCAATCATTATAATGTGTAGGTAAATACAGCAAAGATGAGTGCTGCCTTTAAGCGATGGATAGTTTTTACTGTAATTATTGTTCATTATATTCTTATCACATATTATATTATTTTTTGTCACTCTTTCATATTTACTTTTTACGGCTTACATCCGGTAACAAAAAACTACATTTGAACATACATAATGCCAATCTTTGTTTGTTCTCTACATATATACGAAACGTCTTAACCTTTTCGTATCGGTTGTCGATATATGACGTCTAAGATTCCCCTACCGTTGACATCGGCAGCCGTGATATATCGTTTTGCTAAATTCAGTACTCATTGTGACATCCACGGTAGGAACTTGAAACTGCAGTCATTCCCTTTATCAACCTACATATATTCTTTACAGGAATCTGTAAAGCATGTCAATAAATATCGTTAGGTTTCGTCACAGGAGCGATTTTTCTGTAAACCACTTGTGTCAATGCCACCACATGTATGGAGTTACATATTGAAAGTTTCTTAAATATAATAGTTTTTTATGCATCATCTAATAGCTAAAGGATAGAAGAACCAATGTGGTAAATGAAAATAGGTCAGATAAGTCTATTTATGCTTCAAATACTAGTTTTAAGCAAAAAAAATAGTTTGAACAATTCACGCCGTATTGACAGTATAATTTGTATTCCACCGAGCCGTAAAGAAAAGGTATTTGCAGAATAATAAAATTATATTTTAAGGTATATAAATAATTAGTAAACATATTTGCAAGCTGCTTAGTAACAAACGATTTGACTGCCTTATGCTGTATTTCATGTATTTCATATTTTTTATTATTTTATTATCAAATATGTAATAAGTTTTTTTTTTTTTATCAATATTTTTCCATCCTTATCAGAATTATGATCTCCTGATAAAAAAAATGTAAACAAACGCGGTAATGTAATATATTATTTATAATTAGCAGATATGTTTGTTACATAAGAGTTTCATATAATTTATCGATTATTTACAAAACTGAGAAATAAAATAATGTTCTGTGATACCGTGTTTTTTAAAAAAACAAAGAAAACTGTGCAATTAAATTTGCTTAAAAAATGTAAACAAAATAGTAGCATATACGTTACACTAGTAAAAAAATATTTAGCATGGTGACTTATACTCCTACATCCAAGCCTATATTCAGAGTTTAGCCACTTTTAAATCGCTGGCGTTTCCGAATCATCAGAAGAGATGTTTTACATGCTCTGACTGCATTCTCTTGAACGTGCTTACACAAATAAAAAACGTTGAACCGTTCATCCAAGCGTCCTTTTTTTCTAATCCGAAATGATATCAAACGCTTAAAGCTGCCGACAAAGAATGTATATTTTTTCAAAAATAAATACCGAGATTAGAACACCAACCGCCATCTTAAAACTTAACTTTTGACGCAATAAATTTAACTTTTTGCAACCAGTTTTATCGATACCTAAAATCACATTAATCATTATTTATTCTGCTAATTTTATTGCCGTTTTTTTAAGTGCGAATTTCTTAAATGAGGCTATTAAATGTTTTTGCAAGAGTTGGCTATATTATTTTCAAAACACTTTGGTGGATTGGTTTGCAGCAACAGAATCTTGCATCTCGTTCTCCATTCCTCTCGGTCCTCCGCAACCCTTTTCAGCTCAGCATAAGCGCTACAATTCGTGTCCTCGAATACTTGCTGCAAATACTCCCGTCTAGGGCGCCTCTACAGTTTCTACTATCAACCATCTCCTCCACAATATCGTGAAGAAGACCATCGCGGCGCATGATGTGACCAATCCATCGGGCTCGCCTCTCTGAGATGGTTCTTATTAGGTTCTTATTACACACTATAAGCACCTAAGCACATATTCATTGCTGATTTACTCTTTCATCTGTAAATGATTATTTTGGTACATTTAAATCAGTTATATTATTTTTAGCACTATAGTTAAAGTGACTTAAGATTAATCGCAGGTATTTTTTACTTGCAACACTTGTTGTCTTCTCCATTTTGATTAGACTTGTTCTTTTATTTAAAAAAAAAAACACGTCGTGTGATATAATTATGATGTTGTTAGCCATGTCGGTGCAGGATATCGATACCTAACATTTTAATTAAATCAAAAATGTTCTTAAATTTAATCAGTTTTTTTTATTTGGCTGTTTATGTTTAGACTACGATAAAGTTTATAAATAATTGGCCAGGAAGCCGCGAGACGTTTGGCAAGAACGTTCATATTTGAATTACATACCTAAATGCAGCATTAGGTATTTACAGACATACTATTCTAAATAAAATTAATATAAAGTACTACATTGCTTAATATACAGGTATGTATATATATGAAACACGATTTCATAGTCATATGTAATTTAATTAAATACATTTTGTTGTTTTACTTTTTAATAACATAATATATATATATATATATATATATATAAATAACAAAACGAATACAACATTATTAATGTTGCCTCACTAAAATAATGAACTTATTAGTTACCTAAATGAAAGATTATTACTTTTGATTTGTTTTTTTTCTAATGTGTATTCACGTAATTGCAATATCTGCCCCTCTGCCATGGATGCGAATCTATGTCCATTGTTCTTGTAAGCCGTTGCGGCTTGGTGCTTTACAATTTAGACAATAATCATTATTAAATGTCAAACGGTTGACATTTAAAATAATAATGGCGGTCGGAACGATTACACAAATTTATGCAAAGCGCCGCAGGGGGAAATTAAATAATTTTACCCGCGAAGAGGCTTTATCAATGGTGCTCTGGGAATTTATTTGTATTAGCAGTGTTGTAAAATGTAAATGTAATTATTATTTATAATTAATATTTGACCAACGACCATTACGTTATATTGAAAGCATTGGTTTTCGCCCTATTACCAAAGTTATATAACCTTTAAACGCCCAGCGGTTTCCTTACGGGACCGCAGATTGATCAGATGCGTCGTTCAATGCCCTACAGTCCCATACAGGAGTACTAATGGTTCATTTCACAATCGGATTGCATGCATTTGTAATAATAGTATTAAAATAAGTTCATGGATGAATCTATTGTGCGACGAAACATTACAAACATTGGCCTTCTAGGGCATTGAATGACGCAAATCTCCGGTCCCTTCCGGGACCGCTGGCCAGATAAAGAATAATATTGGGCCCGGATAGTATGTTATATATAGATATATATAGATATTCTCTACAAAACGTGCATTATGGTTTATATGCATCTTTAGCGATCGCTCGTTAAACAGCATCGACGCGCAACATCTTTGGCGGAAGATCTCGTGACGTGCCGATGTCGGCCATTTTTTATTTTATTTATATCTCCATGGCAACTCATATGAATCATTTTTCTTGTACGAAATTTTACGCAGAAAAACAATTTGCGTTGTGGTTGATGATAATTTGAAAGATCAGATTTTTTGGACCGAATGTTGGCCGGAATAAGCTAACACCCAGCTAACCTCATCAGGTCAAGCTGGTTAAGGCACTCTATTGTCCTGGAGGTAGTAAATGCCCTCCTAAGGCGGATGAACCTTTATGGTCAACGGCATTAGGATGTGGAAATAAAGGAGAAAATACCACATTAAAGGTCTTAAAGACATCCCACGTATCAGCAAAAAATTATTGCATCTCAAGTAAAATTTTCCGGAGATAAAATAGTCCCCCAATCGGATCTCCGGGTGGGGACTGCTCGAGACAAAACAATCAAGACAAATAAGAAAAACCTTCAGCCAACAAGATATGCCACCTGGAATGTTCGAACATTACTGCAGAACGGCGCCCTAGACGGGAGTATTTGCAGCAAGTATTCGAGGACATGAACTGTAGCGCTTATGCTGAGCTGAAAAGGGTTGCGGAGGACCGAGAGGAATGGAGATCGAGATGCAAGATTCTGTTGCTGCAAACCAATCCACCGGATTGATACTACGAAGAAGTATGTAGTGTAGGCCTGGGAATACCGCGTTGGTTGTGTTGACCTATTTAGATCCCGCTAAAGAGAACGTGGAACTCATTACCATCATATTCTGATCTCCTTAAAAAATTTAATTAACAAACGCTAAAATATGGCACGGGTATCATAACTGTCTTCTTATCAAGCGTCCATATTCAGGTTTTCTTCGTGATAGTGGGAACACTCATGCTCTCGGTGTAGCTTCGGATTCAGAGATAGCTTGGAACGAGGCAAGACTAATGGCAGCTAAAAACACCGCTTGGCGGCAACTTTTGAAGACCATATGGATAGTTTAATTCTTTTTCATCCACAAAATTTTCTTTTTCATCCACACAGTGTTGATTAAACGTTGGTTAATCAACACTTCACATGCAGCGTTCAGCCATATGCAGCATGGTAAGCTTAATAGAATTCCACAGATGAGACTTCAGAATCACTATCACCACCTGTCGCTTTTCTCCTGTATGTGTTTACATATAAAAAAAATGTAGGAGGTAAAAGGAAATGGAGGCGAAGTTTATTTTTTACATTTACATACTTTAGAAAAATTATTAATGTAAATAATATGTAACGTAAAACAAAGTAACATATTTATTTTTAACTGCAATGGTTAAAAAATTGTAAAAAAACACTTATTTCTAGATTTGTGGCAAAAACCTAAATTATGTTAGGTTAGTTGCTGGTTATTGATAAGAAAATTTCATATTGTGTTAGTTGTTGGATGTGCCTAGTTCAGGTTAGTTGTGTTCGTAATGTTTATTTTGACCCAATGATATTATCTGAACCGTTTTCATTTGATACCTCGCCGCCAATCCTGTTGTTTACCGTTTATGGCCGTCGGATGAGCGAGTTAATGGGCAGGAACAAACAGCTGTGTTGCCATCACGAGCGAGATAAATATTGTGATACCTATGGCGGCGGCGAGTATCACGTTATTTTATTTATCTTGCAACATTTTGTCGATATTTAAAATGTTCGAAATGTTTGATCTGTCAATTGGAATATGAAATGGCGGATTACATAACCTAGTATAATTAACTATTAAATAAAAAATTGCATAAAAAAACAATGTTTCAGTATTTACGGAATACAAACAATAATATTGCTTTTTAAATGAAAATTATTGGTTATATTAAAAAAAAAACACATATTAACACATCGGCATAGCTACAATGTATGAGATGTGTATTTGTTTTTCTTTTTTAACCCTTTCACATCGGTTGTCGGTATATGCCGTCAAATATTCCCCGACCGTTGACATCGTTTGACGTGATATATCGTTTTGGTCCTTTCAGTACTCATTGTGACATCTAGGGTAGGAAATTGCAAGTGCAGTCATTCCCTTTATCAATAGATTCTTGTACACATGTATTGTGTACAAGAATCTGTAAAGCATGTTAATAAATATCGTTAGGTTTCGTCACAGGAGCGATTTTTGTGTAAACCACATATGTCAATGCTACCACATAATGCACATTTGTTAAATATAATAGTTTTTTATGCATCATCTGATAACTAAATGATAGAAAAACTAATGTGATATGTGAAAATAGGTCAGATAAAAACTCTAGAACTCTCTCAAACACTAGTTTTAAGCAAAAAAAAATGGTTTGAAAAATTCACGCCGTATTGACAGTATAATTTGTATTCCACCGACCCGTAACGAAAGGGTTAAGTCTCCAGGACTGTAGCAACGTTACATCAAACGTATATAATCTATTGGCTATGTAAACAAATGCTTACGTACACAAATTAAATACCGAATTTTTTTAAAAATCCAGAGAGAATAAAACAATATGTATTTGACCTTGAAAACCAGAGAGTCGCGATAATTTTTCGGTAGACTATTATGGCAGTTCAGCACATCGTTATGTGGCTAGGTATTAACCATTAGGTAGATTGTCTCGGCGACCGCCCGCTGACCTTTGCCGAGGATGGCGTCTGTTTGATCGTCCGAGGCGTTTTACCATTTACCATTTACCAGAGAAACAACAGAGAAACAGCGGCTCCGGCCAAAGGTTGGCTTCTTGTATTCTCCCGCGTCTTCTAGCGGAGAGCGACGCCATTAAAATAATGGTTTTTACGATCTCCGCAACTTCAGCCGTAAACTAAACACGTACAAGAGAATGCCGAAAAGATCTCATCTGTGAATTCCATAAAGCTTGCTATTTTTAAGATAACCCATCGCAACTTGGGTAGTGTTGATCCATCGCCAACATCGTTTTACAACTGATACATTCACAAAATGTGCATAAATAAAAAAAATGTTCCTTAGTCTTACTTTGAATGGTGTGACGATATTTTTTCACCACCTAGTTGACTATGACATGCATTTAACGGACGTTAGATGTCAAATAGACCTCAGTCTAAGGCTGCGAAATTAGTGTACTACAGCGAGTCTCGAATTGCCTTATTTGGCTTATTAATATTGCCTATTCGTAGTATCAATCCGGTGGATTGGTTTGCAGCAACAGAATCTTGCATCTCGATCTCCATTCCTCTCGGTCCTCCGCAACCCTTTTCTTTGGTAACACGTTGCTAACCAAGAATACGTGGGATATGTGGGAATCAGTGTGTACAAACGAATCTGAAACAAGACACATTTAAAAATATATACAATGTCAGAGTGGTACATACTCCCATGAAAAATTTGCGATCATGACAGTATGTACTAATAAGTTTGTTAAGTAAAAAGCTTATTTAGTACCTTTGGTCTTCGGTGAGATTCGAAACAGAGGCTCGAAATCTCTAGTAGTAATATAAAATCAAATAAAATATTTAAAATAATTCTTATTATCGGTGCTAATGACTTCGATTTAACCAGTAAGAATATAGCAAAATAGAGGGCAAAACGACACAAATATCGGAATAGAAATATGATATATTCCAGGTTTAGTAGCGTCAAAAAACAATGTTTAATTGTGAATAACTCGTCTGCAATATATTTTTAATAGATAAAAGCAATAAACACGTACGCAATAGTTGATTATTTAATGCTTTTATGATATTATATAGACTGTTAATTTTTCTGATTTGACTGGCCTATCGGACAACTCTGAGAAAAACAGGATTGTTACAACTAACGATTTCTGCCCGGAGGCCCTTCGTGCGGTTCCTGTGATGCCTCACATGCGTTTTTTCGCACAATTGCAACACCACAGCCTAATCTGCGCGTCGGTTAAAACTGCACGAGGTAAAACGGCACTCTCGCGATTAGCACGGCCAATGCGTGCCCCGCTACCACCGCACTAAACGAATACAGCGTGCTGTGTGAGGAGCCTAAAATCGCATTAAAATACAAAACATTTAATATAAATTCATTATTATATTATTTTGTTTATTACCTACAAATCTTAGAATGAAATTTTCAAATGCGGACGACGATATATTTACCGTTACTATAACAAACTTCGGTCGTCCCAACTTTGTCAATTGATTCCACAGAAAATCGCAGGTGAGAAATATACTCTCCGTTTATATTCATTCCACATTTTGTCCAGGGTAGCAGTTCCGCAATGTCTTAAAGCTAAGGCGTTTAACCAATGCATCCTCCCTGTATTAACTTATGGCGCAGAGACGTGGAATCTAACAGCAGGTCTTACACATTAAATAATCAATAAATAAGATGAAAGATCCATGCTGGGAGTGTCGCTAAAAGATAGAATCCGTAACGAGGATATCCGCAGAAGGACTCAAGTAGTGGAGGCTACCCAACGAATAAGCACAATCAAGTGGCAAAGGGCAGGACATAGTATTGGAGTGGCGCAAACGAACAACTGGCAAACGAAGCATTGGCCGACCCCCTGCAAGATGGACTGACGACATAAGGAGAATAGCGGGAGTGACCTGGATGCGGAAGGTAGATGATTGAAGAGGATGGAGACTCATGCAGGAGGCTTACGTTCAACTGTGGACGGATACAGGCTGATGATGATAATGTGAATAGCGGAGTCTAAAGACATTGATTTATCAATATTATTTTAACAGCACTTTTAGCACCTATTTTTAAAATGGCAAGAAAATTAATATGTTCCTCAAATTATACCTTTTGATCAGTCTCTAGTTAGGTAATATTGTCTTGTATTTAATATCGTATTAACTCTTTCGTAATCAGACGCGTTACCATTAAAGTAAAATCTTAAGCAGCTGATGACGACATACGAGAATGCACAGTAAATCAATAACGAAAAAAAATCCATCGTAAAAAAAAATGTATAACATTTTATTCATTCAATATTGGCGCCACTCTGAATATAGTCCAGTTGTAAAAAAAATGCGCTAATGTTTTGATTGATGGCAACCCGGCTTATCTGCCCAATCAAAGTGGCGCGAAATACATTTTAAATACGTCGCAATTAATTAATAAAAGTAAAGCGAGCAAAAAACGGAGTCAAAAAACACAATATCATAGATCTATGGCATTTCATTATAAGTATTTGCTAAATGGACAGTCGGTCAATTCATAATGAAGTAAAAAAAACGTATAATTGGTATTTTTGGTTCAGTTCAAAATGAATTAGAAAGATGCCGATGATACTGTGAATTTTTAATTTAATAACGCACTTACGTCTAACGTTTATTAATTGGAACGCAAATATAAAGTTGGTTGAATTGTTTTCTTCTACTACATTTCTACGTCACGAACAATGAGATACTCAGCATAATCAAGGAAGAAAGGCACCTAGTAAGAACCATCTCAGAGAGGCGATCGGTCACATCATGCGCCACGATGGTCTTTTTCACGACATTGTGGAAGGACTGGTTGAGGGTAGAACTGCAGAGGGCGTTTTAAACGGAAGTATTTGCAGCAAGTGTTTGAGGACATGAGTTGTAGCTCTTATGCTGAGCTAAAGAGGGTTGCATAGCATCGAGAAGAGAGGAAATCGAGATGCATGATTTTGTTGCTGCAAACCAATCCACCGGATTGATACTACGAAGAAGACTACACCACAATACCGTGTTCTATTGCTATTTTTTATATCACCAATTCAATGACCATTTGTTTTCTCTATAATAAGCTAAATTAAAATACTGATATTTTAGTTTTAAATCAAATGGGAAGAAGTCAAAATGTATAGACTATCAGTAACTTCGCCTCATACCAGGCCAGCTCTGTATTCCGGAGTTTCGTCGAATACATAAAAATACAATATTTTACTACATTTTTTTTTTTTTTTTTTTTATTTAATCAAATATAATAGGATACATTTAAGATTTTATTGACAGTATTACATTCAGTTTTTTTTTATTGTTTATTTTCTTGGAAATTCGCTTTCCACGCCACTTAAAGGTAGATCTTGTGTGTGGCGTGGGATTCATCTTTGTTTTAAGTGTTGCATATATACATTTTTTAGAATATAAAATAATATCATTAAAATTTATTCATATGGTAAGTTGTAAGTGTGTTTTCAAAATTTTGTACTAATTGGTTGAGATCTTTGGTGAGTCATGTATGAGTTCTTTTATTTGAATTTTATTGTTAATATTGTTGCATGTAAAGTCATTCATTGGTAAGCATTAATTTTGAAATTGTAAATGATGTAGGTATACTTTATATTATTAACCTCGATAGTAAATACGTTACATAAATTGTAAATGATGTAGGTATGCTTTAAATTATTAACCTCGATAGTAAATACAGTACAGGAATTGTAAATGATGTAGGTATACTTTGAATAATTAACCTCGATAATAAATACAGAATTCAGCCGAAATCAATCCGGCTGTTTGCGATTTTAAGCATTTTCTCTCGGATCATGCACTGGTGGCTATTGGCGTTGTGGTTAGTGGGTATATTTGTTTTGTGAAATTTGTTTGTATTGGTACAATTGATGCAAATTGGTGTCTCTTTAATTTTACAGTTTGTGTGGTTGTGATTTTGTGAACAGTGCAAGCAGGTTGGTGGTTGATCCTTGGCCAGACATCGTAGTGCTGTGTGTCCAAATTTTTGACAATGGTAACATTGCATTAGTGGGTTGCAGTCCTCAATGTTGACTCTGTTGTATCCAATGTTAATTTTTTTTCTTTCTATCAGATGTCTTCTAATCGAAGGAGTTGTCTGTATGATATAGTTTGTGGTATCCCACTCTTTTCCATCGTTGCTTTTCTTGATTTTAATTTCTTTGATTAATTTAATTTTAGTCTCGTCCTCTTCATTTAGTCCGTTTCGGTTTACTATGTTACTAATTAATTCTTCTTCAGTAATGCCTTTTTGTAGTCTCTTAATAATTAAGTTTGGTTGTTTCTTTTTAATTTCTTCAGCGGTAACCTTGTCTCCGATTCTCTTATTTATTTCATTGCACAGTAAATTAGCTTCCTCTTTTGTTGCGCAGATTATTAGATTCTTTTTTTCTCCGATTTTTTTGAAACTAATTATTCCCATTTTCATTTTGTTTAGGTTCACATTTTTTGCTATTTTAGTTTTAACTATTTCAGCACTAGCATTCTTTTTTGACTCTATTTATTTTTTGACTCTATTTATTTTTTTATTTTTAACAATTAGAAGCAGCGTAACTGGACATCATTTATCAATTCTAAATCCATATTATTGATTCTCGAGTATATTTTTTAGTGTGCCTATTTGTAATTCATAATACAAAATAACAGCAATTACCTACCGACGTGTTGCTGGCACTTATTTTTATGGAACCTTTCACACTTTGGGCCGATAATTTTATGGCTGATAGCCATATAATATTTTTTAAATGTACGCGATAGAAACAATCAATCTGTGACGCAATGCAAAATTGAAATTATACATTTTTTATATTGCCAGGCTATAAAAAATATGATCACGAATATGAAACCGAAATGATATTAAATAATCATTGTTATATGGCGTTATGAAACAATTATTAATATTTTTAGTAACTTAATTAATAAAAAAATAAAAATAAAATCCACGTGACATTTCATTCGTCTTGTTTAATCAAAGTTTGACGTAGATGAAAGTCATCCCGTGAATCGTATCCGCATCCCGAAACATCGCTGTTGTGTATTGTCTCTGTCAAATAATAGGCTCTTATATGAGTAGTTATAGTTTTCCTTTTTTTAGTAGTTATATGCTTTCCTTTTTACACATTTTCTACCTCTTTAAAGCATATAACAGTCAACAAATTGCTGGCAAACCTTCGTTACCTGTTAGATACATATTTTATTTAATGGCAAATACATCCTATAAAATACCGATCGAGGCCAACATTTCAAAAGAATATTCCTGTGGAAGGGATGGCTTTATTATATTAATAAATTCCCGTGTATCAACTTATCCCTTAACCAGCATCATCATCAGCCTGTGGCTATCCACTATTGAACACAGGTTTTCCCCCAAGAGCCTCCATCCTTCACGGATCTTTGCCTTCAATATAGAACCTCTTAAAATTCTATCGTTAGTAATTGTTCAATGATTAAATTTTCGTTTCTTGGATGCCAATCCAACATTTCTCTGTACAGACTGGACTGTCTCGCTAACCTAACCTAAGTTATTTCGTTAACGAGATCTATGGATCTCTGGACCGCTGGACTCTACGATCACTGGATAAATCTTTAGGTTACGTTAGTTTAGGATGGGTTAGCGAGACATCCAGTGCACTAGTTGTCTCGTGTGCAAAATCTGCCCCACGTTGTTACCGATGATTCGTTTAACGAATTGTCTGGGAACCATAGGTCGTTACAGCCTTCTTACAAAAACAATTTAATATTTGATCTCAAAGTGAATGCTAAAAATACAAACAAAATACACTATTTGAGCTCTTAATTGTCTTCTTAATTTCATACCCACTATATTTCAAAGATTCATGCAAGATTCAGGACTGCTCTCGTTCTCAGCTCCGTTACCCAATTGAAGTATACGAGTACCTGCATAATCAAGGATCGGCCACTATAATTTTCGCCTTGACATCATGCTTAGCATTTATCTAAAATCAAATAAGATGCCGGCAGTATGTCTGTCGGCTTGGAAGTGCTTAACAACCTCCTATTTATTTTATTATCATTTGGAAAACCGCGCGCGGGCCATGTGGCGGGACGCGACGGACGCCATAGCTTGAAACATTTACCAGACGCACAGATATTTCTAAATTTATCTCTGGATAAACCTGAACACGATTATCTCTTTGTCGTTGGATGCAGTCGTCGTTTTGATACGCCTCAAAACAACAACAAAATATTATAAACATCGAAAATAACACAGCCGTTTATTTTGTTATATTATATTATTAGTACGTACAAGGCAGTTTGTTTGATATATAATAATTTGTTTGAATAAAAGACACCAACGCCTAATTAGCGATTTTTTAACAAAAACGTTTTTCCGATTTTTTAATTTTTTATTTATATTTTCATGAACTCACTTGCTTTTTCTTATTCTTCGTCATCATCAGCAAAGTTGAACGTAAGCTTCCCGCGTATATCCAAAAAACGTATATCGATATATAAAATTTAATAACATAACAAAACAGATAAGAGAACATACGTTGTATCTTTTCTATGTCATCATCATCATCAGCCTGTATCCGTCCACTGTTGAACGTATGCCTCCGGTATGAGTCTCCATCCTCTTCGATTCTCCGCCTTCCGCTTCCAGGTCACCCCCGATATTCTTCTGATCCGTCAGTCCATCTTGCAGAGTGTCGGCCAACGCTTCGTTTGTCAGTTCTTGGCCGCCACTCCAACACTTTTTTTCCCCATCGACCGTTGTCTCTTCGACAGATATGTTCTGCCCATTGCAACTACAGTGTTGTTCTTCGGATCACCCCGTTTCGGATTTTATCTTTTAGAGACACTTCGAGCATGGATCTCTCCATGGCAAGTCTTATTCTTACATATACGTTCTATAATCGGAGCATATAAACGCCACAAATTGACACCGCACAGTCCTGTCCTTTGCCATGATCCTTACCTTGTCCCTAATTATTTTAGCACCCATACTTCTGCCAATTAAATACATACTTGACAATCGATGAAAGTCGAATGGTTGAAGAGAAAACAGCTATAGTATCTGTATATGTAGCACGTATTACTCGTCAATCCTTAGGTATTAACCTCTTTCTCCCAAGGGACTGCTTAACTAAAGAATAAAAAATAGTGTTGTCATGCGGTCACCTTTCTTATATATTATCCGCGTCCTATTTTGCTTAACTTTGGTGATTAGACGTGAACCGATATTTTAACATGGTCATTGGTTAACTCTATAGCCCTAGTTTAATTGACCTCATAAAAACTATGAAAAAATAATTATTCACGCAATGTCGATAAAAATAAATAATAATTAAAAAGTATTATGTAAAAATACGCAAGACACGCATATCTGTGAGAGGTCAAAGAAATTTTATGATCTTTGACATTTATTTAAAATTATATGTTTAATAATGTAAATAATTAGTGGCAGAATTTGCGGAAATATAACGATCAAACAAAATTCATGTAAACAAAAAAAAAGATAATTTGCAATCTGACCCTTGGGTCGGTTTTATCGTTACATGAAATGAAAGAAAAACATATTTTACCAAAATTAATGACCAAATAGAGAACGTTAATACTCGTATATCTTTCTTGTATTCGTGATTTTTTTTCAGTTCTAACTTAAGCAATAGAAAGTTCAGGCTGTTGTTTCAAAGTTTGCGCACAAAAACTCTGCAATAAGAAACGGAAATGTCGCAAAAAAAGAAAAATTGCAAAAGCTTCTGAAACTTAAATTGTTTATTTGAAATACGAGCTTTTTTGCTCGCTTTTAATTTGTTGTGCTTTTATATATTATCGTTATAAGGAAAGTTTAATCATTATATTTGTACGTAATGTTTAATCGAAATTATAAATATACCGTACTGGTAATACTGTATTAAATCTATAAGAATGAAGAGCCCTTATAATGAAATTAATCTACTCTTAATGTTTTCAGTTCCCAATGTTCCTTACATCAGGTTTTATTTATTTTATTCAGTTAACTCATTGATGCATTTTATTATTGTCCTCATTATGTCACGCAATATCATCACTATTTCTGTCCCCTTAACTGGAGCATATGGCACGGACTACCGCCACAAAGCTCTGCCAGGCGCCATAGTCCTCGCCTCATCCTATGTCAGCTCCGCTTTCCGTAACCGATTAGATTCTATACATTTTCTCGATGGGTTTCCAGGACGGCACGAGCCCGAGGGATGAAAAAAGGCAACTGTAGTACATGCTGACATCAGCATGGTGTAGCCCTTGCTGACTGGTACCGAAAACCTCGATATACAATACATTTATGTGTCCGCCATTTGAGACTAGTTATATAGACCGCCGCTAGTAAGGCTGGGCGAGAGCCATCACGAGCGCGGCGAGAGCAGATTGTATTGTGGTTCGGCCTATGCTGTGACTAGGTCGAGCCAGAAGTTTATCAATTTTTAACGTAAATATATGTCAATGTGCTTCTGAAAAAGTATTTGTCTTGCTGATCTGCTCCTCATCATGCCCTCACGCGACTGTATAACACCTTTTTGAGAGAGAGGAGAATGTTAATGCTCTCATGCGGCATCCTCAATAGATGTCCCAGCAGACCCACCTTCGTCTCTTGATTAACTGTAGAATGAAAGGATGCCTTGTTCGCTCTCTCACGTCCCCTTCCAAGTTAAAGCCATTATACCTCCAGTTTTATATGCAGGCATCTGCTTTCGTAACTTAGTATACGCCTGCATTGGCTTTTGGTAGAAATGTCAAGCATTCACAGCCGTATCGATAAATGGGGACAATACAAGCGCTGTATACTCGGTGCATTGTTTTGATCGAGTAAGCCTGAGAGTGCCACGTTTGGCGCAGGTAGTTTAAAAAATGCTACAGCGTTAGTTGTGTAGCATAAACATTTCGATACATAATTAGATTCTTCGAAACATAATTAGACTTTTAAACATTCTACGAAATATTTTAAATGAACATTACACGAAGATAGTGTGATATGAACGTGATGTGATACTGGCGAGTAAGATGCCTGTAGATATTTTTAACCTGTTTACCGCCGAGCGGGAGATGATATCATATCCTGGACGAGATTATTAGCTCCAGAACGGCATCCGGGATGGACCACAGATGTTGGAATGGCAGTACAGGAGTACCGAGGAGAGAAGGGAATATAACAGGTTCACAGCACGTGCTTAAGAAAATCAAGACTTGAAGACGAGACCGAACTTTAAAGCAGTGGTTTCTAACCATTGCGAAGTTTTTTTTTTAACCGTAATGGTTAAAAAATAACTATATGTAAAAATGATAAATGTGCCGCAGATGAAAATTGTCAACGATACATTACTACACTTATTTTTACTTTTAACCCTTTCGCATCGGTTGTCGGCATATGCCGTCAAATATTTCCCGACCGTTGATATCGGTTGACGTCATATATCGTTTTGCTACTTTCAGTACTAATTGTGACATCTACGGTAGGAAATTCGAATTGCAGTCATTCCTTTTATCAACCTACATGTATTCTTTACAGGTATTTGTAAAGCATGTAAGTAAATATCGTTAGGTTTCGTCACAGAAGTGATTTTTCTGTAAACCACATGTGTCAATGCCACCACATGTATGGACTTACATAATGAACGTTTGTTAAATATAATAGTTTTTTATGCATCATCTGATAGCTAAAGGAAAAAAGAACCAATGTGAAATATGAAAATAGGTCAGATAAGCACATTTATGCTTCAAATACTAGTTTTAAGCAAAAAAATGGTTTGAAAAATTCACGCCGTATTGACAGTATAATTTGTATTCCACCGAGCAGTAACGAAAGGGTTAAAAGCTTATACTGTGATATTAATAACTTCACTTTTTTATTTATACATTGGAGTATGCTTAAAATATAAATTCAAACAAAACATTCCGCTTTCGTTGGATTTTTCTTAAATCGTTAATACACAGGAAAAACTACACCATGTGAAAATATCTTCTTCGTAGTATCAATCCGGTGGATTGGTTTGCAGCAACAGAATCTTGTATCTCGATCTCCATTCCTCTCGGTCCTCCGCAACCCTTTTCAGCTCAGCATAAGCGCTACAATTCATGTCTTCGAATATTTGCTGTAAATACTCCCGTCTAGGGCGCCCTCTACAGTTTCTACCCTCAACCATCCCCTCCACAATATCGTGAAGAAGACCATCGTGGCGCATGATGTGACCAATCCATTGGGCTCGCCTCTCTGAGATGGTTCTTATTAGGTGCCTATCTTCCTTGATTATCCTGAGAACCTCATTGTTCGTGACGTGGTCTCTCCAGGAAATTCCGAGAATTCTTCTGTACGACCACATCTCAAAGGCCTGTAGTCTTTTTTTATCACTTTCAGATAAGCACCATGTCTCACAGCCGTACATTAAGATGCTCCAAACAAGTGTTTTGGCAAGTTGCTTGCGGAGCCCTAAAGTAATATTCTTTGACTCAAGAATTTTGGCTTTTTTATTGAAAGCTAGCCTTGCTTGATGTATTCGACTGTTGACTTCTCTTTTTGTTCTGCCATCCCAGGTGATCGTACTTCCAAGGTATATAAATTCTTTTGCATCTTTTAGCGGTACTCCTAGCATTGATATGTTAATTTTCTGCTGCTCATTTCGGCTTACTCTCATAACTTTGGTTTTTGTGCTGTTTATCTTCATATTGTAGTTGGAATTAAATATGTTTTCCATGGATGTCAGCGCTTCAGTGAGTTCATCTTCAGTTTCAGCAATCAGAGCAATGTCGTCAGCAAACCTTATCATATCAATCTTTTGGCCATGTATTTTAACCCCCTCTCTATGGCCCATTTTTTCCCTGATGTTATTAATTGCATTTTGTATGTATACGTTGAAAATATATTCGCACATATTATTTTAAATTAAGGTTAAGGAATAATTTTGTTCGTCCTGGCAACAGCTTGAAATTCCTGAAAGCTTTAAATTGCGCGCCGTTTTTCGGCCCAAGTTTGAAAATAGAATTTATTCCGAATTTTTAGAATTCTCCCAGATTCCGTCTGGCTGCATTCCGTCGCCTTTTTGGACTTCACAAAGTGGACGCAGATCTGACAGCTCACTGAGAGGCCGCCTGAAGGCAAGGCCTGTCAGTCTTTCGCCGACTTACGATTTGATAAATTTGTATAAAGTATCAAAGTGAATACTAAGTAATGAAAAATATGATTTTATTTTAGTTGATTCTGTAGATCGATAATTATAACTTGAATTACACAAATACAAACTTTTTATTAATGTTTTTTTTAGTTTAAAATTCCACAATTTTATTTAGGTCGGCATGTTTCGGCAAGTGCTGTTTGTTGATGCAAAAATGTTTTGAAGCTAATTTAATTATTAATTACTTAATGTAAATTACCTTATAATGTACATTTATATATATTTTCGAATGTTTTTGATGTATTTGAAAGTATCTTCAAAAACGCAAAACTGTGAATAATAATTTAAAATTATAAAGGTTTGAAGTAATAATTAAATATTTTATCTTTTTATATGTGTATTAAGTAATGTGTAGTTACACCAAGAATACTCAGCAATTCAAGCATTATTGATCATGATCAAGCATGCTTCGTATATCTAAATCTAAGTTGTCACTTAATATAAACTGAAGGTATTGATTGTGCTGCCAGTTTCACTAATATTTTTTACCTCATGTACACGTTAACACATTAAGTTAACTGTATGTGTTTCGATCATTGGTCTACTTAGTAGACGGTGCGTTTAATGGTATGCCAAATGCATTTAAGCGTATTTTTAAACACCCGGCACCTTATACTGATAACATTGATAATCTCCATTACCACCGCTGCCATCTGATGGCTAATTATATGAAATATTATCAGAATTGTGTTGTTCATATACTCCCAACTTGGAAGCGATTACCGCAGTAGAACTCAAATAAAAGGCATATCAAAATCTCCTTGCTGTAGTATCATCCTGAAGGACTATCGAGTAAGAACAGTATCAAGTAGAAATTTGTGATATGAAGCATTCTTAAACATGGTAAATCTGATGTAAATTTGCAGTGGTGGCTTTTTGCTTCCAAGTAGAACGTAAATTTTTTAATTAAAAATAAATAACATCGATTTCATTTAACTATAGTTTTTGCTTAAAACTGTAGGAATATTATAAAGACTAAAGTTTGAACTGGTAAGTCTATAAGCATTCATTTGGAATGAAGAGTTCACTGTTGTAGTATCGTGGCTTTGAAAATAAATTCACGTTTGAGGTTCCACTCTCAACAGCGAAAAAAATGTAACGCGTTATGTAACTGGCACGCAGTTCAAACCTTGAGATTTATAACTTCAGTCGGACTGTTGGTGAGTTGTTTCCTCGCGGTACTGTTAGTACAACTGGTTCGTAATTTTGAATACACGTTTAGGGATACAGCGCCAAAAAAGGCGGGAAAAGAAAAATAAAAAATATATAAGGACAGGAAACCGCTACTTTCCGGCAGGATAAGGACCGGTGTAGAATGTTCCAGAGTTATTTGTGCTCGGGAACGACTCGCACCTCACACAGGGAGCCGTATGGGATCTCATGGCTCGCATCACTTCATCAGGCAGGAATTTTAGCAAGTTCGTCAGATACTTAAGAATTTCCATTTTTACAACTGTTTCAAATTATATCGATGATCAATGTGTAGATTAAGATTCTGTGAATCTAATAATCTATGGTTTTTACAATTGATAACTGATCACCTAGTAAGAACCATCTCAGAGAGGCGAGCGCGATGGACCGGTCACATCATGCGCCATGATGGTCTTCTCCACGAAATTGTGGAAGGATGGTTGAGGGTAGAAACTGCAGTGGGCGCCCTAGACAGGAGTATTTGTATACATGAGTTGTAGCTCTCATACTGAGCTGAAGAGGATTACAGAAGATCGAGATGCAAGATTTTGTTGCTGCAAACCAATCCACCGGATTGATATTACGAAGAAGAACTGATCATTGATTTTCGCCACATACTAAATATAATAGTTCCGCCTCGTTTCGTTCACAGACAATTCGTTCAGCGACCCAACGGTAACGTCTGGTGCACGGGACTTTTGGCGCTTAACGAATTGTCTGTGAATGATAGCTCGTGATACTAAATATAACAAAATACCGATGGACGATGATGAAACAATCTCATCAGTGGATTTTTTAGCGACCGTTAAAGCATGAGCTGTATGTTGTTGTTCATTTTTACTAGGACTCTGTATATGTGGTGATAACGAGATAAGAAAATCTGCCGATAATAATTATATATTGATTATTTTTAACACTTAAAATTAATAAAATAAAAAAATAGCTTCACGGTGATAGAATTTTTTACTTTGGCCTGTATTTATTTGTTCAGTGACTAATTCTTGGTTTTGGCAGTAAATTAAATGAAGTAGAAGTAAATTTAAAAAGCTTGGAGTATATAAAATAATCTTTCTGTATTCAAAGTGTGAGTACGAATGTGCTCAGTTATAAAATTAAAATGTCAGTAATATACTCAATACTGCAAGTAAATAATGTAAAAATAATGTATAAATAATGAATAATAAGAAATAATTTTAAATACAGTGTAACTTTTTTTAAGCGTTTTTCTGTGACAATTTTACGGTGCAACTAAAAAGCTTTAACGCATTTAAATGTAATAATATTTTTTGTTTTATAAAAAAATCGAGTTTTTCAACCGGTATTTGCGCTCGATTTTTTCATATAAATAATACAAACACTGATATCAAAGGCGGAAAGAAAAAATAACACGTTAAAAAAACCAATTTACACGTCTTTGGTCTTAAGACTTTACCCTATAATTACGTATAACGTGAATATGTACAGAGCAAGAGGAACCGTTCTGCGGTAAATTTTGTAAGTCAACGTGACCACGGAAGCTATTTGAAGCCAAATTGGAAAATTCAATATTTATCTTTAATGGCAAGCGGTTAAGTCGTTCCACTATCGTGCGAACAGTACTTGGTTCAAATCCCAAAAGGCCTTTTTTTTCACTTAAAAAAAATGCAGAAAAATAAAATAGTTGCGTATTGTACCCTGCAAGTTACACACAAGATTAGAATATACGTCTAAGAAATAGTTGAAGAACGTAGGAGCCTATTCCATGTCAGCGTCGTTAACCGTTCTTGTAGCCCCGACGATTTCCCTGATGAAGTTTAAAAGCAAGGAACCGTCAGAACTAAGCAGAAATTCAGGAAAATCCTCCCAAGAAATGGTAGAGACTCCCAGGTGACAACACAGAATGCGTCTCCTGTTCTCATGGATGATGCACTCCACGAGAGAGTGTATCACCGTCTGTGGCATACCTGGATCACATGAACATGCGTCGCAAGAAGAGAGGCCAAATATATTTAGGAATTCTCTGACAATTCCGTGTCCGGTAAACACTTGAGTGAAATGAAAGTCCACGGAGTTCGTCTTTTTTCACGTCAATAAGTGTTCAATGGATGAAAATAAAGACTTGGTTATTCCTCCCGAAGTTGATTCTTGATGAGCCTTTTTTATTAATATTTATAAATGGTGATGCTTTAAATTATTGTTATATTAAGTAATAAAAAAATATTTGACCAATTACAACAGCACATTTACACGCGATTCTCGTCAGATCATCGAAGTAAAGCAACATTGGACGCGGAACAAAACATGGATGAGTTGATTAGCGCTTGTCGTTCATTGCGTTAGGCCGTCTCATAGAAATAAATGGTTGAATCTTCGGGTGTCTCGAGATAATAATCCGACCTCTTTTAAAAATCCAGTTAACAAATCACATATTCATCAGATCATCGGGCTTCTGCCCTGGAGGTCGTCGGAAACTATATATATTTCCAGATATCCCTTCAGGTGCAGAGACAAGGCATGGACAACGGTAACTGACATAACTGTGTGACGGCAATATGTTGTGTGGAAACGGAACGAATATGGAAAGGAAAACAAAACTTAGTAGACATACCGGTGGGTATAGCTCAATGATCAAAGCGTATGCTTTGCAAGCCAAAGATCGTGGCTTCGATCCCCGACGGAGATTAAAAAAAAATATGTTAATCAATTTCTGAGCTCCAAAATAGGTTGGTGTGAATTTGATCCCTTACCCGAAAAATGCCAGTCATAGCCTATTAATTAAAATTGGTGGTAGACGAAAGTCGTCCCGTAAAGACCACCCATTCATAGTAAATTCCTGTAATAATAAGGATGATGCGTGAATCTCGGGCCGTAGTCTATGACGTTGGCGGATCAACACTCCACATGCAGCGCTTAGAATTCCACAGATTAGACTTCAGAATTACTATCTGTCGGTATTCTCCTGTATGTGCTTACATAAAAAGAAAAAGCATGAAGATTTGTGAACTTGATCATTTGTTCACTTTCTTTATATTACACTTCTTTATTATATGATTATAATGTGTAAACTATCAGTTTTTAGCAATCCTTTAAATGGCAAGCGTCATTATATCATTGACTGAGATCTCATCATTGAATTTTACCTGTATTCTCTAGTGTGTTTTTACTTTTTAAAATTTCATGTTTACGTACAGAAGCTAATTCTAGTTTGTTGGAAAATTCAATGTTTACGTCCATCTTCTCGACATGGTTGTTGGCTGATGGATTTAAGTCGATCACAAGGCTTTTAGCCATTAATCAACCAATAAATTACTCTGTGATGGAATCAATTTGATGAGTTCTAAATCTAATCAATAAGAAGATTATATAAGAAGTCCAAGGTTGAGAAAATTTAGGGTCTATTTTTACATTTGTAAAATGGCAGATATTTCAATATTGTTGACAAGTTGGCAAATTTCAAAGTACGTTTAATAGTGACTATAATACCTTAATAGCGACCGAAACTACCGTACCATCGCAAAAACATAAATATTCTTTCTTCTTCGTAGTATCAATCCGGTGGATTGGTTTGCAGCAACAGAATGTTGCATCTCGATCTCCATTCCTCTCGGTCCTCCGCAACCCTCTTCAGCTCAGCATAAGCGCTACAATTCATGTCCTCGAATACTTGTTGCAAATACTCCCGTCTAGGGCGCCCTATACAGTTTCTACCCTCAACCATCCCCTCCATAATATCGTGAAGAAGACCATCGTGGCGCATGATGTGACCAATCCAATATATTCTTTATTCGGTGTTTAATTGCAGGGACTTCATTATTTATGCACTCCTGTGGCAACTGAAATACATATCCCAGCTAGGTCCACCATTTATCTGATGCTCCCAAATGCCTGAACTATTATATCGTAAGAAGTGGCTTAATCAATAACATGAATTTGATTTATTTAGTTTTATTTAAAAAATATTTATTGCATCAACAATAAATGTAATAAAAAATAATTAATTATTGTAAACAAAATTAAATAAACAACATGTTTTTTTAGCATGCCATTGTAAATAGTTTTATCTGAATTTTTTATTGCCATAAATAATAAAAAATATAACCCGTATAATTATGATGTGATACTTTCTTTAAAAAAAACTAGGCAACGATATTTAAATTAATTATATCAAAATTGTTTTTTGCAAACATATATCAGAGTATGCGTCTGAATAATTATATCAGAGCAATAAAACTGAGTATCTACATCTCTATGTAATTACTACCCGGATATATCTATGTATGGAGATAAATTGTATCTCGAATAATTAATGGTCTGCCTGTACTGTAATATTTACATAAATTTGTTAAAGAAGAAAAATAAAAATAAATGTACGCTGATACACTTCTAATCGAATCGAATATAGTACGAGGCTCAATGTAATAGTAGTTAAAAAATTATAGTATTAACATCCCCATTAATTCAGGAAAAAGACGACTTAACGTCGCCGGGATCGTTTTTAGAACGCGTGGTAGAGGAATAACGAGCAGGTGAGCAACACAAAGACTTTTTCGGAAGCACATTGACATGTATTCAAGTTAAAAATTGACAAACTTTCGGTCCGGGGCGGAGCGTATGCTTTCAGACCCCGGCTGGATCACAACATGCTACTCGTCGCGGTCGAAACTCAACTGGCTGCATGCCACTAAGCGCTCGTAGTGTAGAAGACAGCCCAGCGCCGCAAGTGGCGATTTACAGAACTGATGGCGCAGCAATGACATACAGCCTAATTTAGGCTATAGTACATTACTAATGCCACACCCTAAGAGTATATAATTTTAAATAAATATGAACGGTAAGTATTTTATAAAACTGCACTTTATTTGATAAATGTATCAAATAAATTACAAATAATTACGAGTATGATAGTTTTTAACACAATTTTTAAACGGTATACTACACACTTGAAAATATTTATTTTTAATTACGTCTTATTTTTAGTACTTCCTTGTACCAATAATATTTTCTACAAGCAAGCTCCAAACTTGTTCAATAATTGCCATTAACGAAACAAATTGCCATTGATTGATTGCGACAATCTAATCAATTAATGGTGGTCCAGTTATGACGCGTATCCATCTCGGGATTCGAACCCACAATTTCAATGGAGATTGAATCCCTACATGTTTATGAGCCGTAATTAATTACTAGGAATTTCCTATTATAATTAATGTAGATTTTTTTTGTTACCTTCATATTCATTTTTTTTTATAATATACGCAATGGAGCATATTATTGGATTTATCACGCCATTCATTTTAAAAACTAGATACATTATAAACACCGCTCATCAAACGCTTTGGACATGTTATGTTAGATTTTCTTAGTCTAAGGTGCACTTGGTGGTTTCCAGGAGAATAAAATATATAATAAATTTTAGATGCTGATTTTTTATAGTTTTTTGGATGCTGAATCTTTATTTCAACTTTGCCACCTCGTATCTAGTGTGGGATCCGAGAAAAATTGACAAAACTAAAAAAAAAAGCGAAGTTGAAATTCGAATTTAACGTCCAAAAATTTTTTTAAAATTGACATCCAAAATTACTTCTATATTTTTTCCCAAAACAGTCTATTATTGATACCAAATGCTCAAACTATCTAAGCTATATTTTACTTGGGAATAAATCAGTTAATAAATCAGATATAAATAAAATAATTTTTAGAATTTATCCCACAATATATTTGTTGACGACATGTTTCGGCCACGTCGAATGCCATTTTCAAGTCATTAATATAAAATTATAAAAATATTTTATTTATATCTGATATTATGGAATTTACCAAGAATTATCGATCGAAAAAATCGAAATATTTAATAAATATTTATATACGAGTATATAGTGACAAATAGTGATGGAGAAATATAGCACGTGAATTTTATAACCATTTGTAGCATTTTACTTTTGTAGCTAACGAGTGTTATGTGATTAGCCGATGTTATAAGACTGCTCGGCATTCACGTATTGTCCGTTTTTAAGGAAACTTTTTATAAATGAACTGTGTTCACGGCACGACTTTTCTCCATTAACGATATAATATTGTAATTATGTCATAATTAATATTTTTATATGGGTTCATATCGACTCTTTTTTTCTAAGAGACCTTTTCAAATAAGGAATAGTGTGCTTAGATATAAAGCATTTACTAATATAAAAATAATATTTTTTAATAAATAAGTACGCAAGCCATGCATATAAAATGTATTAGTTGCAATCGCGATCGCGCGCAAAATATGTAACACAGGCATTTATTTCATCGATCATTTTACATTACAGCCGGCCGGTTATGGGCCTTAATCTCGGCGGGACGCCATAAATCATGCCGTTGGTATCAATGGACGTAGATTATATACACTCTCGGGCTGGTTCCTCCTCGGTTGGCATCAATGGCAGTGATCTCCGTGTCGGTAATGCAGGGAGTAATGAGAGGGCAGGCGTCGATAAAGCAGGCGGTAATAAGACAGCAGCGTCGGTAATGAAACACTTCTAGAGTTGCCATGGAGACCGGGAAACTGTTATTTTTGCTTGTAACGCTTTGCCGCGTCGTTTGAAAATAAAGTGGAACGTGATAAAAACAAATGATGACTGAATTTTTTTTTCTAATGCCAGTTTTATATTTTCGATTTTTCAGATCTTAAGAACGTATCTCATTGATTTGCGTATTTAATATGATTTGATTAATAGATTTTTTTTTATTTGATTGCCCATAATTTATTTATAATGTATAAATATTTATTTATTTATTTACCTTGTTTTCACATGGATCACGTAACAAAAGTTCTCTATTAGGAGACTGCAGTTTCGACTAACTCGTAGTCTTTCTCAATCCTTCTCTAGTTAAGAGATAACTGAGCTGCGTTGTACTTGTAAGTGGTGTAACACATTTTTTGTAGGGGAGGGGTGGGGGTGTGTCTAACATGAAAGGAGAGGGAGGTAGGTAGTGTTGCAAGGATGAAGGAAGAGATAAATACATAAAAGTGGTTTAGGTATAAATTTTTTTTTTTTTTATTTTTAATATTATTCTTATATGTCGTATATATAAATTTTATACTTAATTTATTTAAATTAAATTTTCGGACAATTAATTAAGGTATTTAGTTGGTTATTAATTATATCTTCTTTCTTGTTAATGGCTTTATAAATTTTAGGTAAATAAATAAATAAATATTTATAATTTATTATGGATCTCAAAGTGAATGCTCAAAACATTGAAAATATTTGTAATGAATTATATTCTACTTATGTAGTCAACACTCCTCAAGATAAATAATGAAAATTCAATCAATTATTAAACATTATGCCTAAACCATCTGTATATACCTACTTAATCACTGTAAATCTTTTACAGGTGTTTCATAAACACTAGCTTTCCATGCAATGATACATAGATTAATTTCAATGGAAAAATTATCATAAACAAACTTTTTGATATAGAATTAAATACAATTAAAAATATCGCACAAAACAATGGCTAACAACCAATTATCTGCCAGTATCTTGAATAATAAAAACGTCAAAACATAACATATAAATACTTGTATCCTAAAGAAAATATTAAAGACGATAGAATGTGGAGACGAATTCTACACGTTAATAACTTTACCCCTAAAATAATTAAATTACTCCCAAATGAGATAAAGCCAGCGTTTTATACAGATAATAAACTAGGATACCACCTTATAAATAATAAAGATACTAATGATAAACGCAATAATTCTGGAATATATAAATTAAATTGCCAAGATTGTGAATCTTTTTATATTGGTAGAACGTCAAGAAATTTTAATATTAGAATTAAAGAACATTTAAGGTGCCTAAAAGCACTAATTTTTTCTGAATTCGCAAACCACCTTATAGAAAATAATCATTCGTACAACTTAGAAAAAGTATTAAACATATTACATGTAGAAAATAAAACCGTTAAATTAAATAATTTAGAATACTTAGAAATTTATAAAGCCATTAATAAGAAAGAAGATATAATTAATAACCAACTAAATACCTTAATTAATTCACCAATTTTAAAATTGTTTCCGTTAAATAAATAAATAAGTATAAAAAATTATATATACGACATATAAGAATAATATTAAAAAATAAAAAAATAAAATAAATTTATACCTAAACCACTTTTTATGTATTTATCTCTTCCTTCATCCTTGCAACACTACCTACCTCCTCTCCTTTCATGTTAGACACACCCCCACCCCCTCCCCTACAAAAATGTGTTACACCACTTACAAGTACAACGCAGCTCAGTTATCTCTTAACTAGAGAAGGATTGAGAAAGACTACGAGTTAGTCGAAACTGCAGTCTCCTAATAGAGAACTTTTGTTACGTGATCCATGTGAAAACAAGGTAAATAAATAAATAAATATTTATAATTTATTATGGATCTCAAAGTGAATGCTCAAAACATTGAAAATATTTGTAATGAATTATATTCTACTTATGTAGTCAACACTCCTCGAATATCGTGAAAATTCAATCAATTATTAAACATTATGCCTAAACCATCTGTATATACCTACTTAATCACTGTAAAATGCTTTTACAGGTGTTTCAATATAATTTATTGCAATTACGATAACGGTGCTTCCAGTGGAAAAATAAACATAAAGGATTATGTTTGATTTAAATTTAAAGGAAGAAGAAAATCTGCACTTGAATAAAAGACTGATTATCTGCCTTGGGCTTATTACATTATATTATTATTAAGTTTATTGTGGATTTTTTTGATAACAAGTATTCTTTTCGATAAATAAATATTGCCTACGTCACTGCTGCCTAGGCCACATTTTTATAAATATTTGAAATTTATGTAGTTTTCCACAAGGAGAGCCGACCCCAGATGATGAGAAACGGCGAGGCTAAAGAAGATGACGTAGTTAGAATTTACAAGTAGTCTAGTTAGACAGTGTGATTTGGTAATTGAAGTAAAATAACAAAATTATTACTTATCTTTTTATAAAATATTTCTGGTCCTTAATCGAGGAATGTGCCCACTACAAAATGGTGTAATGACCTATCATCCCCAGACACTTCGTTCTACGACTCATCGGTAATGACGGGGGTGTACTTAACGTTTTGTGCATGGGACATTTGGCGCACGGGATAACCTCACCTAACCTAACCTAAGAATTTGTCCAGTGATCGTAGAGTCCAGAGATCCATAGGTCTCGTTAACGAAATAACTTAGGTTAGGTTAGCTTAACGAGAGCACAGTTGTTCCGTGCACCAGATGTCCAGTGCGCTCCACGTCGTTACCAATGATACGTTGAACAAATTGTCTAGGGATGTAATGCGGCAGAACCCCACAAAATACCTCCAGGACGCTCTTTTAGATGCCCTTATCTATCGCCTTCTTTTCAGCTGTTTATTTCAAAACTTGTCTAAATACGTATACAGTCGAAATTTCTCTTGGATGATGAAAGACAGAAAGTATAAAGTTAAGGCATTTTTTGTTTATAGTTTCATCATAAGGCAGATATAGTCACCACGGTCATGAATGTCGTATGGCAAAGAGTCATAAACTACATTTTTATTAATTATTTTAACAAAAAAAAATGACATTCTGAAACAATAATTTTCTTACGACTTTAAATTCTTGTGGTTGAATGTGAAAACGTGTTGCAAAGCCGATTTATTCAATAATTTTATATTTTATGTCCTGGTATCAATAATTGTACTTTTTTTTGTTAAATTCGTATTTATTCTCCTCCGTCATCATTTACTCCGTTTCACGACAATTCGATATAAATATTTAATGTAATTAAACAAAATTTGAAATATTTGAATTTATTTATTAAATCAAATAAAATGTAGACTTTATTTTACATTTTTATAATTGTTTATATTGGTTTTTTTTCTACATCGTTTCATAATACAGTGGGCATCTAGGGTGGAATGGATATCTCTGACAATAGGTAAACCAGTTCCAAATAAGTGGTGGTCTTGCTTGCACAATGGGAACCTGAAATATTAATAATTATATATTTTATAATTTAATAGTTATTTAACAAATATAAAAAATATAAAAGAACATGCTTGTCTAAGTATTTTTGAATTTAATTATATACCCTTAAATAATTATATAAGATATATACAAAAAAATAAGTTTTCCTTACCAAAATTAAGCAGCAAAGCACCAAAAGGAACATCAGTTTGAACAACATACTTGTTATTTTATTAAAAGCGTATTCGAGTATCAAAACGTATGTGCATATATTGATTATGGATTTCCTTTTATATACTTTCAAAAGGTATTTTTTAATTTATTGAAAATGACGTAGATACCTTTTTACATTGACCAAACATTACATACTTCAGGACTGAATATTTTACAGTATGAATGTGTTAGTTTTAAAAAATGTTTAATCTAACTATAATAAAACGCAGATAATGCAGTGTAGCCCAAACTTATGGAACCTGATTGATATGACCTTATTTAACCAAACCTATCTAATTTAACTAGTGTTTCTTCTCACCCTCTATGAGAAAAGGTATCTGTGGTGTGGAAAACCAAAAGACTGATAAATTTGTACACCCGATAAATATTGTTATCTTTTTATTACATAATTTTTTATATTTTCTTTTTGCGTCACTCCATCCATTTTTTTCTGTCAATCCATTTAAAAAAATATCCGTAAATACATAGTCAAATGTTTGTCTTTTATTCCGACTATCTTTTGTGGCATTTTTTCCGTTCATTTAAACAATTCCGTTTGACTATTAAAATTGTAGAAATCACATTGGTCGTTATAGATAAAAAAAAAAGAAGCATTATTGGTTCTTAAAGTTATTTTTAGGTATCAAGAACTTATCTTATTGTATATATATGAAATTGAAAAGGCGTGAATAATGCAAATAACAAATTTATTTATTTTCCCATAATTAATTAAATGAATTAGGTTGCACCTATTTAGTAAATACCCTCGAATATCATGAAAATTCAATCAATAATAAAAACTAAAGCATCTGTACTTACTTATTAAATAATTATAAATAATTTTGGCAGGTGTTCCGATGCAATTAATTATAATTACAATACTACGTAGCCCATTTTTTTAAATAACCCCATTATTATCAGGAAATTAAGATAATACCTGATTATTTAATTTAAAAAATATATATAATTTTTAACTTTGGAGTCTGGTTCTGGAGAGTAGTGGACTGCGAATAAGCAGTAGTAAAACAGAGTCGATGTACTTCAATTTCAATTCTGGTACCGCGGTTAACACACCACTCCTAGAGAATACACCCGTAAAAGAGGTTGATACTTGATATATATTATACACTTGATGAAATGGAGGTCTCTCTCAGGGGTTTTGTGTGATAGCAAGAATCCGGTGAGAACCAATGGTAAAATCTACAAAACTGCTGTAAAGCCAGTTATGCTTTACGGATCGGAGTGTTAGACCCGCAGAAACACGACTTGTGTAGGAGAGATGAAGATGTTGAGGTGGGCAGGTGGTGTGACTAGAGTGGATAGAGTTCGAAATGAGCATATACGGGGTTCATTTAGGGTGGCCCCTATACCTGAAAATATATATAATATTAATGATATATATAATATAATTTGAGAAAATAATAACTGGTTGAACAATAACCTTGAGCCTGCAATTAAAACACCTGTTTTATTTTTAGCGACTTACGGTTGTAACTTCGTTGTTATTATTTAGCATATGTATGCACACGAACATTATGGATTACTTACAAATATTTGTTTTTATATTACACAAAAATTGTTCTGTTTAGTCGTATCATTATTATTACGCATTTGATGTTTAGTTAATACAAGTAAAATAAACAAATATAGTGGCTTTTGGGTTTAGCCGTGTGTTGCGAACTGCCGCCACACACGGCTACGCTACTGCAGACCCCTGCAATGGCGGTCGAAATATTGGTTGAAGGAAGTTCGCCACACACGGCTAAACCCAAAAGCCACAATATAAAATCTGGCCATGAAAACCTAAGAAGTTATTTAAAATTCACAATGTTTACGTAATTATATTTATAGCATTCACTTCGACATCCATTCCAGTATTAAAGAGATTTATATTTCTTACCCTGTTTTAAAAGGTTCCGCCGCATTTCGTTCCCAGACAATTCGTTTAACGACTCATCGGTAACGTCGTGGGGTGCACGGGACAACTGGTGCACTGTACGTCTCGCTAACCTAACCTAAGTTATTTCTTTAACGAGACTTATGAATCTTTAAACTATCTGGAATCATTTTAGTTTTTTTCTTTAATAATGTGGTGATTTTGAATAGTGTCATTCTGGCAGATTGCATGCAGTATTGCGAGAACGAAAATAAATGTGAGTATTAAATAAAAAATACGTTTTTCGTTAGCCTGCTTTTAATATTTCGTGCAACTGTTTATATCCCATTACATATCCGTTACGTAGCTGGATCAAACGAGTATGCTTCCCAAAAAATTCTATCGCTCTAATGGTCCTTGATTTATAGCAAGACAGCTCTGCATCCCGAATCTCCGCCGAATATATTCTAAAGTATCTGAAAGTTTACTTAATGAATATTTTTCTTTCTTTTTTCAGGTAAGACAATTTCTATCTACAAGTCTTCACATTCCAATCGCTGTGACATTAACCAATCCAAATAAGAGTACGTAAGTACATACATACATTAATTTACATTTATTTTATTACCAATTACGCCCCGATGGTTTTCGTGCTTTCTAAGCATAATGATTAACATAATATATTATATTTGTAAATATGTAGCACACTATACCAAAAACGATATTTATTTAAGAACTGAATTAGAATATTATATTCGAGAACTTATAAGAAGCCTATGAATATCATATTTTTGTTTACGAGATTAGTGTGAGTCTGATTCATTCTCAAAAATGCATATTGCCGTAGTGTTATCAGTATTTTTACTGCAGCTTAATGATGCTGATGGATCAATACTCAAACGCCGCTTGGCTGTCTTTAAAATTCAACCGTTTTGTAATCAACACATGAGATCTCTTCATCTCCATCTGGCGGTATTCTTCTGCATACTATGGGCATGTTCTCAGGAAAACATGCGTTTACCACGGTTGCCTGACGTCCTAATTTCCCGCTTCTCGTAATGAAAATGAACTATTCTGCTTTAGACTCCAAATTCCTATTTTTGCGATTTCAGGAAATTAAATTATTTTGCGCAATTTTTATGATATTTCAAATCGTTTAACCGAAAACCATTTTTAGTGACCTAAAAAATTGTCACGTACGTTTTGGCTGCTTGCAGATTTAGAAAACTAACTGCGAATAATAGTAAAATATTTCCTTATCTGTAGCTTTTTGTGTAATGAATCGAAAATTAACGTAAGTAGTTAAAAACAAATAATTTCATTAAATATGAATCTTTCAATGTTGATGTTTATTTTTAAATATTGTACCGCGATGATTTTATGTAATATCATAACTCATTACATTCTGCGGTGATTAATTGTATTTATTTAAATACAAGATAGTGTTGTTGTTCTAAAACTGTGAGAATCGTTGCTATTGAGATAGTGTAAATACTGTAAAATGGAAGATTGGAGCGAATCTGTTCATAAAGCTAACCACCAAACTATAACTTAGGCATTCGCGATGGTTTGCGGCTGAGTTTGAGACAATAACTTGCAATAACTTGCGATAAACTGCAATACCTTGCAAGAATTCCCAGATCACATTCTGCAGGCAACGGCTTAACAAATAAATTACGCAAATCTCATAAATAAGCCCGTGCAAACATCGTACCATATGTTATTTTTTAAACTTATTACCTCGATGAGGCGAGGAATTTCTTCTGGATACATATGTTATGATAACATGTTTATTTTTGCAGCTTAAAATAGTATAGTTGTTTTTAATATAGAAAAAAGAAAGTTACACACAAGGTTAGTTTTGCGTCTGACAGTCAAGTGTTGACGAACTGAACAGTTAAAGAACGTAGGGGCCTATTCCATATAAGCCTCGTTAACCGCGCGCGTAACCTTGAATATTTCCTTGATGAAATTTAACAGCAAATGATCGTCAGAAGTATGCAGCAGTTCAGGAAAAAAAACTCTAAAAATGGACTCCCAGGCGACAACACATAACGCGGCACCTATTCTCATGGATGATGCACTCCATCAGAGATTGTCTCACTGTCTGTTGTATGCCTGGATCACATGGACATGCGTCGTAAGAAGAGAGGACAAACATTTTTAGAAATTATCGATTGGCTTGTTTCAATTAAAGTACATGGCTTACGATTATCCTGGATAATGAGAAACAGAGAGCATAAAAATAAGCTTTCATTTATGCTGTCCTACAGCAGTCGTTTCATAATTAATCTTAACTGCAAGAGACTTTTAGAGCTAAGCAGCAGTTCAAGAAGGACGAAATTCCTTGGCGACATTACATAACACGTCTCATCTTTTCATGGATGATTCAGTTCATCAGATAATGTCTCACTGTTGTATGCTAGGATCACATGGACAAGTGTCGCAAAAAGAGAGACCTGCCGGGATCTAGGAGCGTAGTTGTAGTGTTGTGATCTGTGGATTGCTGAGAAGGAATAAGCGTGTTGTAAAGGGATCACTGGAATTACTCCCTTCATTCCGAACAAGAAAGATAATAAATAAGAACACTGTATAATGTCACGAGGAATCTAATGTCAGTAAGTAAGCTTAAAGAACGGATTCCAAAGACTCAGAGATCGGGTGATTAAACTCGACGTTCCAACTATGCAGTTAATATTAAGTGCGCATAACGATATGAAGTGTACATTAACATTGAACATGTTACAAGTACATTCCAAATGCTCTAATTTCCTTCATCAATGGACGCCTTTGCATTGCGCAACAGTTCATCGCATCAATTATAAGTCCATCAGTTAGTTCCGTGTCACATAAATAACACAGCAGTCGGCCATTGTGATCATTATTTGTGTCATCGAAAGATTGTTCGGCGCTTGATGCATTCAGCCAAGGCGCTCTTACTAACCGAGATTAATACCTACCGAGATGTTCAGTTGTCTATGGAAGTGTCGCGTTTCGCACTTAGGTTGCTAAGTGCTGCAGCATATTGTAAATATTTAAAAAATTAAAAACTTGTTAATAATTTTTGCTGTCGGCGGGTATAGCTCAGTGGTCAAAGCATTTACTTTGCAAGCCAAAAGCCGTGGGTTCGATCCCCGACGGAGAATAAAAATAAAATAAAATAAGATTTCTAAGCTCCAAAATACCACCGGTTGGTGTGAATTTGATCCCTCACCCGTAAAATGCCAGTCATAGCCTATTAATTAAAATTGGTGGTAGACGAAAGTCCTCCCGTGAAGACCGCCCAATCATATTAAAGTCCTGTAATAATAAGGATGATGCGTGAATGTCGGGCTGTAGTATATGACGTTGGCGGATCAACACTCCACATGTAGCAATTAGCCATATGCACCATGGTAAGCGTGATAAAATTCCGCAGATGAGACTTCAGAATTACTATAACTATCTGACAGTATTCTCCTGCATGTTACGGTCGATCGGGGAAACCAAGTCTTAAATTACATGTATGTACTTCGGAAAAAGTACTACTATCGATTTAAATAAAGATTTCATGCATTTTTCTTAATTTTATGTGTCTTTTTTTTGGAAAAATTTCCTATAGCTATTAAAAAATCACCTTTATAGTACGATATACTCGTATAAGATTTACGATAACTGTACATTTATAACAACGACCACACAGTTTTTTTTTGCTTAAATTCATCTTTATTTAATAATAAAATATATTGTTAGAAAATGTAGTACAGAAAACGCAATGTAATGCAGCCCATTTCTGACTTTAGCGAGATTCAGCTAAATGAAAAATTTTCATACAAATTCCTGATAGAAAATTGTCGTACCCGCGAAACGTAGTATTTTTATAAAAATATAAGCCTACGTTGCTGCAACGTGTTGTATGACAAAACGCAATATGCTGCAGCCTTTTACTGACTTCGATGCGATATCGGTGTAGCGACTGTTTCTATACAAATTCACAATAGCAAATGGTCGTATCCGCGACGCGACGGTTTACAAATGCATACGTCTTCTTTACATGCATTATGTTTGAGGCGCGGCGCATCAAAGCCAATTGCTCGATAACCTTTAGTCTAGGGTTTTACAGTGACTGAGTACATTACAATCTGAATTCAAAAAATCGAATACGTTCCCCGCGCTCTTCTGTTTTGTTTTCAAAATATATGGAATAATCGAGTTGCATTTTCCCTTGTTGGATCAAATCTAACTGCCCGATAAATACAGTTCGGGGCTACACCCAGACAGTTAACCTTCAATACTAGAGTAATTGTAGCAAGAACGTTATGAGAATAACGAAAATTTCTCCCAATATGAGCTTGAAAAAACGTTTTTTTTTAATAGTCCATGATACAAAATTTTACAAATTAAATTTGTCTATGATTTAAGTCCTTAAGTATGCTATATATTTATTAACAATTTAGAGGTTTTTTTCAATGTTTTATCGAGATTCGAACCCGCACTGCTATTTTAGCAGTCAAGCTAATTATTCCTCAAAAATTTAATCAAGAAAATTAAGCGTGATCCCTGACGACTTAACTAAATAAATTATATTTACTAGAATCCAGACCTAGATCCAATTATATCTATATAAAAGTTGAAATATTCAGTAATACTGAAAATGTATTAGTTATTTGGTTTCGACATCTGAATCATTAAAAAATCTAATATTTATCCATTATTTTCGTAAATACATAGGATTCGTGCTTAATTTTCATGAATATAATGGAGTTCGCGATAAACTGAAAGCATGGTGTCAATCATGCAGGATCAACTCAAAAATATATGCTTCGGATACTACAGCTGTCCCCACACTTCTGCTCTGGAGGTTGTCTGGAACAGTATATATTCCCAGGTGGACCTTTAGGTGCATAGATTTCTTAGTATGAAGAATGGACCGTGGCATCTGACAGAACTGAGTGGTTGAAATTTGTGGTGACCATATAGAAAGGATATGGGAAGAATACAGAAATGAAAAAAAAAACAAGGGAAGCAAAAAATACCGTATTCATCAAAATATCATTAGAAAAACTAACCCTATCATTTTGTCTCGTAATTTGCTCGTATTATATTAACATATTAGTTATCTTCGATCTATGTCAACTACGAGTAATACAACATTCTAATTTCAATTATGAAGAATAAGTTGCTGATCTACCGATAATTGAATTCCAGTTGTTGTTGGACATCAATGAACACGAAAATACGTGGGAGAAAGACCCTTCACTTTGATACAGTTGTTCAATTCTTCCACCGCCTTCGTCTTCAATGAATATGAAACATTACCAGCTGGAGCTACGTGGGGAGGGTATCCATTTACAAGTTCCAACATAGAGCAGTTTAACACGTCCTAATACTGGACCTGTATTGGTTGTTTCCATACATTCGCTAAAGTTATGAAATCACTAGTTCCTGAACTTTACGTGGGGTTCTATGCGAGTTTTATCTATTTCAGCGGCTCCCAACTGGTGGTAAATATTTATTTTTGCAGGCGATGTAATATGTGAGTTCTTTTTTTGTTTATTTTGCTATATCGTCCTTTATTCATTCCATATTTGATACACGTGGTCACCACAAATTGCCGCCACTCAATTCTGTCAGCTGGCATAGTTCACGATTCGTCTCAAAATATCACCGCACTCGAAGGACCTGGGAACATATATAGTTTCCAACGACCTCCAAGATAGAGCAGCAGTATCCGAGGCATATTTGATGGTGATTTGTTAATTGGATTTTTTACTGAGGTTGGATGATTAGCACGACGCTCCCGTTATCTAATAATAATTTCCCAATCAACATTTAAATGTGGTTTGAAAAATACAGCAGCATCTCATTAAGTTTTCGGAGTATCGCATGTAAGACATGTAGTTTCACCGGCGGGTATAGCTCAATGGTCAAAGTGTTTGCTTTGCAAGCCAAAGATCATGGGTTCGATCCCGGAAAGAGATTAAAAAAAAAAAATAATCGATTTCTGAGCTCAAAAATACCCTTGGTTGGTTTGAATTTGATCCCTCAATCGTAAAATGCCAGTTATAGCCTATTAATCATAATTGGTGGTAGACGAAAGTCGTCCCATGAAGACCACACATTCATAGTAAATTCCTGTAATAATAAGGATGATGCGTGAATCTCAGGCTGTAGTCTATGACGTTGGCGGAACAACACTCCACATGCAGCGCTTAGCCATATGCACCATGATAAGCGTCATATAATTCCACAGATAATACTTTATAAATACTATCACCATCTGTCGGTATTGTCATGTATGTGCTTACATAAAATAAAATAAAAGTTCTTACGCGACATAGATAATTGCAGGTTATAAAACTATGTGGTGGCAATTTGTGTTAAAAAATACAGGATTTATTATCTTTTGAAAATGAATTGATTAAAAAGGTTGAGAGCCACTGGATTACATGAAATCAAAGCACTTTCATTGAGCAGTTATATCGCGTTAATTTCAGCACAGGTGTGGCGCTGTGGTGATTGTAACAATTATTACGCTTATAGTTGCTGGATAGGTTCCCGGGCGTGATATCATTAGGCCGCCCTCGCAAATAGAGCATGCGCATTATGTGCAAGACGTTTGACCATCAATAGTATGGTGAACGAAAATGTGAAGCTAAAATAATATTCAACGATAATACCATGTCTAAACCACAAAAATTGGTTGGGTTGAGCTGCATTTAGAACCGAAAAATCATCTCTGTAGAGTCGGTATTATCATTTTGATCTTCTTAAATGCTGAAGGAATTGTTTGGGTGCATTTTTAACATTGAAATATTCTATTAAGATAATGGCAGCTGACAAAACTGCTCACAGAACTGCTCACAATGGCAATTCGTTTTTTTTTAATGTAAGCACATACAGGAGAATACCGACAGATGGTGATAGTAATTCTGAAGTCTCATCTGTGGAATTCTATGACGCTTACCATGGTGCATATGGCTAAGTGCTGCATGTGGAGTGTTAATCCGTTAATCCAATGACATAGACTACAGCCCGACATTCAGGCATCATCCTTATTATCACATGAATTTTCTATGAATGGGTGGTCTTCACGCGACGACTTTCGTCTACCACCAATTTCAATTAATAGGCTATGACTGTCATTTTACGGTGAGAAATCAAATTCACACTAGGGGGTATTTTAGAGCTGAGAAATCGATTAAGAAACCTTTTTTTTAATCTCCGTCGGGGATTGAACTCACGACCTTTGGCTTGCAAAGCAAACGCTTTGACCATTGAGCTATTCCCGCCGGCTTAAAAGTCTTCTAGAGGTCATATAAGCATATGACAGCCTGAGAGTGAGTATAGAAGACGAAAATTAAGAATATTATGTGCCTTATTTGTCCTAACAAGCGCAATATATTGATATCCTCCTCTCAGAATTCGATATCGAATTACTGGGTGACAGGACGCAGAAGCAGATTGACAATACAAAGAACTTGTTTTCGAAGTACAATTCGCGTTTATTATAAAGACTTGATTTCTACGCCCAACCGGCATGACATTTCGCCGGCCGGGGCGCGAGTCCATTGACAACTGTCGACACTGTGACATCCAGCGCCCCAAGACAGTCGCGGCAAGAAAGGAAATTAAAGATGACAGTTGCACCAACATGAAATGGAGCAACTGTCATAACAAATAAACTGGCGTATACAAACGCCTGTGTAATATTCTATAATTAAAACTAACATTATTATAAGTGCATGTCAGGCGAGCGAACATAAATAGGAGACAAAAGATCGTTTTTCGAGGCTTTATGACATCAGCCTAAAGGAACTGTATCAAGCTGATATCAATGTGTATCAAATACTTTAATGATTCAAAGAAAAAAAGTTTCGTAATATGTAATAAATAAAAGTGTATTTAAATAACAACCTTATGTATCCAATCCTCGTAACTTAAGGTCCTTTTACGTACTCGTTCTTATACTTTATTGAATATATTTTTTTGTGATATGATGCAAAAATAGTTCATATGAATTTCGGCATATATTTTCATTACGTGAACATATCCTCCTTTGTAATTCCATTATTTGCGCTCGGTTGAAGCAATCTCTGTGTCAGCTAACACATTAGCATACCGCCTCGTTGGAACGGCAAACATGGGCGGAGTAATTAATTAACTACCTGTTCGACGCACCTTAACACCTGATTATGACCACCGATCATATGACCAACAGTAGAACACTAGAAGAGACGCTTTATCAAGCCATTTTAATTATGTTCTTTTTCTATATCCCCTTCCTAATCGGAGCATCAAAAATGCATCAAATTACCAAGTGCTTCATGTGAAGAGTTGGTCTGCTGACATTAGACTTCAGCCCGGTATTCGCGGATCAATTACATTACAGCTTATTCAAGTAGGTTGAGTTTTATCATCCCCCACGTTAGAGTAAATACCATGATAGGCATTTTTCGGAACACGCTGTCAAACCCTTTCCGCCTCCGCTCTGTACATGTGTTTCTGATGAAAACACTCCACAGAGCACTACAAAAAGCTTAAATGTTTGCAAGTGGCTGAGGGCCTTCCCAAGTATTTGACGCAGCATACGGCTTGTCAACAAAACCTCAGACTAGAAGTTTCGACGTTAGTATGCTACATGCGTGTCTCGGGTTGCCTTCCTTGGTGATTTGTTGCCAGTCCGCTTAATTGCGTGTGTCAAGGAGAAGTGGTAGTTATGTTGTCTTGTTTGGGGTGTGTATGTACAAAATGGTTTCAAGAGGAGTATTGAACTCTTTGTGTCATGTCTGGTCAGGTGGTGGTTTCGAAATGTCGGCAAACTGTGGCGCAGAAGCGCTTAAAGGCTGTATAGTTTTTTCTACTGGCAACAAAGTCCGTGTATCTGACCGGCCCTGATAACGGGCGAACAACCTCAAGGAGCGCAACCCGAGCAGAGTGGTGCAGCGGGCAGTCTCAAAGGATTTTTCGGAACATGGGATCAATGTTAATTTGCACAAAGTCGTATACCCGGAAGAAGACCCCTGCAATAGCGGTCGAAATTTTGAAAGGAAATAATTCGCTACACAACGCTAAACCCAAAAGCCAAAATACCATAATTAACGTTGATATTTTTGATGGAAATAACATTATAAAAACCGAATAATCTAAATGTTTTGATAAAATGTAATTATCATAATTTTGTATTCCTTTGAAATTTTTTGTGTTTGTAACCCTGAGAAAATAATTTATTTTAAAGATGGTGGTAAGAGTTAGTAAGAGTTAGTAAGAGTTATGTCGTCCCCTCAGGTATTATAATGATTCATTTCATCCATTTGTCTATGTCAGCTCCCTCAACTGGAGCATATTGGCATCAAGAGCCGCCGCCACAAAGCTCTGTCAACCGCCTTGGTCCTCGCCTCGTCCAATATCAGCTCCGCCGAGTACATTCTATATATAGTTCCCGATGGCCTTCCAGGACGATGCGAGCACGGAGGCTTGAAGAAATATATAAGAAGTTACAGTATAACAGCTTATGCTCTCCCTCGGCATAAAAAATCACACCTTTAATTATTCAATGATTTCCTCTGTGTTATTGCATTATACATACTACTTATAGTTATTTCTTTATATACGAGTACGCTAACACATTATTACATGCGTAATTCGGTGTTCCGTTAGCATTGTTGATGACATTATTGTTAATATCATGCATCGATTGAGATGACCCACATAATCGTCGTCTACCAGAACCTCTCCATTGTACACATACGAGTATGTACTATATTTACGTTCTCACGAGAATAACAACACGTAGATTGTAGTGTTAGGATAATATTTTTAAATAACGGTAGCCATTTAATAAATAATTCATAACTACGATAGTGTCAATGCAGAGCCGCCTACAAGACATCTCACTAGTATTTATTCCGCTACGTGTTCTCTTGAACAAACAAACTAAATGGTGAAGTGGACAATACGCTTGCTTCTGAATCTAACAATTCCAGATTCAACTCCTAGTGAAACGTTAACATTATATTTTATATAAACAAGATATATAAAGAGTTTTTATTAATTGACTGACATAAATAACAATTTTTTTTTCAATTAATTTATTTATTCTTTCAGAAATAATATTATTCAATACGATCCTGAAATAATATAATACAAATTAAAAATATATGTAAATACTTATGATTACGTACTAAGAAAAACAAAGCAATAAAGACAAGGCATGTAAGGTCACAATGTTCTTACAACAGACGACTCCAACAAATTATTCTTCCAATCAAATTCGTGGAGTTCGTATCTGAACTGGGCCTCCCTTGCGTGAAATACATCAATATCCGAGGCGTTGTGGTTGAACAATCTGATCCCTCTCCCAAGAGGCACAGTCTCTGCAGGTTAGTGTATCGATGTATCGATTTAATCACTCAGTTAAATAATACTGGTAGTATGCACATCATGACAGCTTCGCACACTATGACTGGTATTTTCGGAATTATTTGACCATATAAATTACTGCGGGGGAGTATAAACTGCTTCTTTTTTGCACTTTTCTATTTGTTTACTGAAGTCTGTAATGTTGTTTCTGTGATGACTATATGCTATTTTTTAAAAACATATTTGGTAAAAAGAGTTTAACTATTTTTTTAACACCACAAATTTACGCTTAGGAATGTTTTTCTCAGAATCTTGACATTATGTTATATACATTCAAGCTGACTAAATCTCCGACTTATACTTGTACATCCCTTACCTATATAAACGACTGTCAGCTTGAGTTAAGCCATCGCTTAAGATGCACTTGGATGGAGTCTGCAACATGTACAATCACCCTTTCGCATCGATGTCGGCATATGCCGTCATAAGATTCCCCGACCGTTGACATCGGTTAACGTAATATATCGTTTTGATACTTTCTTAGAATGGTTTTTTTTACATCATCTGATAGCATAAGGATACAAGAACCAATGCGATATATGAAAATGGACCAGATAAGTACATTTATGCTTCAAATACTAGCTTTATAATTGACAGTATAATTTATATTCAAATTCCGAGCCGTAATGAATTGGTTAAAAATAAATGTGAACTAAAATGTAATATTTTTAAATTAAAATTAATATACAATTACGACAAAATATCAATCGTAATGCCCACATGCACACAACTAGTACATTATTTTTGTCATATCACAAATATTTGTAAAAAATGTCTTTATAATTTGATAAATATATTATTGTGTAACTGCATTCATTGAAATATGTTAAATTAAATTTTAAACATAAATTTAGATTTATGTTTTACGTATATTAATTGATATTAACTTGAATGTGAAGTGTTATAAGCATGCAAATATGCTTATCTTATTTCTCTGTAAGCACAATACTATCCATAAATGCTTCTTAAAGCTGCTTATAATATAGTTGTCCCCTAGATTACGTTATATTGATCTCTTGTTATCTCCAAAACAGTTAACTCGCCCAGCCAACAAAACGGTATGCTCATAAAAACTGAGGAACTCTCGGAGACTCTTCAATAAAGCAAACTCGATCGAGATCCGCTTTCCATGGAAGTTTGCCAAGATGGGTAAACAGGAGAAGTTTATTTACACTGCAAGGAAATTAGAGCGCCATTATCTTCAATCCCACCAGTGGCGTATCGATAGTCTGCTTCACCATGGACAATCATCAAAAACAAAGATCTACAAACTAAATGCTTGTATTGTAATACATTTATAAACTATTAAAAAAAGACATTCAGCATTATATATAAATTGAGTACCCACTTTATTGCCTTTCGTAGGGTAAAATTTGTGATTTTTTGTTCTGATTTAGGTGACATATCCTAACAGTTACTTAAAGACTGCATTCAATCATCCCATATTATACACTTCTATAGATGTACTTCCTATTGCCCTACCAGCAGTTTTACATACAAAATTTTCTTGTATAGTGTACATTTTGGGTAGTATAGCCTACTAAGATGAAACGATCCAGCCCGTTGGGCTTATCATTCTATCACTTAAAAAATTCAAATAACAAATCATCCAAAATATGACTTATTAACTGTACATTCCGTCTCTATTAGTCCAAGGGCATCTGTCCTGGAAGTCGTGGGTAACCATATACGAGTTTGTTCTCAGATAGACCTTTGGGTCTAGAGATATTTTGAGACATGGTATAAACCATGACAAAACTGAGTCACAGAAATTTCTTGGGACCACATGTGCCAGATATGGAACGGATATGGGGGGAAACTAACTTTCTATAACGTGTTTTTCTATAGCTTGGTCTTAGACGATATAGGAGAGTGGACTAAATAAGCTAAAGCTGCCTTTTCTATAAGTCCTATTGGTCCATCGACTATTGAGAGTATTTGGTGGTTCTTTGGGTTGTGTAATCGAATCTAGACAATATTCTAATGGTAGACAAAAGTCTCTGATAATACCTTATGCGAGATTTATGCCTGATCAAAGAAGTTGTTTTACCTACTTGTACTAATTGAAATTTAAAATAAGATAAATCGAAAAAAACTACACCTTGCACTAAGATATTTTGCCCTTAATCATCTTTATCATTTCCACGTCCGATCTCCTAGCTGAAGCATATAGTCGTCACAAAAATGTGTTACCCGTAAATTAAAAAAAAAACACTGACTTAAGGTAAATTGTGCAATTGCCGCTTTTTAAAATGTGCCGCCCTGAGTGACCTGGCTGAACCACTTAGAGAGTTCTCTAATCAGTATTTACAGTTGCCGTAATCTTGATAATTGCTCGCCTCTTATCTTTTTTAATCAGTGATATCGAATTACGTTTACTCATTTTAAAAACATTCCATACAGCGAAATATTAGGAAGGAAATCGCCACTTATATTACCGTTATATATGCATATTAGAAGTAAAGTTCTTTGCCTTTTAATTTATATATTTGTGTTATATATATATATTGAGACTAGGCCATTTCATTATGAAGTCATGTACGTACTATATTTTTTTTATGAAATTACTTTAAATTGTACAGTTTCGCCAAAAATCAAACATTAACAATCTAAAATATATTTGACGACAACTAAGATGAATTATAAATATTTATTTATTTACCTTGTTCTTACATGGATCACGTAAGATAGGATTAGGAGACTGCAATTTCGACTAACTCGTAGCCTTTCTCAATCATCACAAGAGATAACTGAGCTGCGATAGTACTTTATAAGTGGTCAAACCCATTTCATGTCGGAGAGGGAGAAGGGGTGTGTTTATCAGGGAATGATAAGAGAACTGATCTTACTTGATCCATGTAAAAACAAGATAAATAAATAAATATTTATAATTTATAATGGACCTCACAGTGAATGCTGAAAACATTGAAAAAACTATGATGAATATTTACAAAAGTTATTTTGTTATCATATTCCACCTATAATATGGAGCATATTGATAATACACTAATAAAGTATATCAGTAGACAAATCAGCTTCATATTACAAACCTTCATTGAATACATTAAGTATATGATAAACTGACCTAATAATAATGGCGTCATAAGTGAGAAGTTGATGGTTGATATTCGATTATGATGTATTACATACAACTGGGATGGGCAGTATTTGGAAAACTAAAGTACATTTTTTAAAGCGAAAATTCTGCAATGTCTTATTACGAAAGCGTTTAACCAATCCATCCTCCCTATATTAACATATGGCGCTAGAGACGTGGAATCTAACAGCAAGTCTTACCCAAAAAAATTAAAGGTCACTCAGCGTGCCATGGAGAGATCCATGCTTGGAGTATCGTTAAAAGATATAATCCGAAACGAGAAGAAATCCTCAGAAGAATTCAAGTAGTGGAGCCTACTCAACGAATAGGCACACTCAAGTGGCAATGGGCAGGACATATCTGTCGAAAAGACGACGATCTATGGGGAAGAAAAGTATTGTAGTGGCGTCTAAGAACTGGCAAACGAAGCATTAGCTGATCCTCTGCAAGATGAACTGACGGTATAAAAAGAATAGCGGGAGTGGCCAGGATGCGGAAGGCAGAGGATTGAATAGGATTTAGACTCATATGGGAGGCTTACGTTCAGCAGTGGACGGATGCAGGCTGATGATAATGATGATACGAGTATGGTTCGATTTGAGAGGAGTGAAGAATATAGAGTAAATATGTATATGTTCGTATATATAATTATTTATTATCATAATTATATTCGCATTGATCATTCTAATGGCGTCCATAAGCAGGCCTTGAAATTCACGAATGATATTTCGACGTGTGCGGTCAGGCTCTTAACGCAATCTGCTCCATAGTGTATCAAATATCAACGTCATAAACACACATAACTCGCCTCTTCTGGTATTTGATTACGGCACGATTCGTTTTAAACATCCGGGCGGCGCCCCATTGATGATGACCGATACAGATAAATCGCAAAGATATGCCACCATCACAGCAGCCACGTTTCCAAGTGTCATTGCAATCATCACTATGTCCGCTCCAATAACTGGAGCATCGTTACGAATCTCTGTCCTCGCCTCATCCCGTATCAGCTCTCCTTCCCGCCGAGAACATTTTTTGTATTGTTCCCGATGGCCTTCCAGGAGACGAGTGATCGGGGGCTTATGCAGCTGTAGTTATGTTCTCCTGCGGCATCCAAAGTATACAAGTATGTCCCAGTGAGGTCCACCTTTGCCTTTTGATTGACTATATGGAAGGATGCCTTGTCCGCTGTCTCAGCTCGTTATTCGTCACAAAGTCAAGACATTTTACCCTCAATATTCTAATCAATGCATCCTCCCTGTATTAACTTATGGCGCAGAGACGTGGAATCTGACAGCAAGTCTTACCCATAAAATAAAAGTCACCCAGCGTGCTATGGAGAGATCCATGCTCGGAGTGTCGCTAAAAGATAGAATCCGAAACGAGGAAATACGCAGAAGAACTCAAGTAGTGGATGCTACCCAACGAATAGGCACACTCAAGTGGCAATGGGCAGGACATATCTGTCGAAGAGACGACGGTCGATGGGGAAGAAAAGTATTGGAATGGCGCCCAAGAACTGGCAAACGAAGCATTGGCCGACCCCCTACAAGATGGACTGACGATATAAGAAGAATATCGGGAGTGACCTGGATGCGGAAGGCGGAGGATCGAAGAGGATGGAGACTCATGCGGGAGGCCTACGTTCAACAGTAGACGGACACAGGCTGATGATGATGATTCTAATCAAGCATGTGTTTTGATACTCATTAACTATACAGTTGCATTGGTTTTTGGTGAGTTACCAAGATTTGCAGCTGTAGAGAAGAATGGGGACTAAATAGACGTTGTACAGTCGGCACATAGTTTTGATTGATAAACCTGCGTGTCTTAGTAAAGCGCATGGAATAAAGAAGCGTTCCCGAAGTGAGAAGCGAGCTCCTTCTGCAGGCTACCGTTCTCAGTGATCTGTGCGCCGAGATATCTGAAACTCTTCCTCTCAATGGTTTGACCCTCGCTGGTAAGTGCACGATCTGCATCTCGACAGGTGCTCTTGCACTAATGTGCACCGTCAAATATATAATCTGACATTTTTCCTGGCAATACACCAATTGCAGAGAAATGCGTATTGAATAATTTAATCATCGTTGGGGTAGAACTCGCGACCGGTCTAACGACAGTCGAATACTTTTTCGCAATACTTCTTGGATAAAAAATGTCATTCTTCAATGTAAAATTGCACGGAATCGTATTTTCTTTATTCATCCATTTTGACACTGACGGAATATGATTTGTGCGGATTTTAAAAATAAATTTGGCGCTTGGAAATTTTCAATGGGAAACTTTGTAATATCAAGCTTTCAGAATTTTGTAAGAGAAGCTTTCGTTTCCTGTCAGATTCAGAGAGCTCAATAATCCACCTGCGTAATATCCAAGATTCAAATTTACAATCTATCAATAGAACACAAAAGTTCCACTCACCTTTAGGATTATACGATGAACTTTGTATCGATTTGGATACTCGTACATTTCGACGGTGGGTCAAGACGCGCGGTTGTCATGCGAAAGCTCGCGGATTCGATTTCTCACAAATGTCAAAAAAATAAATTTAACAATTTGTGAGAAAATGTCGACTAGTACTTCGTAAAAATTTCGCTTGTAGCTTATCAATCTAAATTGAGATAAACGCGATAGGTGCCGTATGAACACCACGCATTCACAGTGAGTCTCAATATAGTCTAGTGACATTGGAGGATCAACACTCCATTGTTTTCACATTATCTTTACAAAACATAGCGTCAAATAATCGACCAAAACAATGCTCTTCTGAAAATTTTCAAATTATCATTCCTGCATCTATACTTCACTGTAAGTGAAGTATAGATGTCATCACCTGTGAAATCCTATTCAAGCATCCTTTCTTGGTTGAAAAATTATGTTGACTAAAACATTCTCCAGCTCCTTCTTAAACAACACTTTCAGCTTTAGATTGCTCTCCCAGTATTTGTGTTTCCTCCTTTATTCAATCTTAATTTCTTTAAAAAGCAAGAAACTCATGCCCACAGCTACTATATATATATTTCTACATATAGCGTCCGGCCAACTCGGTTGAGCGTCATAGAGTTTTTGGATGAACGAATTCTGATACACGTGGCCGTATAAATTAAATTTCAAATATCACAAGACCCATAATCCACTTGCATAGTACGCGAATTCACAACACCCAATATGTGTATAGAAAAAAAAACCTTTTCGCTTGAAAAATGAATTACGTACCGGCTGAAAATACATTTTTATTTTTAGAAATTTCATGATGCGTTTGTCATGAAAAAAAAACTCGATAAATTGATTATTCACGTTTTCTTTTCTTATCTTCGTAAAAGTGATCGGTTATCATTGCTGCTATTTAGAATTTAATTTATAAGAAAATCAAAAACTTCTCTTCATCTCTTAATCCAAACCCTTTTTTTTTATTCTCAAATTAAAAATCAACACTAAATTCTAAATGCACCATTTAGTGGGCCCGTTAAAACGTCATAAAATCCATAAAAGCATATGACTGTGTTTTCCCGTATATGATTATATTTAAAAAGGCATCCGGGCGGCTAACAAAGTCATGTCTTAGGACGAACCACTCCTTATAACAAATTGTTCTAGATCTCGAAAGAGTCGGGGTGATAATCTGATCTCCCAAAAAATACTGATTAACAAAAGCTCAAAATATACCTTTTTTTCGAGCTCTAGGACGCTCATCCTGGAGACCAACGAAAGCTATGCGTGGACGGACATCAACTTGGGACGATTCAAGGAAATATGCAGCTGACAAAACTATATATATCAGAAATATGTGCATACTTACGAGTAGTTATCTAACTCTCATAAGTAAAAAACATCCTTCACTCTTCTTCATTAATTTTTTTAAAGGAATTGTGTTGAATTATCACATTATTTCTACATCGCAGTAACCTGTTTATTCCATAAAGATGTGAGAATTTCCTTTTTGAATTGCATATTAACAAGAATATAAACAATAATTAAAGAATATTATTGACAAATATACACAATTAACATATACTATTTAAGATATTTTAATGTCCACTCACAGAGTCTGTTATGTTTCTATTAAAGCTGATATTCCACAACACTTCCATGAATAATTTAAATGATATTTAAAGAGCCGCCATTCGGATCATTGATTCTCAGACGTTAATACTGGCGATTAAAAATGAATAATATTCAAATTCCACCCGATGGAACATTCGAAGTGCGTCGTTAAAAAGCGGTAAATGTTTTGACCATAAGAATATTGTCAAGGAAAGCCGCCTCCTTATGAATTGACACCAAAGCTGACAACATGGTTGATCTGAATATAAGATAATTAATTCAACTCGGATTAACACTGTAGCATTAAAACCAGTAAAAAATAATGAACTTTTGTGATTGATTAAATGTACTGACAAAAGAAATTAACCGTAAAATTTGATCGGTATTTAACCAACACACATGATCCTTTCAAATATATTAGACTAAATACTAATTCACAATTTATGTTTTTTAAGATTTTTAGAATATATTTAAATATTTGAATAAGTTAATAGATAATTGAAGATCTATGATTCGTTTTCTTCGATATTGACAAGAGAAATGTAATAAAAATGATAATATTTGCTGTAAATTTGTATGTGTGTAACAATTTTTTTAAGACTGATTTTTTAGAAATCTATAAATGGATGTACAGTAAGGCTCCGCTTAATGCGGGGGATACGTTCCATCAAAGTAGAGCGTAATGCGAAACAGCACTAAACGAGGCTATCGTAACATGTAAATAATGGGGTTAGGTATTAAAGTTAATAGTTATGTTTTTTTAATAAAAATAAAATCAAACACTTACTTCTAACAAAAATAAAACCAATATACATACTTATAAAAACAAATAAAATTCTAAGTCAGTTAGATCATTCAGTCTATTCTGTGTTTCCAATTTTTGCCTTTTTGTCAAGAAGGCATCTAATGTAGTTTGCGTTTTCCTTTTGCGTTCTGTTAGAAGTTGTTGATAAGTGGATAAATCATCTATAACACCCCGTCTTGCTTTTGAACTCCTCTCAAAATTTGGATCATTTTCAACAAATTGGTCCATAATTTCAGTTACAGTGGTCAAACACTTTTTTACAAACGACATCGAAAGTTCTTTTTGCTCTTCTTCGAAATGGCTAATATCAATATTTGTGTTTTCTTCTTGCTCAGTTAATTCCTTGAGCTCATCTTTAGAAAGACAAGCTGCTGTTTCTTGAACTATTTCTTCGACGTCTTCCACATTTACCTCATCTAAACCGGTTTTTTCCACTACTTATGCACAATTTCGGGGAATAACCCCGGGTTGAAATAAAAGAGCGCTGAACCGAAACAGCACTAAACGAGACAGTTTTAAGCGGGGCCTCACTATACTGACACAAGAGTGATTTGAATTGCAAAATTGCTGAAATTTTTGACATGGGCATAATTATACAAACGTAATCATATATATGATAGGTATATTTTATTTCTTGATATTGTATTATGAAATTGTGCATTATTTTAGGTTTTCATATGCTGATGTCAACATTGTGTTGAAAATATATAAGTCTGCCCCTTAAAAACTGAGCAATTTTGCATTTCAAATAACCTTTAAGTATAATACTATACAAAATTAAATGTTTTGTAAAACATAATAATAAATCTAGAACACTTATTATCAAAGAAACAAACCGCATTTTTATATTGCATGTATCCATCTGTAGTCATACTTTACTAACAGATGGTGTAATTCAATTACCATTTTTATTATATAAATTCATTAAATTCACCTTATTTTAGTAATGAAATATACACATACAATTATACATCACATTTTTTATACACATCAATTCATTCAGAAAAAATATCGCCAGACGCGGGATTCGAACCACGAGTCTGGAACCAACCTTTGCTCTGTTCTTTTTACACCGCCCAGTCCACTCGACTATTTCTCGTTGTATTGTTACCATCGTATAACGATAGATGTCTCTATAGTATATATTCAGAGTATGTATATTATTATTCAATCAGTCGACATTTATTCACAAGCTTTTTTATATTATTACTTTCCGACAGTCTATTTATTTAGTAAGTACCACTCGGGTCTCGGGTTACCTTATTTTGCTCAAATAACAGAGCGTAAAATAAGTTTTTTTTTGTATAATATAATAATAACTATTAGTTTGTGTGCGTTCAATGGTAGACTCTTTTACATAATCACTTAAACAAGTGACCATCCTTCTTGATTCTACAATATTACCACCCTGCATCATTCTACTATTGTCATGTCGTTAGTCCACCTAGCAGATTATTGGTTCTTGGGGGCCATTCCAACATAGCATTTACTCATCAACTGGCAAATATTAATGAAATTATGTAATAATATAAAATATACGTATAAATAACTTACTAACTGAAATTAAATAATATAATATAAATATTGTCACTTTCAAAACTGACCATTTTTTTTTATTACTACTAATTATGACAATTTAAACACAGTGCGCAAATATGAAACATATTTTAATTAATGATATAAATGAACATATAACAAACAATAATTAAATAAAACACAGGCTATTTGCTAATTTATTTAATTGAAATATCACAAACACGCCAGTTGTGGGAATCGTTTCAATTTATTTTCTGCCGGAATGAAACCGCCGCGAGACGTTTCAATTTCAAATTCAAATTGAATTTTAGTTTCAATTTCTATCGTTCGATTAAATTCAACATTCGGGAGCGTTATTTATAACCGCAATGAAGATCTTATGATTTAAGTCGGCGCTAATTGATGCGACAATAAATTATGATGAAAAGGTGTCCCGCCCACAACAGCCTCTGACAGTGGGCGGGTTTAAGGAAAACAAACCAACAACAGCTGATGCAGACTATTTGGAATTTAAAACAATTTATAATATTACTAAACGGTGGTACACATCTCAGAATTTTTCGACACTTGCTTTTTCTTCGTCTCATCGCAAGTCAGCTCTGTCTCCCACAGCTCCGCCGAGTACATTGTATAATTCCAGACGACCTTTCAGGACGGTGCTAGCCCGAGGGCTTGAAGAAAATGCAGCTATAGTTCATGCTCCCTTACGGCATTCTTAACCCTTTCGCATCGTTGTCGATATATGCCGTCAAAGATTCCCCGTTGACATCGGTTAACGTGTTATATAGTTTTGCTACTTTCAATACTCGTTGTGACATCTACGGTAGGAAATTGGAAGCGTAGTCATTCCCTTTATCAACCAACATGTATTCTTTACAGGAATCTGTAAAGCATGTAAATAAATATCGTTAGGTTTCGTCACAGAAGCGATTTTTCTGTAAACCACATGTGTCAATGCCACCACATGTTTTTTATGCATCATCTGATAGCTAAAGGATAGAAGAACCAATGTGATATATGAAAATAGGTCAGATAAGCACATTTATGATTCAAATACTAGTTTTAAGCAAAAAAAATGGTTTGAAAAATTCACGTCGTATTGACAGTATAATTTGTATTCCACCGAACCGTAACGGAAGGGTTAATAAATGTCTCAGTCAGGTCTACCTTCGTCTCTTGATCGACTGCAGTATGGAAGGCTGCTTTGTCCACTCTTTCACCTCGTCATTTCTCACAAAGTCAAACCATCGTACCCCCAGTATTCTACGCAGGCATCTGCTATCGAATCCCATTATACGGCTGCATTGTCTCTTGGTGAGATGCCAAGATTCACAGCCGTGCTCCAGTTAGGGGAGCCGATATGGTATGATGATGCCTTTTCAGAATAGCTTTAGCTCTGCTGCGGTGCGTTGACTCGTTAACACCGTTAGACTATACAGCAGCGATTTTGTTCATGACGTATTTTCATGACTTCAAGGACGATTGCAACACCTGCAAAAAACTAATGAAAAAGCATAAAATATCACTTCTCCGCTTATATTATTGTCACTTCTTTTTTTGACTTAACATTTCTTACTGTTGGGTCAGCCATTTCAGATTTTAATGCCATCACATTAAATGTAAATGCTCAAACGGCGCTTGCGTCATTGTATATTGCATTCCGCAATGATGTCAATAGGTTACAATTATGCAAATTACGTAATACTCGCACACAACCCATTTAAAACTAATTAAAATTGCAATTTAGTCTATTGGTGAGCTAAGAATTTAGCGCATTCGTACTAAACTGTATCACCGCTCGTTTCGTCTTTTATTGATTTTAATTTTTGCAAATTAATGATGCTGGAAAAATAAAAATTAAAGAATTTTTATTCAATCAGTATGGAGTATAATAGTTTGAATTTGTTTTGTATGTGACGATGATAGATGGCCTGTTAGTCCCTAAAAAAGTATGAGTATATGATCCTCTTTTTGTAATAACAAATACTATACTTAGATGTATGGCATGGTAATAAGCGCTCATCTATTATGTACGCAGTTTTGAGTTTAATTCCCAATAAAACTGAATTTTATACATTTTTTAAACTTTAAACTACCTATACGGGAGTATTTGCAGCAAGTGTTCGACGACATGAGCTGCAGCTCTTATGTTGAGGTAAAGAGGGTTGCAGAAGAACGAGAAGAGTAGAGAATCGAGATACAAGATTTTATTGCTGCAAATCAATCCAACGGATTGATACTACGTAGTAGAAATTACCTGACAAATAATTACATATACTCGGTCATTGTGAGATGCATAAAAATGATCGTATTTGAATATTGTTTAATTAACTAGCTCGGTGGTCGACTAAAATCATTGTCATGTATGGATTTATGCATGAAAATCTGCACTTAGAAAGTTTAAGCACCGCTGGCGTGTCTTAGATTTATCTCAACAGGCCGTAAAGTTGTCGATAAAATCGTCACTTTACGAGCATATTATTCTAATGCGGAATAAATCGTTAAAATTATAGAGATGTTTTACTGTTACCATTTAAACACACTAAAAATACTCCCAAAGACGCTTATTACCTGTATTAGTGTAATACTACCTACCTGTTCCATTTATTACTCTAGCATTACTATCTTTTCCATATATTTAAATAATAAACAGTCTTACTACCTACCTAGCACATACAGGAGAGAGAGAGAGCTTTGACCGTCCAGTGGAGTTAATGAAGTTCATACATCAGTTGTATGCTGTGTGTGGAAAATTTCTGGATTGCTTGTGAGGATAAATGCATTCAATTTAGAGATGCACCAAATATTTATTAAACTGCTTCTTCAAGAAATTCAGATTTTATGAGTGTGGAAACATGTAAAGATCTTGAGAATAGTACTCCAGATTATCTTAGTTAAATTTAAAAAAGGAGTGAGTGATATTTACGGTAACCATACATTCAATTCAATCAATTCCGATCATTACCCAACTCTTTTTGTTCTAGGGATGTTTTCTTTCCATTCGTTAGAGTCCCGGAGAAAAATTGCTGCTCTCAAACATTCATTCCTTCTTTTTCGCGGTGAAAAATGTTTTAATTTCTACGTTCCAGATAAGTATACTCGTGCTCGTAGCCATGCATTGTTTTTGATCCCAGTTGATACTTGTGGAGCTTCGAGCACTCAATTTAGTACAACGGCAATGGCGCTTCTAAATGGCCTACCAGCACACCTCGATCCATTTCCTCTTTTGTCGATGGTATTGCTCTCCTAGATCTCTGTGATCTTTGACACGTGTCATCTTCTTCTTCTTTTATGATTTTTTTCTCTCTTTTGTATGTATTGTATATTTATATATACTCTGTTTCTTATTATTTTGTACCCTGGAACTGCGGTTCGGTGAAAAATAAAAAATAAATTGAAATACTCAGTATTTCCGCTCTATTATTATGAATTGATATTATGTCAACCGTTCTTAGAAAGAGTTCCACGATTCTTATGGTAATATAAAAGTTAATTGGAAAATACTAATTTTTAAATGCTTTAAGAAAACTCATACTCATCCAAGATCATTGAATTCAGTGAAAAAATATTAATAGTATTTTACTCTGGACTAAGCTGGGCTTTTTTAAAGCGTATTGGTATCACACTGAAGACCAATGAAATCTCCTTTATGACGCGCTCTTTCAAGTTATTGTCAGTTTAGACTTTATAGTATTACTATTTACTACCTACTTGATGATATTTCGTAACGATTATTGTTATTACCGTTGTAATAAAGCCATTTTCTTGTAGATTTTTTCTGTGGGTGGTTGGCCGAACATGTGGGATTTCTTATATGCTTCACTTCAAAATATTATTTGTCGGTAATTCAAACATTATTTATTAAGCCATTCATACTTGATGTATAGAGTATCTGGGGCAATAGCTCTTGGCAGTTCAATAATTTTATATGTGCTTACTCTCGCATGTTTACATAACAACTTCATTCACATTCGCGCACTAGCAGGAACATATAATTCCCACAAATCAACATCATGCAATTTCGATTAATGTATTATGTTAAAAATATTACAGCTTTTCTTTATGCTCTAGTGTTTGAACATGTTCACCAAGTTCCAACAGCATCGAAGGCTTTGTAATTCTCTAAAAGCATCTATATTATACACACGCGATATTTCCAACCCTTGACAAACATCAAACACCCTTTCCGTAAGCAGTGTTTCACCGTTTGAAAACGTATCGTCGAGGTTACTTCTCGTATAATGGGGAAACATAACTAGAAGTCATCTTGAACGCTTCCTCAGTCCTTCTTAATCCATTTGCTGTAATATCAATGACGTCGTCAGGATCGCGCAGCCGTTAACGAGGCTGAAATGGAATATATTAAATTTCACTTTCTTTGTTCCTTCCGCATTGTTTTTTGCATTATGGGCAATTTACAGGATATTACGCTTGTATTCCTGAAAAGCTGGCTAAAAATGGTGCAACAGTTGGATAATAAGGTTTCAAGAAAAATATATTTCCTTCAAAATAGATCAACAGAATTTAATAGAGAATACAGAAGAAGATAAAACTTGTATATCCAAATAAATTCATGTATCGGTTTTAGAACGTAAAATTGATAATATGACATAAAATTTAAATTCGTGTCACGTGTGTGCCTACATGAGCTGAATACTCTGTACATAAATTACTATGTATCTGCATGTTAATTAGCCGTGATATGTTCGACTTCCTTCTTAATACATCGAAGGTTGGCTACAATTAACAGCGTTCATTAAAACAAAATATTTGACAATTGTAAATCAAACGTTTGTTTTGTATCGCCGATTAAAAGATTTATTCAATTATCCATGACGTACCCGAAAATCGTAATTACATATCTTGTTAACATGCTAGTTTAATTGAATCATGTTAATCACCTAGTATTATAAAATTATCGATCAAGTCTTGGGACCTTGTGAATATAATATACGCATTTCTTTTTTTTATGATCAAATGCTTGTCTTTAGGAATGGTTGTTCTAAGATAATATTTTAAACTAAAACTGACTTTTCTCAAAGATCACGTCACTTAATCCTGGATATACACCGATAATCTTATCCTTATACACTATTCAATTGGTGGAACTTTCATATAGCGGTTGTGTTTAAACGAACGACTTTTCAGCTGACAATTGTGGAAGGTTTGTAGCGGCTTTATGATTTATATTGGGAACGATGTTAAATGTGGTAAATAGTATGTATATATGTAATTCATTCCTTATTATAAATTATGTACTACAAATTAAATATTTATTAGGTATTTTGTACAAACAAAGCAACCAACTGAATTTGTCTCTATTCGTCTTTTTAAAATTGATATGACTTTTTAAATGGCTAACAGCCTAAAAATTTGAACAAAAATTTACATGGTGTGAATTTATGTATCATACATGGAACTGTCATATTCACATACGTGAATATTAAGTTTTTAATAAAAACGATGTTGTTATAAAATTAGGGAGGCTGACAACCCTGGATAGACAATACAATAATTTTATGACTATGTGGTTAAAAGTGTTAATAAGTATTTTTACGTTTGTAATATCATAGATATTAATGATTTCTTAAACTAAATTTTCTGTTTACGAAGCAGCCTGATTTCCATTTGATGTTTTTGAAGCAAACCACACAGATGGAATATTATAAATGATTTATTAAATGCCCGAGAAGAACAATGTCGTAATACCGCCGTGCCTCTGGTCTGGCGTGTATACATAATGGATACACAACTTGTGACCTTCCAATTCCGGACAGAGATAAAAGACATCGAAAGTTTATCCAAGGTCTCGTTCTCTTCATTCCTTGGAAGACTAATTCAAAGGAGTCTAAGTGTTTTTTGACAGCGAAATGTGTCATCACAAGCTAGACAAAGAATTGGCAGAGATCTAACGATGTTCGGTTTGTAACTAGTGACTGTCAAAAATGGATAAAGAGAATATTGTTGACTATTTCTTGGACTAAAAAATTTCACAGCAAAATTGATTAAATATTCCTTCTCTGTATTTGAAAGTATATCGATGGTCTGATTGTTTTCCGTCACATAGTCCTTGGAAAGACCAGCTACTAGATACAACTAGATGTATTCGTTTGATGTACATGTAAAGTTTTCACAGTCGTACAACTCTACTTGTTACAGCGCTTCCTATCAATTAAGGTTATCTAGTAACTAGTGTTCTTTGTCAGACTATTCAACAATTTCTATATACGGCAGTTAATGTTTCTTCAAGTAAGAAAACTCTTGTTGGCTTAATATTGATAGCTTTCATTTTGGGATCCATTTTTGCAATGTGCGTGTGCTAAAAAATGGCAATTTTTTAAAAGATGCTAACAAAAAAACGATTAGCTAAAAAATATCTCACGATTTTTGGTCGAAATGTGTAAAACTAAAGTTATTCCGTTTACTGTTCTTTAATCTAGATTTTTTTGATATAATATACGAATAACATAGTGATAATAATTCCGATATCGTAAAATTCAATCTGAAAATTCTGATAAATATACTCGTATTTTTAGTTCAACTGTGCTTATTTAGATTTTTTATTGTAAAAGAAATACAGCATATAATTTAACATATGGGGCAGACGACGAGTACTCACGTATACCATTATCTTATCTTCTCTGCTTTGCTCAGCATCTTCAATTGCTGTTATCAGTTATCACTTATCAGGTATCAACGTGGAACAATCGGGCTATTATTAAAACCTTCTTTAAACACGATCAGTAGATCTCAGAAAACCGCCTCACTGCGCACATGCGCGTTCTTATACTTGGCAGTGGGTTGTAACCTTTTCGAGACCTCTGAGCACTTTACAAAAATTCGTAAAAAAACAAAAATCATTTAAGGTTAAAATCTGTATAACAATGTGGAAATTTAAAGAATGCAAATTAGACGAACATTTTAGGCTTTTGTGTGTGTGTTTTTTTAAATGAATAGTAATATTATATGAATAAATACTTTTTAAATTTATTAACTATGAATCACGTTGATCTCTATTTATTATTAAGCCGGCGGGTACAACGCAATGGTGAAAGCGTTTTATTTGCAAGCCAAAGGTCGTGTGTTCGATCCCAGACAGAGATTGAAAAAATATTTTTTTAATCGATTTCTGAACTCTAAAATACCCTTGGTTGGTATAAATTTGATCCCTCATCCGTAAAATGCAAGTCATAGTCTATTAATTAAAATTGGTGGTAGACGAAAGTTGTCCTGTGAAGACCACCCATTCATAGTAAAATCCTTTAATAATAAGGATGATGCGTGAATCTCGAGCTGTAGCTTATGACGTTGGCGGATCAATCAATCCACATGCAGCGCTTGGCCATATGTAGCATGGTAAGCGTCATAGAATTCCACAGATGAGACTTCTGAATTACTATCACCATCTGTCTGTATTCTCCTGTATGTGCTTACAAAATAAAAACCGCATATTAAAAGAAAGCAAATTCGCTTTCAATGAGAGCTTCTTCAGGTCTTTACTTGTATAACAAATATTAACGTTTGACCTAATAGCTTTACGAATCTAAATTATTGTTATTAACGACCAAATAAAAATGCATTTGCTGAATATGATGGGACATTTACGAAAACTATGATAAAAAAAAGTATTTGACGGTATACTTCACAGAGCAGTAGTACACCATATTCGCATAGGATAGATTCAGATTCTTTGCATTTTACTCGCTTAGAAGACTTGTATTGTATACACATAATATATGACGATAGTATTCAGTGGGTTACCGTGCCTTTTAGTTCCTAGCCTAGGTGTGGTCCAAGTCGACAGTATTCATTCAACATTCTTAAGAACGACAATCATCCTTGTAAATACTTTAAGCTTATTGCATCTATAGAATCTTCTGGAATCGAACAGAGTCGAACAATGACAAATCTTGATGATGTTTTTTTTAATGTAGCGGTATATTTAATCAAAAATGCAAAAAAACGAGATAATTAAAGTTGTACATGTATGTAGTTCTGTACGTTTCGCACAGATAATGACTTTTTAATGATTATTGAGCTCTCTGCAGATTCATTGTTGATGTTTCAATTATGTTTTGATTTTATGTGACTGATCTTTGATTGTCGGTATCTTGGCCAAAGGAGATTTCTCGGACTTTAAACATTGTTATTGCTTCAATGGTTGTCAATTTATAAATCAAATTGCCAATATTCTATTATAAATAAAATTATTTTATTTCAATACTGTGTTGAATAAAATTTACGAGTCTAAATACCTAATCAATTTTGAATGTTGGCATCACTGGCATCCATATCATATAAACCTCTCTCTTTCTACATTTTGAATTAAAAATATTGTGTCTCATCTTTATAATACGAATTTGCCAGTGCTTGTAGCTAAAAAGTGTTTTTTTTACTGTAGATATTTAAGCTATATTATTCGAGTTTTAATATTTCCAAAAACTCAAGTACACTATTAATTTCGTTACGGCTTGGTGGAATACAAATTATACTGTGAATTTTTCAAACCATTTTTTTTGCTTAGTATTTGAAAAATAAATGTACTTATCTGACCTATTTTCATATATCACATTGGTTCTTTTATCCTTTAGTTTTTAGATGATGCATAAAAAACTATTATATTTAACAAACGTTCATTATGTAATTTCATACATGTGGTGGCATTGACACATGTGGCTCACAGAAAAGTCGCTCCTGTGACGAAACCTAACGATATTTATTTACATGTTTTACAGATTACTGTTAATAATACATGTAGGTTGAAAAAGGGAATGACTGCACTTCCAATTTCCTACCGTAGATGTCAAAATGAGTACTGAAAGTAGCAAAACCATATATCACGTCAACCGATGTCAACGGTCTGGGAATCTTTGACGGCATATGCCGACAACCGATGTGAAATGGATAAATATATAAAGTATATATTGTACATCCAAATATGTCACTATTATATAGTATTATATAGTATATTATATAGTATTATATATTATATTATTACATATAGTATTATTATATATAGTATATATAGTATTATATATAGTATATATATAGTATTATATATAGTATATATAGTATTATTATATATAGTATATATATATAGTATTATTATATATAGTATATATTATATATAGTATTATGTATTATATAAAATTTAAATTTAAAGTTGCCTACAGTTTTATATTTCATTTTATGCCGCCTGGTAACCCTAGCACATTTTTTTTCCAGATGTCTCTCTTACGATAAAATTGTACTATTATGACTGTATAGTATGTAGTCGTACTTGTATCATTTATTGAGATATTATCAAAATCAATATTACGAACAGTTAATCTTCTTATACTTTTTTCCGATAAGTTCCAAAAGGGTTCCTCGTTGAAATTGTTATTTTTTTACAGAATGTACAAAAAAACTCCGGATGATAACAGATTGCCTTCCTCGTGAGATAACAAGCGACGTCTTGCGATGGATTTTCACATTAATTTGATGCCCTCAACACGCAGAGGTCATTGAAGCCTCTTGCTTTATCGCACAATATATTTAGTACGAAATAGATAAGGTCCATAATGGATAGCTCTCTTTTGAAGATAAGTTGACATTATTAGACTATTGCGCACTAAAGTAAAAAAAAGTCAAACCAGAAAAAAGTAATATTTTTTGCTAATGCAGACGTAATTTCTTTAAGCATATCCTTTTGACGTAAAACATCTTTAAATGGATGATACGTTGGAAGACATTTCGGAATGTGACACCGCAGTACAATAACTTGTATTGATAAGTCGCAGTCACGTATAGCGTACGAGCGAAATGCTGCGTTGCATAAGTTCATGCCTCTATCTGTATGAGAGTAATTTCGCAATGCGGAAATTAACGTGTTTTGCTGATGTCATGCGAAAGAAACACCGCGCTTAAATATTTCACACATTCCGCTGGGGCATAGCTTTTACCTCTAATTTACGTAGATCATTTTGGAGCATTCATATCTGGAGTATATTCATCACAAATTTCCACCGCACAGTTTTTTCAGCTTCCATTGCATATACTTTGTCCCATCTGCACCCAAAGATCATCTGGGAACAAGGCGGAGACTACAAGAGACCGAATTTGTAGTATCCGAGGCATATCTAAATCTTCCTTAATTAGAATTTGCAATAAAATGAGAATATGATTAGCCGGATGCTCCCATGGCGTCTTTTTGCCTTAAGAGACGGCTAAACTGAATCAACGAACAACGGTAAGCAACAAGATCTGGATCGCTTGGTTGTAAAGAGTGGTTCAATCCAGTCAATTACACGCAGTAAGAAGACCTGAATGGATTTTTCAGCGTGATGTTGGTTAGGTCAGGTTAAAATTTTGGTTCGTGTGCAACGTCCCTTAACATCAGTGATCAATGTGTTATTGTCGTTGGTCCTCAGTCATTTCTTTGTCACTTGTCGACCGCTTCAATATGTCGACAGTTAATCTAACCAACAACACGCAGTAAGAAGACCTAAATGGATTTTTCTGCGTGGTGTTGGTTAGGTTAGGTTAGGTTAGGTTAAAGTTTTGATTAGTATGTTTTGGTTCGTGTGCAACGTTCCTTAACTTCTAAATGTGTTATTGTCATTGGTGCTCAGTCATTTCGGTCTCGACATGTCGACCGCTTCAACATGTCGATAGTTAGATCGACAACTTCTGCCCTGCGGCCGCTGTAGTGGGCGGCCGCTTGGTCCGAGCGCCGCCTCGTCTCCCGCCCGCGATCGACCCGCTCTTGCCGCTTTCGATTCACTCGCGTCCCATCTCTCGGCCCGCCCGCATCATCGGCTACCACGGGCGGCGCATCCAACGACAGGCATCCTACCTAAAAGCAACGATCATTTATCGGGGGACCGCGAGAGACTCTACCCAGGCGTCCCACCGCACCAAACGCTGACACTAATTTCCGATCGAACGCCCATTGCGTCACCGCCGCGAATAACGATTAAAAAACAACATCGCGCGCAATTCATTCATACAAATTTAATAGCAGCGTAACTCAACAACTCCACAAACCAATAACACTAAAATAAAATGGTATTATTGCTTTCAAAGTGGAGCATTGAGTTCACAGGTCTTATCAAATGAATACACGTAATACTTTACTGCGGAGCCTGCAATAGTTGAATAATGTGATCTACGCATGAAATTTTCAAAGTGTTTTGGCGCCGTTTTTAAGCGTGATAATGTGACAGTGTTTTCGGCGCGAAATATTCAAAGTTTGAAGAATAACAGCTGATGAGTGCCGGCGTTCTCGTTCATTTGCTCGATTCAAATGAACCGAAGATGCGTCCGGCCTGACTCTTGATTGGCTGTTTGTTTATTTGTTTTTTTATATATATTGTGAAGAGTGGAGTTGTTTATCTGACCGTGTTACGAATTGTGAACCGCGCGTCATTTTGGCGCGAAAGAGTGTTTTTGTTTTTTTTTTCGAGTGTTTTTTATTTTGAATCTGGATGAAGATGCGCGCCCCCGGAAGTTGGTGGGGGAGGAAGAAGAAAACCGTTTCGAAGGTAAATTTAAAATTCAAATTTAAGCTGTTTGATGCTTTAAATTAGGCTCATTACTAGATCTGTATCATAATGTGTTACGATTCAAAGGGAATTTAATCTTTAGATACATCTAAGATTTGATCTTAGACCTTTATTTAAAATTACCTTCCTCCTTTACTATTTTAAGAATTAATTAATTTTGATGATGAACACTATATATTACATATTATTGCCATATAATTCTCCTTGGCAAGGTTATTTGAATGATTCATAAATATAAAACATTTAGGATACATTTAGAACGGCTGCAGGGTTAATATTATACCAAATTAGCTAAGTAACTACTGCTTTGGTAAATGTATTAATTATATAATATAATGGATAAATATTCGATTTCTAATGATTTAGGTTTTGACCCCGAATAAGTGATAGATAGGACGTTTATTCAGTGTTATTAAATATTTCAACATTTTTACATGTCTGGATTCTGGTAAATATAATTTATTTAGTTTTATCATAACGGCTCGGTTTGAATACAAATTATACTGTCAATTATAAAACTAGTATTTGAAGCATAAATGTACTTATCTGGTCTATTTTCATATATCACATTGGTACTTGTATCCTTTAGCTATCAGATGATGCATAAAAAACTATTCTAAGAAAGTAGCAAAACGATATATCACGGCTACCGATGTCAACGGTAGGAGAATCTTAAACGGCATACATACGAATGCGAACAGGTTAAGCAAAATGCGCAGTGTTTTCTATATGAGATCGATTCAGTTTTGAATAATAAAATTGATCATATATTGTGTACTCGTATATCTTCTTCGTAGTATCAATCCGGTGGATTGGTTTGCAGCAACAGAATCTTGCATCTCGATCTCCATTCCTCTCGGTCCTCCGCAACCCTTTTCAGCTCAGCATAAGCGCTACAATTCATGTCCTCGAATACTTGCTGTAAATACTCCCGTCTAGGGCGCCCTCTACAGTTTCTACCCTCAACCATCCCCTCTACAATATCGTGAAGAAGACCATCGTGGCGCATGATGTGACCAATCCAATCTTCCTTGATTATCCTGAGAACCTCATTGTTCGTGACGTGGTCTCTCCAGGAAATTCCGAGAATTCTTCTGTACGACCACATCTCAAAGGCCTCTAGTCTTTTTTTATCACTCGTATATAATTTTTAGTATTTTTGTGTCTGTCTAGTAGTTACTGTTATAGTGAACAATATAGTACAACTGTAACGTGTTCATAAATAATAAAAACAAGGTTACATAAAAAACAAAAATGTTGAAATAATTTATCTTACATTTCTTCCGAGCGGTGTTCTCGGGTAGTCACATAAAAGTTAAAAGGGCAATTTATTATTTGGCTTTGAATCGGGGTGGGAATGTAGTAGGCGGGTGTTTTTGTTGTTAAGGCGAGACGAAACAATTGTCACCAGTAATATCAGATAATACAAAAGGTAAAATATAATGTTTCCATATAAACGTCCCGTATGAGATCCAGTCATGGGCGCTAAATTTTTCAATGTACCATTAAATTAAACCAATTAAATAAAATAAAAATAAATTGAACCGTAAATGTAAAACATTGCAATAAAGTAACATGGTGTTGTTAAAACAACGAAACACCTTTAAATTAAATATCAAACAGTAATTATTTTAAAATATAATTTTCCAATATATTCGTACACCGATGAAACTGTATAAATTAAATTGAAAAGTATTTCAAATGTATTCTGTGACTTATTTATCATCATTCATGTCCGATTCCCTAAATGGAGCATATGGCAATCAAGAAATGCCGCCACAAATGTCAGCCGCCATAGTAGTATTCACCTCATGTTACGTCTACTACGCCTCTCGCAGCTCCGCCGAATACATTCGATCAAATCAATATGAGTAAACTACTTTATAAATGTTGTCGTAATTTTTCATTGTAGATCATCCTAAAAGATTTAAATTGCTCTACAAACAATCCGAAATAATTTCGAATTGTTCGGAACGGAATCATCATCGTCATCATCATCAGACTGTATCCTTCCACTGTTGAACGTAAGCCTCCCGCATGAGTCTCCATCCTCTTCGATCCTCCGCGTTCCGCATCCAGGACACTCCCGCTATTTTTCTTATGTCGTCAGTCCATCTTGCATAACCTCTCCTCCCCGGTGATGTCTATCGACTACACATTGCTTGTAATAACTTAAATATCTCTGTAAATATAATACACGTATTGAAAAAAAATATATATATAATAATAGGCACTCATCGGGAACAGGAAATATTTTTCTAAAATCCGGAATAAATTCACCACTACAATCAAGACGCGTCAACTGTCATGTATTCATTCGATCTGTCGGGAGTCATACAAAAGCGTGTGCAAAAATAAAATAAAAAAATACCCAGATACGTCGGCATCTATACTCCTCACTCTCGCTGACGTACTAATATGAGTGAGCGAGACGGGAAACCTCAGTTGGTCGGCTAGTTCGAAATGATATCGATGCGCGTCGGCTCATCGATATGTCGACAGGCTAAGTAGTGTTAGTAGCTCTCGGAAGTTCACGCGCCAAGGTGCGTCTGGCCGTTTGAGGTCTTCGTCTGATGTTTTTCATGTTTTTAGCTATTAAATGTCAATTATTACTGCTTATTGACATCAACTATTATAAAATTAAGCGACATCTTTGAATATTTTCATTTTTTCGAATTTCTACTCTTTTTATTCACTTTAAATCAGAATGTGTAACGAGTTCACACCATCGGAACGCGCGGAAGTTTTTAACATAGTAAGGCGAGGGATAACCGTCTTGCAGTATTCTCACGAATGAAACAAAAAATATATAAATTAATTTACTTTTCCTGGTGGATAAGTTTAGCATCCCAGTCTACCGGTACTCGCCACATCTCTAAACAGGCATCATCCATAGATAGACGAAGTTATTGTGGAAGTCCTGGTAGTTGTAAGTCGGCTGGAGGCGACTCTCGTCCCCCGGGATCACTCCCGCCCCCGGATGTAGGTCGATAACAGCTTCCTCTCAAGGTCAGCCGGAGATTTTTTAGTAGGTGACGCAGTGCAGAGAATGGCCCATTACATTATTAATTAAAATGTTCAATGATTCAACCGGCGATGAAACTTTGTATAAGATTAGATAAGATAACGGAGAAAGATTGCGTTTGCTTCGAGATTTATTTCTCAGGAGGAAAGTAACTGAGAATCTGTTATGAAGAATTTGAAGGAGACAAAAGATACGGCATATTACATAATTATAACTGTAGAATAAAAAAAGTTATCATTGAAAAGTTAGATTACATGGATGGATTATGAGTTGCATAATTAATCTGCTTATTGGATAATTATAGAAGTGATTAAGTTTTAATGAAGAAAGACCTTTGTCTTTATTGTATCGTGAAGATGGAAAAATAAATGAGTTTTTGTTATATTTTTTTTATAAGTAATATAATAATATCTTAATAAATTGATACACATACAAATCTACATCAAATTTCATATTTTATGTTATTTCCTTCGTCAATGTGCACCTTATTCGAACCAAATATGCAGTTTATCATAGTTCGTGGTTCGAATCCCAGCGTCTGTCGTTTATTTTTCTCCGAAATCAAAGAGAGAAATGTCATAAAATATTATATTTGATGTAGATTTATATGTGTGTATCAATTTATTAAAATATTGGATTTTATCAATTATCTATAAAAATAAATCTTTAATATACTAACTTTTAATGGTCAAGAGTTTCTCTAATGAGCTAACGATCAAAAGTTCCACCTTAGTTTTTATCATGTTTGAAAATTTAGTGCGTTTTAAGTCACAAGTAAAATAATTTTTAAGTATGCTATTGTCATCTGAAAGTATAGGGTCCGCCATCTAATGTTTTGTTTTTAACTAGTGTATATTTCGTGAATGGTAACACTTAGCTCACATCTGATTTGACAGATAATTATTTTTATCCTTCCGCTAAACGAATATGGTTGTGTATACGCTTGAACAACGCTGGAAAATATTGCGACATTACTTTGAAAATCATGCTATTGTCCGCCATCTAACGTTTTTTTTTCAACTTGTGCTTATTTCATGAATGGTAACACTTAGCTCATGTCTGATTTGACAGATAATTAGTTTTATCTTTCCGCTGAACGAATATGGTTGTGTATACGCTTGAACAACGCTGGGAAATATTGCGACATTACTTTGAAAATCAGGTAATTTTTCTTCAAAAATGAGCAAGGAGTGGCCGTTACAGTCAATGGCGATCGTTATCGGGCCATTTTTGTTCACAAAAATTGAAGAGGAAGATATTGGCAACATTTGGTTTCAACAGGACGGCGCTACGTGCCACACAGCCGAAGTTACACTCGATGTTTTGCGCCCCATTTTCAAAAAAAAAAGTTATTTGGCGGACCCGTTAGAACTCTAGAATTTAGCTAAATCATCTGTAAGAATATGTTTAGGCTTTTTGATGATACAGGGAGCGGCAAAAAAAGCTTACAGCTTTAAATCAAAACAACGACGAAAACCGTCAGCTTTTTTTCCGCTCCCTGTATGATCAATTATTGATACTTCATATATTATATATGTACATTATATTCTATTCTTACGTATTAAAAAGTCATATTATGAGTTTATCATTCGTTTTGTTGTAATTTACCACAGTGACATAACCAGTAAATAAACATTTCCACGTCGGTAAACTCGAAGTTTGATAATTTTCATATAAATAAATTAACAACAATAGATATTGCTTGTCATAACAATTGTTACATTTATTAATTAGGTCACCTTGTGACAGCTGTTGCGATAATTGTGACATATTCACACATAACGCGGCATTTAATTTGCTGTCAGTTATTCCCGCGCAAATAAAAAAAAACAGGAAATTAACAGTTGGCCGCCATTTTGAGAGCTTGTTCGGTTTTTCAATTTTCGCGCCGCATCCGTTTCCTGCATTGCAGTGTTGCAACTAAAATTGCACTGTCTGTGCTACCAAACTTTGCCAACTTTAAATTTTGATTATGAACTACTTTTAGGCACCACATACAATATACACTCGTAACTACCCATATTATTATGCAACCCGGTCAATATTACGAGTCTATGTATAAAAGCAAATACAGTACATTTGATTTCTAAAGTTTGTTAAATATTTTTCATTGATGTTATTAAAGTATGGATATATGTTAGTACATGTGTATGAATACATTAAGACTAGCAATCAATTGATTATCACCCTATCTCCTTCTTCGTATTCATAATTTTCTCCTTATTCTTCATATTATTTTTCTTCTTCTCTTTCTGGTGTCAGCAATATCTATTAGCACCAAAAAATAATGACGTGTATTATTGTTATTTCCGTTATTCATTGTATCAATTTTATTTTTCCCTATATAATTGTTTTTAATAATTGTTAATTAACCTATTTGTGTTAGGTTCAAAGGATTTTAGTGACCAAAAATTCTCTCAATAAGAAGGAAAACATAGATCAAAGCTACCTTTTCATTATTGATTAGATTTTTGATGAGCTGTAATATCCTTGCCTTTGATTTGAGAGCGCTTTTTAAATATATATCCCGTGTATATCATCTCAGAAAACCCCCACGTTTAGTCTCGTATCTTCATGTATATCGCTGGAGTACTCTCTATTTTCTACACCACATGATGCTGTGTTAAGAATCTGCAGTTCTCTTCGTTTTATACTTCCAACTGGAAACAGTTATTCAATTAAATATACGTATCCGCCTTCTACCGCTTCTGTAATGACAAACACATGCGCTAACATTCCAGCTGTTTTGGTTGAAAACACTTGTGATTACATAGCCGATTATTTCTCTTCCTAGTCAGCTGACTCTTTGCTGTGGTGACTTTAACAATTTCAATTGAGTCTTCCCATCCCTCCTATCGCGAAAGTAAATCATCAGAAGTGTTATTGCTTCTCTAAATTGTTCTAAAAATAATGCTTTTTTTAGTTTTGGAACTTATTGTCAAACTTAAACGTAGAGCAACAAACAGTAAGCTGCTTCAATCCCACCAAGACAATATACTCGTATGAGTATAGTAGTAATAAGTGAATGAATAAACAGGTTTTCTTTAAGCTTTCGTAAGCAACTACCGCATATAAATCCCAAATCAACTTTACTTCCAAAAAATCTACGGGATTCTGTACTCCATAGTGACGAAGGATAACGTCAATCTTTGTACTTTAAATAGAAGCAGATATTTGAACACATTGTTTGATTTGAGCCTGTGAACTCAATTACAATCCTTCTATGAAAATGACTGTAAAGAGAAATTTAATTTTATCTTAATATTTTTCTAATTTATAGTTATTTATAGATACATAATTTAGCGGCACCAATGATCGAGTAAGATTCTTCGCCGGCGGCCATAGCTCAACGGTAAAGCGTTTGCTTTGCAAGCCAAAGGTCGTGGGTTCGATCCCCGACGGAGATTAAAAAAAATGGATTTTTAATCGATTTCTGAGCTCTAAAATACCCCGGTTGGTGTGAATTTGATCCATCACCCGTAAAATGTCAGTCATAGCCTATCAATTAAAATTGGTGGTAGACGAAAGTCGTCCCGTGAAGACCACCCATTCATAATAAATTCCTGTAATAATAAAGGATAATGCGTGAATCTCGGGCTGTAGTCTATGACGTTGGCGGATCAACACTCCACATGCAGCGTTAAGCCATATACACCATGGTAAGCGTCATAGAATTCCACAGATGAGACTTCAAAAAAAAAAATACTATCACCATCTGTCGGTGTTCTTCTGTATCTGTTTACATAAAAAAAAAAAACTTTCTAAATCCATACAGATGAACAGCAGTTAATTAACTACGGCAATTCTATAAAAAACATACGTACATATATAGTATTTGTCGTGGCATACGTTTATTGGATGTTTTCACGCCATACTATATTATATAGAGCATTGTGGAAGGGATGGTTGAGGGTAGAAACTGTAGAGGGTGCCCTAGACGGTAGTATTTGCAGCAAATGTTAGAGGAAATGAGTTGTAGCTCTTATGCTAAGCTGAAGAGGACTGCAGATGATCGAGAGGAGTGGAGATTGAGATGCAAGATTTTGTTGCTGCCAACCAATCCACCGGATTGATACTACGAAGAAAGAGCATTGTCTGAAGACCAAACATTGTTATTTTTAATTTAATGTTTGAACGCCGTTTATTGGCCACTCGCCATATGTCCTAACAACAGATAAGATACCAAACAATGAAAATGATACTGTGTATAACGTTACCAACGCAACAGTAATAAAACGCCACATCAACGAGAGCGTATCTGAATTTTCAATATTTAATATTTAACATGAAGATTAATGAAATGGAATTGCTAAAGAAATTTTGAATAGAATTCGTGACATCGTATTAGTATATCACAAGTACTTAGTGTGCTCTTGTAAGAGATTTTTCGTATGACCTTCCAGTAAAGGTTTATCAAAAATAATTTTTATTTTAAATTGTAATTTTTGACGTAAATGTACGTAATAGCTCTGACATAATGATTACTTTTCCATGTTTATACGTGGTTTATTGTTTGAGTTATACAGGGGCTTGCATACTATGGCATACTAATACAACGTATTTCAAAAAAGTCTTGTAAACCTCAAAGTACACGTCACATTTTTGGCTAGTATTAACTTTCCTGGCTCCACATTCGGTCGTGTCACATGCTGTCGAATAAAATTGTATAATTTTCGAACGAAAAACCTTCTTTTATTTACAAGTTTTAAATACATTTTCTTTCAATGTCGATCTTTTAACAATGAGTAACATATGGCTTCAGCGATGTGTTCTTGTGTTGCTATGACTTAATAACACTAGGTGCTTCTTTTCGGCTCTCGAGGCGTGTTGGAGAATTTCATTAAACACGGAGGTAAACATTGGGTCGCGTAAGAAATGTGTGTTTTGTTTTTGAAATAGACCACGACACGTGTTATGAGGCATGAGCGATAAACATTACAAATGTGAGGTTATGTTTACACTGAAAACGTTCATGAAGCACGTCTCGACGCTAAAGTACATATTCGGTTCTGTATTAAGCTTGGCTCTATAGAGAATAACTGTCCAGTAATTGAAAAAAATGCCGATTAAATATTAAAATCTTTTTTTGAAGATTCATCAAAAAATATTTGAAATGCATAAAGTAGCATTGATGTCAAAATATTAACACTGATACAGGGCAAAACCTTTGTCGGATCATAGAGCTAAATGTAGAGAATATCATTATTTTTATGAAAATCATCATATTTTTATCAAAATAATTGGTATAGTTTATAATTTAATTTTCAGTAAGTATATAAATCAACGACAACAAGCAAGCATTTTATTATGAAAATAATCCGTATCAAAATTTATATCATATATATGTAATACGGACGGTATAAAATGCATTAAAACATTAGAACTATAAAATATAGTATTTACACAAGAAACTGATCCTTTTTATTTAAATGCTAATCATTATTTTTTATTTAAAAACAATAAATCAAAAATATTTTAGTTTTGTTTCACATTTATTTTAAACGATAACATGTTTCGGCCTCCCTGAAGACCATCTTCAATAGTCGCTTAAAATAAATGTGAATCAAAACTAAATATTTTTGATTTGTTATTTGTTTAATTAAAATTTATATAAAATTATAATTTAATAATAGTGAAACGGTTACAATTACACTGATTATTTAATTTATTCTATGCTTTATTAGATGGGTGTTATATTTTATACAATCTGATAAAATTAAAAATAATATCGTTTTTTTTTTTAATATTTGACAACCCTACTCCACACACCATCGTTGTCACAGATTCACATAATGTATTTTTTTGTATACACATACAACAGAATACCGCCAGAGGATATACTAACATTATTAAACTAAACCTACACCTGAAATTTACGCAACGAAAACACACAGCGGTATGGCACTGTAGTAATGTGTCCGACTTTTATGCAAGATATTCTGAGTTCTTATCCCTCTTTTGTTCCAAAATTTGCATATGGTCGTTACGAATTGACGTAGTACAATTTAGTCAACTGTCATGGTCTTTGCCTCGCCCCAATACTACTTTTCATATTCGCTAGGTTTGCAGTAATCAAATACGTTCAATGCATTAAATTTGAAAGATTTAAAATGTGAATTCGTTCGTTTGATCTAAACGTCCTTTATGCAACACAATTAGTAAAATATCGGGTCAATTACCTGATCAATTATTACTCATTACAAATAGATTCCGAATGAAAGTATTTACTTTTAAAATTATAAAAAAAATATCAAAACAACATTATCAATAAATGATTATTTTATTACCTGTTATTTTAATGTCATTATCTCATGTATTGCAATGATTAACTCGAGGCTTTTGAGAAAATTACGAGCTCAATGTAGAAGACTGGATTTTTTTTTGAAGGCATAATTAATTTGTAAGTCATAGAATGAAGCGTAAAATTTAATGAGGAAACGATCATGAATACTTGACCTTTGCTTAAGTAAAGATATATCAACTTGAAGTGATCTACTGTCGAACCAGCTGTCTCGGGTACAAATCCCAGCTAAGCTGAAAGATTTAAAAATATAAATGAGACAACACATTTTAATAAGCTTTTTCAATTATAGTTCCGATATGAGTAGTCTTTTTATCAGACTAGGTGTAGACAAAAGTCATCGCTCCTTTAGAGTGAGTTTCTCAAGAACGATTCGATGTGTTTTGGGAATGATAAGTAAATATCAGACTGTGAATATCGTTGTATGGAATGCACACTTTAAGAGAGAGTATACAGATAAAACGTGAAAAGTTATGGAGTGGCGACCAAAAATAGGACGCAGAAACGATGGCCAAAAACCAGCTATATTTCCAATACTGTCAAAAAAACATTGGTTTAATAAATGTAATAACCATATAAATTGACAATTAATGAAGAAGATATTTATCCAGCAATGGGTGGTTGCGAGTTCAATACGATTGTAGAGAAAAAAAAATCCAGTCTAGATGAGACCTCTTCATTGCCATCTGTCAGTACTCTCATATGTGCTTACACACAAAAACATAGTCTCGAGTGTGAATAATAAATAAGCAATCATCATTAAAATGCAATTGTTTCTTTAACAGTTTTTTTGTAACTCTCTGAGTTTATTAATTACGTTTTCAATGTGTGCAACATTGGAATCCATTGAACCGACGGTTCTTTAAATTATTTCGCTTAATTGGAGGCCATCAGAAAAAAGAAAGATTAATCGACACAACTTAAGATTTTAAATAAATATTATGACTGTTACAAAAACTGCATTCATGACGCTTTGATGCTGTCATCAATATAATCGGCCAATTACGTCGATACTATATTAAATAGACGGTGTGATCTTACATTTTTTATAAGTCTAGGAAGTTTCTTGTAAATTCTTTAAGAAATAAATTATGTAATGTGTTTGATATGAACGCATAAAGGACTTCATTCTTTGCTATCGTGGAACAATTATTTAATAGACTTGTACCAAGGATGATCACATGTAATCACTTAAGTACATCATTATAATTAATAAGTATAAAATACTGTAATGTAGATTAAAGCTGTATGAGTTTCAAAACATATAAAACGTATGATTTAGTTTTCAATCTTACAAGTAAATTAAAAGCTATTAAAAAAAATTAAACTCTTTTTCCGTACTATGTTTAGGGTACTATTATAAATCTTATACATAAGAGTGAAATGAAGTTTGTTTTCTAGCTTGTTAGTTTATGTGCAATGCCGGTAGGTATGAAACGAAAGTAAATATTTTTGAAAACATTTTACTCGTAATTTACCAAAAATAGAAATTCAATTCGAATAATTAATAGTGGTATTATATTAGCTTTACTTTTTTTATGGTTATAATGATTGTTTTATTTTTAAACGCTTAAATGTTCACAGAACAATTTCAACATATTTTGATACCTACCGAGTATTTAAAATTCCATTCCAATTTCGAACAAATTAATAAAAATTGAAAAACGTTTTCACAGAGAAAAGTTCGAGCGGATCCGGGTAGCAATAATAGTATTTTAATTATTTTTTTAGTCCAAATTAAAACTATATTTTCCTAAAATTATTAATTAAATCAATTATTATTTATTTAGTAGTCACTGTGGTAATATTGTATGGTGATCGCAACTTTTATTTTGGTATATGGATTTTTTAAATTTTTAATAGAATATTATTTTATTATTTCAATATTCTAATCTACTTTTATAGATCATTGACTATATTACAATATTATTATTAATTAAATATACATATACTATACATAAAATTCTTTTTTCGACATCTATCGTACGATGATAACAATGATATAAATACTAGTTTCAACGTGAGTCGGTCCAGGCATAGCAATAGCCCAGTTGGCTGAGCGGTATGAATACCTGGGCATAGTTGGTTTCCAAGGTCCGCGGTTCGAATCCCGCTTCTGCCGTTATTTTTGTGCTTGGATTGACGCCTTGAAAAAAGAATTTTATGTATAGTATATGTATATTTAATTAATAATTTTATTTTGGTAACCATATAGTTCTCTTCGAAAGAGCATTTTCCAAAGATGAACTAAAAATCATAGCTAGGCCTTTCTCTCATTATGAAGACCTATCGACAATCGGATGGAACTGCATTAAATGCAGTACTTTCTAGAAACAAGTTAAATTTTGCAGATGTTAGTTGTTGACTCCATTTTACGACCAATTGATTTTTTCTAACTTTGTATTCGTCGTTCTTCCAGGATGCGGAGCGCTTCTCGGACACTTCTTGGCAGATCCACCGGCAATGGCGCGCTGGCGAGGGGCCCACTTGGCCTGCACTTCAGCAGCCCCAGCAGGTCTCTTGGGCGGAGGCGCCGCCCTCGGAGTGGCGCTCCGAAGCCGCTCAAACACCAGTCAGCACACGGCCTTCGGTGAGTTAAATAACCCTGTTATGAAAGACTCTGACTTCTATTCTGGAAGCTGTAACCATATGTTTGCAAATGGACCGTAAGGTGCAGGTATGTCGCTTAAGAGCGAGGAATGGACAGTGAAAGCGGACAGAACAAAGTATCGCCAATTCGTGGTTATCATATGTTACAAATATGGAACGGATATAAGAAGAATGATAGACTATGGCAGCAAAGGAACAACTATGTTACAATCTGCAATAATCTCAGCGTCAACGTCAGTAATAAAACATAACTACCTGTAAATTTCGCGAGTGGATTTGGTCTAATAAGGTGAAAATACGAAAATAAAAAATATTGATAAAACACATCTACTTTAAAAGAGGTTTGTGCGCACTGACATTAGTATCTAGCTTTAGATTGGTTCGTCTACCTATTTTTTTTTGTTCAGGTTGCATCTTCCCTTATGTCTAAGCTCTTTCATATATTACTCAACAATAGTACGTGATTACTGAGAATTCCTCACAATGAATCCTGATATTCGACACAGGTTCCCTAAAATATAACGATTATATTCCACCAGACGATGCTATAACACCTTGGATCTTCTTGAATATTGTGGTGACTACATGATATATTTATTTAAACAATATCCATTATTTCGTCAACATATATATTGACATCAGCATGATGTAGCCCTTGCTGACTGATACCGAAAACCTCGATTTACAATATTTCGTCTCTTATTTCTGTTCGCTTGTCATATATTTATGTGTGACCATATTGTCATTTTAGACAAGTCCGCTCACGGCGGTATGAGTGTGTAGTTATATACATCGCCACTCGAGCGCTGGGCGAGATTCGCAGCGCCGACGGCCCCGCGGAGTCAGTCGGTCCCCGCCCTTCGGCGAGAGATATTGTATTGTGGCTCGGCCGATTACTAGGTCGAGCCATAGATTTGTAAAGTTTTATCGTAAATATATGTCAATCTTCTGAAAAAGTCTTTGTTTTGCTGACCTGCTCCTCATCATGCCATCGCGCGACGCAATAACAGCCTTTGGAGAGAGAGAGGAGGATGTTAATATATTTTCCCATGTAACGAGTATGACATGTACAGCGGTTATAATCTTGTGTACGAATTTAGAGTCTTATTTTGCATACCTATATTCTACCATGGTAATGTTCAAAATTAGCTAAATATATTACTGAATATATAATCTTTTGTATTTAAACTAAGAACTATAGGTGATAACTGCCATTTTAGTTTAAATGAAAATATATTACAATGCACATTTAAAGTCTTAAAATTGATTTGTAAATCAACCAGATAGACGTAATATACAAAATTTCAAGAGTTAAAATCGTACGTACTTGCCCAAAATAGTGTAACGTAGTATAGATGACGTCACGGCAGGGCTAGTAACTGCCGGATGCGGAGCTGGGGGCGCGACTTAACGTCTACCGGAAGCTTTTCGCGTTAACCACTCAGCCCTAATATGCCTAACACTACGAAAATTTCAATCACGAAATAAGTGCTTTGTAGCTTGTGAAAAAATAACCTCAAACAATATGCGATATTTTTTTAGGTTATAGTGACTTATAGGTGTTTTTTAAGTGACAAGTTATTTAGCGTTTCACAACCCATACACGTTTAATACAAGATGACAGAATGGCTAAAAAGTAAAGTTTTTTCTTATCACACACCAAAATGTGGGTTCGATCTTCAACTAAACAAGATTTTTTATCATTTTATAAGCTTATAAATACCCTAGTTCATGTAAAATTTATTACTCATCTTAAAAATGACAGCCTATATCTTTTGATTAAACGAATGTCGCCCTGTGAATACCGTTAATGATAACTAGTTAGTCCATGTATAAATTGATGAATCGTGAATACTATACTAGTATTATAACGTTGTGCAGATTGACACTTAGCCATGCTTTGAAATGCAAACGCCATAGAATCCACAATATGATTTGCCGGCGGTCATAGCTCAGTGGTCAAAGCGTTTGCTTTGCAAGCCAAAGGTCGCGGGTTCGATCCCAGACGGAGATTGAAAAAAAGCATTTTTAATCGATTTATTAGCCTTAAAATACCCCCGTTTGGTGTGAATTTGATCCATCACCCGTAAAATGACAGTCATAGCCTATTGATTAAAATTGGTGGTAGACGAAAGTCGTCCCGGGAAGACTACCCATTCATAGTAAATTCGTGTAATAATAAGGATGATGCGTGAATCTCGGGCTGTAGTCTATGACGTTAGCGAATCAACACTCAACATGCAGCGTTTAGTTATATACATCTTAGTAAGCGTCATAGAATTCCACAGATGAGACTTCAGAATTACTAAAAAAAGGATGCATGCTTTTATATAAAAATGACCCGTGAAGCAGATCGTCATATTTCATAGCGTTGGTGTTATGAAATTGTCAAATTCACGTCACATACTCGTATATTGCGTTTAGCCAATAAACGGCAAGCCTTATGGAATCCAAAGATTAAGATATCATCTATACAAGTACAAGAATATTGCTCTATTTTCTTGTTTGTGCTCGCATACATTTTTTGAAACTTATATTTACACATACCACGGCATGAACGTTTTACAAAAGCGATATTTTTAGTCGAAGCTTTCGCGGATGTTTTGAGGTTTTCTTTCATGCGATGAATATGAAAAGGTCCAATATTGCCGATGATCGACGGGTCTCGGAATTGAACCCATTCAAGAGCTGACAAGGGATGGGGTGATTTATTTTATAAAAATGTTGCTAAAACGACTATTTCCATGACTAAATAGACTACGTATACGAATAGATACAACCACTTCAGTACCTGAAATCATCGATTGATATGTTTTATTTTTTATCAAAGATTAACGGCCGTTTTTTAATTATTTTGCAGTTTACAAAGAGCTAACACATACGAATGATATTTTGCGTAACTGTAATCATTTACGACTGGTGTAATTGATACGCATTTAATTATAACCTATTTATTAAAATTATACCAGGGCTGAAGAACCCTGAAGACAAAATTTTCCAAAGCATCGTACTATTTACTTAATTTTCTTTTAAAAAGTTACCTACTTTTTATGCTTTTCCTCATGAACTGGGGGGAGATTTATACATCTTGACAATACACTATGATTATGGAAGCTGAAATAACTTAATAATGTCTTTGTCTGGCGGTCATATGTTCCAGTTAACGAGCGGATATGGAAGGTGAAGATAAATTATAACTGAGGTATTTATTACGAATCCTCATACAAAATATCGCCCTTAAGTTCTTCTTCTTTGTAGTATCAATCGGTGGATTGGTTTGCGGCAACAAAATCTTGCATATCGATCTCCACTCTTCTCAATCCTCTGAAATCTTCTTTAGCTCAGCATAAGAGCTACAATTCATGTCCTCGAACACTTGCTGCAAAAACTCTCGTCTAGGGCGCCCTCTACAGTTTCTACCCTCACCACAATGTCGTGAAGTAATTTCATGGGCATTTAAATCAGTTTGTGTACCATCTGATGCTGATTACAAAAAACATTATGTCATATTATTATGTATGTTTTTATTATATACTAAGGTGTGTATGGTTAACATTGTCGTTCCGACAAATACAAGTCATTATGCAGCATGTATCAATCTTGGTAAACTTTGTAGAAACAAACAAGTTGATAATTATTTTTATAAAAATTCTTGTACGTGTTTTTTATGTGAACCTTGCTTAGCGAGCTCTTTCACATTATCCACTCACATTACAAGCAAAATAAATTAAATTTATATAAATATCTTGTTTTTGTATAGCCATAGCGAGTGGATACCATGTATTCCCGAATTACGCTAAAACCGTTCACCAATATGAGTAAATATAAGAACGCATTTTGACCAAACAAACGTAGAACGAGAGCACGACCAAGAATAATATTTTTTAAATTAAATTTGTATGTAATTTGAAACTTACGTAGATATAGCAACATTACAAATACGGACTTACTGTTTACACCAAACAAATTCGAAGCAGGAGGAATGTAATGTTCGAATGCTCTTTTGATCTACTAGTACATATAAATGCATCTAAATGTCACATGTGCGCGGATAAACAGCTGTTCACATTCAAATACCGATTTTAAAAACATTTTAATCAATCATACTATGATGTAATGTAGCAATAAATAATTATCCGCTTCAATAGAAGCTATCGATTGTGTTTCATAGAGAGAAAATAATTAACATAAAAATTTAAAGAAATAAAAAATAAAACTTTAAACCTTTCATTACGTCTCGGTTTGAATACAAATTATACTGTCAGTTATAAAACTAGTATTTGAAGCATAAATGTACTTATCTGGTCTATTTTCATATATTACATTGGTTCTTGTATCTTTTAGCTATCAGATGATGCATAAAAAAACTATTCTAAGAAAGTAGCAACACGATATATCACGTCAAACGATGTCAACGGTCGGGGAATCTTATGACGGCATATGCCGACGACCGATGCGAAAGGGTTAAACAATTTGTTGTTGCAACGAATGTTTTCGCTTTGCGAATAATGTTTTGTTCGAATTATGCTTATAAAGCGAGGTTTCGCTTTATATAATAATCTCAAAGTCATTGGATGTATTCGTATGCAAAAATAATCGCGACTTCGATCACGTAGAGAAAAATAATGTCTTCCATTAAAAATCGCAACAAAAAAGACACTAAGTGGATAAGTTGAAATTGAACATTGGAGCCGTAAGCGTTTATTTCAGTTTTTATTTATACCTAGGGAATTGGAAATTCGATTTGCAAAATCAATGTTTTTCTAAAAAAGATCTGACGGAAGTTTTTTTTATCGTCGTTTGTTATTTGAATAAAGAATTAGCATTTGAAATGTCGAAGGTGTTCGACTGTTTTTTACGTTCCTTATTCTATGAAGAATTTAAAAATGTGATTTTAAATCGAATTTTGGCTCAATTTGATTTTGAGGCCATCAACTTTAGATGTCTGATTAAAAAAAAACGCACACACGGTTTGAGGATAATTCCTGGTACAAAAATTGACAGAAAAAAATAATATATAAGATATTTTATTTTCTGATGCGTATCAATGCGTACTGGAAAAGAAAAATATGTCGATGAAATTTCTCCTCTATCATCTGGCAATATTATATATGTTTAAATTAATAAAATGTAGGATAAAGATGCATCATACGAATATCTACAAGTATTTAAAATTCAATCGATGTTGATAATAATTTGTTTCAATTTAAATAATGTATTTTTCGAATACGCATCGTGTGTATTCGAAAGTTGGTAAATAATGGAATAAATTTGAATGGTACAAATTGCCAGATGCGTGTTGAATTTATTATTGCCAGCTGTCAATCGAATAATCTATGATTAATTATCTACCGCTAGTTGTATCAATTTGTTGTCTATTTTGGTGATAATGTTACAACTATTACGAGTATTTTTGAATAATAAATACTTGTATTGTACGTATTACTTTTTTAGGTAAACATATACAGGAGAATACCAACAGATGGTGATAGTGATGCTGAAGTCTCATATGTGAATTCTATGACGTTTACCATGTTACATATGGTTGAGCGCTGCATGTGGAGCGATTGAACCGCCAAAGTCATAGACTACAACCTGATATTCACGCATCATCCGTATTATGAAAGTAATTTACTATGAATGGGTGGTCTTCACGGGACGACTTTCGTCTACCACCAATTTTAATTAATAGGCTATACCTGGGATTTTACGGGTGACGGATCTAATTCACACCAACCGCAGGTATTTTAGAGCCCAGATATCGATTAAAAATTATTTTTTTAAATCTCTGTCGGGGATCGAGCCTGCAAAGCAAACGCTTTGACCATTGAGCTTTACCCGCCGGCGATCATTAAATCATATAATAGTTCAATAGTCATTTATTTTATTTGCGATATCTGTAATTTTTTATTTCACGTATTCTTAACATCGTCTTTCATTTTAATATTATTTTTCTGTACGACGTATTATTTTATGTAGTGATGTGTAAAATATGCAAAAAGCATTTAATGTCAGTGACAATACTTCCTTGACTATTAACTGACGCCCTTGACTGATAAACAGTAGTATTTATAATTCAATCTTATCTAACAATCCGAAACATTGGGAAATATCGTGTAATATATCACTTGCTCAATCGAATAATTACATTCATCACTTAATTGGTTCACGAATGGGCTTTCCAAAGCTATAGATTGGCATCTTAAAATACAATATATTTATCAAATTAATTATTCAGCAACTTTATTATTAAATAAATAACTAAATTAATGCTTTAAAAAATACTACTTTACTTGGTATTTTATATATCACTTACATATGATTTAATACCCCTTGGCTGGTATCGCACCACCGAACATAAGACGCAAAGTCATATGCGCCGAAGAAATGCGTAAAGCAATCAACCAACCGTCCCACTGCTTGTATAATCAGATACCCCTAACACCAAGATTGAAGTCTCGAAGCAGCTTTCTGAAATCCACACAACCTCTCACATCCGGCCCTGAATATGAGAGACTCCAACTCTGGCAACAAATCGCACCAGAGGATTTCATTACTCCAAAGGAAGGCCTCCCAACTGGCAAGAGCCTTGACTGGCCGACCTGGAAATCCCTAAACAGATTGAGAACCGGAGTTGGTAGAACAAAGGACAACCTCGAGCGGTGGGGAATGCTTCGGCAGGGAGAGACACTATTGTGCGACTGTGGAGACCTTCAAACCGCCTCACACCTACGATGCTGCTCCATGTGCCCAACAAGTTGCACATCTCAGGACCTAATGCTGGGCAACACACGAGCTATCGATGTTGCCAGATATTGGGAAAAAATAATTTGACGTCGCTGACACGAAGAAGAAGATATAATTTAAAGGTGTTTTCATAACTATTTTATAAAATTCAATAAAATATTTTCTTGTAACGTTAACGTGACAAAAATATTTACAAACCTAGAATCGTTAAACGCAATATTCTTCTGAAAGTGAATTTCAAGTTTGCTTGAATTTGGGATAATATCTTTCAATGACCTTTTTTTAACCCTTTCATTACAGCTCGGCTTGAATACAAATTAAACTGTCAATTATAAAACTAGTATTTGAAGCATAAATTTAATTATCTGGTCTATTTTCATATATCACATTAGTTCTTGTATCCTTTAGCTATCAGATGATGCATAAAAAACTATTCTAAGAAAGTAACAAAACGATATATCACGTCAACCGATGTCAACGGTCGGGGAATCTTATGACGGCATATGCCAACAACCGATGCTAAAGGGTTAAGATTGAGTTATTGCAGCTTTACACTTGCAATTTACATAATAAAGATTGTATCAAAAAATTGTAACTTCTAGATAAAATGAAAGATCTGACGACGGCTTATTCCCATTATATTTTCCAATGCTTACGTCAATATTGTCATCTGCACTTGGTAACGTTAAATATATTAATTTTTCAGTGACGTAAAGGTGAAGTATAACCTTGGAATTAAGATTATAAAGACGTCTTCACAACTTGTTCATGGATCCACTCATTCTATAACTGTCATAATCGTGTCATCTCCTCCACATGGAAGCCTCTCATCTCTTCATTATCTGGTGACGTATTGCGATATGTGACCTCGCAGTCACACAGATGCGGAGAAGATCGTGCTCGGAACCGGAATTCCTGACATCTTCGCGTTATGGCTTGACGATAGATCCGTGCATGTCAACAATCGTTATAAAATAAAATATTCAAGTTTCATAAGCTCCTGCTGTGATCACCAAAAATTATACATTTCTCGGACTTGTGTTTTTTTTACATTCTTTTCCTATTGATTATCACATGGAAGCTCAGGCAGGAGAGTACCATATAAGATCACTGGCTCTCCAGTAGACGTTTGGCCAAATCTACTTGACCCTAAGAGGGTTGTATAAGTGTTGCACTCAATATAATTTAGCTTGATCTGTGACTATTCATATTGATATCAGCTTGATGTAGTTCTTTTAGGCTGATGCCGAAAAGCCTCGAAAAACGATCTTTCGTCTCTTATTTTTGTTCGCTCGCCTGACATGCACATCTAATAATGTTAGTTTTAATTACAAAAAATTACACGATGTTTGCATACGCCATTTTATTTGTTATGTCAGTTGCTCCATTTCATCTTGGTGCAACTGTGATTGTCTTGGCGGCGCTGGATGTTACAGTGTTCCGGCAGTTGTCAATTTTCGTGAAAATTATTAGAATTATGTTCAAGTTAATTTTACAAAAAAATTAAACTACCCTCAAAATCACTATAGCAATGATTTAATGTACACAATATTATTTTGTAATAATTTAAATGTATTTTAAATATTTGATTCGCACAAAATAAGATATATTTCTCATTCTATGCGCACCACAAAACGAAACGGTTTCAAACACTGAATGGAATATAAAACGAACATGTCAAATAAATAAAAGCAGTAAATCACTAGTCGACGAATCAAACAAAAGCTTTTCGCCAGCGTCCCCGATTCGCTGTGCCACATTGCTCGAGAAATGTGGTGACCCGAGAGGTGCTTAATCATCATTGAATGCGACTCCTCTGTCTGCTGCCAGGTCACGCTCACCACTTGGAGGAGATCGTGGCTTGTCGAGCTAATCCTAGACCAACGTCCGACCTTTCGGGCCACTTTTTGGACATGTCGTAAATAGTTGCATGTCATTTACTAAACGATTTTGTGCTGCAAACCACAATGTTTCAACGGTACAGCCGCATCGTTGAAGACGTTAAAGTGTTTTGTTTTAATAAATATTTATTTATTTACCTTGTTTTTACATGGATCACGTTAACTCTTCTCCGTAGTATCAATCCGGTGGATTAGTTTGCAGCAACAAAATCTTGCATCTCGATCTCCACTTCTCTCGGTCCTTTAGCTCAGCATAAGAGCTACAACTCATGTCCTCGAACACTTGCTGTATATACGTTAAGTATGGCCTCTGTTTAGGATACTGCAGTTTCGACTAACTCGTAGCCTTCTTCGATCCGTCAATGTCAAGAGACAACTGAACTGCATGATACTTTCATAAGTGGTCGAACACATTTATGTAAGAGGTGGGGTGTTAGTCTATCAGGGAATGATATGGGAAGGAGACTAATAGTGTTACAAGGATGAAGATGAGCATAATTAAGGTATTTTTTACTAACTATTATTTGTATATGTTATTTATTTTACTCTTTTAGGTTTTTAGTTTATTATTTAACGGAAACATTTTTAAAATTGGTGAATTATGTAGGACGTTTGTCTGATTGACAATCCAGGTAAAAAAATAAATACATATTTATCATTTTGAATGGATCTCAAAGTGAATGCTGAAAACATTGAAAAAAAAAGTTTTATTATGGCTCGTATTTTTCCTGTCAGAATAAATAATTTGTGGTTATGGTGAATCAAAGTTAGTATTATATTTTATGGTTAAAACATATTTTGTAGGTTTATTTTAACGTAATCTTATCAAAATTAACCTCCTAACGTAACCTAACGTAAGCTGATCTAACCTAACCTAAAGTAACGCAATTAAATATGTCCGAAACGAAGGTCGATGGGGAAGAGAAGTCTTGAAATGGCGTCCAAGAACAGGCAATCAGAGCGTTCGCCGACCTTTTACAAGATAGACTGACGACATCAGAAGAATAGTGGGTGTAGCCTGGATGCGGAAGGTGAAAGATAGAGAACGATGGATACTCTTGCGGGAAGCCTACGTTCAACAGTAGACGGACAAAGGCTAATGATATAAATCCTGACCATTTAATTTGTTTTGTTTTATTATTATCGGAATAAATTTTCCAACAATATACAAATTGTGTACAAAAAATACAAAAATACACCGATAATAAATATGAAGGAAGAAAAAATTTAACTAGCACATATTAAACATTTTTAAGAAACACTCACATCAAAAGTTGACAACACATATTACAACAACAAACAAATTGATACGTAAAACTTAGCACTGACTGTGTTACCACAAAGGTCGTTTGTAAATACAATGAGAATGATTCAATTACACAAAGCGTGTAAAAAACTAACTTACCTACAAATACTAAGAAATTTGCGGTTTCTGTTTTGAAATATTAGAAATCCTTTTTGTCAGTTCTTAGTTAATAACCATAAATCAATTGAATAACGTAAATAAAAAGGTCTTAAAAGCCTAAACGTTTAATTTCCTAAATTAGTTTTTTACCACATGTGTAACACGTAAAAGTTAAATAAATGCCAATGCAAAAAGATAGTTTTTTTTGGCACTTATGCCTTTTTTTATTTACGATGTCTAATAATAATTAAGTTGAATCGTATCTAATTCCGTTGAAACCTAAATTAATCAACCGCAGAGTTTTTTGTACAGATCATAAAGAAGTTGGTGAGTAATAATTGTTGGAAGCTCACCAACTCGTACTATTCAGTGATTCTAAACGTCTGTACCCCTGCAGAACAGTAAACTAGATCATTTTATATGGCAAACCAATTTGGAATGGACAAAACTAACCTCTAAATTGATTGAAAACGCAGTAGTTCAAAATTTTCGTACTTCAATGTTACATAAACTTATATAATAAATAACATATGTTCTTATGAAGATAGAAAAAAATATATTGTACTTCCTGTCCTTTTATATCTCCATATGCTGTATGTCTGTGACGAGTTAAAAGCTCACAAATGAGGAAACATTTTGACGTAAAATTTTCATCTTATACAAGTATTGGGATACTGTGGAACAAAAAAATTAGATCGTCATCATCAGCCTGTGTCCGTCCACTGTTGAACGTAGGCCTCCCGCATGAGTCTCCATCCTCTTCGATTCACTTCAAGTCACTCCCGCTATTCTTCTTATATCGTCAGTCCATCTTGTAGGGGGTCGGCCAATTAAAAATTATATCACCGAAGTTGAACTAAATTGGACGTAGACTAAAACTTGTATAGGACAACGCCTGTTGTAAAACGCATGCCGCCTGTCGGGAATAAGAAAATCTTACAACCAAATGATTCAAGCCTCGAAAGCGTCGTGCTAATCATCTTATCACCTTAAAAATACTACAGCTGCGTATCTTGCTAGTCCTCGGGGTTTTTCCTGTGGAGGTCCTCAGGAACTATAAATGTTCCCAGGCGGACGTTTGTGAGTAGAGATGTCTTTGAACGGGCCATAGATAATGAACTGACGTGAGTACGTGATACTCGTATATTCCAGCTAGGTTACGGATATGGGAAGAAGTCTGGCAAAGTATTGGACCGGCTTCGGTCCACGGACCGGCAGTTGGTAAACGCTGTGCTATATTATATTGTCATGGAAATCTGCCAGTAGGTAGAATCGTAGACAGACACTTGAAAATGTATTTTGAATGCATGAAGTTTTAAGCGCAATTCGACCAATAACATCACTACTAAAATAACCGCTTCACTTTCGTTTGATACAGATTTAAAACGTGTTTATGTAATGGTTATTAATAGAACACATTTTAAAATTCGACAAAAATAATGGAGTATGTACCACAATATTTAGAATCAAATAGTTTATATGTATTTATAAATTTAAAATATGGAAGTTTTTCACTTACTTTTTATGCGAATGAATTCAGGACATAATCAAATGTGGGTTTGTTCATAGGGTCAACAATTGAGCATTAGGCAAGATCTAATCACAAGTTTCATTACATTTGTCTAGTTTTAATCAGATCGCCATTCGAACTTCCACTGTATTAACATAATATGGAAGGTTTTCATTTAATATTGTTGTGAATTAATTCAAGACAATTTCAAATATGGAATTAATAATCTTGTCTACTATATGACGTTTAAATTTATTAATCTTTCTTGGATGGATAACTGCCTGGAAACACCGAGTGTCATTGATTGGATTTCATGGCTCCTTGTCTCGAGAGCGTCGAACTAATCATCTTCTTTGAAAACCATACTACAACTGACTTATTTCATATGAGGATAATGAAAGCTGACACAACTGTATTGTTTCAAGTTTTGACGACAATATGCTACAACTAAGCAGCAGATACGGAAAAAAGCTAAGAATGTTAAGTTATTAGCATTCACTTTAAGATCCATTTGAAATATTAAATAGATAAATATAATTGTGTACATGAAGAACTGACGAACCTATGATTGACAGCGAAACCGTGGTCTACCAGTACATATAGTATATGAATAAGCAGTGTTTAATGTGATCCATATTAAAACGAGATGAAAAGTATTTATCTATTGAAGACTGTTATCATTATCAACCTTTATCCATCCAATGTTGAATGTAGGCCTTCCGCATGAGTCTATATCCTCTTCGATCCTCCGCATTCAGCATGGGTATGCACGAAGAAATCAATTACGCATTACTTTCTATAGATAGCTTCTCCCCCACGAAGGCGCGGCGTGCGGGATGCATTCAAGGGGAGGATCTTTCGAGAAAGGGTGCAGTTTTTTGGGTTGCCGCTGCGGCGTGGGATGAGGAGGGGTGGGGGTTCATCTGCAGCCCCTCCCCCTGCGTCGCCATGGCAACCACGCCGCCCTCTCGTCCCAGCGCCGCGACGCTCTCAGTTATAGACGCCTCCTTAAGCCGGACGCTGCTCTTTTTAAAACGTCCAATAACACTGTCCTACCGCGATTTGGCCGCTACAAACATGTAGCAATAAGTGAGAAGTGGTAGCTTTGTGTGTAAAAATATCAAACACATCATCTCAGCAGTGTGCAATGTTTACAGTGTAAACTACTACTAGTCATGTGAGCAGAGGTTGTTTTGTATGTGAAAATAAGTCATTCATAAGTGAGATAACAGTTTTGTTTAATTAAAAGTATATATATAATGTTGCAACATTGTTGCAAACATGTAGTCATCAGTAAGAAGAGTTTTTGTTGTTCAAAATAAGTACACCACGTGTAAGATAATAGTGTTAAAAAGTTGTTTTTTTAATTGTTAACCATCGAGTGTTTAGTTGTAGTGCTGTTATTGCAAACATTAGTCATATGTGAGAAGAGGTTATTTTATTTGTGAAGAGATGTTGTGTTCTATATTTGTGAGATAAATAGTGTTAAACAAGTAACTTTATGCTAAATTATCATGTAATAGGCATATTCTTGCAAAAGAATATAGTCATAAATGGGAAGAGATTTTAATATTTTTTTACATTTGTAAAAATAAGTTAGTTGTGAAAGCGAGAATACGTTATTGTTCATGTGAAAATACAATAAATGATTTGTCTATGACATAACTGTGCTACGTATATTTTATACTTAACAATCCAGATTGTAGTGTTTTTACTGATTAATTTCCCGTTATGTTTGTGTTATAATAGAATTTCTTATATAATACATATTTTTCTCGAACTGCTGTTGAAGAAAGATTGCAGTCGTAAGCTTGAAGAGGTTATGGTCGATATATAAAGTTAATTATCTTTAACCCTTTCCTATCGGTTGCCGGCATATGCCGTTATAAGATTCCCCGACCGTTGACATCGGTTGACGTGATATATCGTTTTGCTACATTCTTAGAATAGTTTTTTATGCATAATCTGATAGCTAAAGGATACAAGAACCAATGTGATATATGAAATTAGGTTAGATAAGTACATTTATGCTTCAAATACTAGTTTTATAATTGACAGTACAATTTGTATTCAAACCGAGCCGTAATGAAAGGTTTAAGATAATATAATTAAAGAAGTAGTTTTATTCTAAATTATTTAACAACTAAGTTCAGTTGCAGTATAGTCGTAAGGAAGAAGTTGCTATTTGTGAGAAACGCAGTCACTCAGCTCCGAAATACCAGCAAGGCAATTATTATTTTAAATAAATATGCAACCAATTCACTGACTAATAGCAATGCTGATGTTTTAAACATGCCTTATTAGTTTACAAATATTATAACGAAATGGTGATTGTTTTTTTCAGATATAAATATATACAGATAATGTATCAATATTAATTTGTAAATCGGTAAAATGATAATTTTTATTTTACACCTAGCATATTAGTCAGTGTTTAACTTAAATAAGACTTCATATAAATAATATAAGTTATATTCTCAAGTATTTTTGACGCGTTTACATGAGCAAATAAAAATAGAATCCATTATTGTTTTTTTATTTGTATTTTCAATGGACTAAATTATCTTATGACTATTATATCGCTTTGTATTACTGTTTTTTTTTTTGTTGAATTATATTTAAAAATATCAATTTGTTTCATCTAAGCTTACGTAAATGTCATGTTTTAATATTTATTTTTATGAACTTAAGAGAAGCTAGATTAACGTAATTGTCCATTGTATCATAACAATATGATCGTTAAATTCTCTTGATATTTGACTATTTCAACCGTATTTTTTGCGCTTGGTCACATCGCTCATTGCTGAAAATTGTGTAACCGACAATCTCGTCGTAATCTTCTCAACTTCTCTTTACAATAGCGAACATAAATACAGTTATACACACACATATTATCTTCTTCTCTTATTTGAACCATTACAGTGAATCTTTACTCTTTCTTATTTGTTACCTCTCTTATAAATATCATTTTTACAATTAATTCGTGCCAAGAATGTCAAATAGATAATACCAAGCATCTAGCAATATTGATAGCCTGTTCGTTTCCAGTATTAGATGCTAGAAAGAACGGCTACTTTGACATGTGTAGCAGAATATTTAATATGATGTAACTACAGGTCTCCAAACTCGAAAAGTTAACGCCCCTGTTGTATAATAACCCCTGTTCTATCAAGTCAGATGTAAGACCCGTTTATAAGGCCAAGATTTAGACTTTCAAGTATACACAATGTACTCATATTCGCCGAAATTTTCGAATTTTTAGCTGAATTCTACCATTCTTCCAAATATCTGTAACTGGTATGTATATGGAAATAATTTGTATTGAAAATATGATACATTTTCTTAGCTTATATGGCAGTTTGAGAATTAGTTTCATGAATTTTAGACTGTAATTTCATTACGATCTAAAAATGTGCGCTCAGAATGAATGAAAACATCTCTATTTTTAGTCTCTTGGTGATTATAGCAATTCATTTTTCGTATGGCAATGTGTTTTGACTGTTTTTTTTAATGTTTACATCTGGTAGATTTTTTCGCAGCTGTCAGCGTTCTCTCCTTCTCTTTCTCTCTCCCCTTCCAGTTCTTGCATTTTAAAATAATATTTACTTTTAGCAATTGAGTCAGTAGCATGCGTTTATATCAAATTTACAACTTTCCAGGTCGATAGGGATCGCAGAATATATTTGAATATATAAATAACTTCCTGTGTAGCTAGAGTTTTTATAGAATTATGATAGTGTTATAAACATCTTTATATACTTTATGATTTAAATTTTAGTGAAAAACTCAGTATTTCACTAAAAATGATAAAAAAAATTACTTTTGGAAGAAATTAGTTAACAACGAACACTAAAGTTTTCAATGCTTCGATTAATTACGATACTTTTTTGTTGAGTTTTGTAGCCAGATAAACAATTTAGGTGATATAAAACGTAAAATCTTCCAACAAAACTTTCCGGTTGCTCTTTCCGAGACCACCATAAGAGAAAACTATTAGTGATCAGGGTATCGTCCAATATCTTAACTATTTTCTCTCTTTAACTTTAAAGCATATGTCAACCATAAACTTCTCCCTTAAACCTTTTATAAGCAGTCAAATATATATTTAAGACAGCTACTTATACTAAAGGATCTCCGAATATCTTCTGATATCGACGGTTCCCTACAGTTAAAAGAGACTTTGGTTTGTATTATTTTGCTATTATATATACATTGTTTATCGCTCCTCAATTGGAGCACATCTTCTGCAGTCGAGAGAAAATATCTCACAAATAATTATAAATTCTGAAAATGTTGTTAAGTATGCGATTATCGCTTTATTCCATAGTTGGGTTAATCGGTACAAATCTCATGTGCTTGCGTTTAAAAATAGCCAAGTATGTACATATTGTGTTGTGACATGTCGCAATTATAAGTAATAGTTAAGTCAGCACGCGTATTCGAATCTAGAGCGTTCAAAAAATAGATTCGCTTTGTACCGGGCGGGCGTGATTCGCGAACAGATTAGCTTTGTGCTAAACTGTGAGCAAACCTCGACCTGTGCCAAGGAGCATCCGTAACCTGGTTACTAACGTGGCTTAACCTCCATCTCGACATCATTGCGCAGTACGTCTTGACAGCTTGACTAAACCTCAATCTACTGACATCATCACTGAAATGAGGAAAGCGTGTTTTCAGATCCTGATGATAATGTAAAATCTAGTAAAGCTTATATTAAACAAAACCATGATGTCCATTTCCTAGGACAAATGTAAATCTTTTTTGAATGCCTTAGTTTCTGGGTAGTTAGCGTATACTCGTATATTAATTTGGCTAAACGTGTCTTTAATTTACCTAACATAGCCTAATATAATACAACCTAATGTAACCTAACCTACCGGACATTATTCAATTTATTTTTGGAATACAAATTAAATAGTAACTACATACTTAGTAATTAATTTTTAATTTTTTATTAGAATATTATTTTATTATTTCAATATTCTAATCTACTTTTATAGATCATTGACTATATTACAATATTATCATTACTTAAATATACATACACTATACATAAAATTCTTTTAAAAGAATTTTATGTATAGTGTATGTATATTTAAGTAATGATAATATTGTAATATAGTCAATGATCTATAAAAGTAGATTAGAATATTGAAATAATAAAATAATATTCTAATAAAAATTAAAAATTAATTAATAATGTCTCCTTGAGACAATATCAAGAAGGTAAAATTATCCATCAGTAACACAGGTAAATGATTGGTTATAAAGTCCGAGTCGGAACTATAATTAGTCGTTTCACATCCATTCAGTCTATAGTTTGGTTCGAGACCCGAGTGGTACTTACTAAAATAAATAGACTGCCGGAAAGTAATAATATTAAGCTTGTGAATAAAATGAAGACTGATAGAATAATAATAAAAATATACATACTTTGAATATATACTATGGCGACATCTGTCGTACGATGCTAACAATGCTATAAATACTGGTTTCACCGCAGTCAGTCTGGGCACAGTAATGGCGTGATTTGCCGAGCGGTATGAATACCTGGGCATATGGTGGATTCCAAGGTCCGCGGTTCGCATCCCGCTTCTGCCGTTATTTTTGTGCTTGGATTGACGCGTTGAAAAAAGAATTTTACATACTTAGTATTTTATTACCAAAATTGTAGTATTTCTTCTTCTTTGTAGTATCAATCCGTTGGATTGGTTTGCAGCAATTGCTGATGCATGGGATGTCTTTTGGACCTTGTGGTGTTTTCCCCTTTATTTCCACATCCTAATGCCGTTGACCATAAAGGTTCATCCGCTTTTGGAGAGCATTTACTATCTCCAGGACAGTAGAGTGCCCTAACCAGCTTGACCTGGTGAGGTTAGCTGGGTGTTGGCTTATTCCCGCCAACATTCGGTCCCTGTCTTTACTGGCCGACTGATTTAAATTTATTTAGTATTTAAATTAATTAAATTATAAAGTAAAAATAATATAACAAAATAAAATAAAAAACGTAATATTTTTATCATAAATTATTACTGGTTAGGAAAGGTTTTTACGATCCATATAAAATAAATAATCGAATAATAACAATCAGAAAAAAAACGATATATTGACTGTCTTTGATCTGTTGACTGATTTAAATTGGGAATTAATATACTAACAATTAAAATACTCGGTATTATTTTTTCGGGGCAGTAAAGTTTTCCAAATTTAAAAAGTTCCTGGCATGAATGTTTGTGAACCATCGTTGAATCTTAGTTTCCTCACACATTTCTTCTGTGATCTGTAACTGTCAGTATTAGTGAGCTGTCATTAATAATGATCTGTCAGTTTTAATATTCATCTCTACTTTAGTCATAATACTTCAAAGTTACATACGAGTATGTCACTTCCACAAAAATATTTGTTATTTATGCAACACATAGATATCACGGTATATATAGATAGATCCTGAAATGCATCCTAAGACTTAAATAATTATGTTTTGGTTAGAAACAATTTAGTGGTGTAACTGTCATGTTTAACTGGCGGGAAGGATTAACTTACACCTATAACTTACTTTTCTACATTTCTTCCAAGCCCATCTCAAATAATTATACCAGCGTCTTACCTTACATCGTAAATATACGAGTACATTGGGGGACCCCCCAACAAGCATTTAGCATTCACACGTGTCGGTGTATTTTAAGCCAGAAAAAATAATATATATATTTTAAGCACATACTGTCATTTGTTTTACGAAAGTTTGAGGTTTAATCAGTTATATTTCATATACACGGTATATTGTGACATCCCCCTTTAAAAAAAATGACAAACAAGCACCATTAGCACGATTCGCATTTATTTTTATTAAGGACTTGATTATTCCCGTTCGACCGCTGTATAACGTTTTCGCCGGCCGGTGGAACAGGACTGCCGCGCGACACGAGTCGCCCGCAGATCGGGGCACTGTGACATGCAGCGCCGCCAAGATAATCACGGCAAAAAAACAAATTAAAGATGACAGTTGAACCAACATGAAACGGAGCAACTGTCACAACAATTAATATGGCGTATGCAAACTCAAACAAAAATAAGAGATAAAAGATCGTTTATCGAGGCTTTTCATTTTGGTATGGCGTAATTCCAAATATTTTTCTCATCGAGTCGTATATATTTTGAATGTATATAAATTAATTCCATTTTAATAAAATTGTTAATGTAAGATCGATTTCTTACCTGTAAAATTGATCAAACTAAAGTAACGTAGAAAGTAAAAATGTAAGCATCTTTAATTAACAGTAAGTGCTTTAAGGAAGAAAATTATCTGTCGTTCAGAGATGATGCGAGGATAAAGGGTTGTAGTCTCATAATTTTGGTGCATGAATACTTCATATTCAACGATATTACATTCTTCAAATGGCAAAAATCATATTATAATACACACTAACATCCTCATCTCTTTCAAAAGGTTGTTATTCCATCGCGAGAGGGCATGATGAGGAGCAGGTCAGCAAAACAAAGACTTTTTCAGAAGCACATTGACGTATATTTACGATAAAACTTTACAAGTATGTGGCCCGGACCTAGGCGCAGCAGTAGGCCGAGCCACAGTACAATATTCTCTCGCCGAAGGGCGGTAGGCAACTGATCTCCGCGCTCGGTATCGGCTCTCGCCCGCGTCACGAGCGGCGGTGTATATTACTAATGCCAATATGGCGGACACATCCCTGTTTGACAAGCGAACAGAAATAGAGACGAAAGATTGTATATCGAGGATTTCGGTACCAGTCAGCAAGGCATATATCATGCTGATGTCAACACAAATCGCATAATATAGAGTCCGTGATGGATTATACTTCCAGAGCTATTATCAAAGCAAGAGTATAATGTACTAGTATAATACTGGATAAATCTTGAGGTTTGTCCCAATACAAACAATTTGGCTGGGATGTACACTTTGAAATCTTTTCGGACATATCCAGTGACTTGGGAAAAAAATAAAATATATAAATGATAAAAATATAGAGGCGCCAGTTTACAGAATGCTGAAATTCTTGCGGAGCTATTCTCGTCCGTGACTTGTCGTCTGGATCTGTTCGCAATTTCACGTATTTATTTCCTAAAGACGCATTGTCGCGGAATTTCATGGTCGGCGATTCGGTGATTTGTTGCAAGATTTACTCTACTTTTAGCTTTCGTTTTGTGTAAACACACGGAGAATACCGACAGAGAGCGCAGGGAAGATTCGTCTTATCAGTCTTATGTCTCTTGTAGTTTTAGTAGCATTGCTAAATGCTGAAATCTGTGTGTCTGTGTCTAAATAGCATTACTTTAAAATAATTTAATATATACTTTAAATAATAATAAATACTTTAAAATATTGCAATATCTGTATTTTAAATGAGATGTAGCTGTATGCACATATTATTATGTTTGTAAAGAACTTTCTCTTCTTAAAAGCTGTGTGTTCTTGCAAACGTATCGCTTTTCTGAGCAGCCCTTATCATCTCGTCCAGTTGATATTATTTGAAATGTAATTTTTACTGATGAGGGAACCAGTCTCACACCAATGATTATACAGTGGCATATAACTCAGACATTCGTTATTTAAAATAGTCTTTAAATTCAAACCTCCCCACGCCCATTTAAAAGAAGCTTAATTTATTCCTGGTCTTTTAAGTTTGAAATGCAATCTGTGAATCGATATGGACATACTTAGAGTATTCAATTTGTATATAATAAAAATAATATAAATATTCAGCGTCACTTGCAGTCGAACCAGGACAGCATGACAGCCGAGCGTGTATCCACTGTGTTAATACCCTCGACAACCCCTCACCTTCTTCAGCTCTCTCCAATTTCTCCTCCCCACAGGCTGTTGGACGAGGATCACACGTGAGGATATAAATAAGTCGCAGTCGTAAATTCAAGACCAAGCGCGCCGACTGTCAACTAACGTTAAATGAGATGTTTGAAGTAAAGAAAGAAATGAAAGCTTACTTAGCAGTCGTACGTATTTAATTATTTCATCATCATCATCATCACCGTGTCCGCTCCCTTAGCTGGAGCGTATGATCGTTAGAAACTGCCGTCACAAAGATCTGTCAGCCTTCTTTGTTTTCGCCTCATCCATGGCAGCTATGTAGCTACGCCTACTACATTCTATGCATTATTCCCGACGGCCTTCAACACGGTGCAAGTATGAGGCTTAAAGAAAAGGCCGCTGAAGTTTATGCTCTCCTGCAGAATACGAAGGAGGATCATATAGTCACCACAAGTTCTTCACCATCCTTTCATCTCAGGTCAGCTTGGTAACTTGAAATTCGCGGAGTATATTATATTTATCGACGAACTTACATGATGGCATATCCCGAAGATTTAAGAAAATCTTGTAACATACTCCTAGGTATATTATCTTTCTTCTTGTCCTATATTTTTGGGAACATTTCGTCCTATGAAATATCTCTCCTACACTATTATTCACCATCTATAACGGTAATCGGCTATGCCAAAAGTATACGTAGATTCCTTTATTGGGTTTATCATTATTTTTGCAAGACGTCCTTTTGTTCGCATCCCTTCAAACAACCAACCATTTTTACTGACTCCCAACTCCTTTTCTAGCAACAAATTCAAAGTACGTATTATGTGTGAATGACATTCATGGATACATTTACAAATTAATTAAATATCATTTTTAACACGATCGTCTTTCTCGGTTATTTAAAAAAAGTGCAGTTGGAATTTCAAAAAACGGTTTAATACGGGATATATGATTAGAACGTAGGCAGTGTTATTATTTGGTGTTCGGGAATCCAAACAACCGAGACGTGTAAAGTGATTCTGAACACGGACCCTCGTGTTTTTGCTTGTAACATGTAACTCTTCGACTGCCACACAACACAAGCCAGTCGCCATCTTGGCCTGTGAGTTGTGAAGATGTTTGGTTGTTTGTTCACCTCTCTGTTTGAGAATTGAGACGTGCCTCTTCGGACAACAACACAAATACACCTAGACCCTGATTTACGTCGTTAAAGCTACTCGTATTGCTTAATCTTGTTAAAAAAATTATACCTACCCAATAATACCTATTGAAAATGGAATACAAAATAATATGTAACAATTTTAAGCTATGGGAACATATTATGAAATAGTAAATATTATATTTTTTGAATTTTTGATAGATGATTCTATAGATCAGCGTATAAAGATTCGGAGCTTGTTCAACAATATAAATAATTTAGTTTATTGTGGCTTCGGTAGAGGCGTGATTTTGTTATCAATGTAAATAAACTAGTGACTTTTTCTCTTATTACCGCTGGCATATTGTCTATTTTGATTAGGAAAACAAAAACGCAAGGATGCGAACGCTATTGGAATTATATTTAAAAATAAAAATGACATGTTAAAATAGGTGATGTCTTATTGAAAACGTTGAAAGTCTGCTATTAAAAAATTTAGAGAATTTCTAAATAATTTTACATGGATAAAAAGACAATATGAAGAAGTTTTTTTTTTCTAGTTTATAATTGTTTGTTTTTTTTTGGTATGCGTTAAAACTAATGCATTCTAATTCTACAATAATATTATGCATACGTATTCTGGAACACGCTTTATTAACATAGTTCCAGAAACTTTGGAACGTATTTCTCTTTTCAATTTTGTATGAGTTGCATACTAAAATTTACTAGCCTTTTCTTGGAACATTTCTTCTGCGTAAATCTGGGTTTCTGTGTACTCTCGTTTACCAGAATGCACAAATACTTGAGGTGTCACAAGACCGGCTTAGAATCCATTTGCGTGGGCAGACGACTGACATGTTACACTTACCCGGTGCAGTCATAACTTAAGGCCCGACCAGTTCCTATGCCATCGAGAGGTTTATTTCAATAATAAATAATGGTAGTGGGAGGAACGATCAAGAGGCTAAAATTGATACGGGTAATTGGACGCATTAAGATGATATCTATGAGACCACAACTTCTGGTTTAGAACACAACAATGCTAAATCAGATAGGCTATAATTATAGGTTAGCTATAAGAACCGTTAATGTGCATTATGTTTAGTATCTACTTGTCTGATAGGCTTCTTTTTCTTTGCTAAGTATTTGATATTACACCACTTACGAGTATAATAAATTAATATTTTTCTTCCGTACAGTTTTCTTATATTTTATTTCTAACTATTAAAATTAAATAGGGAAAATGATACTGGATCAAAAACGTGCTCACTCTTTGTAAGGTAAATGGCCAGTGGCTATGTCTACTAGATTTATGTTTGTAGAATATCTTTCATCTGATAATGCGATTAATTAAGTCTTATGATAATCGATTGTTAATAAGGAATACAAAATACGATTAATTATATATGAAATATTACATATATTTTTTCGTATAATAAATTAAAGAAAGCAGAGTAACTATAAGACACAAATAATTTCTTAAATGTTTTAACATCCCCTTTACTCAGGGAAAAGACAACTCCACGTCACCGAGTATGTTATCGTATCGCGTGGTGGTGGAATGAGGAGCAGGTGAGCAACACACAAACTTTTTCAGAAGCACATATATTTTTGATAAACTTTCGGCCCGATCACCAATCGCTACTGATCGCGGTCGGCGCACAACTGATTACTGGCCACCGGGCGCCCGTGGTCGGTGACACTCAGCGCCGAAAGTCATCCAGAGGCGATTTAGAGAACTAATGGGGCGCCAATGACAGCCATTTACAGATCTAACGGCGAACCGATGACAGGACCCAAACAACCAATATGGCGGCACATACATGTCCGACGAGCGAACAAAAAGAGACGAAAGATCGCGTAACAAGGTTTTCGGCACTAGCCTGCGAGGCTGCTGTTATCAAGCTGAATCAGTATTAACAAAAATGATTGATATTTTAGATGAAAAATCTAATATACTTGTATTATATACTTTAAGATTTCTCACTCGAGTTTCATTGATAGAAAAAACGTATGAACTGTATGTGTATAGTTAAAAAATATTTCAATGAATCGACCTTTCTATTATTGCTTACGTTTTATTTATTGTGGATACAAAAAAAAGCAAAAAACGAATGCATTTTTTTTGTTCTTTTCATAATTATCTTAAGCAACTCTAATTAAATATTTGTTTTAAGTATTTAATTATAAATTAATGTTATTTTAATACGTATTTCAAGAAAAATATGAAAAATCATTTAAATATTCTTTACAATTACATAAAAATAATATGCACTGTCTCTAACTACACATTACAACAATGTTATCAAACTTTTTCTTTTTAAAATATATAGTATCTGCTATTTTATACCTTAAATTTTTGTACATTTATCTTTGTACAATATAAGGCAGCGGTCGGGGAACTTTTTTAACCGTTACCCCAAAATATTTTTGCGTAAGTCGATATTACCCCTCCCCCCATTTTGAAAAGAAGACAATCAATGTATATTCTAATAAACATTATTTATTGAATTAATTTACGATATAATTAAGATACGCAAGCACGCGCACTCACAACGCGCGTCTCTTACTTCTCACGCACACACCTGAATTGATTAAGTTTGTAAAAATACTAACACGTTTATGAAATAGCAAACTAGAAAAAAATCTTTATTACCCCAAAATAAACATTTCTACCCCATTTGGGGTAATTTACCCCGGTTCCCCGACCGCTGATATAAGGGAACTCGTGGAAAAAAGAAATTCAAATATTTTCTATTAAACGTCTGAAAAAGGCTTGCATTGAGTACTTATTTAGGTAGAAGTAAAATAAAACTTTCTTTTATCGATTGAGGGTCATGTATGGTGTCTGGCCTTGCCCTCAGCTTCTTTAGGGTTATAAGACCAGACGAGGGTTCTTTAAGAATAACTTTTCCATATCTCCAGCCGAAATGCGGTCCAAATTGTCCAGGGAATCTGAGACTTTGTAAAATATTACGAGTGTGTTTATCCCTCTAGTTGTTGCGATTGAAGCGTTAGGTCAATTTACATAGCCTTCTTTAAAATATTGATTGATGCCGACCGTGTTGAAATTATTTTACCTAACTAAAATACAATCTCCGGATTATTTATAGCAGCAAAAATACTTCAAAGCTGCCTAAAGAACGGTCATTTACAGAACATATTCTGCAGACTCTGTGTGAATTTGGATCTCTGTTGGGTCAAAATGAATCACTGAGTTCCTGGTTTTTCTGTGCAGCACACTTGTGCCATTTTAGAAGAATGGAATCTGTTACGGTTATGGACATTTTAGTTTTCTTTTACAACTACAAGTAGTATATCTTACACTCCGTAGTCTCGTTTTGTACAAGCTTTCGGTGTATATACTGCAGTTACTGAAATTTAATATTGTATAATTTTTATTAGTAGCAGGTCGTATAAAAGTTTTAGAGGAGCTGTGGGCATATGAAAGCACTAACACATAAGTTATATGTCCCTCAATAAGTCTTGTACCGGTCAATCTAGCGAACGAGATGGATATCGAACCCACATGATGCTTACAAATAATAATTTAATTGGAAGCGTTGTGCATATCTTGCAGCGTTTACTAGTTAAATGTAGATAAACGGTTCAATTACCAATTATGTGTACATAGTTTAATGATTTGAAGAAGCGCACCGATACTACAGTTTTGGTGGATAGATACTCGTATTATGAATCGTCGACCAAAAATGAGTGTAGATGTTTCGTTATACTTAAAATAAACGATATAATTGTCTCCATTCATGGGTTATAAATGATAATTTTCTTTAAATTAATTAGATAATAAATTGTGGATTAATACATCAAGAACAGAAGCGGATTGCAGTTGCCGTCATCTCTATACCGTGTCACTACAGTTGAAGTAAAACAGTTTGATTATCAACAATGCCGACGAAGAAAAAAGTTTATTTTAAAACGCAAACAGCCATCGCGGAGCTCATCGTCTACATTCCCAATCATGGGATGACATTCTTCGAAGATGGCGAAGGTGATCCGAGGAGCTTGATGTGATCTCTGGCGTCTATCGGCCAGGATGTGCATCTACTGTCTCTCAGGAACCAACACCAGGGTCGGACATGGCAAGGGGCGGAGGCGCTGCTCGTTGGCTCCCCCACCGCGCCCCCTGGGGCCTCTGGACGCGAGGGGGCTCCTCTTCGGACTAGCGCTGGCCGTTTGGAGAGCTTCTGAGCATCTGCAAGGACGCTCTCTAAAGGTACATCAGTTGACGGCAGTGCCAAAAGAATGTAGAAAATAATGTTGCAGTCATTGTATGTAGTGTGTTTGCTATTATATATTTTTTGTGCAAGCATGTGTGGATAGATATATCTCACTTGAGGATTTGATGACGCCTGCCATTTTGAAGTTGACCAAGCGCTGTGCGAGTATGTGTTGATCCGACAGACTTTTAATTTTAATTTAGCATTTAGGCTTGTCCATATGTGATACTGATTTTATCAGCAATAGACACATTACCGAATTTAAAAGCTATTACATGCATTTTTCTGGAAAGAGATGTCAAACCAACAAAATACATTTATATATTTTAAGCTATTTCGGGAATATAACTCACCACTAACGACCACTAGCGTTACAACCGAGCGTTTTAACTACCCCTTTTCTATTTTTTCGATCGATATTTTTGGGCGGAATTCCTTAATCAAGTATGTAACTTGAGAGAGCTGAAAATAGAGGTATCCTTCAGAGGCAGACTCAAGACCCACCTTTTTGCCTAGAGAAGAAAATAAGCATTTTGAAATGACGAAATGATAATATGATAATTGAAATAAATTACTATAATGATTTTTAATCCCAAAAATTTTATCAGAAGAAAGAAAAAATCAAATATATCTTTGTAGATCGTTGTGCACGAGAGCCACACACGGGAGTGTACATGCCACTGTAATCATATTCTCCGATTCAAATTGATTCTCAGAATGAAAAATAACGCGTGAAAGGCGCCATGATAGATGTGTGATTTATTCCTCGTTATTTGTAAATAAACATTGAATCATAATTAAGATTAGAAGAAATTATTTATACCCGTAGATTCGCTTTGATGCCGCGGGTGCTTTCACTCTATTTAAGAAATGTCGTGACCGGTACGCCATCACGTTTTTTATTTATATTTTGAAGACGAATCGAATGAAATGCACGGCGCTAATGCGGTCGCCATATTTCTTGATGTTTGTAAATATATATTTTTAAATACCAACTACTTTTCCTCGTTTGCCGGATAATAAAATTCGTCACACGAGAATCAAGTCATTAAATATTTTATACAGAATAAGGCTTTCTTCATCGTATTATCTCGAACGGCGCTTCCGAAACATTTCAAAAGTAAACAATAAAAAAAATCAAGGAAACAAAAGGCTTTTTGTGTTTTACTGCTGCATAAGCGATGAGTGTCTTTGAAGATATAAGGCATACCTTAGGGTCCTAGGCAATTAGTTATACTCCACAAATTTTACACTTATACAGACATGTAAAAAACATGTGCTATTTGTACTGATTATACATAATACGTAATATACTTGACCGTTCCTCTAAAGGTGCGTCCGGATTACAACGTTACATATAAAATTTTATACAAGTGTGGATGAGAAATCACTCTATCGATCTGTCAAATATCATCAGCAACCTTTCTACAAAATTTGACGTAAATCGATGCAACTATTTCTCATCCATACTAACTATTACCCACCATAATACGTTTACTATGTTCCATTTCTTTTTAGTAGCGAGATTTAACAGTATTAAACCAACACTTAAAAACACAATTAAATTTACTGGAAGTCAATTTATCAACTTATTTATAAAACATACATAATCATACAATCAATATTAATTTTTAATTTTACTTTATTTCACATCCTGTCCTTTGTCATACTTTTCTAAAGTATACTACAAGGTTAAAACTTATTTTTAGTATTGCCTTGTATGCGCTCACATAAAAATGGTGTTACTAAATTAATATAATACATATCATCATTACCAGCCTGTGTCCATTGCGCTTACGCAATACGTGATATTATTCAAAATAATTGATAGTGTTGGATATGCCCTATGTTTGCCCTATAATAAAAATTTCTATTGTGTCCCGGCCCACGTTTTGACAGTATTGTATGTGTGTTGGATACTTCGATGTTAATGCACTTTTTTAAGGCTGGAATATTTGAGATGAAATAGAATGACTTTTTTTGGAAAGCGTAAAGAACCGAAGAGGACCGAAGATAATCGAAGTGAGTTATTCGTTTACGCGTTTTATGGCTGTCACGTGGCGAGTATTTATGTTTCAAGTTAAATAACCTAAACCAACATTCACACAACTAGAGTAACGAAGTACGACATCACGATTCTTCTTTATTTTATCGTCTACTTAGAACGGTTTAATAAACCAGTAAATTTTGATATTTAACCCATGTAACTTTTGGTAGGCTAGGTTAAAAATAATCTTCGATAAAAAAATATGAATGGGTGTCAATTTATAATAAAAGTATTCTTCTGCATATTCGTATCAGTCATTAGTGAAAAACGTGGCATCATTAATGTCGTATAATTATACAAATCTTATCGGCTTTTCTTCGTTTTCCTTTGTGTTCAAAATTATAAACACATTATCCTCTAAATAATCTTATTTTTTACACATTTTTTACTATCATCATCATCAGTCTGTATCCGTCCACTGTTGAACGTAAACCTCCCATACGAGTCTTCGTTCTCTTCGATCCTCTGCCTTCTGCATCCAGACCACTCCCGTTATTCTTCTTCTATATCTTGCAGGGGGTCGGCCAATGCTTCGTTTGCCAGCTCTTGGGCGCCACTCCAATACTTTTCAGCGTGCTATGGAGAGATCCATGCTCGGAGTATCACTAAAAGATAGAATCTGAAACGAGAATATCCTTAGAAGAACTCAAGTAGTGGATGCTACCCAACGAATAAGCACAATCAAGTGGCAATGAGCTGGACATATCTGTCGAGAGACGACGGTCGGTGGGGAAGAAAAGTATTAGAGTGGCGCCCAAGAACTTTTTTACTATAAGGAACATGTATTATTTATGATGAATATTTGATCATCTTTATTAACCGCATATCAAATAATGCAAACAAAAAATGAGTGTATGACACTATTGAAACCACAAATTTATCAGAAATTATATGAAACGGGGTAAAAAAACGTTATTTAAATTTCGTAATGAAGTATATTTAGAATAAGATTAATGAACATTACAAGAAATGACACAATTTATTTTAATTGACATTAATCATAACAATATTATACTTTTGCTATAAAAGAAAGTTCAACACAGCCATGACGCATTTGTATTTCAACCGTGTAACTGAGAATAATAAACATTTTTTTTCCATAATTTAATCAATAATATTTGGAGTGTCAAATCTTTTACTTCCCAACGAGGCATTCAACGTTAAACGTGTATCATTTGTTTTGAATATAGTTAGTTCTTTTATGTTTAAAAATGTTGTGCCTTCGAAGACAATTATCAAATAATGCAGAAAGCTTTGTGTTTCCATTGATAATTACGGTATGTAAATATTACACTAAAATATATACTGGCATTTAGATATTGATTCCAAATTAATTACTTAAATAATATATTGTGAAAAGGCACTTTCGCTATTATTTTGTATAATAAAATATTAATCTACGCCTTTAATTGAATATTTCGCGTGTCGTTTTTGACAGTAAAGCAAGGGCGTAAAACTCAAAATAAAAATGGGCTAAATTTTTTAGGTATAAACTTATTCAGGCCACAATAAAATCACTAAATTTCATCTAAGTACAGGTCGAACCAAAAACCTCTTTACATTTTAAATGGCTATAAATAATAAACGCGCTGCGTGAATTAAAAATTGTTTTATTGTATTTTAAAGTAAATTATAAAGGGTTTTATTTTTTTAAGATTTTTGACAAGTTTGACACCCTTGCAGTATCGTAATAATGCTTTTTTAAAAGAAAAATCGAAAAATATTTTTACGCATGCTTGTATTCGAGACAAAAATACATTCGTGACTTATTAAAATATCATATATTATTACAATTTAACGTGAGTACAAGAATTTTATTCCTTGTTATTCATGTAACTACTTTTTATAGTATGTATGCTTAAGTATTCTTCGTTTTTTTTCTAGATGACTTGTTTTTCTTAAACCTTACCTTTTACCATTACATGTTTGGGTCGGTCCCTATTGAGGACATACGCCATGCTATATCATATTGTTTTATATAATTTTGAATGTGTTTATTAATAATTTTATTTTATTTTATTTGTTTCAGCCCCCTCGAGAATTCGCCTCCCCCACTCCGGTCCCGCTTGCAAACTCACGACAAAATGACGTAAGTATTATTAAACCATAATTAATATATTTTAAATCAAAGTATTTATTAAAACACGCTTAATATAAGTTACTTGCTGAAAATACAATAATATATATGTGCGATAATATTAAATTGATAAACATATTTCCAGTATACATTGAAAATATTATATTATTTTAGATTGTGACGTCCAACACTGAGTACGACGATGAAAATGTTATAGAAAATTGTTAAAGGTTAGATTAGGTAGGTTAGGTTAGGTAGGTTAGGTTAGGTAGGTTAGGTTAGGATAGCTAGAGATAAAGAGTACCAGTTGTCCCGTGCACCAAAAGTCCCGTGCACTAGACGTCCAGTGCGCCCCACGTCGTTACGATGAGTTGTTGAACGAATTGTCTGGGAACGGCAGGTCGTGACACCCATAAAAACAACCGATCTCCAGTCTTCATTGGTATTCTCCTGTAGAAATCTTTTAATATAAAAACGTGTATTTTCTATTTACCTCGAACTATGTTCGCCAAGTTCATAAGCATTTTAAATTATAAAAGAAACAATATTTAAAAATATATCATATATTTACTTTTAATATATTTTGCTGGCAGGTATGGTTAAGTGTCAAAGCGTTTGCTTACCATACCGAATACCCCTTGGCTGGCATCGCACCACCACACATAAGACGCAAAGTCATATGCGCCGTAAGAAATGCGTAAGGCAATCAACCAACCGTCTTACTGCTTGTATAATCAGATACCCCCAACACCAAGATTGAAGTCGCGAAGCAGCTTTCTGAAATCCACACACCTTCTCACATCCGGCCCTGAAAATGAGAGACTCCAGCTCTGGCAACAAATCGCACCAGAGGATTTCATTACTCCAAAGGAAGGCCTCCCAACTGGCAAGAACCTTGACTGGCGGACCTGGAAATACCTGAACAGATTAAGAACCGGAGTTGGTAGAACAAAGGACAACCTCGAGCGATGGGGAATGCTTCGGCAGGGAGAGACACTATTGTGCGACTGTGGAGACCTGCAGACCGCCTCACACCTAAGATGCTGCTCCATGTGCCCAACAAGCTGCACATCTCAGGACCTAATGCTGGGCAACACACGAGCTATCGATGTTGCCAGATACTGGGAAAAAATAATTTGACGTCGCTGACACGAAGAAGAAGAAGACCATACCGAAGATCGTGATGGGGTCGATCTCTAACGGATATTAAAATAAAAAATATCTTTAATTGATTTCTAAACTCTATAATATTCGAGGACATGAACTGTAGCGCTTATGCTGAGCTGAAAAGGGTTGCGGAGGACCGAGAGGAATGGAGATCGAGATGCAAGATTTTGTTGCTGCAAACCAATCCACCGGATTGATACTACGAAGAAGAAGAAACTCTATAAATACCCCAGTCGGTGAGGTTGATCCCTCATCCGTAAAATGATAGTCATAGCCTATTAATTAAAATCGTTGATAGACGAAAGTCGTCCCGTAAAAATGACCAATCTATAGTGATTTACTAGAAAAATCAATGAAGTCAGATCACATTCCACGTGCATCGTTTAGCTATTTTCAAAATGGTTATATAATACATATATGAGATTTCTTCATATACCATCTGTCGATATTCTCCTGTTTACGTAAAAAAAAATGTCTACAGAACATCAATATTATTTATTTGCGTTGTTCTAATATTATTCTGCCGACAAATGTGAGGTTAGCATTTCCTCGAAGTGTCGACACACAATAATTTAAAACGTCTGACATCATTCATATTCTCGAGTTCGGCTCGCGATAACAATTTACATTGCAAATGGCTTCCAGCTCCCGGGTTATTGTTAGAGGATTTGTTAATATTAATTTATTGCAAACACGGCGACCGCAACTTGTCCGCCATTGTCATAATGATAACAGTACAGGGATACTTACTATCTGGACGATGAAAGCGATCGGAGAAATGTCCAATTTGAATTTCAGACTTATCATAACATTGACAATTATAATGCAGTCATTCTGTGGTGTTGTATTTACCACAATGTATGAATAATAATGCCGGGTTAATCACCTTAGGAACTACATTAAATTTTAGCCACAAAAACCTCAGCCATCGTAGTATTATTGTCTGTAATATGCTTTCAAGGTTGCCATAGCTGATAACGTGATGTTATTTTGCGGAACTTTAAAATCATAAGGTCACTTTAAGCAATGAAAAAGTAGAGGATCCCAATAGAGCACAGCAATATTTCACCAAGAAATAATTTCTTCTATTGTAATTCTTCTAATATATAACGGACGAATCCGCTCTATTCTTGAATACGGCAGTCATCTTTGTGGTGGAGCCCCAAAATACCTAGATTTAATCGACTCAAAATTAATCAAAAACTATCAGTTTAATAAAAAACGGCACATTTATTTCTAACACCCAAACCCTTGAACAAAGACGTAAGGTTGGTATTAATTCGTTGAATTCGGAACTCAATTAATTAATTCCTTCTTAATGCCACCGGTAATCTCTGAAATGCTATTCCTGTGTCTCCTCCTTTATACAATCTGGATCGCTGTATGAAACAGATCAATATATACTTTTCTCCAATAATCTCCCCAACTCATACAGAAACACAACACACGTTTCCCACACGCAACGACCAGTTGTGCTGATCGAATGTCATAGAGCCGACCGGTTGTGCTTTCCTGCATGCGATTTCTTAAAAATAAATAATTTGTGGTATAATGATATGGTATTATAGTCATATACTCCATTTTGGTCAATGATATATTTAATATAAATGTAGTAGGAAGGCATTGTAACAAATGTTATCGAAGAGAATCCTAACCATGTTTCAATACAAATGTTTTTAATGGATTTGTTCTATTATATTTAAAACTCATTGTTCTTATTGATTGAAACAAGTAAAATCACATCACTCATTCGTTTTCAAATAAAAACAATATGGCGACTTATGTTAGAATATGACTGACATTTACGCAGCAAATGAAATAAACCTAATCAATCTGCGCAGTTTGAGCAACCCTAAGCTATAATAAAATTAATAAATTATGTTGGCACCAATACATAAAATTGCAATGACAACGTACGCAAAACAATACATACTAATTCTAAAAGCTTTCACATAGTGAAAATGTAAATAACTCTGCTAATATTATGTTTACACAATCGTTTATTAACTTGTCTTTTGTCTTGTCATTTGGCGTCATCTTTACTGGTTAACGCGCGTCTGACAGATCTCTTGCGTTTTATCTTTTACACACTCCATGCGCCTTCTTTGCGTTTTAATGTTATGACGTCAAAAGTCTTCAACTCTTTGTGGTTCTATGTCAAGTCTGACTCAACATTAATTGTTCGTTTAGGTAGGTCTAATCTCAACATAACTTGCCTTTTATACCTGTAGTAATGTTTATAGTAAATAAAATGTGAAGTCATACAGAAAATAATGTATGTTTTATATAATGCTAAAACAATTACAAACAAGGTGTATTTTTTAATTACCGACAGAAGCGGATTATGTTTTATAATTGGTAAGCAGGAAATTATAGTATGAACCACCATATCAGCTTAAATGTATTATACTTTCGAAGGCAACAGTTTTCAGTGATAGGTAATAAGTAACTCAAAAACATAGGTATTCGTCCTTCTGTACTATATAATAGTATCATATCTACACATCAACTGACGAAAGTCATGTGGTATTCTGCATTGTGAAGTGGCAATGTATTATTAAATTTTCATTTCACAACATTGTCATATTTGCAATTTCACCTAACTAAAAATGCTTTAATAACTTGAATATGTTTGTGAATTTTCAGACCTACAAGCATATTATGTTCTAAGACCTGGAAAGAGCTAAATAATAATATATTGAGTTAAATAAGTTAGCCTAGCATCAAAAACACTTTACATAGTCTATTGGGTAGACTGATTGTTGACATTTATATTGTTGGTTATGTTCATAATTACAATGCTACAAAGACAATACCTATTTAACCCTTTCATTATGGCTCGGTGGAATACAAATTATACTGTCAATTATAAAACTCGTATTTGAAGCTTAAATGTACTTATCTGGTCTATTTTCATAAATCACATTGGTTCTTGTGTCATTTAGCTATCAGATGATGCATAAAAAGCTATTCTAAGAAAGTAGAAAAACGATATATCACGGCTACCTATGTCAACGGTAGGGGAATCTTACACGCCATATATCGGGTACCGATCCAAACAGGTTAAAGCTACCTCTACTGGACTGTTTGATTTGTAAATGACACATTACAGTTCCTTATTATGTATTGGTGTTACAGAGAGAAGTATTGTTTTAACAGATGTTACAAGATAATTGACTAAAACAGTTGATGATGAACAGTATGATGATTGTTATGATGTTTGTTTTCAGGAGGTGGATGGAAGATCACGATCCGTGGAGCTCAGTTATGCAGCGGACCGGCTGTTGGCGCTGTGGCTGCCGGCGCCCCAGGGGGAGCCTCGCAGGGGCCTGGCGCCTGGCCCGGAGAGGGATGTGGCACACATGCTGGCCACCAAGCATGGAGAACGCTACATGGTGAGGCACACTCAATTGTCAAATATTAGATTGAATGAGCTGCATCCTCCGACTATTGGGATAAAGGATTGATTGGATTCAAAGACATACTATGTTTACCGAGGCTCTTAAAACAATGTGTTGGTTAAATTAGAGTTAGGCAGGTCACATTGCCCTAATGTCACCTGAGCAATGAATTTTCAATTTCAATTTTCAATTTTATTTCATTTTTTCCTTGCAGAAACATTACTAATTTTATCAATTCAATTTATTTCTGAAGTACAATAATAATTCAATAAAAAATACAATTTATATAAACATATGTACTTATGATTAAGTACTAAAAACAATGCAATAAAGACAAACAACAGAAGGTCCCAATGCTCATCAAACAGATGACGCCAACCAATTATTCCTCCAAAGAAACTCTTGGAGTTCATGTCTGAATTGGGCCTCTCTTACGTGAAATATATCAACATCTGAGGCGATTTTGGTTAAACAGTCTGATCCCTCTCCCAAGAGGCATAGTCTCTGGCAGGTTTGTGTTACTCTTTGGGAGAGCGAAGAATCTGAATAAAATGTATGTGTTGTAGAAATTGCATCCGAGAAGTGACCAGTCTTTCAGGTCGTAAGCAAACAAAATGTATGGATGCATACAAGAGTCTGGAAGTGATGAAATGTATAGAGAAAGATTTTAGTACATATTTTTGATGATTTTGGTAGTTATATTAGCACACACGTGTATTAAGTTGAATCCTTCCTTAATTAATTGTATATGATTATTGTGAATAGAAATTAAGTATTGTTTGTGTGTTGTATTCCAGGTGTTTGACGTGAGTGAGCAGCCGGCCCGCGCAGTGATGGAGCATCCCGGGCGCGTGTGCGAGCTGGGCTGGGCACGCGGCCTGGCTCCCCCGCTGGAGCGCCTCTGCTCGCTCTGCAAGCACCTCGACAGCTGGCTGGCTGGAAATCCAGCTAACGTGGCCGTGCTGCGATCATGGTAAGCATTCTATAGAACTGAAACTTTTTACAATGGCAAGTGTCGCTTAATCTAAAATACAAGTTCTACAGTGGTTGTGTATGTTTGACTGTCATCAATAGAACTAGGAATGTTAATTTTTGGTTGTTTGAATGAATTACTTATGATAAAATTCTAAAATTTCAATTTTGGAAACTCAATAAGTATGTAGTCACTATCAAGAACTGATAATAGCTTTTTACTGAAGCTAAAACATGTCATTTTAAAATTAAACTATTGAATTAATTCTAAATTATTTTTTAATTCACACTATTATAGCAATGTTACCTAATCAACACCTCTATTCATAGTGCCTAATGTGATACAGTTTGCAGTGTTCCATGGACAATGTATGAACGTGTAATAATTTTCTAATGCCTTTTGATTATTTAAAATCTTTAGATGACTAAAGTCACATGGTTCACAAATATAAGTTCCATCTTTTTCTCATCCCATATCAACCCACAGTATATTCTTCTGTGTCTGCTTCAATTATCCTGGAGAATTAAATCTTGTACATGTAAATATTTACCTAAAAAAGCATACTTTGTAACATTTTAAATGAATATTCTTTTTTTCAAATTTCAAATTTTCATTACAAAACTAAATGTTTTTTCTCCACTGGTAACATTATTCTTTCATTTATTTTGTTTACTATTTAACTATTTTCACAAATTTTCTGTCATTCAGTAAGACTTCATTGGAACACATAGTTATCTTAATTAACAAATTTGGTTCGATGACATCATCCAGCTCACTGATGCCCAATTATAACTGTTTTAATTATTATCAATGTTTCATTTCATTGAGTGCAATGAATTTAATTTTGCAAATCATTTATTTAGATTATGCAGAACTTTCTAGAATAAGCAACCAAGCTAATGTGATGTCATTATTTTAATTGGCCGAGATAATTATCATGAATATTAATATCATACTTTTTGCACATGAAGAAGGTTAATTGGACTAAAATAAAATGGTTAACCTTTCAATTAATATTATGAGTTAATTTTGTGCTAGAATGCTAGATCATAGATAGAACTGAAGATAGTTATTTAATAGATAACTACTTAGGTAATATAAATGTGTCATGTCATGATGTAAATTTCAAAATCAGTATTTAATTTATTAATTATCTGTAAATATGAAATGCATGACCTGTCAGGTTAATTAATTAATATATGAGGCTAGGTAAAAAATAATGTTAATGTTTTATTTTACTTTTTAGTTTTATTGTTTTTGTATTGTTTCTTTCCTTATTTACAGTCTGAATCTCTTTTTATAAATACATTATTATAAATGTAGACTTATTATTTAAAAGAAAAATATATTACATAGCTAATTATTACACTTTAAAGCTTTTCAACCCATTACACCCACTAAATCCAGATTTTTCAGCGTACTGTACAAAAGATATACATACAGGTATATTATAGACCAATAATTAGTCAGAATTTCCATATTGTTGTTTATCTATACTTGTATAAAAGGTATAATAATGAATTAGGCACAACGTGTTCTTTAGAAAATGCCAAGATGCAGTCTAATGATACATTCCATTGTAGTTTATCGACACTTAATATTACATATTTCACCTTACAAAAAATATGTGTATAATATTTGTAAAGAATAAGTACACTGTATATAGATGATATTTTTGTTGTTGTTGATTGGTCACCTAATTATTCACCAGAATTAATTAATACCTCGACTAAATTCAAGTAAATGTGTTGCTTGGTCTGCTTTTGCAAATTGTGGTCCAAATAATAATTTAACTACAGTGAAGTAATTGGTGTTGTTTCAATGTTTCAGTGGCAGCCGGGAGCGCCTGGCAGTGGCAGTGTCAGCCTACCTGAAGTACAGCTCCATCTGCGGCAAACAGGAGCACGACCTGGACCGCTGCGCCATGAGACGCTTCCTCGACAGTGCTCCATCACTGCCCCCATCCAACAGGAGGTAGCAATCAATCTTTTCTTCTTAATTATGTCAAATTTATTAACAATGTAATAAATTTTTGAGAACATTGTTATTTGTATATTTTTAAATATGCTTACATCCAGGTTTTGTTACTCAGATTTAATGGATTACAATTGAAATCTCTCTTATTTAATATATATATATTTTAATTTTCGCTTTCCTAGCCGATTGAGAAATATGTTCTTGTGTGAAATTTTTTTTTTGTTTTTTTTTTTCTCATGCTATATTCGTCTTGATTAAGAGAATGTGGGTAACAGACTCTTTTGTAAACTATTTTCTATGTGTTTTTTAATATAGAACTTCACATTATTATTGCATGTTCTTAAAATTATAAAATTATTACAAGAGAGGATGTATTTAAGAAAGTTAGTTTTTTTTGCATTAACTATTTTCAAAATACAGGGAGCGGCAAAAAAACCTGATGGTTTTAAATCAAAACAACGACGAAAACCGTCAGCTATTTATAACGGCTCCCTGTATTTGTTTTTTTTACTAAAGCAATAATTTTACCAACACAAAATGAATGTTTTTGGGCAAATAAAAATATATTTTTTTATAATCCTTGATGATGGACTTAGTAAGAATACAGAAATATATTTCCACTGTTTACTTTTGGATTTATTTTTTAAGTCTACACGTTTTTATAGGCATGTAATAATATCCATAAAAGCATTTCAACTGTCATATTCCTAATTGGCAGTTCGTTAAGTCGTTACAATGAATTTCATCACCACAGACACTTGTTTGTCCTTCGATATGTCAAGGCAAAGTTCAGTCCTGTCTACAAACTACAAAAAATGTAAATAAATATTATTATTTATTTTATCATAGGCATTGATATTGATTTATTGTAGTAAGAATACAGAAATATCTTTTGTAGAAAGTAAGTAATTGCTTTTGGATTTCTTTTTAAAGTGTACATGTTCTATTCTAGATATGTGGAGTACTTTGCTGGTCTGCTGGCTCGCGGGATCCGAGTGAACGCTGCTCCACTGTGGCTGACACACGTCACGGTGGTGGGGGCACCGCCACTGTCGCACGTCTTCCTCAAGCTCTACGAGGGCATGGCTCCCATCTACACATCCCGTAAGTCTTTTCAGATTTACATCATAATATAATTTGAATAGAAAGTAATCTAAATTAGGCCCAATGAATGGATTTATCCCACCAATTACTATCGGTTTCCCAAGAGGAGTTCTCTCTGACTTAACAGAAGTGCTATATATCTTCTATATATATCAAAGAATGTCGTGTTAGTTTACAACATGTTCTTCGTATAACTCAAAAACGGCTGAAGCGATTATCATGGTTCTTGATTTGTTGATTTCGTTATGATCTCAAATAGAGAAATAGATATTAAAACATTGAAAAAAAAATCACGGGAAAAAAATATGAAAGAATCAATTTTTTCATACATTTTGTATGGAGCGGCTTTTTAATTTTTTTGCTGGTCTTTGTATGCATGTATCATTTTGGATACAACGCCATCTCTGTTCAAATACTTTTTTGTATTCATTGGAACTTTATACAAAACTGAATTTAATTCAGCTAAAATAAGTGAACACAGCATGTATTGATTTTGAGGTGGTAAGAAGTTTGCCAGGTCAGCTAGTAATATATACTCATGAAAATTAAAAATATATAGTTTAATTGCACCAAGTGCAGTTTCAACAAGTATTGTCAGTGCACCAAGAGAGCGTGAGACGCATCAAAGCATTCAAGTTGACTGCGCGTAGAAGGCGGGAGATGCATGGATGTATTTTTTGTGGAATAGCGCTAGAGAACAGGAAACATGTACACAGGTGCATATTTAAAGCACCAGCAATAAGTATATTTTATAAATAAAATAAATATTTTTTCTACAAAATAACGCATATTTTTTTTAAATTAAACCACTCTTTTTACAGTTAGTTACAGCCATAACATATTTTGCACACAAAAATTGCTTTATAGATAAATCGTCTGAAATGTCACCCGCTCCCCAAGTGGTAATAACTTTAATGTTACTTTCTAGACGTCTATTCGCTTGGTGCCGGTGCTCGTCAGTTCACCGCAGCGCTCGGCAGTGGTCCCGGAGGAGTGGCCGTCAGGGGAGATGTCCTCCTGCGCTGTTACTCTCGGCCCCCTCCGGCTCCGCCCGGCACGGTGGCGCCCCCGCTGCAGCGCCAGCAGAGGCGCCTCCTCTTCTCGTGCCAGTTCCACACGTGCGCCGTGGCCGACTACACACTCATCTTCACCAAGGGAGACCTGGACTACGCTTGCAATGGTGAGTGACCCGCAGTACTATCCTGTTCCCATGATACTTAACTCTGTTCTTTCAACAGTTGCAACAGGTGCTACCGAAACTAGTAGACAATAAACCAAGTTGTAATAAACAAATTTAAATCATTTTAACTGTAAAATATTTATTCTTTGTATTTGTACAGATGAAGAGTTCCCAGTGGATGGCTCCGTGGAAGTCCAGGTGGCTGGGGGGCGCCCAGCTCCTGCACCCACGCCTGCCGTGCGAGTTAGAGCTGTGGACGATGCACTGTCTCGCTGGGACAGCTTACAGCATCTGCCCCCTACACATCAACAGGCGGCCACCGTGCAGAACCACCAGAACCACCAGAACCATCAGAACCATCAGAACCACCAGAATCATCAGAATCATCAGAACCATCAGCTTCAGGCGCTGCAGCAGGTGCCCAACAATGACATACACCACTCGGATGAAGATGATGAAAATCAAGGTTAGTTTTTTTACATGTCTTATTTAGTTTGCTCTGTCCGTGTGATGGCCTATGTGGCCTATGTTACATGCTCAATTGTGAAAGTTTGCATACACATATAATGGAATCATATAGTAGGATTGTACTGCTGTATTGATGAAGACTGGGAATAATCATAGAAGAGAATTAAAAAAAAAACAAAATAACAGAAATCATTACATTCAAAATGTTCCTATGAGTACTATACTACTAGGATGATATCTAGTGTAATTTTTACTAATTCAATAAATTTAAATTTATTTGTAATTAAAAAATTAACAAATCAACATGACATCAGGTCCATCCTTAGCAAACACTATGGATAGCATTTGTTTAGGATGAACCTGATGTGGTCCGGAAAAACTTTATATTTTAAATTTTTAAATTTTTTAATAATAATGAATTTAGAAATATAATTATAAGAAAATAATTGTAACAATATAAAGTGCCTTTAGGATCCGATGATGAATGTGGAATACGACCTAGGGAAGTTGAATTAAAAAAATTGCAAACCCGCTCCACTTGTTCCACACGCTCCAATTCTCGCTGAGAACTCTGATCTAAAATGATTTAAATGTTTTAAAATGCCTTTTCAATTAATCTGTAAATTGAACATTCTTCGGGTTATTCGAGTTATCAAATGTTCGTTTTTATTTCTATTCATAATAAAATTAGGTAATTAGTTTACTACTACTAGTAGGTCTGCCATGAATGGATCGGGTACATATAAAAATATTATTTTTATTAGTAAGTACGATGTTTAGTATGCATAAGCTGGGCTTGCTTATGCATGAGCTGTATAGTTCAGTGGTTAAAGCGTTTGTTTGTCACTCAGACGCGGTCGGGCCAAATCCCGACCAAGCTTGATTTTCTTAAATCGATTAAGTTAAATCTAATTTCTATACATGCTCCCGGTAAGGTTAAGCTACCCCTTAAGGATAAAACAAAAATTGTTCAGGCCTCGAGAGCGTCGGGCTTATATCCGATCTCATTAAAAATACCCTGATAATTGAACACCCAAATATTTCGCTACGATAATTTGTGGTGTCCATATGCTGCAAATATGGAGCGAATATGGTAAAAAAAGTATCATAGACATGTGACATTTTTTTGGTAGCGTTCCACGTAATTTAGAAAACACGTTTTTTTCGACATGAATATTCTGAAAGATTCGCACCGTGCGGATTGTTATTGTCACAGAGCTTCCATAGAAATCTTTATTCCATTCACTATGATGTATATAGAAGCTCCGTATGCATCCGAACCATCTGAAACCGCGCGGAAATCCCTGTATCTGAACTAGGCCAAATTTTCGCCCGCCTAGACTCAGAACATACTAATATCCTCCTCTCTCTCAAAAAGGGTGTTATTCCGTCGCATGAGGGCATGATGAGGAGCAGGTCAGCAAAACAAAGACTTTTTCAGAAGCACATTGACTTATATTTACGATAAAACATTACAAATTTACCTACGCACAGCAGTAGCTCGAGCCACAATACAATATGCTCTCGCCAACGGGCGGGGAGCGACTGATCTCCGCGCTCGGTATGGGCTCTCGCCCGCGCCACGAGTGGCGGTGTATATAACTAGTCCCAAATGACAATATGGCGGACACGTTCATGTACGTCAAGCGACCAGAAATAAGAGACGAAAGATTGTATATCGACGTTTTGGTACCAGCCAGCAAGAGCTACGTCATGCTGATGTCAAAACATTTCTTAAAACTATAACATAAAGCAAGTACCAACACTCATTTAGTCATGTTCTCCGTTGGCGCCACTGACTTCTCTCCATACATATTTGTCTGAGCTGTGGTTTGACTACCATTCTCCGTGGTTAGAATATATATATATATATATATATTTAATAATATCGTTAATTCATGTATTATCTTTATTATGTTTGGATTATCCAACTACATAAACAAGAGCCCCAGCCAGTGGCGTATCTGTTTTGGTTCCGGCTGGTATTTATAGCGGGCTCTGGTCTCCTCACCTTAGCAGCGTCAGAAACTGGCAACCAGAAATAAACATCAACACTCTTAATTACTGACCCATTGGCGGAGGAACTATAAAACTCTTCTTTTTTCCAATAGCTTGTAAAATAATTATTCACATACCTACCTCCTAGTAGTCGTAATCGGCGCAATAGGTTTTATGGAAGTAATGATATGGAAAGAGTAAATAAGAGTCTTCCTCTATATTTATGAAAAAATCTAAAAGAAGAAAAATGGCATGGGTATCCTCTTATCTTTCATATTGGCTCAATTCAGGCATGAACTCCACGAGTTTCTTTGGAGAAATGATTTGTTGGCGTCGTCTGTTTGATGAGCATTGGTAACTTCAGTTGCTTGTGTTTATTGCTTTGTTCTTAGTACTTAATCATAAGTACCTATATTTGTATATTAATATTGATTGTAGGAGTACTTCGGTAACGATTTGATTTTTTTAAATTTGTAATGTTCTGTAGTGAATAAATAAATAGAAATAAATAACGGACGTTCGTTTTATATACCAACAGACCTTAAAATAAATACACAATTTTAAAAAATGTGTCTTTTACGTGCATAGGAGACGGCGGTAATGATGAAGATTCGATAAAATTTCGTCCCACGGTCGGTTAAGAGCCGGAGATGATTCTGGCTGGAACATGATTTCTAGTTGCAGGAAAGCATAACTATAGCTACTTTTTCTTAAATTCTCCGAGACTAACAGTATTTCTATCATTCTTCTCCTCGATATGTTTATTAAGTTTCTAACCGTGGTTCACTCGAGACTATTGTGGTCAATAGTGGAAATTGCTAGAAGGAATCCGAAATCATCGCAGCTTGTTGACTGATAGTTAAGAGCTGGGCACGCCAACCTATAGTATAAACCAGAAAGCCAGTGACATTTGTGTTGTTTGCCGGGGGTACGCGCCGCCGCCCACCTGCGCCGGCTAAATCGGTCCGCCCGGAGACTCGCAGCCGCCCAGGACCAGGACCCGCGGCTCAGACTTGCTTCAGTCAACTCCAGGCATCTTCCGTATAAACGCGCGTGCTCTTTTTCCAATCATTCACCCTAATACTTAGTTAGGTACTTAAATGCCCAAAAACGGGCTTTACTAATAGCAATTTTTTGAAGATACATCATCCAACTACTTTCTATGTTTATTGGTGTGTAAGAGCGTATTTTACAATACACATAAGGCTCTTTCACTGCTTCCAGAAATATTGCATTTTTCAATCCCGTTTACTTGTGCCACTTCCACAAACTAAAGCAGCTTCTTAATGACGTTTCGTATAATAGTTTTGAATTAAAGACTAAAATCACATTGCATATTAAAAAAAACATCATTCAAAATATTGCTTATTTCAATACTAAAACTTTCCTCCGTAAATTATTTTATCTCAACTCAGTTATTGTTATGTCTCTCAACACGTTCACAAACAAAAGCTTTAATATAATTTTGTTGATATAATTGTCATGCAATTGCTATAAACATGATTCAAAATAGAGGTTTCTATCATGAAACTTTTCCCCATTCACTAAACCCAATTTCCCAAATTCAGCTACGTGCTTAAACTCTCATAGCTTCCACAAACCAAAACTATTTACCGACGTTTCATTTCGTAGTTTTGATATAAATGCAATATTTCTGTATAACTTTTCATAATTAATTGGTATCAATATTCATCGAAATAGTGCTTTTCAAAAAATATTTGAACATGAATAAAAACATTGTCAAAAAAGTCAAAAGTTTATCCTTAACAAATCAATAAACATTACATTTTATACATTTTAAGTTTCTTGTGAATTTGTGGCGGACTGTTCAAGTGTGGTTCACCTGTGAATTTTAAGTGAATTGCTGGAAGGATTGCGCAGATTATTTGTTTGAATTACAGTTTAATTGTGAGTAATATTTTGACTGTATTTTTTTGGTGAATACAAGTTTGTTTCCAAAGAGCATTTTTTAATTTGCTTGCCTCATGGGCCAATAGAACAATAAAGCAGCATGTTTGCTTATATTTAACATGGCTACGATCATAAAAAAAGGAAATTATAACTTCCTGTCCTATTTCCAGCTATTTTAAGCTGTATTTTGGTTAAATCTTCTGTTCGCAAGATTTTATAACAGTTCAACGATCGTCTGTGAAAAACTAACCTCAAATAATGCTGTATAATACACATTTATAAAGACCATGGCGATACACTAATATCCAACATAAAATAACATGAATTATCAAATCTAAAGCTTAGAACAATACACTTACATATTATGTGTATTGTATGACCTGCTGCACATTATATATTGTATTAAGAAATAATTTCAATCGCATACGTGTTTTGTAAAACAAAGGTGTATCTGGAGTTAATTGGTTAAGATCACATCGACGAAATACTCGTATCTATACAACTAAACATTGCTATGTTTTTTGAATCAATAGCTTGTTATGTATAATATGAAACATATATTATTTACGTAATCAATACATATATTTCTCAGAAGAAAAAATGCTACAAAAACCCTAATTAGTCCTCCGTTGCGTAACAAAAATCTCGAGATGAAAACCCGAAATCTGTTCAGTCCGGATATTACAACATGATGCCTAAACTCTTGGCAAAATTATTAAAGATTTCCTACGATAAGCTTCGTCTTTAATGCGTCCGGTAATAATACGGCCATTATTTTTTTATTTGATTATTTAATGCCTCACGAATACCCGATGAACTGGTGACCTAATAGGACCAATTGATTTTAAAATGTAAGTGCCAATAGCATTAACTTAGAATGCCAAAATTTTTGTAATATTTTTTTTCGACATTATAACTCGTCTTCATACTCGAGCAATACTTGTGCGAATCTTTAGAATTGACTTAATTTATCAACATTTCTTTCAATCATTTTCATTCCTGGACCTTTTTTAATTGCTACGTCAAAAAATCTAAAAACCATATTTCATAGAAGCATACGGTTAACTTTTCAAAAAAAATCGACAGGCGTATGCAGCTGGGATGGGCAACATTTGGAAAACTTAAGTACATTTTTAAAGCGGAAATTCCGCAATGACTTAAGACTAAGGCATTTAACCAATGCCTTTTCCCTGTATTAAGTTATGGCGCAGAGGCGTAGAATCTAAGAGCAAGTCCTACCCATAAAAGTCACCCAGCGTGCTATGGAGAGATCCATGCTCGGAGTGTTTCTAAAAGATAGAACCCGAAACGAGGATATCCGCAAAAAAACTCAAGTAGTTGAGGCTGCCCAACGAATAGCCACTCTTAAGTAGCAATGGGCAGGACATATCAGTCGAAGAGACAATGGTCGATGGGGAAGAAAAGTATTGGAGTGGCGCTTAAGAATTGGCAAACAAAGTGTTGGCCGATCTGCAACACGGACTGACGACATAAAAAGAATATCGAGAGTGGCCTGGATGAGGAAGGCAGAGGATCGAAGACCATGGAGACTCATGTGGAAGGCCTACGTTCAACAGTGGACGATACAGGCTGATGATGATGATGATACGGTTAAGAGTGCTAACAGCTGATTTTGGTTTACCACAGACATTCAGTCGGGTCGGCTTGTTAAATGCTACATGAGACAAGGACTTCAAAGAGGAGATTCAAATTGCGTGAATAAGCCGTACACTGGGAAAACATTCTAAGACCCATCGATGGTACTTAAGGCGTCGTTAACATGTACGAGTATAATATTATATACTGAGGTAAAGTCATGTTAGATAAGATTATATATGTTCTGGTATAAAGATGGTCACTGTACCGGCTTTAGACTCTGCGGCGCCCTAGGGCATTCTTTTTCTTCCACCCCATATTGTATGTATTTTATACAATCTAAGAAAGATTGGTTGCTCTCAGCGCCCCTAGCTTATTCGTCGCCCTGGGGTACTGACCCCCTTCGCCATCCCCTAAAGCCGGCACTGGAGTAGTATGGTGATATAAAAGTGCAGAAAAGACCAGCAGAAAATATCCTCTCGCTAATCTTCCTTAAAACCACAATTCGATGATATGCTCATAAAATAAACGAATAATTGTTTATATAACTGACTCAGCAGTCTGAAGAGTTGTTGACAAACACAGATCGTAGAAATAAACGTATGCAAAATATATTATCGCATAATAAAAGCAATAACACTCGCATATTTTAACTCTGCTCCACTTCGTCTTCAGACATTGTCACAACAAGGTCGGTTAAATGGAACGCTGGCGGCGATATTTATTTATAAAGATGCTGTTTTGCCAGCGTGGAAAATCAGCTGTGGCGTAAACACAAGACCTGTGCTTTACGGCTGCATTATTTTCAGATACAGTTGTTCTGCATTTGGTACAGATGACATCTCCCTCGAATCGGTTTGACAGTCGAAGGAAGCTCGACGAATTGTCGAAAATATTAAAGTGATTTCAACAGTAATGTTATGATCAGAGATAATCTTTGAGAATTCGGAGGTACCAAACTGCTGTAATCCTCGTAATGAATCGTACTGTTGACCATTTAAACTTGTCACTTTCATTCTACGTAAATTCATGTTTATGATAAAAAAACGTATTTTAGTAAGTAGGTATATTGTAATATATGACACTTAGTAACATAATAATCGTAAATTTTAGCCTTTGTCTCACTGTTTGTTTACACGTGTATTTCTGCAAATTTTAACGACCTGGCTGACACTTAAACATTTTTTTTCTTTATTCATTGATCGCGATACAGGAATTTTTGTATTTTTTCCAAAACCGCTTAAATCATATTATTTATTGCATTTCTTTTATATTGTAAAATCCACTGCTTGTTGTCTGCGAGTATATCATCTAACCACGTCATAAACATACTTCATTTGTTGCCGTAATTTTTAACCGTTGGTCTAAAATTAGGATAATTTCAGCGAGAGCGAGATTATTTATGGCTTGGCTTAAGTCATTACGCTTGTCAACTGGTAGACCATTTTTTTACACTCTAAAAAAATTCCTCTCACCAGATATCTTTCCGGTGACGATATAATGTTGTGAAGTAACTAGTTAAGCTTCGCTCGTAACATACGAGTATCTTGTTTGATTGGAGTGGTTGTTTATTCGATTATCCTTAACAGGCTAATGAATTTTATAATCTTACCCCCTTTTCACCTTGTTTCTTCCACTCTGCTTCACATTTCGAAATTCCACCAAATATTTATATATCCGACGGTTTTCAGGTATGATATTGACTTAAAAAGATTACATAATTGGTTTATGTTCTTCGACGATAACTACGCCCTAGCTCAAGCATAGTATGTTGATGATAACACGTTTGTATGTATGTTAATACACTATTTCTGTGATAAAGTATACAGATCACTTGATTTACCCACAAGTAGTATTGAATAATCAAGTAATCAAGGAAGATAGGCACCTATTAAGAACCATCTCAGAAAGGCGAGCCCGATGGATCGGTCACAACATGCGCCACAATGGTCTTCTTCACGACATTGTGAAAAGGATGATTGAGGGTATACACTGCAGATGGCCCCCTAGACGGGAGTATTTGCAGCAAGTGTTTGAGGACATGAGTAACTCTTATGCTGAACTAAAAAAGATTGCAGAGGACCGAGATGAGTGGAGATCGAGATGCAAGATTTTGTTGCTGCCAACCAATCCACCGGATTGATACTACGAAGAAGAAGTATTGAAGAAACCATTGATATTTTTTTGTAAATGGTAATTTTGCCAATTGTGCTTCACTGGAATGATCTTATTTTGTATTACAATTGTCAACACAATCCTGGCCTTGCTTCTTATTGATCTATAAAAAAGGATTTGGTGAAAGCTTTTATTTTATTTTTTTCATCATCACGTAGACCGTTAAACGACCTGTTATAAATGGTTTCTTCTGCAGACAGTCGTCATCGTCCTCCGCGTGTTGTTATGGCTGTTACGTGTGGCGTCTGCAGACATGAACTCTTCAGGACCGCCGCCCCAGTCCTATTTGTGTCAGCGACATTTCTTTACGCAAGTTTGTATCCCGCCGGTATAAATATATTTATAGACGACACATGTTTTTCCAACCGAATTAACTCCTAGATGAATGATTGTGTAACGCTTTCGTCCCCGACTCCAGGGCCGGGTCATCTCAGCCATTTGTCCGACTATATAAACCAACTGTCCGCCAAGTTTAGTTATTAAATATCCGGCTATTAGCTGTTCTTCCGAATTTTATATTTAGATCACCGATTATTTTAATTATCTTTCTAATAAATATCCTACTCTCGTATGTTTTAACAAATTTTTAGAATAATAACCGCTTCTTCTATTAGTTTATCAAGTTTTTTTAAAATTATTTTAATCGATTACTTTCTATCTTTTTTTTTGTATTTTGCACGATTTAAGCATATATAAATTTATTATTCTGGACTTTTATCTCCTTATATATTGTAAAATAACGAACTTTCCTAAATGAGGCTTTCTTTATTAGATTGCCGCTGATTTAATTATTTTTAACCTTTTAGATGCCATGACCCTGAATAGATCTGTGCAACGCCTCGTGGATTATCGAAGATTTGAACCCCTAAATGGTGTCCAATTTATACCATTTTTTTTCTTTGGCAGACGATAGATGTCGCTATAGACCCAAGCTATAACATTGACCGAAAATTTACAGTTTTATAACACACCGGTGTGCTGACGGCACTAGCATGCTTCCCGCAGTGGACTCATATTTGGGCTCATGGCACGGTTAATATTGCTGTAATTGTTGCTTAATTGCCGCTGATTTTATTAAAATAGCTTTTAGAGATGTGTATATTGCGTGCCGTAATAAGCAGATCTTTAACCACAACACAACAATAAGAAAAGTAAATACTTTTACTTCTCTTACATTACAAGGCAAGTCTTGATCTTCGTCATAAGGTCACATAAACTATTATATTTCTCATGAAATGTCATGAATTCTTAGAACATATACTCCGCTATGAAAACAACATTAAATTGCTCAGTCATTTATGAAATCTGCGTGACTATTTTCTTATGAATAATAACTAGTGAATATGTTGAATTTGTTCTTAATCGACAGATACGAGTATCAGTTGTGTGTCAGAAGCCATCGAGAACAATATTTATTTTCATATTTTGCACTAACATCCTCCTCTCTTTAAAAAGTAGCTATTCAGTCGCGTGGTGGCAATATGAGGAGCAGATTAACAACACGAAGACTTTTTCTGGAGCACATTGACTATATTTCGATAACTTTTCAAACATCTGGCTCAGACCATAATACGACATTTTTTGCGGTCGGCACACAACTCCCTGCCGTGCGGCGTCGTGGTCTGTCACACATCGCCCCAGTAATGATCTACATAACTAGTCCAAAATGCCAATATGTCGACACATACATGTATGACAAGCGAACAGAAATAAGAGACGAAATATTGTATGTATATCGAAGTTTTCAGTACCAGTCAGCAAGGGCTACATCAAGGGTCGTCAACCTGGTCCGTACCGCCCACTAGTGGGCGATGCGGGGTTCCGTGGTGGGCGGTGGGCGATTTTTAAATCTCCTACATTCCTTCTAGAATTTTTCCACCCATATACTGAATTGAAATATAGCGAGGTTGGTGGGCGGTTGGGAAATTTTACCATGAAAAATAGGCAAAAGTGGGTGCTAGGCATAAAAAGGTTGACGACCCCTGGGCTACATCATGCTGATGTCAGCACTTTGTAGACTGGACTTTCGATAGTCATATCGGAAGACAAATAAGTGTCCTGGATGATAATATTCAGCGAAAGTATTGAAATCGACTAAACTGATTTGATATTAAAAGTATGACAGTCTATATAGTTATAATAGTTTTATACTTCAAATAGAAAACCAATAAGTTTTGTAATTAAAAATGTTATTTGATCAATGAATGTTCCACAGGTCGGTCCTGTTCTTACTCAATGGTCTGTCCCCGAGATTCGGTCGTTTTTCTTGCAATTTGTTTTCTACCAATTTGCTCCGTTTCGTTTGATGTGGACTCGAGATATATGATACTGAAATTTATTAATACCGACCCTTAATGTTTTCATATAACAAACTCGGAATCGCCAATTCAATTTAAAACAACCTTTCGAAAACCGTAAAGATTGAAATCTGTTTCTGGACGATTTCTCAAAGCGATGTTTATTAGGACTATTAAATTCATTCATGTGATATGACAAACAGAGCTGGACTTATGACCATTGCGTATTACTCTGGACGACAGGGAAATCTTCTCATGATGGAATCTTTTAAAATACTATTAGCTTGCAACTGAAGAATAACAGTGGAGAATTTGGAATACTGTTTCATAAATAATGAACCCGAAAAGGATATAAAAAATATAAATTGATGAAACGGACAAAGAAAAACGATAGATGCACTTATTTCACCATCTATAACATTAGCCGGCGGGTATAGCTTCATGGTCAAAGCGTTTGTTTTGCAAGCCAAAGATCGTGGGTTAGATCGCCGACGAAAATAAAAAAAAAGGTTCGTAATCGATTTCTGTGCTTTAAAATACCCAGGTTGGTGTGAATTTTATCCCACACCCGTAAAATGACAGTCATAGCCTATTAATTCATATTGGTGATAGACGAAAGTCGTCCCGTGTAGACCGCCAATTCATAGTAAATTCCTTTTATAATAAAGGATGAAATCTCGGGCTGTAGTCTATTACGTTGGCGAATCAATACTCCACTTGCAGTGGTTAGCCATATGCACAATGGTAAGCGTCATAGAATTCCACCAATGAGAATTCAGAATTACTAACACCATCTGTAGGTATTCTCCTGTATGTGTTTACATAAAATAATATGTTACTTATAACTAGTAGCTTGAGTTTATTTTAGGTGTTCCAACGTGATGTATTTACTCCATGAATGAAAAATAATATTAATAATAATCATCACTTTTTTTTGCATTGTGCAGTCATTACATAGCACCATATTTAGCACAGATTATAAAGATGAAAGATATATTAAATAAATAAAAATAAAAAGTGCCAGAAAACCCACAAAAATAATGAAAAAAAAAATTACAGCTTCAAATTTCATATGAAATTATATATCAACCGAACCAATTTACTGATTATTGGTCGCCATTCTAAAGTCTGCCTTTCCCTTCGACAGACAATTTAAAAATCCTAACTCCTTCGGAAGCGTCTAGAATGTTTTTTGTTTTCAAATATTATCGTAATTTTGAATGGTTATTTTTAAAAATTTCAGAAACACGTCTGCTAAAAAGAAAATATATTTTTTGAATAATATTTTCTTTATTTTTCAACAACACGCTGTTTTCGTCGTCAATCTTTGGTTCAATTTGAGCCCAGTAACACTGCCAAAGATATATTTTGCGAATTTTCTCAACAGGATTAGCGAATGGTGGAAGGCATGCGATCAATCAACGTTGGGCCATTGGGCCATCGAGCCATCGATCATTTCTTGAGGTGGTCACTTGACTTGACACGGGAGCGACGGTCTGACGCCTAAAAATGCCACCGTTACTGGTGTTGTATTTTGTCGTGGGTATATAATTTAATATATTTGTGTCTCTTTTTTGTTTTGCTCTGCACTGCTGAACATGTGCGAGCTTGAAAAAATTTAGGGTTGTCAAGTATAAAAATCATAGTACTTTTATGTGTACTGTCAATAACTACAAAAAAGTTGATGCTCTTTTTCCATTAAAAAAACGTTTCAAAGCCTACCGTTTAAAAAGTTAACTCACCTAAATCAAAGTGATTGATAGGTTCTACTACTTGTAATTTTAAGTTTAATACATTTATTCGTCAACCGATTTCGGTGACATCTCACCTTCTTCAGGACAAACTTAAAACTAAGCATAAATACAGAACATTCAATCAAAGGTAAAGTGGTAGTGGGGAGAGATGAAGGGTCAGAGTAATCTGTGAACGGAAAAATTGAACAGAACGAATGCAATGTTTTTATTTATTCGTAATATCATTATCTATGTCATTCGTATTACTCTTAACCTCCTTCTTCTACCTACAATGTAACTGAAGATCGATATGAATTTCCGCCAAAAAGTTCTGTCAGCTACAATCTTAACCTCCGCATATCACCTTTGTATCACGAAGGTTTCACTGAGTAAATTGATAATTTTTCAAGATCTTCAGAAAATTTGGGCCCGGGAACTTGACGAAAAGGCTGCTGTATTAAACGCTACATCCTGAGAACATGTCCCAACCATTCTTCCCCCATTACTTGACAGTCTGTAGAATAGAATGCTTTTTTAAAGAATAGTCTAAAAAAGCTGGAGAAATTACATTATCTGGTAACCCTGGTGCTTCTTGAGGCGCGTGGGGGCTCGTTCGCGGACTATGGCGCCCCCGCGATTGCGCTGCCCCCACTAGCTGTTACGCCCTTCCAAACAGAAACACAGGTGTTCTAGAATTACGACGGAGCTTCATTCCTGCAAAATCGTCGTAATTAGATTTGTTCATAATTCGGATTTCATATATTTTCCGGAAAACTTCAAAAAAATAAAAGCTCACCTTTTCTGGTTTTATCGTAGGCGTTAATACTCGATCGAATGAAAAAGTTGTTCCTTAAAAAATCAAAATCAGTCTTGTATTGACTTCAACTACATTCTTTATTATCCATAAAATTCACAAATTGGATCTTTTCACCACTTTTTTGGTTACCTATGTATTTTAGACTGTTTCAAAAGCTTAAAGCACGTATTCATATGTATCATAATAATAATTGGGTATGCTATTATCGGCTATAAATTATTTAACTACTCGATTTATAACGCGGTATATCCCCGGTTCCAAGTTAGCCGATGTGCCAAGGTTTTAAAATAACTCCCACCTGGCAACACCAGGGCTCCGGCCGCTAGCAACACAGGTGTGGTGACTACCGAAAATACAATAGGTATTTATAAATCGCGCCAAAGTGGGGTTAAAAAGCGTTATGACAATATTATTTTTGAAAAACACAAACAGGCAAAAGGAGATGAAATATTATCTGTGGTTTCTTTGACGCTGGTTGTCGGCTAAAAAATCAATGTTGTTTTTGCAACTTGTGCTACAGCATGGGTTTAGAACAAAATAATTGATTCGACAGACGCTTTTTGAGGATGTTTTGATAGTCATTTGCCTCAACTTCGAATAACCACATAAGACGTCTAGTAAAACGAACATAGGAAAGGATTCGCGCGGAAGAACTTTGTTCAGTAATGGTGGACAGACACCGATGATCAATGATAAAAACGATTGGGTAGAGAGTTATATTTCTATGTTTTTTTTATGATGTAAAAGTAGATCGAAGAGGACGAGACATGACGTTGCATTTTTTGGAAGTATATTCCAAACCGGTTCAAGGTCACGCAAGACTACTTTTGCCTAGATTCTAGAATATAGATGTTTCCGGTTGGACGGCTTGCTCTGTATAAAACATCATTACACTATAAACGACCATCGTTTATTTAATCAATCGACGAATGTTAAATAGTTCTTCGAGCTATCAAATAATCCTGTAATCCTAAAGCAAAAAAAAAATCTGTACCATGGCTCGGCACTTCTTACAGAGTTCGCGACCAAAAAAAAATTATTTTGTGGGCAGTAACAAAATATAAAAAGAATATCATAAAATTTCAGAGAAAAAAAATAAAATTTTATGCTGCGAGGTTAAAAATGTTCACAACAGATGTCGGAAAAATTAACAAAAATTTTGAGGTTACGTTTTTTGACATCGTGTTTTTTCTTTCCCTCTACTAAGACCCGAGTAAACTTCACAGAATACACTGAAATCTATAACTCTCAGCTGGTATTTTCCTACATGTATGTACAAAAATAATATTAATATATTTTTAGCAAGCCGGCTATACTCATTTAATATACAGATTTGTTTTTCTAGAAAAGTTGTCCCAATATTTTTTCAACTGCATGTGGTCACTATTTATCATGACGGTCGATTTAACATTAAACGTTTTAATGTTTTCATCTAATCTAAAGCGTTTTATTCCAACTTGGAAGTCTAATGAAAGAATTATGCAAATCGAAAAAATTATCTATTTCTATTTTTGAGGGTTTTTTGGTTGCTGTTTTTTTTAGACATTCTTATTAATGTTCGAATATTTTTATTCGAATTAGCGACCATATTTGTTTATCGCATAGTCAACTAATAGACGCTTTCCTTATACGGCTGCAACTTGTAGGTATGAAAACCTTATCTAAATTGTCTTTGTGTAAAAATGGGTTATTAGTATTTTTTTTAACTTTAAAAAAAAATAATCATGCGGATTATAATGATGAATCAGTTAAACAAATAAATCCAGTATCAAGCCGTTAATTATGATTGTCACTTTCTAACATAAGTTTTTTTAAATTTATTCATCCACATTTATTTGTCACTAGTATGATTTTTAAAATGTGTTTTTAGTTTATTTACGAATAATATATAATAAGGAAGCTATAGTATACTCGTATAGCTGAAATTAAATACATTACAAGTATGATTATTAATATGAAATTTTTGTTTTAGAGGGTGCCAGGGGCGGCGCATCCGGCGGCGGCGAGGGGCCCATCTACGCAACAGTGGCGCGGCGCGGCGGCTCGGGGGCGCCACCGCCCCTCCCGGCGCCTCCAGCCCGCTGTCCGCCTCGCTGGACTCCGGCATCAGCTCTGCGGGCCGCCGCCAGGGCTCGCCTTCCCCGGGGGCGCGCCGCCGCGAGCTAGACGAGCTCCTGCGAGACATGCTGCGCACAGTCGAGTCCCTGCCCTCGGGCCAACCCACCGCAAACCAGACCCAGTCGCGCTTAGACGCTCAGCCGAGTCAGACGTCAACAAACAACATAAACATACCTTACCACGCAAGACCAGACTCACGTCCGTTCACGTACGGAGATCCCACAATGTTGCGCTGCCAGCCGGGGCTCTCTAGTCCCAGCTTAGTGCGAAGAGCTTTACGACCGACACGTCCAAACGATGACGATCCATACCATTTAGACGTCTTCTCCACACCCAAACACAAACGGAAACTGCAGCAACACAAACGGAAACAGCCATCTGACAGACACAGATGATGATGCTTTGATCGATGGACTGTTCACTGCTGAGGCGAACGAGTCGTTCAGAAGGCGAGAGCGGCGAGAGGCGCTGTCGAGGGCTTCTTCTGCGAGGTCTGGGGGATCCCCGTTAGGGGGGCGCGCTAGTCCGAGGCTGACGGCGCAGGAGTTGGCCCTAGCACGGGGGCCGCCTCCCCCGCAGTCGCCGGGGGCTCCCCGCAAGGAGCACCGCTTGCTCACCAGGGAGGAGTTGCTGACAACAACCACCAGCGGACACCAAGGCCACTCCAACAGCTACTCGGGGTGAGTTAATTTTTGTGTGAGTTTTCATTAAATTCCGAGTAAGATAACGAATTTCTGTAATTAGATAAATTGAAAAAGCAAGGTTAAAGAACGTCTTAAGAGAAATGCATATTGTGTAAATTAATGCATTATTGTTTGTGCTTTAAATAACGAAAAAGCTTGAAAGTGTTTTTATTATCATACGAGTAAATATGTTTTTGATCTAGTGTATATATACCAAAGTTTGCTTTACCAATTAGGAATTGAAATTATATTGGCGTGTTAGGTTGTTTGGAAAAATCTAATTTTAATTAAAAGTTGGAGTACCATAAAAGTTAAAACTAAAATTATACTTTGATTTATAATGTATTTTTTTATTTATTATTATTTTTTATTTAATCAAATATAATAGGATACATTTAAGATTTTATTGACAGTATTACATTAATTTTTTTTTTTTTTTGTTCAACTTAAGCACACCCCATACATAAATCTACGAAAAACTCCAAAAATAGCTGGACATTGTACGAATTTAGTACTTGTTTTGGAACGTGAAATAAAATTTCATAAAAAACGTTTTTGCTCCACGGTTTTTTCTAGCAATTTATTTATTTTTGTTGAGATACGTTACATATAAATTTAATTCGATAGATTACAATTGCTAAATAAAAATATTACTGAAAATCGCATAAGTGTGACGTTAAATGTTAACTTATTGTATCGTTGTAAAAATACGTCAAATATTAGTCGAATATTTATGTTTTATATAATTCATATAATTATGATATTTACTTTTGGCGTAATTATAATAATCGTCTGTCCTCGTATTAGGCTCCGCTGGACCTCAATTGGTGTCTCGTGAGCTCTGTTGCCTGTTTATGGGTTGGCCAAATATGTAACTTTACTGCACCAGTGGGCAGCGTGGAATGTTTTCTTCATTGGATTGGCTGAATTAATTTATTAGTTCCGCCATTTGCCTCTACGTGACTCTTCCTCTTGAAACAGACAATACATCTTCCTTCTGTATCAATTTTTAAGCAGTGATAAAGACTTTTGTAATAGTAGTTGCGGATCCCACGAAACTCGCACCATGCAAAGAAGTCCATACATAGCCCACCGAGAAGAAAACCTTCATTGAAATTCTAGGAGTGTCAAGTGATACAAAATACCCTAACGTTTGTTCTCCAACGTATGGAACATAGAAGTTTAGTCGGTCCACTAAGCCTTTTTCATCGTGGTCATTGCTTTTCCGTACTTTCTATTTTTCTCAAATGATCCCCCCTTTACCCAGTGCCAGTTTTAGGGGGTGGCGAAGTGGGTCGGTGCCCCGGGGCGTCGAATAAGCTAGGGGCGCCGAGCGCAACTTATCTTGCTTAGATTTTTTTAAATGTACACAATATGGGGCGCCAGAAAAAAGTTCCCTAGTGCGCCGCAGGGTCTAAAGGCGGTACTGCCTGCTCCTATGCATTAAAGTCTGACCCATGATACCCTTTTCAAGCATACTTTAATATTTGACGTACGAGTATGTTGACTCTGGACGAACTGCTTCACCAAATCTTGCTTAAAAAGCACAGATAGGCTTTAGAATGCTCTCCGAGAATCTCACACATATAATGTGAATCTCTTTAAAAAGCTGATTAATGAAAAGCACACAAACGGAAGAACCTTAACGTTTTAAACCGGTCTGGAAACTATTAAATAAGCTACAGGACTTGCATTGCCGTTGCTATGCACTTAAATTGCTGGAGAGTTAAATGAAGAAGACACATTAGCTATCATTGTTCCTGAGATATTTAGTCATAAGCGAAATGATTAAGAAGAAGAAAAACATTTTATCATTTCCAAGATTTTCTATTTGTGATTCTTCCGTGAGTGGTTTCCAACTCTGACTATCATATTATATAATGCATCATCAATAAAACATCACTGTTATCCGGTATGATGTGGATGAATCCTGCCACCGATGATATACTCTATTTATTTACTACCCCACTCTGTAATTCTGACATAACCCGCGAACCACGGAAGTTCAGTAATCCTTAAAGCTTATCGTACTGCTTGCTTCCGTCTTCTTTATTATTCGCCTCTCTAAGCGCCTTTAAATGTCCTCTTCTTGATAAACTATTTGTCCAAAAAGCTAGAGATCTCATTTTTTGTTTAGAAATTGTGGTCATGTTACATTTGATCGTTTTATTCGCTATTCTAAGCTCCTTTAAATGTCCCCTTCTTGATAAACTATTTGTCCAAAAAGCTAGAGATCTCATTTTTTGTTAAGTTATTATATATAATTGTGGTCATGTTTCATTTGATCGTTAGACAAAGTACAATGCATCTGTCCATTTCGCAGAACGTAGTTCAAAAATCAAATTAATCCGGTGATATACTTCATTTAGAATCACCATAAATGGCATAGTAAAAGAATTAACCATAATAAATATATTATAATGCATAAAAACATGCTTAGGAATAGCTTTCATGTCCATCTTTGTCGTTCTTGACTACCGTACACCTTCAAATTAGGATAAACACGATGTCATTGTATTGGATTGGTGAACTCTTCGATTGTGGTCTTCTCAGGTGAATACATTACGTTGTTTAAAAGGAGTTTGCACGCCTCAGAAGCAGCCAGAGGTTACCATTTTTGATTATCAGCAGCCGTGGCTGTCAGCCTCGCAACAGAACATGAAACATCTGACTTCATTTGGCCATATGCCATTGTATCAGGCCGAGGTATCAGTAATGGAAATCGCATTCACATTAAGCGACGCTTACATCATTTCAAACATCAATCTGTAAACAATATGAAGTATTTTTAAGAATCAGTAAATATTTCATACTCCTTTAAATATTACATTTAATTTTATAGTACGCGAGTAGGAACACCTATGCAGGTTATCTGTGAACTAAGAGAGCTTTTTGCGTTTGTCATAAGCTCCACATTGAGAGAAAAAATAACAGAATACCGCCCGACTCTAATGAGTCCTGTAAATTTGATTGCCTTGTTTTTTGATCCACCTACGTCATTTGGGTACAATTACGTATTCACACGTCATATATAAATCAGCGAAAAAAAATACGAATGATTCTCAATTGGTGGAAAATTTAGTACAATAATATATTTGTATGCAATTATTATCTCATTTTATTAGATAACGATTTTCCATTTAAATTCTGTATATCTTCTAATGATCGCCCAATGAGAATGATATTACAGTGAACGCTAACAGTATGTATCCATTAAATGATCTGTTAATATTATTACTTGGCTGAGTTGCATATCCAGTGGATATGGAAATTATTAGCATAAGACGTAAAAAATGTGCATATATCTTATCTATATTCCACATTCTTGGGTAATTGGATGGAACATACAAATCCCTTTGTTTAATCGTGGCTCTTTAATACTGAATTTAATCATTAATAATTTTATTTACATCCATTTTTCTTTGATCTTTTCTATGATTTTATTTAAACATTTAAGAATTTTTATTAGGGTTTTAAGAATTATAAAATATATGTGATATACTGTCAATAATAACATTTTGCAATAATAAAACATAAATATGAATTAAATTAGATGACGTCGGTATTTCAACAATAAACAACTTCTTCTTCTATTATATATAAAGGACAAATCCGACCTATCCTTGAATACGGCAGTCACCTTTGGATTGGAGCCCTAAAATACCTTCTAAACTGAATCGACTCAGTTCAAAAGAAGAGCAATTCGTTTGATAAACAATGACACTCTTACATCTAACCTGCAATAAATGGAAAACAGGCGTAAGATTGGTTCACTTAGTCTTTTCTGCCGTTATTACCACGGTCGCTGCTCTTCGGAACTTAAAGAACTAATTCCTCCTGCACCCACCTACAACCGACAAACTCGTCTTACACTTGCCGAACATCCATACACGGTTAATGTATGTCGACCAAGAACTGGCAGTTTTCAAAGTTACTTCTTTAATGCCACCGCTTTAAGTTTAGGAATGCTCTTACAGCGTCTGTGTTTTCTCCTTCCTACAATCTGGATCTCTTCAAGAAACCGATAAATATACACTTGGAATCTCCCCAACACAAAACACGTTTCCGGCATGCAGCGTCCAGCCTTCCTGGCTGAGCGTCATAGAGTGCACTGGTCTTGACTGGCTGTCCTCTCCTGCGTGCGTTTACATAAAAAAAAATGGTAGCGTTTTCTTTGAGAAAACCATTTCGAATATTCAACTTTCATATATTTTTTAAATTAACTAATTGAATTGAGTGTGGTTGTTGCTTTATCAGTCTGCTCGCGGCTGCTTTGTATGTGATTGTGTTTATAAATAAAAATAATATAAAAAATCCATCTACACGTTTTCGAGACCGTTTCCAAAATAGGGTATCGTACGAGAGACGACTTTTGTCTCGGGCATTATTTAACTGTTGCGGCGGTCACGCCGACACACGGCCGCCCGTGATGCCTACGCTACACGCCGCACTGGAGGCTCGGGGTACTGGCTTCCTCCATCAAACAACAGCCATCTGGTTGTCTTCATCATCACATTGTGCGAATCTCCGGCACGATGAATGAAAACAAGCCGAGACCAGGACGTGAGCATCAATCTTCTTCTTCTTCATCATCTTCTTCTTCTTGTCAGCGACGTCAAATTATTTTTGCGCAGTATCTAGCAACATCGATAGCCCGTGTGTTGCCTAGCATTAGGTCTTGAGGTGTGCAGCTTGTTGGGCACATGGAGCAGGATCTTAGGTGTGAGGCGGTCTGCAGGTCTCCGCAGTCGCACAATAGTGGCTCTCCCTGCCGAAGAATTCCCCACAGCTCGAGGTTGTCATTTGTTCTACCAACTCCGGTTCTTAAGCTGTTCAGGGATTTCCAGGTCTGCCAGTCAAGGTTATAGTTTTGAAATGGGTGTTGGTTTGAGGCTGCCTGTGACGACTCTGCACGCATCAGTCAGGACAGTATTCACTTGATTACAATGGGTTGATCGACCCCACACTGGTGCCGCATATTCTCCGGCTGAGAAACAAAGTGCATCAATAAATAAAATCGAGTTAACTTTTAAAATTACGAGCATGGATAAAATTCCTATCATTGGTGCCAAGATGCTCAATCATGAGCGTCTCCACTAGATGATCGATAATCAAACAAAAACCATTGATATTAGCTTGATCTAGGCTGCTTTTTTAGGCTGATGCTCTTTTAGGCTGCTCTTTTAGGCTGATGCTGAGCTCTTTTAGGCTGATGCCGAAAAGCCTCGAAAAACGATCTTTTGACTTATTTTTGTTCGCTCGCCTGACATGCACATCAAAATACACTTTTTGAGTTTGCATACGCCATCTTATTTGTTTTGACAGTTGCTCCATTTCATGTTGGTTCAACTGTCAACATTAGTTTGTAACTAAGCCGCGACAATCTTTGGGGCGCTACACGTTACAGTGCCTGTCTGTTGGACCATGTCGACAGTTCCCGTCCGACAGAGGCCCATAATACATCTTGTTACGGTCAGACGGGGAAACGGAAGTCTTATATTGAAAATAAACACGGATTGTGCTTCTTAAAAAGTCTTTGTTGTTGTTCATCTGCTCCTCATTCCGCCACCACGCGATTCGATAACTATCCCGGCGACGTGAAGTCGTTTCTTTCTCTTAGTAAAGGGGATGTTAACATATAGCTGTAATAATTATCTACAGAAAGGCTTTTCGTCTTGTCTTTCATAGAACTATGTTCACTCCAATATTGAAAATTAAGGTGTTATTATCAATTAACTTCTAGCACTGGCAACTGATTATTCCCACAATTGCGACAAGAATTGTATCAATATACTGTTTCTGTAGATCATATACTTTTAATAAATAAATCTAAATTTAATGGAAATATCCCTGTTACACACATACTGCCAGACATGGGGTATTCACGTGAACTATTAAACGCCATTCATCTTGATTTATCTCCATCACATAAACATCATATTGCATACATCTCTTGCAGAATAAAAGCTTCACACTTTGTATTAGATGGGTTTGTACTCTATTTTACAGACTCAGGATCTATCACCTTTAACGAAGATGTGGCTAACTGCTCTGTATACTCGTACATCGGCTCTTAGAATCTTATGAAGACTCGCACCCCTTCATCTCGATCTTTTCTAATCCTGTGCCACTCCTATTTAGGAAAAAAAAACAATTTATTAATCAAATACCAATAGAGTAGGTAGATTTCAGTTTGTATATCTTTCAACGAAGTCCTTTACATTGCTTTTTACTATTAAAACTTCCCGCTTTCATCCCTCTCCTACCTGTGCCAAGTAAGTAACTTATTTAAAGTAGACTTTAAGAGTATTTTATGGAATTTCATTTGGTTCACAGATCCTCTTGCTCCTTGCCCTTTTAATCATCAGCTTCTCTAGGCTCTTAGGTATTACTCTTACTGGCAACACGCCCGTATGTCATCTACACCTGAAACAAATAAACGGATGCCAACATTCAAAAAAAGTGTTAACATCGGATAAAATCAGTAATAAATTTATTCCCATTGAATAAATGTTGTGGTTTCGGATACAATTACATATTATGAAAAGTTCACAGTCAAGTTCAATGTAGTTTTTTTTTTTTGATAAACTTTTATAAGGCCACCTCGTTATACAATACGAAGCTAAACAAATGACCTCAATACAACCTTGACTGATCAATATAATAATTAAAATATTAGAATACCGTATATCTAATGTAAATATACATATTTGTAATTAAAATAGCCTGCAAAAATAGAGATACAACGGCCTATTATTATCTATTGTAAAAATATTATATTTTTACTATAATACAAAATATGATAGTCTATTAAAGATAAATCGGTAAAATATATGTTTATATTTAAATTTTGATGCCAGTGTTGCCATTAACATATTTTAAAATCGGCACAATACCCGCGCGAAAAAATAATCTTCATTGATTTATTGAGTGAAACAATAATAAAGATGTACTCGTACCTACCATTATTTATGGAATAATCTATGTGTATGTCTGTTTACTTCCCACTTATCAACCATAAAAACAAATTTAATGATCTTCTACCGTGTGTCCATCAGATGGTATGGAGACAGATGCATTTGCTAAATATAGAAAACGGTTAAACCCACAGTTTGGTTTCTTGATGAAAGTTGCTAGAAGCCACCATCTCCATAATAGCATTCGTAATAAAGTCTTCAAATGTGACATTTCAAAATTATTTTAATTAAATATTTAGGTATTTCTTAAATGTAAATAATTTGAATAAATTACACAATTTTGGAATTGGAAATTGGTGAAAATAGTGAAATTTTCACAAAAAATCTCTTTCATTTATAAAATTTAAATTATGGAATTTTACCAAGAATTATCGATTGAAAATTACCTAAAAAAACGATGGCATTAAATGTGATGTGTGTTCAGAAAAACGATGTATGGAGGTCGATGCACGAATGCACCGGATTGTAGTCTAATGGAACGATACTCCACGTGCAGCGCTTAGCCACTCTTTAAAGCGTCATTGAATTCACAGATAGTATCTCTCCATCACACTCTTGTGGTATTCTTTTGTATGCGCATATGGAACATTCCTGAAGGTGGTAGTAAAGATAAGAGTTGGTACAGCGGATCCGGGTCGTCCTCGAGAATAGCAATGGAGGTACTGCAACTTGGTGCATCACTGTTCTTCTAAACGACCCGTCGCTCCTTATCTGGTTCTCTCCCAAGCACTGGACAAGCGCTGAACGGCAAAAATGGAAACTTTCTTCATATACTTCAAATGACACATATCTGCGAGATTGTGAGACCAGCGACGGCCATTTTAAAGTCATTTAAATTCAATTCTGGCCAATTGTTTGACAATGTTCTCCAACGGTGCTTTACTTATTTTTATACTGTGCAAAAAACTTTTCTTTACTGCTCATCTCAAGAGAAAATGTTGATTACACATAGTATGATATGTAGTTGGTTGGTTGAAATGTACACTCTCTGCTCTTTGTTTATGCTAAAGTCACAAACTTATTTAAAAATCAACACTACGAAATAGCATTTTCCCATACTAATAAAGGCTATTATCAAAGAACCTATAAATGAGATCTCTCCATCAGGCCATGGCTGTATTCTTCTAAAAAATCATTTTTACGGCATCCTTAAATTGCAACAATAACTTAACAGTTGTTTGCAGAACTCGCTGATTATATGTTAATATAAATTTACATAGAATTTATAGAAAAGCTATTTATAAAAATGTAAAATATATTAGGTTGTTAATAAAATATGATGAAACTAAGTATATTTTCACATTCAAATTCCTTACATAAGACATGGTATTTCCGTTGTTTGGTGTTAGGATAATAAATTGGTTTTTTTTTTAGAACATTACTTTTCACTGTTTTCATCCACAACTTGATTCATTTTAGTTGCAGCTGTAATATTTGTTTTTTTTCACGGGACACTAATTTTACATACCTCTAACGAGTTGATTAATTATAAAACATAAATAATCATCAGCTTTGATCAAAGTCAATCAGCGACAAAGTCTCGTATCATGGTTCGCAGCTCTCATTAAAGCAGTGTTATTCAATATTGGCTTTTAAATGATCGCTGTGAACATTTCAATGGCGAGGTTTTGTCCTTGCATATGGAAATGAAATCCAGGTGGGCCGCGACGAGACGCCTCCACCGCGACTCCGGTCTGATATCACCGCCTTGTTTGTGTTTACCTATTCCTCCTTGCAGCGATTCTTGTCGCCAATGCGGTGGGTGACATAAAAATAAGAATATTTTGTGGCATTTGGGTTTCACGAACTGGGAAAGCCGCTTAAACGCACACCAATGGAAAAAGTTTCACAAGAAACCGAGCCCCATCCTAGGTTACTAAATCTATCTTAAAACAATTTTCAATTGATGAAAATACCCATCACAAAGCGCTGATACAACATTCAGTTGACTAGCTTTTTAAACTCTACTTAAACTTCCCGGATTTCGCTAAATTTTGTGTTTTTAGATCTTCCTTGAAGCATGAAGCATAAGCTAAATGATTTCAAAGAAATGTACGAATACTCGTTTCATAGCCATGATGAGTTCACATTTTACTTAAAGTATTTTCAGTGTTTTGCCAGCCCTATTGATAAGCTCGCATCAAAGTTAAATATTACGTACGATCATGACCTTACTAACAAAAAGCAATAATTCTCTGCCTACTTCATTTATGACGGTCGAATAATTTTATCTGTGTTATTTACTCTGCCTTAAACGATAGCAATAAAGGTTGACAATGTTGTTTACTGAACAGTTTAATCACAATTATTAAAAGTGACTTTATACCAAAATATTTTACAACGATTTTCTTTTTACAATATATCTATACTATTTTTCCACATTTCTGTTCGTGGCGTTATGTTTTGACACGGTTTATTCATATTCTGTTCCATCATACTATTATGTCTGCTCATGAAACCAAAAATATTACTTTGATTGCTCTTAGTCTTATTTTTTCTCACTGAACATCGTACTTACTTATATCTGTAACGGTCTTATTATAACAATACGCGGACTTGGATTCAGTAACTGTTCAACTTCCTTTCCGGTAAATTTTTGGCAAAAATTCTTCCTTTCGATAACGATTGTCGTGACTACAGTTTCGATTGTAGAGCTTTTTTTACGTTCGCCATTAAGGGTTTTGATTTAGTCAATATTATCCTGGGTTGAACCGCCTCTTAGGAGATGATAGTTCAGGCTCGGGAACGTCGGAATTATCACCCGATTTTATTAAAAAAAAACAATTTAAAAATTACCCAAAATATGTCTCGGATACTACAACACTCTCTCTCCAAGTATTCGGACTTCTGCTCTAAAAAGATTGTCGGGAACCATATCCTGTATGTTCCCAAGTGGACTTTGGCAGCTGACCAAACAAAGCGGCGGCAATTTGTGGTGACCATATGTTCCAAATATGGAAAGGAAAAATAGAGACTCTTTTGGTCCAATAAAATCAAAATTTAATTATAACAGGATGGTATTCTTTACATGTCAACGTTTGTAAAAAAAAAACATCTCGGAAGTTGTTGATTTTAGTCTTTGACCTCTAGCATCTGGACGGTCGTAAAGTCTTCTTGAGATTGGGAAGGTCAAGCCCAGAATCTGTGGGACTTGGTGTTGGTGATCAGGCGCCTAAGACACCTACGTAATGATGCAACCTCTTCTCCATTAATATTTCTCCAATCATTGACTTAAAATTAGAGTCAATCGTATAAATCAAATTTTGTAGGTCTCATAATTTGTTGAAATTTCCAAGCATATTTTCTTTCTACTATATCAATAAACATAAATTTAGAATAAATAACCGATATTTTTTTTCTATACTCGTATATACAACTGTATATACGAGTATATTTAAAAAATATCTGTTATAACTATACACACCAATCTCTTAGATGTTTCAAACATCCGGATGCATGCATCAATGATGTTACGAGCTGTCAACTTTGTGCAGTAACCGAATCGTAAAATATAAAAGCATCCAGACTAACGTTACTAGATTCTTATGTTACGAATCATGGATCTGTACCATTTGATGTTCAAATTGATCAAAATGTATCGATCAAATATGTATTTGACTGATTGTACAAACTCATTGCAAAAAAAATCCAATTCACATAATTTTATGGATACTCCAATAATAATTTGCATTAAAATGTTCTTACTTAACTTATACGAGTATATTTAATAGTTTTCAGAATATTTATTTTTGCGTTAGCGATTTTTACGTTCCCACTAAGAATATTCCGAGCAATCAAAAAGTTTTATAGTTGATTTATTTTGTATGACTTATATATTCTTCTGCCATTCAAATAATAGAAAACCACTTTAAACTGAAATATTTGAAAGCGAACTTTCACATTTGGTAAAGATTCATACTGCAAGGATACTGGTTTGTTGAATACATTTAAAACTAGAACACTCTTTTGAAACATTATTTTTTATTTTTATAATATAATAAATCAATGTTTATTTTTATGTTTTTTTTTGCATGTTTTATTGCATATTCATGCAATAAACTGAATGATATTCGCGACGTTTCGATTCTATGGCCAGACGTGTCTCATCGCATCGGAACCGACCCAATGGCATAATTCACTAATTTACTGCTATGGCACTTTTATGGTTGTGTCCTCAATCTCCTCCCAAACAATCTAAACATGCCAAAAATAATGACATGTAAAACAGGCACGCCACACCGTAACCACACATGCTGCTCCTACCTTCAGGATGGTCGGTTATAATTGGCAATAAAACAAAGTTGTTTCCATGTAGCTTTCTCCTTGATAGTGAATTGAATGATTGCAACCGTTTTGAATCTAAACTACATAAAAACAACCTACCCCACCAGACTTTGCCCCCTCCGATTACCATTTGTTCCGCTTGATAACACATGGCTTGGCTGAGCAGCGATTTTCTTCTTATGACGATACTAAAAAATGGTTCGATCATTGGATTGCCTCAAAAGACCAAGACTTTTCCATCGTGGTATCCGCATGCTACCTGAAAGATGGAAGAAGGTCGTAGCTGTCGATGGACAGTATTTTGAATGATCTGAGTCTGATAGCCTTATCTTAGTTTTATATTATCGCACCTAGATCATTTCTCCACCACTGACGTCATGATGGACATAGGATATGTTATTTAAAGGACTAAAATGTACTCAAGAATATAAAACATGATCCCTGGTAATGACTAATTTTAACTTAAATGTAACTAAATTAAATATATTTACTAGGATACGGGTTTACGGGTATATAGAAGTCAAAATAGTCGTTTCAAGTAAGTACCAGCTATTAGTTATTTAGGGCAAAAATGTGAAACATTTTGCAAATCTTCTTCTTTATTGGTGCTTCCTAGAGAAAAGTGGGAATGTTTTCTTTCGCATCACAATGTCGTACATTGACGTATTTATAAAGTACATAAACCTTGCTGACGAATTATACCTTGGAAGAATATTTTTAATACGAGTACACCTCAACGCATGGCACTCTATTTTTAATATACCTGTATTATATATGAAAATTACTTAAATTCATTTACGTAAGGAAATACCTACATCAGATAACCTCTTGCCCATCTTAGTTTTTCCACGACGCTTTTGTGCAGCAGCAAGCACATTACAAAAGCTTAGATCATTACAGTAATACACCTTGTCCATGAAAATTGATGTTTCGATAACAATCCCGAAATAAACTCCATTAAATTTTGTTCAACGGTGAGCACTGCCAACTACAATATTAATACATTAGGTATCGACGTTGCAGACGAATCATGCGGTTTTCTCACAAGCGTCGTTAAATAAACGCTGCATCATCGCTCTCCCGCCTTTTTACACCTGGCAATATGCATTTTAAAAATAACATCAAAATGTAAACTCGTGAAAAAAATATTATTTTCACATTGCTTTCACCTTGATAATCGAATCCTCCTTGCAAATATCAAATATTATATACTTCTGTAGTTTGTTTGTCAATTTTTATGACCTTTGGAGTTTCTTAAAATAAGTGCTAATTGTAAATAGTATGCCTTTTACACTACTACACTGTCTTACTCTAAAATAAGGGAATTTTGTTGTTTTTGGACCGCTTTTGATTTGCTGTTTGTAAAAAAAATGACTTGAATAATCTGTGCTAGATATCGTAAATGGGAATGTTTCTTCTAAACTCCTCATTCGTTAAGTACATAGTATAATGCTGATAAGATTCGATAATATGATTCGAATGACAAACTTCTGTTCTGAGTAAATTGTATAAAAAATTATCTTTTCCATTGAACGAACGTTATCGATGAATTTCATTTCATTATGTGCCCAACGTAATGATCTCCTTCCAGTCAGTCAATGGTAAAATTCACTCTGCTCTACTGTTATTAACTATGTTACTGATTGGTTAATAACGGCAAATCGTTGCACTAACTGTGGTGAATTATAAAGACGTATGATTGAGATTAATGTACCAATTAAGCCCCATATTGCGAATGACTTTTCGAACTACATACTTAACATATTTCACTTATCAAATTCATCTAAGTTGGTTAATCCTGGGGTCAGTGTGGCAGTATTAAATAAATTAATTAGAGAGTAATGAAATATTTAACAGAAATGTTCGCTGTTAGGAAATGAATATAACGGTTAGTAATATGTAATGATGTTTTTAATGAAAAATGCTGGTAATATCGGAAACAGTATTTATTTTAAATATAAGTTATTAAGTTATCTGCAATATTAAATAAAAGGTCTGTTGTAAAACACAGTAAGTGTAGTAAAGTAATACGGAATGTACAGTTTAATGGACCGTCTATAAGAGTGATACAAATTGCTAGTCGCATCAATATTTAAATAAGACACAGCTCTTTCCGCGAATTTCATTAAGATACAAAGACAATTAGGTAAAGTGGTGAGATATTTTTATAGGTTATGTATGAAGGATTGCTTACTATTGATACTCATTTTTGCGTGATACAAGAAACAGATATTGACTTGGTTAATTTTCTACTCCGCAACATCGTATGGTAGGCGTAGAACTTCCATTGTCAGACTAAGATGTCCATTACACGCTCCGATGAGGATCTGGAGCAATGCTTAAGTCAGCTTTAAGAATGTTTTGCGAATGCTTACATATTAGAATAACGCAATGAAAACGTGCGTTAGCCAGCTTAAAATAAATTTGAATTTGACTGACAATCTAAAATATAATTACAATTAAATCAACCAAATTTCATTCTTTATTTAAACGTCCTTATTGTAAACTTTTTTTGCTCGCATCTAAGATTTAAACAAAATTATCGCCTGACAACTTGAAATTTCAACGACATAAAAAGTAAATTGCAGTGCACATACAAGTACGAGTATGTACAAGTATTTTAATAAGTCTCTAGTGTAAAATATGTATTGGAAAACTTACTTTGTGCCTTGTGGAACAGGCTATTTAATCCATATTTATTAAAAGTAAATGTAAATAGGAGAGCATCATAACTGTGTAGTAACCCTTTAGTTATAACGGTCAAGTAGAATGTCTAGTTTCTGCTGAAACAATATTATTAGTACGTCTCTGTGTTGGAGATATTGCATCCGTATTAATATTTGTTTCTTGAAGAGATCTAGATTGATGAGTGTTCAGCAATACTGCGAAGAGCTAATCGGTTAAGGGTGGATGCAATAGGGATAAGTTGAGGAGCAGCAGCACTAATAATCGGTTAAGGGTGGATGCAATAGGGATAAGTTGAGGAGCAGCAGCAGTAATAATAGCAGTAGAAAGATAATGTTACGCATGCTTTTTTAATTATTGTAGTGTTGACATAAGCTCGAAAATATTTATCAATGAACTTTCCTTTGAAATGAGTCGATAAAGTGCAAAATTTACTTTAGAGCGTCATCTCAAAGATCGCTGCATAATTTAAAAGAATAGTATATTTTTTTCCTTTATATTTCAAATACGAAACGTCTTGAATTTATAGCGAGTCCGCACTAGAACGTTTATCGATATATATCAAATTATTAAGACACTTTAAAGATATAGGACGTCAAAGCTTTGATGCGTTCGTAAACGTTTTAATGCATACCCACCATCACGGACAACCCTGGTAGATAGGTACATAAAATCTATTAGTAGATAAATTTGCAATAATCCCACACGTCTGATAAACAGCAATTTCTCCAGCGGCCGCCTTTGCCATAAAATTACCTGTAATAAAACTGTTCGATACTTTATCGATTCGAATTCACTCTCGAGATCTAAATAATATTTATACTGCATAATACAAAACATTCACTCGGCAAGTGCCAGCCTGACGGCGTGGGCGAAATATCAGGTATACCGCTGCGAATCTCTGATACTAATATACCATACAACCAACTACCTGTTTCTAGTTTCTACCTGACTTTACTATCATCATCGGTCGAAAATTCTACTAGAATGTCGGTCCGGTAATTGAGTGTGGCGTAGTGGTTATATCGATTCAGATCTTGCCGGTGTAGGAGCCGCCCCCGCGATGTCTGAAAGGGCTGACGATAGTCGTAGGCGGTTACATGACTCTTACTTGCGGTGGCCATGCTCGCTTACCTCTCTATATACGACATTTAAAGTGGTTTACAACCATTGCTAATGTGTATTTAATAATACCAGGATATCGAATATATGTTTTTTTTAAGTAATCTCTGACGTAGTTTGTAGTTCTCATATGCTCAAGATTAGGTGACGATCAAGCATAAAAACAGAGATATTATCATAATAAAATGTTCGATCTTAAGCGCTTATAAAATACCTAAAAATAATAAGCAGCTATGTATCAGAATCATTAAAAAAGCTTCTCGGCTTATTTTATACAATTTTGAATATGACAACATTATGATATATGTTCATCGAATAATTTGAAATCTTTAAAAGTGTTGCCATTGCTTAATTTATAAAATCTCTCAAAATAATAAATGCCAACATTCCCACGTTTATTATTAAATGAAACAAAAAACCTTACTGTAAAGCTATCTTGTTGGGCTCATATTGCAGTTTCTCGCTTTCTGTGTTGAATGGAAGGTCGTCGCCTTAAGTTAATTGTACGCCGCGAAGGCAAAAGGGCCCTCCAGATGGTCGCCGCTACCATTTTAGTCGTTTTCAAGGCCGCCATCTCGCGCGGGATCCGATAATTGGTCTACGTCACACGATCACATTATCGATGCGATTATTATTCACGGTGCACAAACGGAATCCATGTTACATCTGTCAGTTGACACATTGTCTTGCAGCTCGCATAATAATTATGCCACATTAATTGCGTGTAATAGACATGCAGTTTAGACACACTCTCAAGTAAAAATCATAAATCATCAATTACCCATTCATCTATCTCAGAATATAACAGGCGACCGTTGGGAATTTATTTTTATCTGTTATAAATAAAATCATTTATTGGATCATATGGAGTAATACAGATTCATCTTTCTTTACACGAAAACTTTTATATAATACAATATGTATTATATCAAAATAAAATATGATTAAATACCGTTTTATGTATTTTATTTTGTACAAACTGATAATTACATCATCAGACATTATGTCAAGCCAATACTACGAGTATTTAGAATTAAGAGCCATCCCCTAAAGTCCTATCTTTACTAATTTACCTATATCGACAAGTTTAGTACAGATTATTGCAGTTCTTCTTAGCTGAAATCAGTTCACAATTTAACTAAAATTGACCAAGTTTGTAGTGGGCTAAATTTACCCACAAATTTAAAGGATATATCTGTACCTTGATATAACAATCTATGAAAAATATATTATTTGCCTTCTGGTACTCTTCCTTTAGTTATTTATTTAAGTAGTTTATTATGTAACAATATTTGAATATTATCGAAAAAAAGGAATGCTTGGGATGATGAAGATAATATTCTGAATCATTTTCGATCAAATTAATTTTCGAGAGAAGCATTCACACCTACGTTGTTAGTTTTTATATTACATATTTGAAAAACGAAATACTATTACGTTTGCATACTAGTGAGACATAATACAAAAAATTACTGACATTGTATTGTAATGTATTTATCGTTTTTAATGAATTGCGTGAATAATAATATGGTTGTAATAACTGAGAGCAAGGTTGTGGTAAACCTTGAATGCATCGCCTGCGGTCATCTCAGACGACTTGTAGGTACTTAGTAATAAAAAATAATATCGCATATCTATTGGCAATTAATAATATATTTATCGGTTTAATTTGATAATGGTAAATAATTATGTGACAGATATTTACCTAGACATACCTACGCAAGAGATACCTAAGTGTTTAATACATAATTTGTCTCGTTAAATGTAATAATATGCTTTACAGTATAATTTTTACAATATCTTCTATTTACATAATTAACTCAATATTTTTAATAAAAAAAAATGTTTTTGTTTTTAAAAATAACATAATTCCCCCACTATGCACACAAATATACACAATATACACACACCCAAATATGTAAGACCCAATTGTATGTCAAATTTCTTTCCAGATATGACATTGGGCAGAAGTCAAAAAAATTCACTTATTATACAGTAAAATCTATTTTTCTGGTGTAGTCAAACCACCTAGCATAAGCAAAAGAGAGACGAAGACTTACAAAGACCTGCTTTTAGGTGGCCAAAAACAGCTCATGATAATTCTAATTACCTTTTCTTTACAATAAAAAAAATCGACCTTGCAACATTGCATTTTTCTTCATTTGACATTTGTTAATATAAACATCGCGCGCCGTTTGCGAAGATGGTAGCAAAATAATAGGATAAACAATAATACAACATAACAAGAAGCAATGTGAACAGTGAGACATAAGCAAAAGGCGGCGGTTGGATGTGTGGGCTGACGTGGGCGGCTCGGTCGGGCAGGTTACACAGCAAAAGATAAAACTACAATATAAGTACATACGAGTATGCTGTATTTCCAGGTAAAGAGCCTGAGATTCCAGGGCTTGAGATGGGGTAGATTGTGTTGGGTTACAGCGCGGGATGAATGAGTAATTCAACAATTATGTTTATTGCTTATTTTATGTCCATGACTAAGCTCTCTAGTATTCTTCTCGGTAAAATTAGTGGGCGAATATTATGTTACAATATTCAAATACTGGTGTCAGTTTCCCATGTAAACAGTTCAATGTTTTTGGAATTTTCATTTAAAATAAAAACCGGAAATGAAAATTATGGAATAAGGTTAAACAAATGTTTAATTTATCTTGTTGCTATAATATCTGGTGCTCTTAATTTATGTAAAAACTTGTTTTTTCTAATACAAAGTAAATTTTTCGAGTTTGGTTAAGTTAGATCCAATTTAACTAGCGCGGTGTCTAACTTTGTCGAAATAGTTTAAATAGTATGTATTAGCATTTTGATGGTCAAAATAGGCTTAAAATATGAAAATTTTTTGGGTAAAAATTGGTGAAAACATCAATCGATGAATTGCAATCAATCTTACTAAAAGTAACTATGAGAATCCAAATGGAATCTAATGTGATATTTTATTAAATAGCAATTACTTAGTGTCAATTAGTTTCAATTATTTTTATAAATTTCTTCTTTAACCTCTATCTTTTGTAGTGTCTTCTGTGGTCAAGTATTTTTGTGGACATGACACACACTACTCTGTTAAAATAATCTTTTTCTGATTAATCCACTGGCAAGATCATATCTGAATGTGGTCTTCTATGTTGACCACAGTTATAAGGCTGGCTTATATGATCATTGTCTCTACTTTTACGGAGTTTTTAAAAATAATAATGAAGCTCCAATTAAAATAATTATTATAAAATTACATGCTTGTACAGATATATACATCTGTATGTAGGTCTAAATTATCATGTGTAATTTTCCACAATGCCACAAAGCAAGCCAAAAAATAACATGTATTAAAGTAATGTTTTATTGTTTTCAGGATCGAGTTACCGGCAAGTCGCGAGTATGTCCGAAGCCAGAGTGCAGGAGGGCTGCCGGCCATTGGGCCACCGCCCAGCAGCGCCCTCGGTGGGGCCCCCGGTGAAGGCGGTCTCACCTGGCTGCAGCGCCAGCAGCAAAGGCTGCGAGCGAGACGAGACGCTCGTCTCAGGGCCGCACGCTTGCCACATGACAGATCTCTACCGGGACGGACCTCAGCCAGTCACAGGTGAGACATGTCACTACCTCATGCCAGAGATATATGTACTCGTTACTAAGACTAAACAGCAGGTGTCTTAAAACACATTATTTATCTTTCATTGAAAATAAGAGAGTTCCATGCTCGGAGTGGCTCTAAAAGATAGCATCCGAAATGAGTATATCCGAAGAAAAACTCAAGTAGTAGAGGCTACACAACGAAAAGGCTTACTCAAGTGGCAATGGGCAGGACATATCTGTTGAAGAGATGACAGTCGATGGGAAAGAAAAGTTGGAGTGGAGCCCGAGAACTGGCAAACGACCTCCTGCAAGAAGGACTGAAAAAAAATCTTTGTTCTTGCTTGCTTTATTAGCTACATTTGGCTATTCTCCGATGATCGTTGCTCTCAGGAAGTCTACATGCATATCCCAATTTTTGTACCAGACCCTTAAACAATGCTGTTGTGACAACAATTTCATACAAACAAATCTGTCAAAGGGTATCTTTATTATGACTGTATATAAGTGAATGTTATGACTTACTGTGGAACCACTGGTTTCAGGTTTGATGGCTATACAAGTGACACGACGGCCTTCGCAGACGACGACGATGACTTCAGCATCCCTCTGCACGTGCAGACAGTAGGACGCTCCTTTGCCAGCCCCACGGAACCTCTTCTACCCAACAGGTAACTAATTAAAATGTATCTGTAAAAATATTCACAACCTAATGTAATACAAAGTTGAATAGGTCCCTCATTTTCCTGATTATCAATTCTGAGGATGGTAATCTCCAATGTTAATAGCTTTGTAGATGACACCCTTGCACATGGTCTTTCTCTCCCAGCGATTTCAAATTGTCCAGTAAGAATGCCATAGTAATAGTCGTCCATTGACGGCCGAAATATTTAAGATGTGGTTTATTATCATATTTTGATTTTTTGAATTCTTTCCCTGAAACAATTCTATTCATATATATTTCAGGACATCTTCCCGCAAATTCATGAGTATGGACCGACGACCCGGCCGCGAGCGTAGCATCTCTCCCTCGGGAGTCGATTTCCTGGACTCGCCACGAGACCCCACAACAGCCTCACACAACGGAACCATGGTAAGGAATATACCAGTCAATGACAAATTGAATGCTTAATACCAAAAAAAATTCCACTCTGAAAGTTTTATATTTCTTCGTTGTAACGAATTAATTGAAAAGCTTCATGGAAAAAAATACTAGTTAGGTTATGTTGATCACTGAACCACTGACGATCGATTTTCCTCAGAGCAATCTAATTCAATAATATGAATTATAATTTATTTATGTTTTTAAAGGTCAATATTTCTTGGTGGAAGCTCTTAATAAATCATAATCCTAAATCAGTTTAACACAAAAATACATTTAAAGAATAATAATATGTCATATAAATGCTAAAGTACTGTTTTTGCTACGTTTGCCCTTTTATCTTGTATTTATTCCAGTTAATAGACTTCATTGAAATCATTACTTACATGTTTAACACCGCATCTTTTTTGCTCGGGTTTTTTATTATTTGAAACATATCCACATTCAAGTGAAAAAATAATTTTGTTTATTATTTTATTTACCCTATTTTAATGTAAATTTGTGATAACTTCCAGACCCGCGAGGAGTCACTTTCATCATGGCGGAGCGTGTCGGTGAGTGAATGGGAGAACGGAGAGGGCGAGGAGTCCCGCGGAGCCACGCCGGCCTTCCCCACCACCCCCCGCACTCCCTACGCGCCCCCCACGCCCCCCGCGCGCCTGCCACCACGCAGTCCTGTCGCTCACAGGTGACCACCTCCTTTACTTTTGACTTCTTATCTGTCGAAATGTATGCACATTGTCGTTTTGTATTAATTCATTCACGTGTCCCGTCGAGGCTTTCAAGATCTGTAATGTAGGGATGTAATTCATTAAGATTCTGATAATACTCGAGAGCTGCCGATGTGTTTGTTCATAAATTAATGATTTTCTTGCATTTCATCTAATAAGATCACTTTTATAAAGCTCATCTTCTGATCTGATATTGGAATACATTTTTGTGTTTGATAATAAAATGACAAGGTTCTGATGTTGTATATTTTCACCGACTAATGTTTTTGTTGTTTTTGCTGTTTCCAGAAAGGACTTTTCGACGCTGGTGGGCCGCAGTCCGCCCTCGCCGCTGCCCAGCCTGACCTTGGAGCAGCTGCATGACGTGTCCCCCGACCTCGTCAAGTTCGTCCGTGACACCTCCAAGTTCTGGTACAAGGCCAACATCTCCAGGGACGAAGGTGAGACTGACCACTACTAATTTACTTCAATCTAGTTTTGGATGTGGACTCAGATTTTAATACTACCCCTTATGAGCCCATTACTTACGTATCATTGTAAAAATTTAATATTAGAAGACAATATATTAAGAAAAAGCCATACAAATCTGATTATTCAAATTATGATTTACACATATTTTTCTCAATTTCAGCCATCGCCCTCCTCCAGAATCAAGAAATTGGATCTTTCATCATCAGAGACTCAAACTCGTTCCCGAATGCATTTGGCCTCGCGCTCAAAGTTGCGCCGCAGCCGGGAGCCTCGCAGCAGCCCGCCGACTTGGTGCGACACTTCCTCATCGAGAGGATCGCCAGAGGTGTTCGGTTGAAGGGCTGCGCCGACGAGCCTGTCTTCAGCTCACTCTCGGCGCTCGTGTATCAGCACTCCGTAACACCATTAGCCCTCCCGGCCAGGCTTAAACTTCCAGGATCAGATCCTGCACCTCCAGGACCGGCCGGAGCCGCTCGGGCTTTGTTAGCAGCTGGAGCGGCCTGCTCTGTTTTGTATCTCGGTGGAAACGGCTGTGAAGCGCTCACCGGACCGGAAGCGGTTTCGAGAACGGCCGCTCGTCTCTTGACGCAGCAGAGGCCCTCCGTTAACCCCGCAATAGTCCACTTCAAGGTGTCGGCTGCCGGCATCACGCTGACAGATTCCACCAGGCGGCTGTTCTTCAGGAGGCACTATCCGACCTCTGGAGTCTCTTTCTGCGGACTGGACCCGGGAGACCGACGCTGGAGCCACACCACTGACATCAACGGAATTCCCAGTGCCAAGTGAGATATTTGATTTATAAATGTTAATGTTTGCTACATTCATGTATTATATAATTACTTATTTAAAGAAGGCTTTAATCAAAAAAGTATTTATACCAGTATATTATATAAAATATACATTACTCACTTTGGTATAAGCAAAAAATGTTGTGCACCTTATATTATTTGTAAATTCAATTATTATTTTTTTTATTTTTTATTTAATCAAATATAATAGGATACATTTAAGATTTTATTGACAGTATTACATTCATTTTTTTTTTTTTTATTGTTTTTTTTTTTGGAATTCGCTTTCCACGCCACTTAAAGGTAGATCTTGTATGTGGCGTGGGATTCATCTTTGATTTAAGTGTTGTATAATTTATATTATTATTTTTCACATTTTTTACATAATAACATTTTTTTTTTTTAGAATATAAAATAATATCATTAAAATTTATAATTTTTTTATAGTCGAAGTGACAATTTCAGCATCATTTACATATATATTTCGATTCTTTAATAGCCTCGACCCATCTAAGTCTCAATTTCCACCAGACACCTTTTAATGAACTTAATATAATCAATACCTTTTAACAATATAAATATTTTATACAATTTATATAAATTCTATACTTATTATGCTTGGATCATATACATACAACTACTACTTAGTACCTAGCTTGAATCATATACAGAGAGGTTTACATTAGTATCATTTTAATAATAGTAACATTATAATGTAATAAAAAAAATTATATATATATCATTTATTTCTCATTTTTGTACAATTACGTCAGATCTGATTTTTATAATTTTGAAGAACCGTTTTACCCTTTTATTCATTATTTTCATGTCACTGATCGCTTTTTATTTCCGGAGGAAGATTGTTGAAATTCACTATTCCGTTGTATTTGTAACCATTCTTTGCATGTTGTGTGTTAAATTTTGGTATTAGTAGATTATGTATATACCTAGCAGAGTGATGAGTGTTCCAGTTTTCAATTCTCCTTTCTTTTATTGTCTGTAGAACAGTGTATTTTTGGTATAATGAATCTACCGTTGGCACTTTAAATTCATTGAATAGGCTTTCTGTTGGGTAAGTGGGAGGTTTTTTTAATATGATTTTGATGATAAGTTTTTGTACAGTTCTAATGGGGTTGGTGATATTTAGGTATGTTCCTCCCCAGCCAACAATGCCATATTGCAGTTGAGATTGGACAATGGAGTAGTAAACCATTTTTAAATCTGCTCTAGATAGGATGTTTCTAAGTCTAATGAATATGTAGATGCATTTGCGTATACGTTTCACTAGTTCGGCTGTGTGCATGTTCCATTTTAAGTTACTGTCAATTAATATACCCAGGTATTTTATTTTATCTGTGGATTTGATCTTTTGGAATTATTATTTTATTTTTTGGAATTATTTGGAATTATTATTATATAATTCGTCTGTGTTTTATATTTATCTAAATTTATAAAAACGACAATTCAATTGAATAAAATGTATGATTGTACTTCGGATTTTTTATATATATATAACTTATATATATATATATATATATATGATAATCTATGCTTAACATTTCTTTATACTTCTAAAAATATGACATTAATTAATTCTATTTTTTTGTCAATTCCAGTCGAGTCTTCGGGTTCGTGGCGCGCCGGCCAGGATCTGCGGCTGACAACGAATGCCACGTGTTTGCTGAACTGGAGCCAGAGCAACCTGCCACTGCCATCGTGAACTTTGTCTCCAAGGTCATGTTAGGACAGCAGCCGGCCCTCAACATTGTATGAGTTCCAATGGCAAGAATATTGCATTCTCTCATTGGCGTTGGCCATCACTGACTATTTCACTATTTTTTATTAATATCAGTTAATTATTTGCCCTGGATATGAGATTACAATAAGAAGAGTCTTCACTATTAAATCAATTGTTTAACCAACAAATTATTTTAATATACAAGCAATCTTTATATTAAAGGTTACTGAAAACTTGCATAAGCTTGTATTGCTTACTTTGCTGTAATATATATGTACTTTCATTAGTTGCAAACTCGCAATAATGTAAAAGAATGCATCATCAAAGACACTATTCTCTGATGTAATGTGAATTGACCCTACTAATTGTCTATATGGCTAAAATGGGTTTTAAAAAAATTATCTGGCTATCGCCTTTAAATTTGCAATCAGAATCTCATGTTCAAGATTTGGATAGGTCAATAGATTACTATCATCTGTCTAACTCAAAAAGTATACTTATATTAACTTTTTGTTGAATCGTATGATGGCCAAACCTCTGAGGAATGTAATGTATGTTTAAATACGCCGTGTACAATAACAGTAAAATTCTGTTTGATATTCATTATGTAGAAATATCAATTGTTTTATATACCCTCTCTGTCATAATATATTTTAATGTAAATATATCATTTTATTTTTTAACAATGTCCCTCGATATCAGCAGAATTTTACTGGAAATGAGCTAAATGCCGAGGAGATGATTCCTTTATATCTAAAATCTATCTGTGGGTCACGGATAACATTGTCAATTAATTAAAGTCTTTAGTTTTTATTTGAATATTTAAAAATATGGTTTGATGGAAACAATGATCAGGTGATGCCAACAATAAATTTTATTTTGACGTGAAATATGCTTAATTATGTGGTCTTTTTGCTGGCACTTATGTGTCATAGTTATTATCCCTGTTTAACCTAAGACAGATTTCATTGCCACTCCATGAGTTTCCCATTTGAGGTATTCTTGCATTATTTTGCATACTTGATGCATTTAATAGATGAGAGATGTGAATTTTGCTATATCATTTCTGTACCCTTAGTCCTCCTGCACCCATTGTGGTTGTGTCCCTAATACAGCTTATATATTTTTTAATGTGACAGCATAAATTCTCAAAAACTATTAATTTACACAGGCGAAAAAAAGCTGACAGTTTTAAATCAAAACAACGATGAAAACCGTCAGCTTATTTTGCCGCTCCCTATATTTTATGTACACAAAGTATTTATGTAATAGTTTCATTTAAATATTTGAATTGCTGGCTTGTTGTGAACATGATCTTTTTTTCAGTATTTTCTTGGAATTGACATTTATGCCCACTACGATTTATGAATTTAATTAATCTCATAAATCCTCATAAATCGTGTTAGAACATAGAAATTGTAAATCCCTCTGCAAGTTGATTTATTTTTTAGTGGCATCATCTGATTTTATGCATATTTTATCATTTTAGCATTTTAAATTGAAAATATTAATATTATCCCCCCTCCCTCTTCATTTGTCTCCCAGTGTTTTATTTATATACATCTAATTAATACGTACTACCACAAGATGTTAGTAAATAGTTGATTTATTTTACTATAATTAAATGAATATGTTGTGTGCTAAAATGTCATTATATATAATAACATTAAATATATAGAATACATTATTTATGTTTATTAACATTGAGACCAAAAAAGGTAAAACAACCATGAATTTTTAAAAGATTTTAATGATTAAATTGTGTTTTTTTTTTAATTAATGTCTTTTAACACGAATATATTATTATATCTAATATTTGCTAATAGATGTATAATTAATATATATTTCAAACTAATATAATTTTTAATTTTATAGATATTTTGTATGTTTTTAATGTTTTTTTTTTTTTGTGTAGGTAATAACATTATCTTTCCCTACTTTATAATATTATTAAGAAGGTGGTATAAGATTCTTAAATGATTGTAAATCTTTTTCAATTATAATATACTTTGTAGTACATTCATCACTAATCTATGTAATATACTACAGCTCTCTGTTAGTCATTCTGCGTTGGGGTGGTCCGTCAGGGTAGTGTTGCCACACCACCAACATACACTCATTATATTGTATGTTGTATACTTAAAGTCAAATACATAGTCAATCAATTGAATATATTTGCAATTAAAAAGAATAGCACAAACTATATTAATTCATTAATATTTGAAGTTTAAAATTGAATAACAAGAATATTTGTAATTGTTAATAAGTTTGGTAAAAAAATATACAATATTTTCCATTGTATCTTTGAATCCTCTTTCAGAATGTTTTTTCTTATAATGGTTTTAATCCTTTTTTTTTTCAAATTTATATGTCAAAAATAGTTTCAGAAATTACAAACTACGGTATTTTATGAGTATTTATGAATAATATTTTGATTATGGATATGAATAAATTAAAAATAATTTTATAAACTGATTGATATATTAAATACATTGAAAACATATATTATCATAGGTTTTATTAATTTTAATGTTTTTACATACTTTTTGTATTAAATTTATGATTTTATCTTGAATTTCCATTATGTCCATTTAATTATTTAAAATTTAGTCAAAACCATAGAAAATGGATTGTCATGAATGTATTATCATTTATATTATTGTAGGCACGAAGGGACTTGTCTATCTTGACAATAATTTCTTGTTTATTGTTTTGATAGCGTCCCCTGCCCATGTTTATGGTCACTCTCACACACGCACTAGTCTTGTATTTGTTTCCCGTGTGTGTTTGGTAGAGTTTGTTTAACTTTGTCCCTTGTCCACTGTCTCCTAACCGAACGTTAAAATAGAAAATCATTTTTCAAAGTCCAACATCCATTTTGGGATAGTATAATTCTGACTAAAATTCTTAAGCTACGAGCATTTTTTTTCATATTTTATAAATGCTGAGTTTTGAAGCTGCGTGTCAATCGTCCCAAAGTGGATAATGTGCACTTTTTGAAAATATGCTTCTAATTATATATTATTACTTTAGTGTTTTAGCGTAACTTGACTAATTTTTAAAACTAATCTACCTGCTACGTGCCTAGATGGAATGTTTATAGAAGAGCACATCTAAAGAAGTAACCAGAGCACACTTTTGGTGCTTTTGAAATCATTTAAATGTATATTATGAAAATAAACCTTATTACTATATTTTTACTGCCCGTATCAGCTTTTTCGTCTACAAAATTGTAAAAAGAAACCTTAAGGTTAATTTATCTTTTTTTTAAATTTCTTCACTTTATTTTATGTGATTTCAAAAGTAGCAAATGTAAAAATAAAGAGAGCTTTGCGTTTATTGAAAATTATTATTAAAAATATATATAATTATGTTTTATAGATTTTTAGAAGCTTTGACAATTTGAGAGCACCAGTTTTGTGCAAACAGATGTTTTTATGTAAAATAATGAAACCCTTTATTTTTGCTAAAGTAATATTAATTTTAAGCATGAAATAGAACTCTCCCGTCATGAAGAACAGTTTGTTTTATTTTATTTTCTGTTATTAATAATGCATCATATATATAATCACGCCATATTGAATTTACAGTGTCAAATATGACTCTGTTTACCAAATACTAGATTATTTTCAGTTCATATCCTCAACCTAATTAAAATATCGTTTAACAATGAGTATCAATTTATAATTTCATTTAATTTTTCTTTTTTCTTTTAAAGATCTACCTTTTATATATTTATTGTTTTTTTTTTTGCTGACCAAGATGCATTTTTGATGTAATTTAAAACAAAGCAAGTAAAATATGATATTTCCTTACATTCTATATTAATTGTGCCGTTTTAAAGATAATAAAAATCTGTAAAATATTTAAATTATTGTGTAATATTACATAAAATGGGCAGTACTAATATTATTTTAGGATTTTTATTTAGAATAATAATTTATCTTTAGATATGAATATGAAATTTATTCAGCGTTTTTTTATTTTATTATTTCTTCTTCATGAATTAAAAGAATATAATTTTAGATATTATAAACCCAGTTTAAATGGACCCTTTCTTTGGTTTACCTACTATATTAAAGTGCCCTTAATGTTAATGGAAGCACATGTAATTAGACGCGAGGAGAGCAAAGTTACAATGATGATGGTTTAGTGCTTAACAATTACACAATGTCTAACTGATAAGATGTATTTTACTTACCATACATAATTATTGTTTAATGTATTTATTGATTGCAATAAATTCTACATTATTTAACAACTATTAAATTGTGTCTTTCTTTTTAAACCCTTTTCTTCGCAGGTGCTTCTGAACTGTAGATATTTTTGTATTATTCAGAAATGTATGAGAATATTAACCTCTAAACGCCCAGTGGTTTCCTTACGGGACCGCAGATTTGCGTCGTCCAATTCCCTACGGTCCCATACAGGAAGTGTTTATGGTTCATTTCACAATCGGATTACATTAATTTGTAATAATAGTATTAAAGTGAGTTAATGGAAGAATCTATTGTGCGACGAAACGTTAGAAACGTTGGCCTGCTAGGGCATTGAACGACGCAATTCTGTAGTTCCGTATGGGACCACTGGGCGGATAAAGGTTATGGAAAGTTGAGGTAAGTTGAAGGTTAATCAATTAAAATACCATTTCATAATATTGTGATTATGTATTGACAAAAAAAATAGTTGTTCATATAGAGAAGGTAATGATACAAATAATGTTTTAAAATTAAAATAAATACAGCCACCATTAATTATTTAATATTAAAACTATTATTTTATACACTTACATAATAATATTCTTAAATGTGAATAATAAAAACTAAGATCGTGAGAACTGTATCATTATGCGTCTTATAAATTTTGATATAAACCAGCCCAGAGTCACACAATAATACGAAAAAAAAAATGTTATTTACATATATTAAAGAATAAATAACTAAATATTAATTTAAAAAATACTATGCTTGTAAATCAAATATATATAATGATTAAAAGTCGAAATGTTTAATTATATCTGCCCATGATTATAAAAATGGTGGCTGTCATATTTCATTCCTTTTGACATATTTAAAGGTTTGTGTTGAAAATTTATAAAAGTGACAATGTCATGTTGCATAAAAATTATGTTGGATGAACATTATATTAATTCCCAACAATGTGAACTAAGATAAATGAAACACTCTTTTTTTAATTTCTTGACTTACACCACTTTCATAATTATGTGCACATATGTTGTCTTTGATCTAAATGGCATAATCGACAGATGGTCTTCTGAATTATAAAATAGTAAATTGAATTAAGTTTCAATGAAAAGATAAATATGAAATAAGAATAAATGGTATTAGAACTATCTTTTAAATATTGTGCTCAATATAATTTTCAAAAACACAAGACCCAGATAGAGACCGTCCTGCAGTTTTGAGATGATACAAAGTAGCATCGCTAAAACTTAAATCTAATACTAACACTATTTTATTACAGACTTTTTAAAATGTGTATTTCTAAACATGGATTTGATTATTAATTGAGGTCGGTATCGGGTAGCAGCCGCATTCAATATGTTGATGAATCAATCGACATCACCGCGGCCAAACCTGAGATGGCCGTAGTCGTCGAACTGGTCTTCCCTCTTTCCGAACCTCATATGACCGTAGTCGTCCAGTTGCTTCTTGCTGAGCTCGATGATGTCGTCGTCTTCGATGACGAAGCGGTCCGGGGGACCCTGAGCAAGCCGTGCTCTGTAACGACCCCCACGAGGAGCAAGCACCAGCCCTGAGCCACGCGTCCCCGCCCCGCCATTCACGCTTCCGACTCCGCTAGGCAAAGCCTGCGCCCCTCGAGCTGCGCCCCCCATCATGCAGCACAGCGCCAGCAACAAGAATGCGGTCGAAGGAATCATATGAAATCCCATTATATTTATTTTTATTATTTTAACGTAACAAAAAATGATTTTCAAATTAAAAACTGTTGTAAAAAATTCCAAATTTTTATTATTTGTAAATATTCTTTACTTAAAAAATGTTTTATGGCTATTGCGGATTATGTGATGCAGCCGGTAGGTATCGAGCGAGTGAGGATGAGTCGTTGCGCCGCTTCCCTTTTATGCGGCCTGGGAAGTCTCACGGAGCTTAATAATATTATTCCCGATGAATATTATTTTTTCCGCGCAAATTGGAGATGACATTTTTCAATTTGCGGACGTGCCGGCTGCCGATAATGCTTGCAAATTGAAAAGCGATTGACTTGTGTAGACAATTACCAGAGCTTCTCAAAGCCTTTGCATATTTAAAAAAAACGCAATAAATATACTAATGTTTTATTCAATTGTCACAAAAATATTTCCTGATAAATAATCCCTGAAAGCATCCCTTGTAACAGTTTAGTCAATGCCATAAATTTTGCTCAGTCTATCGAGGAATGATCGTTGATCTATGATCTTTTCATACATCGCGGGAGTAATAATAATATATGTGAATAATATTATTATTTCGTATGATTGTGCACTACTATAAAAGTTTAAATATTCTTTAAAATACTAAACACACACAACTGCCATAAAAGAAAATATAAAATAATTCAAAATATCTATATTGTCTCTGGTCACAATTTAGAACAATAGTTTTCTTCATTGCCGGCAAAATATAAATCTAAATAATTGAGTGACGTTTAATCAAACCTGTACAAGTTGTTTAGGTAAGTTATGACTTTTTTATAATCAATATTCATATTAATTGATAAAGTCGATTATAATAATTGCACAATTTTTACATTTTTACTACCTATCCAAAAACATCCCCACGAAAACATGTCTTTGAAGGTTAGTTTTGTAATAATTAATCTGATGCGACATCAACATTGCGGATCATTGACGTGGAATGCTAACCATTTTGAAATTAATCTTGAATTCTTAAGTGCAATCCTCAATGCTTTTTAGATTTTAAATACGCAAAAAAATCCCCCTAATAATATCAGGTTATGTACAAGTTAGTTTATTATTGGATTGATAATTTATGTACCTAATATTGTCATTTATATTTTATTTGGTGCATGTCGTACTTGAGTTCGGTGCATGAGCTTACTTAAATATCAAATATTTTGTTCATTACCATACAACCTTAAAACGGCAGGTATCCAAACGTTGTACATTTTTATATTGTTTATTCTACCTTTACATTTTACTTTAGTTGAGATGAGCTTAGGTTTAGTGAGGTTAGGATAGAGCTGGTTGGATTATAAATAGGCTGTTTCTTTTACAACTTTTTCCTACTAGTAACATACTACTTTACTAATTATGGAGTATTGACTTACGATATATTACGTATGAACGTATATTCGTATTTCGCAATAAATTGTGCCATATTTTACACACCATATTGTGATTTTTTATTAGAGCATATATTGCTTTATATTATGAATATCATAGACACGTGTGCATTTCTTATACAATACAAAGAGACATTTCCCAATGTTATCCAATATTGTACATTCATGATTCTATGTCCGCATTCCTCTCTGGTGAATATGGTCGTCACGAACTGGCACCACAAAACTTTGTCACTGCATCTTCGCATCAACTCATGTAAGCTCTGCCTCCCGGAGTTCCGTCGAGTACATTATATGTATAATTCGTAACGGTTTTCTAAACTAAAGAAATGGCAGCCGTTGTTTATACTTTCATGCGGAATCCAAACTACAAAATACAAGAATATTACATAGTTGTGATATGCGAAGCTCACATTATAGTAATAAAAAATATTTAAATGGAAATATATTTAAAAACCACAAAGATAAGTTCAATTTATGTAACGTTGCATAATACGTATTCTTTATTTTAATGATAAACCTATTGTTATTACTTTTATTTATCACATATAATTACATTTATATTCCATTGCAACTGTTGCATATAACTGGATTATATTCCTTGAATTTTCTTCAAAGAATGTTGTAATTAGATTTCAAGATGCAATAGACAAGTCAAAACCAGGAAAAAGTAATTTTTCTGTATTCATGTTTTTACATTTTTTATTTACGAGCAATTTATCAAATGGCAAAACTAACAAAAGCGAAAAATACTAAGACAAAGGAAACTATACATGTTTCATATAATCGACCACGATGTTTTCTCAGTAAATATATATTTTTATGTTTTTTTTTTACAAAAAAGTATAAAAGTATTAGTATGTTTTTATATTATTATTGTAGCGTCCTTTAAATACAATATATAATTTTACCATAATTAAAAAATCAATTTGGACTCTGATCTTGTTAGGATGATTTTTTAAGTCCGCCAACATTATTAAACCACGGCTCGGCATTTACGTATTATCCGCAATCGTCATTAATTTTGTTTATTTTAGTTTTTAGTTTGTTTTCTAAATTTTTGTTACGTTGCCACCACGTGACATATTCATTATTTTATTTATTACATTACGTTGAGTTGAAAAATAAATCACTTTTTGAAATAAACTAGTTTTCATTGTGAGTTACGCTGATGAGACCATCAATCATAAGAGTAGATTCAAGGCTTAAATGAGAGTCTCCTATAATTCCTTTAACTGCTCATTAAGATTTTAGTAACTCACTGTAAATTGATGTCCACGAGATGATTTTTGTCATCTATTCAAAATTGACTGAGGTTGACAATTAATAGGAATAAAAGGAAAAGTAACCATGCCTTGAAATCTTTAGAATATCGTTATCTTATTTTTCACACCACAATCTTATTATTACTTGACTTATCCACTGAATTTTGTGAGCGACAGGTCGTTAAAACAGGGCGTGCTCAGAATTTAAATAATATTTACCATGGCATTACATATTTTTGATAGATTTATTGGGTTTCATATTTACACTAATTCGCACATTACACTATCAGACAATAGTAGACAATCAATTACATTCATCATCTGCCATAATGTTTCCACCTTCACTAGAAGTTTTATATACTTCAAGGAAATGGTGTTTATATTTACTATATGTTCCCCTTCGTAAACTACACTCCTCAAATCATAGCGTATGCACATCACAGCTGGGATGATGCCTTCTTCATTCATTTATATACCCTTATCAGTATTCAACTCTTTTTTCCGATTACCCATTGTTGGACACCAGTCCACCTGGATTCTAGTTTGAAGACGGCTAAATTCATTTATCCAGTTTTTTGGCGCCATATTATTTATCTGTGATTATTGCTTATACAGGTGTGAGTGACTATTCAGATAAGAGAAAGATGAATTTCGACCTTCAGTTGGCAGCGCACGATTCGAAGCAAGATTCAGAAATGGACTGGGGTGCATCGGGCCGACAGAAGCAGCGGGTTCTAGATCACACAATCACTCCGGTACACAAGAATGGTGCAGACTGTATGCTTCAATTTCATCCCAATGCCACTAAGGATCAATCTACGTTTGATCAAATTAATGCTGGTATAATTGGGAACGGAGATATAATACAAATGAGTATCGGCGCACTGAATAATAAAAGAAAAGTTTTGGGTCAAATTGATCAGCTTGGAATACGACGTCAAAGCATTCAAACGATTGAAGAGCAAAATAAACTGTCTAGGCTGCAGCTCATTAATGATAATCGAAAGTTTGACAATCAGGAGAAAGGAAGAATTGACATGTTCCATAGGTTGGATTCTAATTTACAGATCGTAAGGGAAAAAACAAAAATGGATGGAGTGAAACGTTCACATTTCAGAAAGCAAGATTTTCCGAATCAAAGTATTATAGATCAAACGGATAAGCCAAAAAGAACACTTTTAAGAAGTAGTTCGAGCATGGAGATAGAATATGATGATTCAAAAATAAACAGTTTCAGCGAGGAACCGATCAGTGGAGGAAAACGCGTCCAAGCTGTGAAAGGATTTCAACACAAGAAGAATGGAGAAGACGAGCAGAAACAGGAGTCTGCAAATGTCGCATTGGAAAACTTGGAAACTGTCGTTAATGGATGTCGCATGATGGAAGCATCGGGAGTTGTTAACCAAAGTGGAGTGGGTGTTGTTGACGAGCCTGGAGGAAATCTGAGGGTTGGAGACGATGGAAGGAAGAAGCTCCGCGAGGATAAGGAGATGTTCAGCGAAATGCAGCACGAGAAGGACCCGGCTGCGGTGGAGGCGTAAGTGCGACAGCTGCTCACGGATCTGCAGCTTAAGAGAGTGGGTGATTTGACAAGTCTTTTTATTCTAAGCACTATAATATTGATACTTGTTTAATGTAGATAATTAGTAGATTATATGACACTTTCCAATTAAAATGAAATTGAGCACTACTATGCTATAAAGGACATATATTATGTTCAAAGGGAATATTCGTCAGTTACATCAAATGTTTCAACGTTGGGCGAAAACCATTTTTTTTACTCGCAAAATTTTTCAGGCATCAAAATTGTATTTGTGAACGCCAGGTTTTTTGATCTTTTTTATGATTTTTTTATGTGGCAGTATATAAATAAACCTCAGAAATATACATAATAATATGCTGTGTTATGTTTGTTGAGTATAAATATTTAAAAAAAAATCTCAATCTGTAGTTTCCGAGGCATACTTTTGGGTGATCTATTAATCTGATTTTTCTAGTCCTCCCGACTTCAAGGCAAGGACAATTTTATCCTAATAAACTAAGTGAATCTTATTGGGTCATAACACCAATGAGCCAATGCATGTAGCTATCGCCGTTGGTGTTAATCTTTATTTTTGAAAATTGCATTACAGGAGAGCGAGCGAATGGAGAAGGCGGAAGCTTCCGCACAAGAGAAATGGGTGGGCGAGGCGCGGGCGGCTGCTCGGGACGCTGAGCTGGCGGAGGGCGGGGCCCGCGCCGCCCAGGAAGCCGCCCGCCAGTTAGCCGCCCGGGCAGAGCAAGCCACCCAGAGGGACGCGGCGCACCAACACCACCTCCAGGCCAAGGTAACATCATAGCATCCTGATACTAGCGACCGCATACGCGTGAAGGGGGCAGATGCCCTTAACCTCTGATTCACAGTATGACAAACCATTGTCACAGTCAGCAGTGCCCACTGTGGTGCTGTTGAAGCAGACAGTGTGACAGCAAACTGAATTTATAATTGTTACTTGTTTTCAGACGCAAGAGCTTCAGACTCTGTTGGCCGAGGTTCGTGAGCTAAGAGCCGTGAAGAGGAGTTGCATGCAGGAAAAGGCGCAGGCGCTGGCGCAGCAGGCGGCCGAGCAAGGAGCCAGGCGCGGGGCGCAGGCCGCCCTGCTCAGGGTGCAGGAGGCGCTGCCGATCCTGCAGGAGTGAGTCATCGCCAGGACATCCTCATAGCGTCACATGATGATGATTCTCATGTCACCGTGTTGCTTTGCAGGGCTCAACGCAAACTGGAGAGCTCCCAGCGGCGCTTGGGGGAACAGATGATCGAAGCGGTGACTCTACGCGATCAGGTGCACGAGCGTATGGCTCGAGCTCACCTGAGGCAGTTAGCCTTCAGGGAGAGACTTGTGGACGCAACCACCCATGCAGCCACCCTGGCAGGTATAGACACTTCCAAGCTCGTAAAATCTTGTGCTGATGCATCATGCCATCTTCACCAAAGGTAGAACAACCTATCTGTTCTTCCCAGACATAATTTTCATACTTACTGCTAAATGGATTAACCCTGATCACTGGTCTACCCAGCTAATTGTATAAAGCGCTTTTAAAGACATATTAAATTAATTTAATTTAGTTTCGAACCCTAGTTTCCTTTGTGGCGCCGCTTCCTTCCAGACATCAGAGCATGGGACTGCCAATTCCCTTTTCTTAGAAATAGGTGTCCTTTTTTATGCAATTTGAGGAGGTGTCTCGGTTATTCCATCGAATGTATTTGCATTTTTTAAATGACATTTGAATGCCAGACCGTTAACAGATCAACACTCCATGGTCGGTGTTACAGATTGTTAAATTGACTCTGTAATCTTATGACATTGATAAAACAGCACTCCGCATGCTACATTTAGTTATCCATAAAAATTTAATCCCTTACCTCTTTTTTTGCTTATTTACAACCTTTATGAAGAAGATAATAAATTGCACAATACGTAACATGTCAATGTAAAATATTTATTTAACCTTTTATGTTGAATTATATTAATTATAACTCATTCTTTTTCCTGAATTTTCTTTCCACAGCTGAACTCGGTAAAGCCAGAGCCAGGTTAGCAGAGTAAACTACACACTACTTCAAAAATGGTATCATCATGTGTTGTGTAATACTAAATAAAATTATATTCCATTGATTCTTTTTTAAATATTTATTTTAATTATTATTTCGTTACTCAATATTATTTTACAATTAATAATTGAATGCTTGAATGCTTAAAAATGAATTAAATATTTATGTAATAGACATCTCTGATTCATTATAAAAAGTGTTAATAAATAGTTAAGAAGCAAACCATTTTCTGTAAAAAATATAATTTATAAAATTATGAAAAGCTGTCAGTTAACAAAATTTATGTTGTCGGCATATTGATGGAAATTAATAATCCCAATTGTAAAATGTATGCAATATAACTGATCGTCTTGGGCAGTACTTAGTTTTAATCAGTAATGTCTGATAAAATAATTCACGGGGACATCTATTAGAATAAGCTAAAAGAAAATATGTACGTGATACGGTTATAAATATTGTAATAACTATTTATTTGTACTACAATGTGTTATCCTTACGTGTTATAAAATACCAATGTAGATCATTCTATTTATTAAAAATGAATTATTTTATATTAAAAAATATTTTTTTAATGTCTACCATCTTATGAAAAGGCGACAACAGGTCACGGGGTCGTCATCGGGACGCGTGGAGGAATGATGCAGGAGCAGGTCGAAAAGCAATTAACTTCAAGAACCACAATTCGCATTTATTTCCATTATAAGACTTCGGTTTCTCCGCCCGACCGTAACACGTTGTATCGTGGGGGTCGTTCGGACGGAGACTGTCGAGCACATTAACATGTAACGCCCCAAAGATTATCGCGGCTAAATCAGAAGCTAATGTCCGACAGTTGAACCAAGATGATATGGAGCAACGGTCAAAACAAATAAAATGGCGTATGCAAACGCCGTGTACAGTGCCGGCTTTAGACCCTGCGGCGCCCCAGGGCAAAAAAAACTGGCGCCCCCCATATACCTGTATATATGTATATAAACAAAGTATATGTACTTCTAAAAATTCACTGTCGTGGCTGTAAATCCGCAAAACGTTTTTATTTCCTCGAATTATTGATGTGAGAATTGTCATATAAGATAATGTTTGCTGTAAATGTCTCTGTATGTACGTATCAATTATTAAGTAAAGTATAAAATAAATAAGCTGACATGCTTGTATGTAATACGAAAGATTGGTAAAATGAAAAATAAAAAATAGAAGTTAGAAAAATAAAAAATAGAAGTAAGTGTCGCAATTTGTTATCATATGGTTCATAAATAGAACGGATATGGGAAATAAGAATATTTTTTTAATTGATGATTCTTCTTCGTAGTATCAATCCGGTGAATTGGTTTGCAGCAGCAGAATCTTGCATCTCGATCTCCATTCCCCTCGGTCCTCCGCAACCCTCTTCAGCTCAGCATTTAGTTGCCATTTTTGCTTATGAAGTCCTCGTAAGAAGAAAAGCAAATTGTTTTCCGAAAAACCAGAACAATTTAATTGTAGTAGAAATGTAGGAAGCTAAGACAGTTAAATTCAAAAAATTAGTTTCTTTTAATGGACGTGAACATGTCAAATGTATTATGGCTGTAGGTAAGTATATATCGAATTTTGCGTTTGTCACGGTTTGCAAGTGACGTGACTGTGTGTTTATCGTTTTAAATCCTTGCGATTATAATGGTAACGTATGTAATAATTGTATTGTATGGGATTTATGTATGAAATATTCATCTTTTCAAATTTATATTCTTCAAATATAAGATCATTTATCGATGAAGCAAATTCGCAAAATGAAAGTCTTCTGCCCTGAGGGGGGGTTTATAGTACCCCCTCCCTACCTCCAAACACAATTCTGACCAATCGAAAAATCGTCTTGCAAACAAGACATTTTCAAATAATTCCATTGAGTTCGACGTTCATTTTTTTTACAAAATTTGAGGTTTGTATGAAAAAGGATTTGCGAGAAGAGTGCGCCAACTTCATGCCGATTGCCCAACACCAATACAATACCCGAATGCCGTAAAGCCGATATCTGGGCTGGAGCAGCTTCTGCAATCTTTAATTTGATTCTTAAATCTCTCGATGAATTGATGATTAAATAAGACGATATATCAAATAGTACTGATATGCGATCAATCAATTACATCCTGTAATTAAAACGTATTTAAAATTACACTAACAAGAATATCAAGTACATATATGGATTGATAAAATAATGAGCGAAAAAGAAGCAAGCGAAAACTACGCCGCGTGTTTTTAAAAATAATTTAATTTGATTTAACGCCTTAAACAACATTTGACGCGGACCATAAAATGGACGGGTCACCGCGTGAAGTTGCATCTCCGAACCCTTTTAAAAATCCGATTAACAAATCAACAAAATATGCCTCAAGAGTTGCCGTTTCATCCAGTATGAAACCATGTATATTTCCTGGTAGACTTTCGTGTGCAGAGATGTCTGGGGTAAAAGACAATTGACAAAACTAAGTTGCCGAAATTTATGGTGACCATATGTTACAAATGTTTAACGTATAAGAGAAGAAAAATATAAGCATGATCCTTGACTAAATACGAGTATATTATTAAAATTCAGGACTAAAAATTAAAATACACATTGTATAATGCATTGATCAAAACAAAAATCACTGAAAAATTACGTAAAAATTAATGAATAATAAAAGGATGTAATGATGCAAAATAATACGATTCACAGGCACGGGCGACGTGGACAGGTCGCATCTTAAATGAGAGTTTTATTAGGGACTGGCGATTGTAAACAGCGGTAGTTGTAAAATATCTTTCAATTTACGAATAGTACAGTTAAAAAACCCGGACGTACTAAAATATAATGAACCATGTATTGTTGTATTAATAACTTTTTTTTCCTTCATATTTACTTCTCCGAAAAATAATCCGCCGTTGTTAATAAAATATGGGAATTTTTGGAATATTATACTTTGCTTCAAGTAAAACTTCATATACCACATAAATAAGAAATATAAAAGTAAGTTTGGCCGCCCTTACCGCCCTTTTGGTCACTCGGCGCCCCAGGCAGCCGACCCACCTCGCCACCCCCTAAAACCGGCACTGGCCGTGTATTATTTATAAAATTAAGACTAACATTCTGAACAAGCTGATATCAATATATTTTGTATTATTGTGTTTTTTTATTTAATATGAATTTTAACTTCTCATTTTTGTTGTCACAAAAATGCTTTCCATATACATACTCGTATTAATTTCAAATTTGAAACTAGTATTTTTCTAAAGTGTCAAAAACATTCAATATCAAGTGCACCAATAAAAAAAATTGGTTTCGCAAAAATTAAGAATTTTGCATTGAAATTTTAGCATTGAACCAGTATTTTTATTAATTTTAATATACCTTATTAATTATCGTTAACACGTTAACTACGGTATATGTAAATACACGTACCGCAAAAACTTCACTGTAATACATACACCGTATTGTGTTCCGATGTACGGAACATAATATAACAAAATTATGGTAGTTATGGCGCACATATATGTCATTTATTATTGCAAGTGAAATAATCCCATAATGTTATATAACCTAACCTAATAAAATTAAAAACACAGTAGCACCAAAAAATATTTTTATACAAAAGAATAATTAAATCCAGTGCATTGTTATTAAGTCAATCGATGTTGCCAGATACTGGGTAGAAATAATTTGACGTCGCTGACACGAAGAAGAAGAAGAATCTACATTTACACGTAATACAAGTATGTATGTGTACACTTTTTGCTCCCTAGTAGGTTTTTCTGGCATCCTGCTCTCAGTGCCGGCTTTAGACACTGCGGCACCCTAGGGATTTTTTTCTCTGGCGCCCTATATTGTATGTATTTAAAAAAAAGTGATAGATTGCCCTCGGCGCCTCTAGCTCACTTGACGCCCTGGGCCACCACCCCATTGCGCCACCCCCTCAAACCGGCACTACGCTACTCTTGCACTTCTAATTGTGTGTGACAGAGCAAAATATATTATATATTTGTACTTCACCGATCCGGCTTGACAAATAATAAACAATATTTAGAGGCTTGTACTAATCGGAATTCTTATCGTCTTTTGATTAGTGGAAAAAACGCCACTTAGACGGGTTTTCAAAACATTTCGTTTCCAATTTATTTTACGAACGAAAAAATACACGATTCGGAATTTTAAAATTTCTTATTTTCTAGTCACCGGCCCCCAAAACTCACAGCCAGACCCCGGGACCCGATTTCAGGCCCTATTTTTGGTGAATATGTTAGAACCCTCATGTCAGGTCTGCTGCTATTATTCGTAGTTCTCTCATCACAAAAGTTTGAACAAGATTCTTTTTTTTTTTATTCTACACCTTATATTATCTTAAATGGAACAATCTGGACTTTACCTGCCTCACACCCGCATTATATACTGGACAACAATAAAATCTTCTTAATGATGCGTTCATTCAGATTATGATTTTTAGCATCTTATAACTCAAGTTGGAGTCCCCTCTAAACAATTGAAGCCAATGTACAGAAGTGCTCAAGAGAAATATATAAGAATCGCATTCGCGGATTAAAATGAGATGGAAATTGAAGATAATTTTTCTCACAGGAAATACGAGCGTGATAAGTAGCCACAAAGTCTGCATGCCCGATAGAACCGAGGCACTTTCCTCTAATTACATCGAAAAAGAACAAAACCATCTACGACAATGTATGTAAAATACTATTCGTCACAGCCTTAATTGTAACAAGCTGGCTCTTTGTGTCAGGACTGGATCGCCATTCTGTGAAGAAGGCGCCCACGTCTCCGTCAGAGACGCCATCTGCGGAAGTGGTCTCCGTGGGTGGCAGCTGACATAGCAGGGACAGGTGGGCGGCCGCCCCGCGTAGCCTCGCCGCCCACAATCAGCTGAGGTACTCGACATCACATCCTTGGGCGGAGAGCACCTTGTTACGATAATTCTAATAATCACCTCGCAAATCTGTTCCTCATACCAAAATTCCAGTCTGTACCGGGTATAAATATCTTATGTCCAAACCTACATACTCGTTTACGAGTATATTTAATGTGAACCAATTCAGAGCGTATTGAATTTATTTATCAAATATTTGTGACATATATTGTGGTACAGAAGAATTCTCGGAATTTACTGGAGAGACCACGTCACGAACAATGAGGTTCTCAGGATAATCAAGGAAGATAGGCACCTAATAAGAACCATCTCAGAGAGGCGAGCCCGATGGATTGGTCACATCATGCGCCACGATGGTCTTCTTCACGATATTGTGGAGGGGATGGTTGAGGGTAGAAACAGCAGAGTGCCTCTAGATGGGAGTATTTCCGCAAATTTTTGAGAACATGAGCTGCATTTCTTATGTTGAGCTGTAAAGGATTGCAGAAGATCGAGGAGTGTGGAGTTCGAGATACAAGATTATGTTGCAACAAACCAATGCACCGGATTGATACTACGAAGAAGAATAGTATCTTGTTTACAAAACAAAAAAAAAACACAAAGGTAATGTAATAATGGAATGGTAGTATACTTTCCGACCTTATAATTAGTTAGCTTGGAAGTACAATACAAAAAAAAATGTAAATAGCTTACATTTTCATTAATAACTTGAGTGCTTACTATATAATGAACCTACCCGTACATTGAGAATAAAGTGTAAAGAATGTGAAATTTAACCACAAATACGAATTTTCTTCCTTACGCTACACCAGATAGTTGCTCCATTATCTTCTTATTTTCCCATCTATAGTGGATATAAATCTCTCCTATTCTATGCTTATTATGGAGTCCTCCAAGACTCTGTTCTAGGTCCGCTTTTATTTCTAGTGGTTTTCAACGATATTATTGACTGTATTACAACACACTCCTCGTGCCTATTATTAGCTGATAAAAATAATATCAAAAGTCTCCCCAGGGATCTACCAAATAAATGCAATCAACACTCCTTTAGGATGTCCTGAATGAAAGACAGTTTTTCTTTATGCTTCCTTGCACTAACACCTTTCTGTTAAGCACCTATCCTGAAACTGGAGAATACATTACAGCAATATCCTTTATGCCAGAGGTTGCACCAATGGAGACACAATCAATTTTTTGACAAGAATATCGAGTGATCAATCCGACACTCTGAAGAATAAATTTAAAAAAAAACTAAGAAAAACGCATATCAATAGCGTATAATTGTCGCTAGAAAGGTATGCAAACAAACTAGTACAAGCCATTGAAAATTATTATGCGGGTATTCTGCGAGAGTATTGAAAATGAATCGTATACAATTTTATTACATAACTGCATGTGTTACCTGCACTAGACACTTGTGTGAATAGTAATGGGGCAAGACAAAACAGATCGCGCTGTGGGAACTTTGGGTTCTGCAGTGATTTAACACCTTTTTTAGCTATTTTATTTTAACGAGACATAAAAGGTATTCGGCGAAGCTTCAAAGTGTATATGTTCTATTGGGTATACTATCAGATAGGGTAATCAATCAATTTTAGGCAAAGAAGAGGAGTTTGGAATAATTAAAAATTTAAATACATACAGACGAATACTACTGAAATGGTGAAGAGGAGATTTCTTCTCTGGATCCTATGCATGTTCATATTTTTGAGGATAGCTACGCACTCACAGAAGATGTTTGTGTCAGTGGATATCATAATTGGTTAAGTCTACAGTGCATAAAAATACTCGTATTTCTTATATAATTCCGTCAGTTTATCTATCATTAAAATAAGCATCATGTGTCATCGCATTTTTAAATAATATCACGAGAAGAAATATTTTTTATGCACTATGTATTTAATCAGTTTTGTTCTTCACCCTCACATTTATTTCTCTAGCAGACTTTTTAAATTTTAAAATAACAATATAGCAAAGAATACGGTCCACATCTATACATAGCTACAGACAGCTTCCAAATAGGGATGCTAAACGTCCTGAATTCATTGGAAAACCCGATTTTTAATATCATAAAATAATTTGGAACTCCTAAACTTACATTTTCTTGCTATCGACATGAACTTAATATACTCGTACCTAAGTCACCGCAATGGATACAATTTTGAATATTGTTATTTTAGTGCAGTGTTTTAAAAATGGTTTCTATCTGCATATTTGATTTTAAAACATAATCTGAGGTACGCAAAGATGACTTGAAAATAATTATATCTGGATAATATAAGTTATAGAGAAGAACTGATACGGCATGAAATAATCTTAATTCGGTAAAACAGTAAATCTGCCAACTTTGCTACTGATCCTTAGTTTGTCTACTACTGCCAGGACGCTCTAATATGCCACACATAGAATGTGTGCAACACTGTTCTCAATTAATTTCCGTCCATTGTTTGCACTTTCAACTCTCACAATTTATTACTAGGCACGACAACTTACCATAGAAACAACTTGTAAACCCTGCGATTTTAGTATCGTGTTGCAATATCTCACGGATCTAGTTCATATTTTAAAATTTCTTTTTTGCGTACTAAACAAGAAGAGAGAAGTTCTCATCGCGTTACCAAATCCAATCGGTCTCTTATCTGATTCACATTTGAAAGCGAATTTAAGCCAAGTGAACGAACGCTAATTTTATTCCTACTCCTTCAAAATAACTTAAATTAATAATCAAGTTCGTTCGTTGCAGCGAATTAAAGGATCGAATAAAGATTTTTTGGTAAATATTTTCACTTGGTCTAAATGCGGATGAAATTACTTAAAAATACTAGTAGGTAAACAAAACTGATACCTATTTTTAGCTATTAAACCTCCCTATTTCTGTGTCTCAAACGAGTCCCTGTCTTTTTATATAAATACTCGTATATCTGTCAATAATTTGCGAAAATTCGGGTTGTGACATTTTGGAAATGGTAGCCACACACAGCAATGTAGCTGGCATTTCCATAATTAGGTTAACTATATCCACTAGGTTTTCTTTGGTATTTTATAATATGACTTATAACATGATTTTATCAACTTTTCTACAGTTTTTACTGGCGATGCTGCTTTCAATTCTCTTCTTCTTACTCTTCTTCTGCTTTCTTTAGGGCTTCGTCCTGTTACTAATCAGAGCCTGTTCCTGTGACATGAATTTCTGTCGCGAATATTTTACGAATGAACTAAGGGCGCTAAGTTCGGCCTTAGCTCCTACAGGGCGTGCTTTCTGAAGATTTCCCCTACCACCCAAAAAAAAAGGGGGCCCCAGATTTTTTTTTGCCCTGGGCACCACTAGGGCTAAGGCCGGCACTGCTAGTACTCACCACAGCACATCCTTCCAACGTGATCTGTCTAGTTCTAGTACCACCTTCTTGATCATCCCCATACTACAACAACTGCGCAAGCCTTTCTTATTATTTTTTAAAATAATTATTCATTATATGCCTCCGTCTTCTTTTGGTTCTGTTTTCACAATTAAAAGGTTATCTCGCCCTTGAAACTCGGCATCTTAAAGTGAAATTATGAAATCGCCTTTTAGCTTTCGTTTTCAATGGTGTGGGCTGAGAATGTCATTAGTGTGTTTTTGGTAAGACCACTTTTCGTTTAAAAAAATATTTCATTTGCTACTTGAGACCAGTTTAGAATTAATCCGAAGCAAATTCTGGACAATGATCACTTTAGCGTTGTCGATTTTATACTCGTATGTTAAATTTCAATATGAATTTTCTATTTTACTGTGACATCTTCTGCACGCATCTTCAGCTCAGCAAATGAGGCTTAATTCAAGTCCTCAAGCAATTGACCTCTCAACCATCCCTTCTATTAACCACTTCATCGCCACGTGTTTTCAAAAAAATAAAAAACACTACTTTTACTAATGACTAAATTATTTTAATATATTTAACATAGATTATTGGTGAGCTGCAATCGATTGAACTAAAATTTTTACGAAAAAAAAAACACTTTTTTTTCACTAGGGCTGCCACAAAAAAGAGTATAGATCAAATACTCGACCGCTTGCTTCGACTGTCCTTGACTAACTGCTTAAAAAACTGTCTCCCTACATCGTATATACCTCCAACGCATCACGTTTGTTGTAAATATTTAAGATATATATACATACTATATAATTGTTTTCGAAAAAAATGAAAATATTCAGTGCCAGCCCTTGACACCATCTCATGAATATCTCCCAAACTATCGATCTTTTTTGATTTGTAAAAATTGAAAAATATTCAAATATATCGTTGTGAGAAAATTGGAATTGATTTTGAAATACTTATTTCGAATATTGCGAAGCGCCCACGGGTGGGCTTACGCCGATCTTCGGGTTAAGCCGTGAAGGCGATCTTCCTAGTGCATAATGTGGCTGATTCATTGAGTGTTAAAAAACTTATTGTTAGATATATACAGTAGTGAGGTCAGATTTGCACATATTTTTACAAGATTTTTAACGTCAACTGTGCTAGTTGAAACGATGATTTCTTTAATTGTACATCAACCAACTGTCCCACTGCTTGTATAATCAGATACCCCTAACATCCAGACTGATGTCGCGAAGCAGCTTTCTGAGATCCACTCAACCTCTCACATCTGGCCCTGAAAATGAGAGACTCCAGCTCTGGCGACAAGACGCACCAGAGGATTTCATTACTCCAAAGGAAGGCCTCCCAACTGGCAAGAACCCTGAGTGGCGGACCTGGAAATCCCTTAACAGATTAAGAACCGGAGCTGGTAGAACAAAGGACAACCTCGAGCGGTGGGGAATTCTTCGGCAGGGAGAGCCACTATTGTACGACTTAGGAGACCTGCAGACCACCTCACACCTAAGATCCTGCTCCATGTGCCCAACAAGCTGCACACCTCAAGACCTAAGGCTAGGCAACACACGGGCTATCGATGTTGCCAGATGCTGGGCAAAAATAATTTAACGTCGTCAATATTTCGATAGCAAATCAATTATCGTCACTAAAAAACTAGCAGCTAAATCAAAAGAAATTATATAATTTTAACTGAAAAGAAAAACAATAAGCGCGCGGTTCAAGGAGGCTTTTGATGGCCAGTCGAGATTATTGCAATAGGTATTTTAATGTGTTTAGGTATAGTCCGTAACGGTTGAATGTCACCTCCACTTGAATGGCTCGCACACTTAATAACGTTAACGGCGTATATTGTTTCGAGTTCGGAAAAAGATACGTCTGTATGGTATTGAGCTTGCGAATTATCTTAGAGGGGCTGAGGGGGTGAAGGGGAGGGGAGGTTGCCCTCCCACGCGCCCGGTACAGCACTGCCTTCGGCTGCCAACCAAGCCAATAAATCTATAATTTAGGAAGATTTTTGTAAAAACTAAGAGTTCTTTGTTGACATAAATTAATCCTGGATAGTTGTTCAGGAAGTTTTATATAATACTGTCATTTATGGGTGGATGCACGGTGTATAATTATTTCGAGTTTAGAGAAGTAGTGACCACAGTAATAACAATATAAAAGACTAAGTGAACCAACCTTACATCTGTGTTTCAATGATTGAAATTTAGACGTATGTGTGCCATTATTTATTAGAAAAACTTCTCTATAACTAACGAATATTTCTCTTTCTCTCATTTTCCTTAGGGATTATGTTGTTGACTGCCAAAGTACTGCCTTGTAGAATGTTGATAAAATAACTCCATATGCTACCATTCGGTTTTTTTTATGTAAAAACATACAGAAGAATACCGACAGATGGTATAGTGATTCTGAATTCTAATCTGTGGAATTCTATGACGCTTATCATGCTCGGCATATTTCTAAGCGCTGCATGTGAAGTGTTGATCCGCCAACGTCATAGACTACAGCCCGACATTCACGACATCATCCTTATTATTACAGGAAGTCACTATGAATGGGTGGTTTTCACAGGATGCTTTTCGTCTATCACCAAATTTTGATAAACAGGCTATGACTGGCATTTTACGGGTGTGGGATAAAATTCACACCTACCAGGAGTATTTTAGAGCTCAGAAAACGTATACAAATATTTTTGCTTTTATTAATCTCCGTCGAGGATCGAAACCACAACCAACGGCTTGCCAAGATAACGCATTAGCAACTGAGATATACCCGCCGTATTGATACAGTATAAAACCACCGTACTCCCAATATTCTGCGTAATCACCTTTTCTAAGAAATTTTACAGCATTAAGACACATTTCTTGCCATCAGATATGGCTTAGGTAAGAAGTAATAACTATAATTGATTTAAGTTAAGCTCTTTTAATACCGCGACCAGATCGCGATCCGAGTCTTTAATAGTTTACCTGGCAGCACCACGGTCAGCGAGCGAAGAAACTAGAATAGTCGAAAGGATTCATTGAGTCAGTACGTCGCCGATCTCCGGTGAGATTGCGCGTGTGTCAGTAACAGATGTTACCTCGCAAAGTGCATCGTAAACATAACCTTAAACTAAAACAAAGTTACGCGGCGATTTAATCAAATTAAATATCACTAAACACGTAAACACAAACATTAATAGTTTATTTTAAATTGAACATCCTTGGATTGTGCGATTTTTTTGTCGATTGTTTGTTTTTTGCTTGTTTCTTGAGCAGTTGTTTTGCCAGTGATGTCACTATGCTACTCTCTCTTTCAAGTCGTCGCAATTCTCATACTTCATACAATAAACTGCCCACTCTCTTTTATGTATTTTATTATATTGTCAACGATTATTTGATCGATAAAATCGATTCAAATCAGCAGATCTGCAAATGAACCAAAAATACAAAATGAGGTATTGTCTAATCCTGAATGGGAACAACAAAACATTGTTTTCGCGAAAATTTGGCCTGCAAAAAACAGACAATTTGTTTATAAAGGAAATCGTGAATTTTCGTGTATTTTTGGCTATTTTTAAAGAAAAAAAAGCAGGAGACGTAAACCTTTTTTCTTATCGGAATTTTTAGGAAGTAAAATCGTTTTATTTTCACTCTTTTTGAAATTATCTCCTTAAAAGTATCCAAGAGAGCAATAGAGGTTAGGAACCACTAAATAAGATTCAGTAAAGATGATTCAGTTAGAATTCTTTACTTTTTGCAGAGGAAGAAGACAAGACGTGGCTCATTCTTTCGTTTATAAAGATGATGAGAAAATAATAGACTATGTTTGGAAAATATTGTATCTATTATTTAGTAATTTAATTATAATACTGTGTGCTTTCTTCGCTGCCTGGAAAAACATGTGCAGTGAATAGGAATAGAAAACATAGGAATTGAAGAAAAGAGACAATAAATATATCGAGTGTTGCACCATTTATTGTATGGCTGAATGAAAGTACCATATATGTACTAAATAGATTATAGTTAAAAACCAAAACTAAATTTCAGTTTCTGCTCTAATTTAAGAAACTAAGATATATTTTTTCTCTCATTTTTATATATTATATATATATATATATATGTATATATATATATATATATATTTATATAAATAAATATTGGTATTTCATACTCCATATAATATTCAAGTAATCTTAAAATTGAATAATAGGTATTTAAATAATAATAAATTGGAATTATTAATGCTTAAAATAATTATTTTATCAAATTATATTTAATATTTTAACAATTGTTTCTCTTTGTGTTTTTTAATCATACAGCTTTATTTACGTATAAAGAAATGTGCCATTATTTTGAAAAAACATAGGATTATTCGATAGCTGTCGAAATGACGAATTCAAATGTAAGTACACCTTTCATAATAAAACCCTAAAAGTGACGTCGGCAATACACGCCATCGATAAAAATAAAATGTCTTTGTTAGGCTGAAGATTTAAAAAATATATCTATCAGTTGAATTTCCAAAAGTTTTAGTTTTCCCAGTAATGTAGTCACAATAGCATATTTGTTACATATTTTTTGGACATATTTTTTTCGTAACTAGAACTCTAGTAGTGTACGCTACTGAAATAATAGATACACTCAAGTGGTAATGGGTGGGATATATCTGTCAAAGAGATGAAGTTTGGTGGGGAAGAATTTTTTTGTATTGGAGTGCAGGAACTAGCAAACGGAGTGTTGGCTGACCCCCTGTAAGATGGACTGACGACATCATATGAATAGCGGGAAGAACCTGGATATGGAAGGCGGAAGATCGAGAGGAATCCTACGCTTAAGAGTGGACGGACACAGACTGATGATAATGCTACAATATACATATATCTTTAGCCTAAGAATTTTGTTTTTAAAAACCAGTAATCTACATATGCCACGATATCATTCGTCGTCGTAAATTATTATCCTAGGAAAGCATTCCAAAGTCTATCTGTAATAATACAACTTTTTTACTATGTATAATGTACAGTATATGCTAACTGTACATACTCGTAAGTCTTCTGCTAAAAACCAGTAAAAAAATAATGGTTGCCTGGATATTACCAACAGGATTTATTTAATTTAAGTAGTAGTCTATTGTTTATCTTTTGGGACCACTGCATCTGCATCATATGACATATTTGTACATATTTTTGTCCAGCTCTAACAAAACAAATATAATACATCGTCATTGTTGAAGATCTAAAAACATTCTTACTATCACGTGTAATTGGTTTAAGTACATTTTCGTTGAATTCACTTTGCAATGTCGTGACACTGACCAAAGTTCGCCAAACGCACGAAACTTTTGAAAGTCCTCGAATCTGCTAGAAACAGCCGCTACTATTCGTAATAAAAATATTTTTTTTATCTTCTGTAACTTTTTTTAGAACATGAACTTAAATAAACATTCTAAAAAAATACTTCTTCATCAATCCCTACACAAGTGATAACATTTTTTTATGGATTCTATTGAAATACGATTTTTTTCTTATCTGTCCAAACAACTGAAGGGCGAATAATTCTAGCCAGTGCCGGTTTTAGGAGGTGGCGAAGTGGATCGGTGCCCCAGTGTGTCTAACAAGCTAGGGGCGCCACGTGCGACCAATCTTGCCTAGATTTTTTAAATGTAAGAAATATAGGGCGCCAGAAAAAAAATCCCTAGGGCGACGCAGAGTCTAAAGCTGGTACTGATTCTAGCATCAGTACTACCAGACTCCTGAAACATTTAAGTGTAACTTAAGAAAACTCTGAAAATAAATAATTCTGGTGATTTACTTTGAACAATTGATCGCGTAATGAATTATTTGTAAAGAGTTTTTCATACTATAAATAAGGTTCTGTCTCTCTTGAAGCGAGGTTACAATTCACATATTCGAGTAAATATTTGTAAAGATAGCATAACAGTCGACGGTTTTACCACTGGGTCTCGACTGGTTGAGGCAATATTATTTTACATAAGTCTTTTCAATGAAATAATTATGTCACACACGTTTTCCGTCCCTTTCCTTTTACAGGCAAGAGAGAAAACGTACACGAAGCACAGTGGTGGCACATAAACACGTGCATGAGTATAACACCAGAGAAATAATTAATCTTATAATATACTTTTCACTGTTTATCAGCGGCTTCCAAACATAGTAGCATCAAGTTTGGAAGCCTCCTTAAATTATTATTTTTTCGTACCAGAATAATTAACAGAAGAAGACAAATAACAAAAGTATGTATTAGTAAATTCGAACTAACTACAAACACGTGAAATATTTTTTTTTGTATCAAATAACTAACCTATCTAACGCATCAAAACTTAATGCGAAAGTGGTTGCTGTTTATTGGCGGAACGGGTTTCAAATCTTAGGAGCAGTTCGGTTGGTTTTCTTCGCAGTGTTGCTATTTCTACTCTCAGTTCATATTCCCTTTGGAATAATTTATGCACGAAATATACCAGCTACGATCACAATAATATAATATAGCAGTGGAATTTAATATGCTTCCAGTTTAACACATAGCTTTGCAAGCAGCCTTCAGACTGTTATTAATATAGTTTATAATTTAAATATATACATATAACATAATGTATTTATTAGATTATTTTTGGCTCCTTCATTTGCAATAGCTTGCGCCTCCCAGTTTGGAAGCCGCTGCTGTAGATCATTTATTCACTACAACAGTTTTAAACGCTATGGACCTGTTTGGGATGTTTTCCAAATCGCGATAACAATGCGACATAAATAAAGGAGGATATTTTTCAGGAGATCACAAATCAAAACAGAAATTTCCAAGGCTGGGGATCTCGTGATTATTAATAAAAGTGTACTAATAAAAGTTCAGAGCTTCGGAGATGCCATATATTGCGACCGAATTTAAATTAATGAGACTTTGAGAAATTACTAACTGACTTGACTTCCGATTAATTTATGTATTTTTCACCACTCAAACATAATAAACACAAAGTCATCTCGTGAACGCTACCCATCCACTTGTACACAATGCAAAACTGTAACCGTTGTGTTCGTTGTATGCATGCTAGATGTTGCAAATGACGTCAGTGGATCTATTGATCCGTATGCATCTTTTTCTGAAATCTCAACGCTATCTTATCCTTTATATTTATACGAGTATATACCGCAGACTTATTATTATATTAGGATGTTGAATTTTTGTTTTTTAGATGATGCTGTCCGCCATTTTGCTCATCGTTGGACTGATACTACCGTCTTGCTATGCGGGGTAAGTTAAACTTCGCATTCTGTTATTTTTTATTTTTAAAATTACTTGCATCGTCGGCTCCGGAATTTCGAAGGCCCCGAAAAACATGATGTTGTATGCATTCTATCGTTATGTATGATATCGTGAAATAAAATGTTTTATTTTACCTTTACATGGATCACGTTAAGCAACTGTTGTGCACAGAAACAAGACCATGGTTTTGGGCAAACTGCGTACTTTCCCTTATCATAGATTTGTACAATCACTAGGTTAAAATTAATTGTATAGTTAATCTTTAAAATGGGCCTCAAAGTGAATGCTTAAAATATAAATGACGTCATTGCAGTCTGGTAAATGTCATTTGGCAAAAATAAAGACTTTTTTTGCCGAAACCAGTTTTACAGTGTTTTATTGGTTGCCTTAATATTGGAAGAGCTCCCAAAGAGACTTAACATAGTATAAACATGTAGTATACATCTACTATAATATATATGTATACCATAGTAGGGACATGATATTTTTAACTCCGTTAAAATATTTATTATGATTATTATATGTTGCACTGCACTCCGTGGATATTGGCCGTACATGGGCGTACATCCAACCAGTGGTGGATTGCTCCATAAGTGTAAGAGGAGCGCGGTTTGGGGCCTCGGATTCTGGGGGTGCAAAAAATGAAAATTTCCTTGTTGCCGACATATTTTAATTTTCATGTTCAGATTTAAATACATCGGCAGTCATACTTTATGCCATATCCGCTTCTAATTTAATGCAATTGCCGCTCTCTGGATGCTTTTTACACTACGTTATGACGACAAGGTTAATTATTTTTACCTGCAGCGCACTGTACTCCCCGTTAATTCTGATGTAAATCATATAAAATGCCACAGAAAATTAAATAACGGTTAATAAAGAAATATTTCTATAATACTTTACAGCTCTTTGATGTTGTTGTTATTATTATTATTATTAAAAAGAAGGCCTCACAAATGCAATTCGCCCTGGGCATTCAAAGTGTTTAATTCGGTACTCATTGCAGTTTCTTTTCTTCAATGCAACTACAACCAAAATTGTATCATTGCCATCCTTCAACTTTCGCCTCTAAATTATTTTATCATCAGCAACAACCTGCCATTACATGCTTCTAGATATTGAGAAGAATATTTTTTATGCCACATTCACATAGCAGCTTCGTTTTACCGACATCGCTTCATCCTCCACAATGTTCATAAAAAACTCTTTTTCCTTGGCGATGATGGCATTCTCTCAGTGCCGGTTTTAGGGGTGGTGAAGTGGGTCGGTACCCCAGGGCGTTGAATAAGCTAAGGGTGCCGAGGGCAACCGATCCTTCTTAGATTTTTTTAAAATATAAACAATATGAGACGCTAGAAAATAATGCCCTAGGGCGCCGCAGGGTCTAAAGCCGGTACAGCATTCTCTGTACTTGTCCAACTCAACTATTCTCATTTAACCTTTAAACGCCCAGTAGTTTCCCTAGACCGCAGATTTGTGTCGTTCAATGCCGTGCGGTCCCATACAGGACAAGTGATTATGGTTCATTTCACAATCGGATTACATTAATTTGTAATATTAGTTTTAAAGTAAGTTCATGGAAGTATCTATTGTGCGACGAAACATTACAAACATTGGCCTGCTGGGGCATTGAACGACGCAAATTTGCGGTCCCGCATGGGACCACTGGGCGTTTAAAGGTTAATATTATACTTATTATATGAGTATTTATACTTTAATACTATCTTTGCCCGAATTCCAGCGTCTGTTGTAGACGTTCATTAGGATTTTCACATGCAGAGAGGGCCATAGAAGCCACTAATTTAAAAAAAAATAGAAACTTATTTAAAATCAATTAGTAGATGTTCTATTGCTCGAACCACATGTACTCGTAAAGGGGACATGCACTACAGGTGTTCCTCGCTCACAGTGGAAATAGCGTACTAGTGTAACGCCGAGTTACAGAAGTAGTCTTTCGCATTCTCTCGCTCTGAGCGGGAAATTCTACGCTACAAAAGTGACGCTTATCTGCCTTGGGAATGAATATAGCGCAGCTATATTTTGTGTTTCGCGTTCGTACTCACGTATAGCTAACGAGCGAGACGCTGCGCTAAACCTTGGTAAAACGTTTCGTGCGTCGCATTGAAGCTACGTCCCCGAAAAACGTGTGAATTCCTAGCAGGCTTACTCAATATATAAGAATCATTGAGCTTATTCAAGTCTTTAATTTCTAAGTAAACCAATCTTGAACAATGTGATAATATCAGCTTGATATAACTCCTTTAGGCTGATGCCGTAAAGCCTCGAAAAATGTTTTTTTTGTCTCTTATTTTGTTCGCTCGCCTGACGCATCTAATGTTTGTAATTATAGAATGTTAAACGGTGTTTGCATACGCCAAAATATTTGTTATGACAGTGGGCCCATTTCCTGTTAGTACCACTGTAATCTTGAATTCGCTTTTTTCTGCAGCGACACTTGGCACCGCGGAGATGTCAGAGCGCGCCGTTAGTTGACAGTTGAAGTTTGACTCGCGGCCGTTATAGCGCGCGCGCCTAGGGCGTTCGCTATAACGGACGACGTTTTTGACAAAATAAACGCGTATAGTGAAACAAAAACAAGTTCTGTATATTGGGAACCTGATCCTGCAAAAATATCCAAATAAGAGAGCAGGATATCAGTGGGTATTCTAAGAAGTTCCAGTGTGTGTATCATATGATGGAACAATGTCACTGAAGTACGTCATCATAAATATGTATGCAGGCATGTGTCACACGCCCTCACACAGACCGACTACAGCGCCGAGGCCGCCCGCATTACCATATCAAAGTATGTTGACTGTTTTTGTATGTAAACACAAGTATCGAAACGCCGACAGAGGTGAAGCAAATCACATCTTTGCATTTTCAAATAAATTGCTAAGCACTGCAAAAAGAAAGCTGCGTGCGTCTTAATTGTAACGTTTGGGTTAATTAAGAAAGATGTATAAAGCTAGTTGGGTGAAGATGATGAATATATATGAGCAAGAGGACACTTAATAATAAGATAATTATTCTTCATTCGTTTCTGAGCTGGTGCTTATGGTCGCAACAAACTGCTTAATGGCAGCTGGAATGGAAGCTACGTCCGAAGCTTAGCTTAGTACTAACATCCTCCTCTCTCTCAAAAGGTGCTAGTTACTCAGTCGCGTGAGGGCAGGATAAGGAGCAGATAGATAACACAAACTTTTTCAGAAGCACATTGTCATATATTTATGATAAACTTTACAAGCTTCCGGCCTAGGCGGAATGACATGCCGGCCGGCCGTACTGCGACCTTCTCGGCCGTCAGCACACCACTGATCCGTGCGGCCCGTGGTCGGTCACCAGCGCCGTAAGCGGCGGTCTATATAGCTAGTCCCAATATAACGGACGCATAAAATGTATGGCAAGCGAACAGAAATAAGAGACGAAATATTGTATATCGAGGTTTTCGGTACCAGTCAGCAAGGGCTACATCATGCTGATGTCAGTTCATACAATGTCATGATTGACGATGGCCATAGTTAAGCGAGAGCACTTAGCCGACGGGCATAGCTTAGTGGTTAAAGCCTTTTCTTGCCAAACCGAAGGTAGTGTGTACGAGAAAAAAATAACCGATTTCTAAGCTCTATAAATACCGCCTGTTGGTGTGAATCTTATCCCTCACCCGTAAAATACCAGTCATAGTCTATTTATCAAAATGGGTTGTTGAAGGAAGTCGTCCCGTGAAGACCACCCATACATTATGAATTTCTGTAATAATAAGGATGATGCGTGAATGTTGGCTGTAGTCTATGACGTTGGCGGATTAACACTCCACATGCAGCGATTATTCATATGTAGAATGGTAAACGTCATAGATACCACTTACCACAGATGAAACTTCAGAATTATTATCAACATCTGTCGGTATTCTCCTGTATATGATTACAAAAAAAACACGCACTAAATGTCAATTATTTTTATTTGAATTACGGGTACTTTACGATGCAATTTCAGGATATTACCTCAGCCCTATCGGCCATGCAGACTTTGTGATATCTAAAAATAAATTCTGCTTCCTTACTAATTCTCTATTGGCGAGATAATCACTCTATATTCTATCTTAAACTTAATAATCTTTCTTTAGCACTAATGTGAAGTGTATATAAATGTTTAGAGGTGAGTTGCTCACTGACAATTATTTGAAAGTGCGCATTTTCAAGGAGACTTTATTGTCACTGATAATATGATGCGGGTGTGAAGTGGGAAAAGTTCAGAAAGCTTCTGTAAAGGCTGCTGTAGTATCCGAAGCATATTTGGACATAAATATACTTTTAATGAACCAATAGTGTTATGCGTGAATACCTTAGTGCTTAGTCTAATGACCACGATGTTGATCACTTCTCCACATACAGATCTTAGCTTAAAACGATTAGCTTCATATATTAATTGTAAAGGGTCCGCCAAATAACTTTTTTTTTTAAAACAGGGTGCAAAACATCGAGTGTAGCTTCGGCTGTGTGGCACGTAGCGCCCTCCTGTTGAAACCAAATATTGCCAATATCCTCCTCTTCAATTTTTGTGAACAAAAATTCGTTCAACATGGCCGCGCCGCATGGAAGCGCCATTGATGGCGCTTCACGCACACTTTCTGCCACAGCAGCAATATTCTCGGGTGTACGCACTGTTTTTGGCTTTTCACGCTTTGGTTTATCGATGAGGATGCCAGTTTCTTTCACTTTTTTCACAAGATAACGAACATACGGAGCTGACGGTGATTCTCTTCTTCCAAAATCCGTACGCAATTTTCGCACACATTCTGCAACATAACCATGATTTTCAAAGTAATGTCGCAATATATCCCAGCGTTGTTCAAGCGTATACACAACCATATTCGTTCAGCGGAAGAATAAAACTAATTATCTGTCAAATCAGACATGAGCTAAGTGTTACCATTCACGAAATAAGCACTAGTTGAAAAAAAAAACGTTAAATGGCGGACCCTATAGTAACCACAAATCGGTTCTTCACTAGCAGTAAATGCATATTATTTTGTAAAATTAAAAAATGGCCTCTTTTAAATATTTTAAATTTAATTTATATCAATTTCATACTTTCGCGTACCAAATTAATTATGGCGGATCAAATCATCACCCAACGATTTAAACTGGAAGCAATTACAATAGTACGATTTATAGGTGGGTATAACCGAGAAAAACTTGCTGTATTAGCGATGAAATTCTAGCTAGAAAGAACCTAAACATCTATGAAAGACAAGTGTCATAGAATCCAAAGACAAGATCTCTGGATCAACATCGGCGACAAATCGCACCAGATGATTTCATCACCCCAAAGGAAGGCCTTCCAACTGGCAAGAACCTTGACTGGCGGACCTGGAAATCCCTGAACAGATTAAGAACCGGAGTTGGTAGAACAAAGAACAACCTCGAGCGGTGGGGAATTCTTCGGCAGGGAGAGCCTCTATTGTGCGACTGCGGAGACCTGCAAGCCGCCTCAGACCTAAGATCCTGCTCCATGTGCCCAACAAGCTGCTCACCTCAAGACCTAATGCTAGGCAACACTCGGGCTATCAAAGTTGCCTGATACTGGGCAGAAATTATTTGACGTGGCTGACACGAAGAAGAAGAACATCGGACGTTTTGGCGCGGTAAGAGGCTGTCAGTAGCGATTGGCCCACCTCGTGGAGAGGGTGTGTCGGCCGTGCGTGGGCTATTGAAACCACGTATTGATTTCATATCACATAAATTTATATTTATATCATACATTCGATAAAACAAAATAGGTAATCACACGGATACAAAATGTCGAGAGCTCAGCGATTTGGTAGATACAGATAACAATTTTAATAAACTCCAATTATGCTTAGTCGCGAATAAATTAATAATGTAGCTTGAGAAGTTTTTATATTTCACCGCGCGTTGATTGTTCCATACTAATACAGCGCAGTAACGTTTTTTTTTTCTTTCTTTTTTAAAATCTATTATTAATATATATTTTTACACGTTTTCATATGCTCTTGTATAACTTTTACACGATGTACAAGAAATAAGGACGACCGCAAAAAAGTAAAATTTATCAGTCGCCTGTATGAATTTGATTTTTAATAAGAACATATACAAAAGAATATCGATAAACGGTGATGGAGAAATATAATCCATGGATTTTAAGTATGGCATGGCGCTGTATGTGGTGTCGATCCGCCAACTTCGTTAGACTATAGCCCTGCATTCAAGCATCTATTTTATGGACTCACTATGAATAGGCGGTATTCACGACACGATCTTACAAATAGGTTCAATTAAACCAACATCGTATAAACTGGACTGGACTTATCCGCATCACACCGGAGGACAGTTGAGTCTCCTTGCTGACGCGCTCATTCAGATTATGATCAATTAGCAACTGATAAGTCCAGTGGGAGTCCCCTCTGAACAATTGTGGCCACTGCACAGAAGTGCTAAAAGAAAGAACCCGTGAAAGAGGTTAGAATTGCATTCACGGGTTGTAAAGAGATGGAGATGGAATATAGATTCTCTCACCGAAAATACGAGCAAATTTTTTTTAAATGTGTGGAAAAAAAATTGCATGGGCATGCAGACTTTGTGACCGATAGGGCCGAGGCGATTCCCTCGAACTACATCAAAAACAGTCAACCCTCCTATATGCAACGCTCGCTTTTTTATTTGTAAAGTAGATTTTTAAAGTAGATCTCTTAGCGGTGATTTTCATATAAAGGTCCCTTCTAATGTGTTGAATCGCTTCATGTGACTAAATGGTTCAGGCCTCGGTACCATCGGATTAATCGTCCGAGCTTTTGAAAACATTTAAGGTCGGTTAACTTTATTTTAGTTTCAATTGTAAAATGCGTTTATGTATTTTTTATCAAGTGTTTTAAAGCATGATATTATAGCTTGACGTGATGATGTATAACTCATTTTTTGTAGAAATAGTGAAAGCTACGAACGAATAACTATTTTTAAATATTAAAAATCGTACTAGCTTCAAATGGCCAATTTTAATATTTGATTTGAATAATTTGACCAAAAATATAAGGGTATGCATTGAAAATGACCTTTTTTTTATAAAAATCAACAGTTTATTTTGAGAAGACTATCAGACTCAGATCATTCAAAATACTGGCCATCGGCAGCTACGACCTTCTCCCATCTTTCGGGTAGCATGCGGATTCCACGCTAGGAAAAGTTTTGGTCTTTTGAGGCAATTCAGTCATCGACCCATTTTTTGGTATCGTCATAAGAAGAAAATCGCTGTTCAGCCAGGCCATGCGTGATCGACCGGAACAAATGGTAATCGGAGGGCGCAATGTCTGGTGAATCCGGCGAGTGTGGTAGGACTTCCCATTTGAGGTTCTCCAATAAAAGAAATCTAAAGCTATGGTGTTTGGTAGTTGCTTCCGTTGCCGCGGCTGCAGGATAATTTATGGTACATACACTTCTGAACCGAAATTGAGTTACAACTATAAAAAATACACATATACAATGTTCACATAGAAAAGATCCAAAGTAGGTGTAAGTACGTAACAGTAATCACTATAACCACATGATCATGCTTGGGTTAATTGTAGTGTTACCGATAATTGATTAAAGTAATGTTTTTTTGTGTTGTTCGCAGGCAGTACACAGTGGTGGCCGGGAGGGCGCTGCGCCCCATGAGCGAGTTCCGTGCGGCCGTCAGCTGGACAGAGGGGGCCGGGCCAGGGGTGCTGCTTCTGGAGATTGTGGGGCCCTCTTCATACCGTGAGGCGCAGCAGGTCACCGTGGAGCCCGACACCACCACCATAGTCACCTTCAAGGTCACCCTCCATCATTATCTATCCACGATCTACAATATATGCAGGACGTAGAACACTTTTACTATGTTATCTTAGTTTTTCCTTTCTTTGCGGCATTGTAGTATGTTTTTTTGATACTTCTGATGCAAATTAAGTTATTTTATAGACCAGCTAAAAAAATGCTTACAGCTCAGTAGCTTGTAATTTACCCCACCATCGAAAATTAGTTAGCTTATGCGCCTTTGTAATGATTTTGTAATATTCCTTTTTTGTGTACTCGTAATTTTAAATCCAGTTAAGTTGAGTAACATTTTAAAAATATTTTTGAATAAAACGTCTATGCAACTGGACATATTTTTCCACTAAAAATCCTGTGCCCCAAAGAGTAAATACATCAAGAAAACTTTCCTTTTTAAAAACGATTACACATTTAACAACGAAAAAAAAAACATTTTCCTTGGGATAATATTAAATATCTTATTTCAACTTTTTCGATAATATACATATTAAAACTCAACAACCACCACAAAAGACCGTCCAAAACAAAAATTTGGGGGAAATTATGCATTTGGAAAAAAAAAATACTCGAAAGTTGCATTTCTTTAAATTTGTTTTTTTTGATAATAAGAAATCCAAAAAAATCCGTAATTGTTTAATTAAATATTTCCCAGCACCCTTATAACATCACCGCGGCCTCCCGAGATCTGTGTCTCACCCTTTGGAGAGCCACTGATCTAGACCATTCTGATCTTAAGGTGCAGCTGATTATTTTTATTGCAATGCAAATATGCAATGATTTATATTGATATTATTTAAACTTATAACAAGTTTGTGGTGCAGATCGGTGCGCTGCTGCCCGGCGACTACGCGCTGAGCGTGCGCTCTACAGCCGGCGAGGAGTTGAGCTCTTCGGCGGCGCTGCGCTACCAGAACAGGAGCTACTGCGTGTTCGTGCACACGGACAAGAGCGTCTACCGCCCGGGCGACACGCTGCACTTCCGCTTGCTCGCGCTCAACATGCACCTGCGCCCCGCGCCGGCGCACAAGCCGCAACTGCTCCTCAAGGTAGGGCCTGTATCCTGAAGCCAGTGCCGGTCGCCGGGGCTGCCCAGGGCACTGAGAGCGGCTCAACTAGCTTAGATGTTTTATTTATTGTGTCTGTTCTATATTTAATATTAATGTAGATATAAAATAATTTGTGGTGCAGTCACGAAGCAAAATATTAGTACAAGTATTTCGACTCATACAAAGGCAGAAAAATTTCGTCAATAATTTAGATACGTAATCCCAGGTTTATTTGTCTAAAGCCAGCACTGCCTAAAGTCATATACAATAAAAAAAACATAAGCCGGGCTGCATAACTGATGTCTCCCTAATTAAATATTGAGTCGCGAAACGGCTTTGATAACATTTGTATTTAACCAGGACGGTAACGGCAACGTGGTGCGTCAATGGGGCACCGTGCGCCTGAGCAAGGGCGTGTTTAGCGGCGAGGTGCAGATCGCAGACTTCCCGGCGCTAGGCGACTGGACTTTTGAAGCCGAGCTGCAGGGGCAGCTGTACAAGACCAGCGTGCTGGTGGCCGACTTGGTGCTGCCCAAGTTCGGGCTGACCATAGATGCGCCCGAACACGTCTATTACACTGACAAGACCTTCGAAGTCACGGTCACTGCGGAGTGAGTATTCCTGCATATTTTCTAAATATGGGCCTTGAAACCGAGCTATAAGACCAGTTGCTAACTTGGTATTGCTTAGGTTTGAATTCGAGCCGACAATCAATGCTCTGGAACACATTTACTACACCGATAAATCTTCAATCACTTTCCTTTATTTTTCCACCTTGATGTTGAAAAATTGACTTATTTATTGAATGATTTATTTTTACAATTGTTACTTATTTTACTCTAATTGCTTTGACGTCTTTTAGGCAGTTTGGTGGTCAGGACGTGTCAGGCGAGCTAACGTTGAGCGCGTATCCGGTGTACTACTCCGGCGTGCTGCAGCCTATCTTCCAGGCGCCCGTGCGGCGCGTGCTGAACATCGCAGGTCGCGCCAGCGCCACGTTAGACATCGCGGAACTAGGACTCGGCCCCGCGGCCAGTGAGGCACGCAGCATCCTGCTGGAAGCCGCCGTGGAAGAGGCGCTCACCGCCAGGAGGCACAACGTCTCCGCTCTGCTCCGGCTGCACCGAGGTCGCCATGCCATTTCCAGCAGCGCCCCACAGTTCTACCGTCCGGGGTTGCCGTACACACTGCAGGTGTGATGCCTGAATACTAGTATACTCTTATTACTGATACAATTACTGTGGTTCCGCATAGGCTGTCCGTTCGAAATGGCGTCCAACGTGCAACTCACTCTATATCAGTCCTATAGTATAATCTTCCAAAAACCTCCGAAACATTCGGAACTATCTGCTGCTAGGGAATCTCTGGTGGAGAAGATGAACATGTCTCTTGAAAGGGTTTCACGATGGGGCGACCTCAACCTCGTCAGTTTCAACATTTCAAAAACCCAATCATGTACTTTCTCCACCAAGAAGACTGCTATGGATCCTGCATCTTTCAACGGTTGTTCTCTTCCGAAAGCAAACTCCATCAACATGCTTGGATTATCAATATCGAATAATGTCAAATATTACGAGTCAATTAAGTGTAAAGCCGGTCTCGCTTCCAAAAACTAGGTGTATTATATAGATCACGTCGGGTATTTCAACGATAAACAACTTCTTCTTCTATATAAAGGACAAATCCGACCTATCCTTGAATACGGCAGTCACCTTTGGATTGGAGCCCCAAAATACCTTCTAAACTTAATTGACTCAGTTCAAAGAAGAGCAATTCGTTTGATAAACAATGACACCCTTACGTCTAATCTACAATCAATGGAACACAGACGTAAGGTTGGTTCTCTTAGTCTTTTCTACCGTTATTACCACGGTCGCTGCTCTTCGGAACTTAAAGAACTAATTCCTCCTGCACCCACTCACAGCCGACAAACTCGTCTTACACTTGCCGAACATCCATACACGGTTAATATATGTCGACCAAGAACTGGCAGCTTCCAAAGTTCCTTCCTTAATGCCACCGGTAAACTATGGAATGCTCTTCCAGCGTCTGTGTTTCCTCCTTCCTACAATCTGGATCTCTTCAAAAAACAGATAAATGTACACTTGCAATCTCCCCAACCCACACACAAATACGAACACAACACACGTTTCCCGCATGCAGCTTCCAGCCTCCCTGGCTGAGCGTCATAGAGTGCACTGGTCGTTGAAGCGTATGTTCCCGCCTTTCTGGGGCATCCTTTCCAAGTGACAGCAAGCCATGAGTGGTGCCATCACACAAGTATTGCCATCACCGCAATTACTTTTCGAGAAGACTGGGTAATTAATCTACAACTCTTCTGACAAATTAACAATTTATTTTGTTTTTTAATACAGGTGAAATGTTTCTCTTCCAGGTGTTGGTGTCTCAGTGGGAGGAGCTGAGTTCCCGGGATGGAGGCACGGCCACTGTCCGCATAAGCTACTCCGGCGAGGGTGAGGGTGAAGAAGCAGTGGAGACGCAGCACACGCTGGACGGCGAAGAACACTACCAGCACACCTTCTTGCCACAACCGGTGTCCAACCAATCCATCATGGCCATCGAGGTGAGAGAATTTATTTTGATTTTTAGACGATGCATGAATTTTAATGATTTGATTACATCGGCAAATGTTTGAGCAGGATAAGACAACATATTATATTTTACAGATATCATATGGGGACGTCAAGGAAAAGATAACAGGCATAATGGCGTCATTCTCCCCGAGCTCCCAGTACCTGCAGGCGGCGCTGGTGGCGGGCGCGCCCAGTGTGGGCGGCGAGGTGCGCGTGCGAGTGAACTGCACGGAGCCGATGCGAGCCTTCACCTATCACCTGCTGGGCCGCGGAGACCTCGTGCAAGCGCGAACTGTCAGGGTCAGAACTCTTCATCATTTCACAACTGATCATATCGTACCTGTACGTCTCTTAAAGTATGACAATGTGGATGTAGACTGAAAAGATGTATTATTAACAGTTCACATCTGGTTCTACAGATAATGAAATTAGACATCGATCTCGCTAAACCATAACTATTCGGTTTAACGGATTCCCATTTCATATCCACCCATAAGTTTTTATCCACCCAATTATTTTGAATGTGTCGGGACTACGTTCATAGATTTTCCTTTCCAAAGTAATCAAATAAGAGATTTATATGCTTTGCAGGTGGCACCGTCCCATCGTGTGGAGGAGTTCACATTCCAAGCGTCGCAGGCGCTGGCCCCCGAAGCCACTCTGCTGGTCTCTGCCGTGACCGCCCAAGGACACCTTATCTCCTCCTCGCTGCAGTTCCAGGTCCAGGGTCTCCTGCAGAACGACGTAAGACATGATTCTTATTCATCACATCGAAAAAATATACTTTATAACATTATATACAGTATCTGGCAACTGCAATGGCTACTGGCTCTCCATCTATTGGCTCCTTATTCTACAACCAGCTCTCAAACAGTTTCACTTCAAGATCATCACTGTTTTTAATGTGAACTAAAACCACAGCCTAGTACTATAAAAAGTAAATGAATATTTTACAGGTTCAGGTGAAGCTTTCGCCAGAGAATCCTGAACCGCAGGGAAACTTGGACATCACCGTCATGGCCACTCCGGATTCCCACGTAGCGCTGCTGGCCGGAGCTCCCTCGCCCGCCTTCTCCATCGCCACGGCACACCACTACCTCGCGGGCCAGGGCAGTGGCCTCACTATGGACAAGGTAAACAGGAATATGTTCATGACCTAACTTTACCTCTATTGTGGATAACATATACGTACTCATTTGAAAAGGTTCTTGTTCAACCAGTGCAGGTTTTAGGGGGTGGCGCACTAGGGCGCCGAGTAACCTAAGGGCGGTGAAGGCGGCCTAACATACTTCGTTTTTTTTGATTTTATACAAGAAAAAATAACAGGCGGCGCCAGTTTCTTTTGCCCTAGAGCTCCGCGGGATCTAAAGCCCGCACTGCGCTGAATGTACACACAGAGCAAATTTCACATACACACATAAGATAGGATGAGGTATAAATAGACACGAGTCATGAATAACATTACATAGTTGGGCAAGTTACAATGGGATTATGTAGAAATGGAACAGATACATATGGGATAACACAGATAGAAATCTGGTTTATTTTTCTACTGGCTAACTTCTTGACTGTCATAATAAAATAACTATTGACGATGTTAAAGATTTTTTACCAAAATATATTTTGAAAAAAAAATTATTATTCATGATTTTTATAAATTCACATCATTGTTCTCGTGCAGGTTCTGAAGGAAGTGCGTTCATTCTCCGAACATCAGACAGCGCTGCGGCATCCATTTGAAGAAATCGGCGGAAGTACAACTGGTGATACATTCGAAGTAAGATTTCTAGATTATATTTTGTTATTAACGCTTTTTTTAACATATAGCATAATACCACCAGACACGAAAAAAAGTCTTAAAAACATAATCTAATTATTTTTATACAACAATTTCCATAATTTTTTTTTTTATGTAATATATATCATACAGGCCAAGTCATCACCCACACAACATGAAAGGGTCGATAGAACAGGTAACGAGTGAAGTGTCTGCGGTTAGCGGCGGGAACCGAGTGACGAATCGGGGTGAATCTACTGTCGATTCCCTCCACTATTGTGTCAGTGAGTAGAGGGGGTATATTGCCAGCTAGAAAAAAAACGACATCTATAATCGGTTAGGCATCTGCTCCATATGGATGACCACGCCTCACGCCGTTTACAGAAGACATTTTACTTAACCCTTTCATCACGGCTCGGTGGAATATAAATGAAAAATACTGCCAATTATAAAACTAGTATTTGAAGCATAAATGTACTTATCTGGTCTATTTTCATATACCACATTGGTTCTTGTATCCTCTAGCTATCAGATGATGCATAAAGTATTATAAGAAAGTAGCAAAACGATATATCAAGGCTACCGATGTACATGGTAGGGGAATCTTAGACGACATATATCGGATAGTGATGCGAAAGGGTTTAATATAACTACTTTTTTTTATAAATATAATTTCTATCTTCATTCTAGAGTCTCTAGACCTTAAAATAACAGTTCCTTATTTTTTGTGTCCCGGCAAGCGAAGCACAGATAACAGTTTTTTTTTTTGTCGCGGTCTTTTGGTGTGACCCTGAAGGAACCATATCGAGTAGACATCAGCTTTATTTGTCAAATCATTTTCTACTCAACAGCTTTCCGAATTTGGAATATGAAATTGTAGCAATTTTTTATTTTTACAGAAATCTGGTGTGGTTTTGATGACAAATAACAAATTATCTGGCAAGCATCCCCAATGTAAGTGTTAAGCTTAAGTATATGTTAAAAATATTTTACATTCTTCGATGAAATAAATTCAAGGTAATAAATAAAAGTAATATAAATAATCTAATATAGCAAATAAGGAGCTGTAAAAGATATGTTTTTATAATCCAATTGTAGATAAATCAATAACCAAGTGAAAAAAAAACTTGATCATTAAGAAAAACTGTATTTGTTTATTTTGCATCTTCTAATAATGTTTACTTTTGTTTTCTTGAATTATATTGTATTGTCTAAGTGTACCTCAAGTCGGAATTGGAAAGCAGCAATCAATATTTTTTATTTGCGATAGCATTTTGTTCAAAGACAAAGTGGTTATTATTTTAAAATATTGTTTGGTCCACTGCCATTTGTTATGGCAGGGTCCACTGTTTCGTCCTTTCCTAGGATTTTCTGATTCCTCTAACGTATTGATGTTTATTATCTTATTATTCGTCTCGACAGTTACTTTTAAAAGTCGGATCCGTAGATCATCAGTTCACATCTGGTTCAAAGGCTTCGTGTTAAATAAAACTTATGTCCTTGGGTAGTGATATATTTATTCAGCACAATTATTACTATTACAGACAATGAAATTAGACATCGCTCTTGCTAACCCACAAAACAAACTAATCGGTTCATGGTATTTAACATCCAATTCAAATTTTAAAATACTTCCCAAGTATGGTAGTATCTATCCACACAGTATCTAACAACAAAATCAGGGTTCAGGACTATTCATATGGTTTGAAGATCTCTGCAGATCTTTTCAGACAGAATACAGGTATGTAATACCTGTATGATGCATTATAAATAATTTTTGTATGTCCCTTTTAGGGAAAGGTGACGACAACTTTGGTTGGGCGCCTCGTGAGGACAGCACGCGGCCCCCGCTGGCCGGTCCCTATGCCTTCAGCCACCTGCCCGCGCCCCCGGCGCCTCGACTGCACCTCGGCCGCCTGCCCAGCCCTACGTGGCTGTTCACCAACATTACACTGGGGTAACATAACCAAAATAACCAATAAACTGAAATTATGGCAGCGATTCATGGTAAACATATGCTCTGATTAACCCTTAAACCATCAAGACCGTATACAGAAGGGCATCACTTATGATTCATAAATTTCTAACGTAAATTTTTTCGCACTTTCCCTATTAAAACCGTCGTCTTTATAATTACCCACGTAAGAAAACAGGTTTGAACATGATCGACAGGGCAGTTCGTGAGTTATACTCATTCCTAAAGAGATTTTAATAGAATAAGTGATAAGTTTGTTAAAATATAATCTCAACGAGTATTTTATGGACATGGATAGTATTTTGTATCAAGATGTGAATGAAAAATTTGCATATCTGTTTGCAAAATTTTATAATAAGATATAATAAGAAATTTGACAGAGATTATATATTTCCTATCCAAACCTGTTTTAAGCTTTTGTTATCCAAATGGGATGGGCAACATTCGGAAAACTTATTTCATTTTTAAAACAACTTAATTGACTCAGTTCAAAGAAGAGCAATTCGTTTGATAAACAATGACACCCTTACGTCTAATCTACAATCAATGGAACACAGACGTAAGATTGGTTCTCTTAGTCTTTTCTACCGTTATTACCACGGTCGCTGCTCTTCGGAACTTAAAGAACTAATTCCTCCTGCACCCACCCACAGCCGACAAACTCGTCTTACACTTGCTGAACATCCATACACGGTTAATATATGTCGATCAAGAACTGGCGGTTTCCAAAGCTCCTTCCTTAATGCCACCGGTAAGCTATGGAATGCTCTTCCAGCGTCTGTGTTTCCTCCTTCCTACAATCTGGATCTCTTCAAGAAACAGATAAATATACACTTGCAATCTCCCCAACCCATACACAAACACGAACACAGCACACGTTTCCCACATGCAGCGTCCAGCCTCCCTGGCTGAACGTCATAGAGTGCACTGGTACTCTCCTGCATGCGTTTATATAAAAAAAAAAAAAAACGAAATGTCTTAAAACATTTATACAATGCATCCTCCCAGTATTAACCCATGGCGCAGAGAAATCTAACAGCAAGTCTTATCCATAAGACAAAGGTCACCCAGCGTGCCATGGAGAGAGCCATGCTCGGATTGTCTCAAAAAGATGGAATCCAAAACGAGGATATCCGAAAAAGTATTCTAGTGGTGGAGACTACCCAACATATAGACACACTCAAATGGCAATGGGCGGACACATCTGTTGAAGAGACAACAAAAGTGTTAGATTGGCGCCAAAGAACTGGCAAACGAATCATTGGCAGACCCCTGCAAAATGGACTGACGACATCATCAGCCTGGATGCGGAGGACAGAGGATCGTAAAGGATGGACACTCATGCTGGAAGCTTACGTTGAGCAGTGGACGGTCCCAAGTTGATGATGATCCATACTTGTTAAAACTATGATAGCTTATACGTAAGCGTTCTAATGCCCTGACCCACTATTGTAAGAGTAGAAATATGAAATTAGGTAATATTTTGTTGGAAAAGAAATAATATTTTGTGTGAACCGATTATTCATGTTAAACGGTCTTAATTTTCTTTTTAGGGGAGAAGGAAAAGCCGTCGTAGGCCGCCGCGTAGCAGTGGATGCAGGAGCTGAGTGGGCTGTCGGAGCCTGGGCCGTGCACGCCACGCGGGGGCTCGGGCTGGCCACTCCGGCTGCTGCTCGCCCGCGCCGCCGGCTGCTCAGGGTGGCTGCGCCCGCAGCTCTGCGCCAGGGCGAGAGCCTGGCCTTGCCCGTAACGGTCGCCAGCCCGTCCAGCAGCGAGGAGGTGGCGGTAGAGGTCACGCTGCACAACCCGCATCAAGGATTCACCTTTGAGGAGATGTCCAACGACGTAGCCACCGCACCAAGTGAGACATTCATTTTCTTATGTAATCGTATGCTCGAGCACAAATGGTCGAGACTAGGGCACTGGGGAAACGTGTGTTGAGTTTGTGTGTGGCTTGGGGAGAATCGAAGATCCAAATTATAAGAATGACACTATATCAAGAGCATTCCAAAGCTTACCTGTGGCATTTATAAAGAAAAATTGGAAACTGATAATTCTTGGTCGACACACATTAACCGTGTATCAAGTTATATGTGTGTTCAGCAAGTGTAATAACAGTAAAAAAGACTAAGTGAACCAATTTTACGCCTGTGTTCTATTGATTGCAGGTTAGACATAAGAGTCTCATTATTTATCAAATGTTTAGCTTTTGAACTGAGTCAATTAAATATAGAAGGTATTTTGGGGCTCCAAGCCAAAGGTGTCGTATTCAAGGATAGATTTGTCCATTATATAGAAGAACAAGTTGTTTGACTTGGTAAAGGGCTGTTCAGACAACCATTTATTGTTGGGTAGTTGCCTTACATAGGTCGATGCATTGCAACACTTTATACAACATCATAGTGGTATTACATCATATATTGACAAACAGTAGACACAAATTTATGTCACCTCTGCCTTTTACATCTTAAAGCTCACAAAAATTTTCAGAACTATAAAAACCTGTAGAAATGGCAGTTGTAATTTCTGAAGCAAATTTAGGTGTTTTTTTAGGGACGCAAACAAAATTGTTTATTTATTAAAGAAAAAAAAATGTACGTTTTCATGGCCAAATTTAGAATTCATTTCTTTTAGATTGAGTCATGTATGGCTAGTTGTTTTAATCAATATTTAAAACACCATTGCGGGGGCAATCATCACATAACAATGCAATTAATACAACTCAATTCATGACTTCGAAAGAGAAAATTGATTTCAAAATTCTTTTCCAAGAGAACATCGGAATTGTTAATGGCACATGTTGTATTTTCAGAGTTGGAGCTTTACCGGCGCAAGCGCGTGGTGGTGCCCCCGGGGCGCTCCGCCACAGCCGTGTTCCTCATCGTCTTCTCCAGCGCGGCGCCCCCCAGCATCACCCTGCGCGTCACAGCCTCGGGACCCGGCATCTCCGAAACCTTTGAACAGGAAATGCAAATTCTGGTCAGTAAAGACGAGCACAGCCGTAAAGTAAACTGATCATTACATTCAAGTTGTAGCGAAGAGGTGATTAGATGAGATGTTTACAATGTTTTGAATCAATTGAAGTCACAGGTTTTGTTTGCAGGTCAAATAAAGTAACAACAATTTCTAATTTTAATTTAATTTAAAAAATCATTTCATCTATTTACATTATATTTTTTAATGCTATGTTAAAGAGGTACATTCTTTGACCATTAATCAATAATTCAAACTACAAATTGTGTTAATGATCGTATGCTTATATATGTATGTATATCCAGGCTGATGGCGAAGACGAGTTTATGCAGACAGCCGAGCTTCTGGATGTCCGTAGCGGGGCGGCCAGCGGCAATCTGAGTCTGGAGCCCTCGGAGGTGAAAGGGCGGAGCTCCCGGCGCGGGGCGCAGCAGGGCGCCGTGGAGGTGGAGGTGGGCGCAGCCGGCTCCTTACTGGCCCCTGCGCTGGAGCGTCTGCCCCACCTGCTGCAGCTGCCCCCGGCTAGCGGCTACCACAACATGCTGCCCTTCATGGCGGCTGCACTGCTTCTGAGAGCCCTGCAAGTAAGCCGTAGTGGAAGAGCAGAGGTCATTGATATTCCCCATATTTTTGTTACCACATGCCTTATCGAACAGGGGTTACTGCAGGAAAGCACTCTTAAAAGATGTTTTTCTCCAAACCGTTCATTATCCTTAAGAAATTTTCTTTCTTTTTAGTATCAATCCGGTGGATTGGTTTGCAGCAACAGAATCTTGCATCTCGATCTCCATTCCTCTCGGTCCTCCGCAACCCTCTTCAGCTCAACATAAAAGCTACAATTCATGTCCTCAAACACTTGCTGCAAATACTCCCGTCTAGGGCGCCTTCCACAGTTTCTACCCTCAACCATCCCCTCCACAATGTCGTGAAGAAGACCATCGTGGTGCATGATGTGACCGATCCATCAGGCTCGCCTCTCCGAGATGGTTCTTATTAGGTGCCTATCTTCCTTGATTATCCTGAGAACCTCGTTGTTCGTGACATGGTCTCTCCAGGAAATTCCGAGAATTCTTCTGTGTGACCACATCTCAAAGGCCTGTAGTCTTTTTTATCTCTTTCAGATAAGCATTATCATTAGTCTCACAGCCGTACATCAAGATGCTCCAAACAAATGATTTGGCAAGTTGCTTGTGGAGCCTTCAATTAATATTCTTTGACTCAAGAATTTTGCTTTTTTATTGAAAGCTAGCCTTGCTTGATGTATGCGACTGTTCACTTTTCTTTTTGTTCTGCCATCCCAGGTGATCGTACTTCCAAGGTATACAAACTCTTTTGCATCTTTTAGGGGTACTCTTAGCAGTGATATGTTAATTTTCTGCTGCTCATTGCTGCTTACTCTCATGACTTTGGTTTTTGTGCTGTTTATCTTCATTTTAAAGTTGGAATTAAATATGCTTTCCATGGATGTCAACGCTTCAGTGAGTTCATATTCAGTTTCAGTAATCAGAGCAATGTCGTCAGCAAACCTTATCATATCAATCTTTTGGCCGTGTATTTTTACCCCCTCTTTATGGCCCATTTTTTCTCTGATGTTATTTATTGCATTTTGTATGTATACGTTGAAGAGTACAGGCGACAGAGAGCATCCTTGTCTCACCCTCTGACGTATTTTTGCTTCCTTTTGGACATATCCAAGTGATATTATTGCAGCTTATTCTTTGTAAAGTGAAAATATGAGTCTTTGTTCCTATTTATAAAATTTCTTTCGAAATTTTATAAATTTATAATATTCTTGGCGGAGCTTCTATACACAGAACTAATTTAGGAAAAAGCAAGAACAATTGCAGCCGACTGAACCTTATGGCGGCAATACGCTCCAGCTGGTGACGAATTTCAACGCTGCATCTTCTCCACAACGATTAATTTGTAAAACTAACATGTCTATTGCAGAACTCTGGTCAGTCTACGGAGGCCGTAACCGTGCGAGCCGTGGACGTGATGCAGAAGGTTTATCAGCAGCAGCTCGCCTTCCGCCAAGAAGACGGCTCCTTCAGCGTCCGCGGTCAGCAGAACCAGGACGGCAGTGTTTGGTAAGTAACATTATCTATATTGGAAGAGAAGGCAGCTAAAGTATCCGAGACATGTACATGTGTTTTGTGTAATATCACATTAACAATCCCTGAGTATTTACCTAATAAAACACGATTTTTACCTTACTAATAAAACTTTTATTAATAACACCTTATACCTTCCGCGCAGCAATTGCCAGGTGAGAACAATTGCTTTTAAATCTTAGTAGGTTTGCCTGGGTTGATGTCGAAGGTAGTATCAACCTAGACATGTAAATAGTGTTAGGTAGATCTAGCTTTAGGTTTACAATAAATGAAAAAAGAAGAAGAAAAGCATTTCAAGGAAAACCACCATCACAATCAGTCCGGAAAAGGGATATGGCAAATTAATTATTATTAGATAAGGTCATCGTGAACTATAAATATAATTTAATCGGCGGAACTGTCATGGGATGATGATGGCTGACAGATTTGTGGGAACAATTTGAACATATGTTCCATCTACAGATTACACATAGAATGATGATGTTAATGAGCTTCTCAGAGGAACCTATTCACTATTTTTATTCACAACAAATAACACATAAGTAGATTTTGGTGTATTGCTCCGATGATTTGATTTAAAGGGTGACTGGTCACACGGTCGGCTGGTTGGGGCAGGCGCTGCACGTGACGGGGGCCGGCGTGCAGGCCGGGGTGCTGCAGGGGGCGCTGCGCTGGCTGGCGGCGCGGCAGCAGGGGGACGACCACTGGCAGGAGGCGGCCTCCGCCCCCACCGACGACACGCTGCAGCAGGGAGACATCACCCTCACTGCGCTCACTCTGGCAGCTTTCCTCGACACCAAGGCAACTCATTCCACCTATTTTTTTTTATTAAAATTCATTTTTTATTTACTTTTAATTTACGATACTAATTTTTATTTACTTTTAATTTAGATAAATCGCATATAATCGAAATCGCGTAAAAAAAAGTTGCGTAAAAACAGACTGGGTGTATATTATGTTCCGAGAAGTTGAGCGAGAAGGGCATTAATGCCCTTCTCGCTCAACTTAAGCTGTTTAACATACAGTCTCAGATTTGATCCCTATCGGTTGCCTTTGTGGTATAGTTACAGGCAATAAACATAGAGTGTTATATATTTTCAAGAAACTACCAAATGACAGTTACTTCTTACAGTTTTCATCTGGAATCTAATGGATTATATATTTAAAAACATATTCAGCTAATTTGGAAAATTTGTATTGTGGAATAAAATGTTAAACTGTGCTTAAAAATATGTGCAGGAGGCAAAAATAATGTGTTTATTCCCAAGACAATAAAAGATGATCCCTGAGAATTTACTTAAATAATTCAAATTTATTAGAAGTGTTAATGTTTCACATGCTCGCTCTGAATAATTGATAGCTTGTGGCTACTTTTAGTGATTTCAAATATTTTAACTTTTATATACGCTCGGCTTCTAGTAAATACAATTTATTTAGTTAATTAACCGGGGACCATGCTTAACATATCCCTTGTCTATCACGACATCTGTGATGGAGAATTAACCTTTAAACGCCGTGGTTTCCTTACGGGACCGCAAATTTGCGTCGTTCAATGCCCTAGCAGGCCAATGTTTGTAATTTTTCGTCGAACAATTTATCTTCCGTGAACTTACTTTAATACTATTATTACAAATAAATGTAAATAATGTGAGATGAACCATAAGCACTCCTATATGGGACCGTGGGGCATTGAACGACGCAAATCAGCGGACCCGTAAGGTAATCACTGGGCCTTTAAAGGTTAATGTGGCAATGCAATAATTCATCTAATTAAGGTTCAGGGATCATCCTATATTGCCCTGGGTGTATATGAAAAATAAAGGTTTTATTTATAGCGGGTGGCAGGTGAAGAATATGGGAATGTCATGAATAAGGCGCAAGACTGGCTGGCGCGCAACGTGGAGGCGGCCGTGGCCGAGGGAGCCGCTGCGCTGGCGCCGCTGGCCGCCGTGCTACACGCCGCGGGCCATCCCGCGGCAGCCCAGGCCACCAACCTGCTCACGGCCATGGCCAAGTCAGAAGGTAAGGCTGCAAGGAGAGTCTTAAATGAATGAAAAGATGTTTTACCTTCGATGAAAGATGTCTAACGCTCTTGCCAGGGGTCAAAAGTGCAACAGAGCAATTTTTTACTGATTCAGTTACGGTTTTCAGCTTGTGGACATGGACTCGAAGTAAAGGAAGGCGTACGAGTTCACAGCGGTCACAGGAGTAGAAGATACTATGAATATTCTAAAGTGTTCTCATTTATGGTACAGACGGCCACCGTTGGTGGGAAGGGAGCTCCGCTGACTCGCGCAACCCTTGGCGAGGGCGCGCGCGCGGCCAGGGAGTCTGGACCGGCGCCTGGGGGCTGCGCGCGCTGCTCGGGCAGGGGCTGCTGCCCGAGGCGCTGCAGGCGGCGCGCGCGCTGCTGGCAACCGAAGACGGGCGCGCTGGCAGCCTTGCCCGCCCTGGTGCAGCTGGCGGAGCGCCTGCCCGCGCGAGCGCAGGCCGAGCTGCAGCTGCACTGCCCGAGCCCCGGCGCTGCTACACTGTTCACCATCTCGGACCAGAACAGTCTCTTTGTGCAGCGCCAGCAGGTATACGTTCAATCCTCACACTGTCCGCACCGATCATCAGCCTGTGTACATATAAAAGTCTTATCAAAGTATCAGGCGAGTTGCTGAGCATCACAATATTTTGTAAAAAAAAAAATTTCAATTGTAAAAAGCATTATATTGCTTATTCGTGTACTTAACCTTGGTCTAATGCATAAAACAACGAACAGTTATTCAATTAATCTATCTTTATGGCGGAATCCGTTGTTCTCTGGCGTCACCAGCTAGCGCCGTCATTTTGGGATTAAGACATTGATTCCGGAACAGTCTCTATAAAAACCTGTCAAAAATCTAATTTGTTGTCTTTGCAGGTTCACAGCAGGAATTGTTCAGTGAAGGCGACAGGCAGCGGGATGGCCCTGGCCACTATGATGGTTAAGCGGCGCACTAACGTAACAGGGGCGTGGCCCCGCTTCACGCTGGATCCTCGGGTGGACGCAGTCTCAACTGCACACCATCTGCAGCTCACTATCTGCATAGGGTAGGCCCTTAACATCTGTTCTCTCGACTGCATCGATGGTCATTGTTATCATTCTGGTTTGGTAGCTCATCATCATTACTAATGCTTAGCCCCACTTCATGGTGGACAGTGTCCTCAAATATTGGGACGAAATCTCTTAATTATTTTGTCATTTTCTACACATTTAACAATATATTATTTATTTATTTTTAGATTTGTGGCATTACCCTCCGAGGAGAAGAGCGGGCCAGTGCTTTTGGAGCTGCGATTACCCTCAGGGTTTGACCTTGACCTGGATTTACCGGCACTAATGGTAACATAATTGTCTAATCCCTGTTTATTTCATTCTTTTGTCTTCATCAAGTTTAACTTTTGTAATGAAAGATGTTATAATCATAAAGAAATACCAGCGAGGAAGAGTAGAGCTATAGTTAGTTACATAGAAACGAATTGACAGAAGACAGGTCGAACTTGTAGATGAATTCATAACATAAATACTATATGGATTTTTTAAATTTTTATTAGAATATTATTTTATTATTTCAATATTCTAATCTACTTTTTTATAGATCATTTACTATATTACAATATTATTAATAATTAAATATACATATACTATACATAAAATTCTTTTTTCAACGCGTCAATCCAAACACAAAAATAACGGCAGAAGCGGGATGCGAACCGCGGACCTTGGAAACCAACTATGCCCAGGTATTCATACCGCTCAGCCGACTCGGCTATTACTATGCCTGGACCAACTCACGTTGAAACTAGTATTTATGTCATTGTTATCATCGTATGATAGATGTCGCTATAGTATATATTCAAAGTATGTATATTTTTATTTTTTATTATTCAATCAGTCATCATTTATTCACAAGCAGTCATCATTTATTCACAAAACATAAATACTAGAGCAGTGGCAAAAGAAAAACGATAAGATCAATAACACCCTAAATTGAAATCATGACACATTCGATTTACCTCAAAATCAAAAATCCACTCAAAGTAGAATTCCCCACCTACTGGAAACCGCTGCATGGTGTTTTCCTTTACTTTTTCCACCTGATGGGTTTTATGGATTACTTTTATTTTCCCCAAATATAATGAAACTTGGATCCACATGTTAATGAAAAAGGCCGACCTAACCTTTTGCACCCCGCTTGCTAAAAACATTAAAAATCTTTTCTACATATATGTCCAGCCGTCTCGGAAAAACATCAATAAAATGTCAAAATTGACAATAAACTGACTGCTGTCCTCCCTCCATCAGTTTGTTTGGTAATTAATAAGGTACTTTCCGAATTCCATCCATACCGTGACAGTCGTTCAACTAATAAACTACGAAAAAATAACGACCCCATAAGTCGTGCAGCATACAATTTAGCCTCCAAAGAATGCAAGAAAACCATTAATGACTCCAAAGACAAGTTCAATGTACAAATTTGCACAAAGTTGTCCGCTTGCCCTGCCGGTAGTAGAGCATTCTGGTCTCTCGCTAACTCTATTGGCAGCAACTTTTGCACTTCTTCTTTTCCACCGCTGACTAATGCCGATGGTTCACTGGCTCTAGCCTCCAAAGAGAAGGCTGAACTTCTTGGTTCGCTGTTTGCTTCCAATTCCACACTCGACGATGGTGGGGCCAACCCCCCATCCATTCCTCACTGTGGCAAGTAGATGGGGGCTTTAAAATTCAGCCTCAAAGCCGTACGTCGAGAACTTCTCCAATTAGCAACCAACAAAGCCAGTTGCCCAGATGGCATACCAGCGGTGGTATTAAAAACTTGCGCTCCTGAACTTAGTCCTGTGCTCACCAAACTTTTCAGATTGTCCTTTAGATGTGGTATTGTTCCCCAGAGATGGAAAAAAGCCCTTGTTCACCCAGTTCCAAAAAAAGGAGACCGAAGTGACCCCACAAACTATCGCCCAATAGCCATCACATCACTACTCTCCAAAGTGATGGAACGTTTAATTAACAGCCAACTTCTAAACTACTTAGAGAAGAACGATCTTCTGTGCGATCGGCAATATGGCTTCCGCCGTAGTCGATCATGCGGCGATCTCTTGGCATATGTCACACATGTTTGGGGGAAATCCGTCGAATGCTATGGAGAAACGCAAGCTGTTGCCCTAGATATCTCCAAGGCGTTCGATAGAGTCTGGCATCGCGGTCTGGTGAATAAATTACCGTCTTATGGACTAACTCCCTCCCTGTGCTCCTGGATTGAAAACTTCTTAAGTGATCGAAGCATCATCACTGTCGTAGATGGCTTTTCTTCTTCCTGCCATAAAATCAACTCGGGAGTTCCACAGGGCTCTGTGCTGTCGCCCACTCTTTTCCTTCTGCATGTGAATGATTTGCTTCAATGCGCAAACATTCACTGTTATGCCGACGACAGCACTGTCCATGAGAGTATAATCTTCCAAAAACCTCCGAAACATTCGGAACTATCTGCTGCTAGGGAATCTCTGGTGGAGAAGATGAACATGTCTCTTGAAAGGGTTTCACGATGGGGCGACCTCAACCTCGTCAGTTTCAACATTTCAAAACCCAATCATGTACTTTCTCCACCAAGAAGACTGCTATGGATCCTGTATCTTTCAACGGTTGTTCTCTTCCGAAAGCAAGCTCCATCAACATGCTTGGATTATCAATATCGAATAATGTCAAATATTACGAATCAATTAAGTGTAAAGCCGGTCTCGCTTCCAAAAAACTAGGTGTATTATATAGATCACGTCGGTATTTCAACGATAAACAACTTCTTCTTCTATATAAAGGACAAATCTGACCTATCCTTGAATACGGCAGTCACCTTTGGATTGGAGCCCCAAAATACCTTCTAAACTTAATTGACTCAGTTCAAAGAAGAGCAATTCGTTTGATAAACAATGACACCCTTACGTCTAATCTACAATCAATGGAACACAGACGTAAGGTTGGTTCTCTTAGTCTTTTCTACCGTTATTACCACGGTCGCTGCTCTTCGGAACTTAAAGAACTAATTCCTCCTGCACCCACTCACAGCCGACAAACTCGTCTTACACTTGCCGAACATCCATACACGGTTAATATATGTCGACCAAGAACTGGCAGCTTCCAAAGTTCCTTCCTTAATGCCACCGGTAAGCTATGGAATGCTCTTCCAGCGTCTGTGTTTCCTCCTTCCTACAATCTGGATCTCTTCAAAAAACAGATAAATATACACTTGCAATCTCCCCAACCCACACACAAACACGAACACAACACACGTTTCCCGCATGCAGCGTCCAGCCTCCCTGGCTGAGCGTCATAGAGTGCACTGGTCTTGACCGGTTGTGCACTCCTGCATGCGTTTACATAAAAAAAAAAAAATTATCAATGACCCTTCCTGTAATAAGAATTACTATGCATTTGTCTCCATACAGGCTAGCGGTCAAGTACGTTCGGCGACAGCAGGGGGCTCCGGGGGCGCCTCACTGCGGCTGGTGCTGGCGCCCTTGGGTCGCCCCGAGCGCTGCACTACGCTGCGCGCCTCCCGCCTTCACACTGTGGCCAACGAGCGCCCCGGGGTCATCACGCTCAGTGACCTGCAGGACGACAGTGAGTACTACATGTAAAAGCTAGAGGAGAACCCTGAAGGCGCCTCGTTGCAACTGGTTCTGAAGCCGCTAGGACACTCTAAAGTTCTAAACTCTGCAATTAATGTTATTGGTAATATTTCAATTTAGTAGCACATTCTTTGTGAGTATTTTTTCATTATATTCTTTATAATATTATCTTCATCAATCATTTGAAAAGTCTAAATCTCCTGCTGACATACTATTTTTTTAAATAGTCGCACTGATAAATGGTGTTTTCCGCTTGCAGGTCGCCGGGCGCGCGTGTTCTTCAACTCTGGCGCCGGCAGCCTGTGCGCCATCTGCAGCGGGCGGCAGTGCGCCGAGGTGTGCGGCGCGGCAGAGCGCCAGCGCGCCGCCCGGCCGCCCCGGCCAGGCACGCGCCGCCGCCTCTCGGGCCGGGCCCCCGCTCGCCTTCCTCTCCGCTGCATTACTCCTGTGGATGAAGAACGCCTTTAAACATTAGCCGCCCGAGCCTCCTTCGTATGCTATCGGCTTACGTTTATTGCACTGTAACGTTCAAGTAATGAGAAGGAAAGCGTGCAAGGAGGAGCGCTTTAATTCGCCGAAAGAAAGCTCCAGCCTGTTGCTCCTGCTGCTGTTTGTCAAAATAAACTGCGAGCGAAATGTTAAAAAATATTACGGGCCATTAGTGCCACGACTATCAGATAACATACAAATAACCTTATGCAGCACATTCGAGAGGAGCGCCATTACCAATGAAAGAGTGGAGGAGAAGACTACCATTTAAAAATATATTAAAAGGTTGTGAATTTTGCTAATATTTGCAATCATTGTTATTTTTCAATAAAGACAATATTAACACCGTATTCTTATAACTTACATTTAATACAGACCGATAGCATCAGTAAACGCCCTTTCTCCTAACTTTTTTTCAATATAAAATTTATTTAGATTTTAAAATATTTTTAGATACAATAACACAGAAACGGGAAACACTGAAGGAGCTGACAGACTGCAATAGTTTGAACTGAAATTAAATTAAAAGTCTTTTGGTTTGGAGTACTTAAATGCAAAAAAACCATTTCCCTAATAATTAATGACCCCGCAATGATTTCTATGGAATCTCTGTCTATAGATGAAAGACATTCAGTTGATACATTTTGCCTGGTTCTATCACTTTTCTCTCTGATAAGTTTTCAATTGATGCACCTTAACAAAACTGTCATACCAATTGAACATGCGTATCTTATATATATAGTTACATAGACTGAGAATGAATGTTTTACCAATTCCTTTAATAAAACCGGAAGACTTTCAAATGATCTTCCAATGTCTATGTTTCCTCCCTCATACAATGTGAATCTCCTCAAGGAGCAGATGTATAAACACTTTGTATCCCCACACGCACACAACCACTACACATATTTTTCTCACAGTTATCTATCCGACGCATAATATTACAAAATAAAAATTAACTCGAAGCTATTCCAAAAGAAGATTAGCCATCACTAAGAATTTAAAATGTATGTCTAAACTTTTTTATTAAGCAATATCTTCAATAGTTTCAGAAAAATTTAATGCTATTGTATAATGTGATTGTTCTGATTATATAAGAGTATATTTCTCTTAATATTATGATGATTATGATATGATTAAAATTTAAATAAAAATATTGTTTTTTTGTATAAAGTACTCCATCGATATAAGTAAATTCTAATGAAATAAAGTACTATAATAGATAATGTAAAATAATGTTAAATTGTCACTACTGTTTTCTTAATGAGAAATGTCACAAACATTATTATTCAAAATAATGAATGAATGTATATGTACATTTATAATTGATGGTATTTATGGTAGATCATATAGGTATTATTAACTTGATGCTATGCCTATAAATCATTGATTAATTAAGTAAAGAATATTCAAAAACATAAATAATATAAATAAATAAATTGTATTCGTATATTGGAAAGAAAATTTGTTCTTTGGAAGGGATACTATAGAGAACTGTTTGGTAATTGTAGGTCCAGACCCATGGAACTGGTGTGTTAATTACTGACCTAAATGTTTTTAATCTATGATTTTATTACTGAAATGACTGATTACAAGCAAACTCTCTGCGACTGGGCTTGCGAATTAATGCAAAGAAGACCCACATCACGCACTCACCAGCGCGGGTCAGATCATTGAGAGAGTTGAGGGTTTCAGATATCTCGGCCTTCAGGTACAGAGAACGTTGGCCTGCAGAAGGAGCTCGCTTACTGCCTTGGGAATGCTGGAGCCTCTTTCAATTCCATGCACAATATCTGGGACTCGCAGCTTTACTCGATCAAAACAAAATGCCATCTTAACAGAGTGCATCGTTGCCATTCTTGTTTACGGCTGTGAATCTTGGCACCTCACTAAAAGCCAACACAGCCGAATAATGGGTTTCGAAAACAGATGTCTGCGTATAATACTAGGAGTACAATGGTTTGACTTTGTTAGGAATGAGGTAAGAAAGTGGACGAGGCAGCCTTGCATACAACAGTACGTCAAGCGGCGAAGGTGGACCTGAATGGGACATGTCCAACGAATGCCGCAGGAGCATTAAATACTACCTTTTCTTCAAGCCCCCCGGCTCTCGTCGTCCTGTAAGGCCCTCAGGAACTATATACAGAATGCACTCGGCAGAGCTACGAGAGGCGGAACTGACATGGGATGAGGAGAGGACCAAGGCGGCTAACAAAGCTTTATGATGGCGGTTTGTGATGTCCATATGCTCAAGTTGAGGGAGCGGACATGGACGTATGAATGACTGATGATGTACGTAACATTGAGGTTATTAACTGACATTACTTTGTATAACTGCATAATTACAATTTTATATTAATTTTAATTTGTAACTTTTTAATTATAATTGATATAAAATTATAATGAAGACGTTGGGTTTTTTTGTGTGCTACTAGTGAGCTAGAAATGAAATTGTAAATTACTCAATGGGAATACAAATAATTAAAAGAGGTTAGCTTTTGTAAGAATGAAAACTTTGCAAGACCAGTTTACTCGTCTTGCGTATCGTCAGATACAATAAACACAAAGGTAACTGAAAAGTTAACAATTTTATTTTCTTAATTGTATTATTTGCTCAAATCATGGAATATGTTGAAGAAAATAATTCAATGGATCTTCTTGATTTTCTCTAAGTCAAGTCAATCTAAAATGACATACCAAGCAATGGAAAAAGTGTGAAACAATGATAAAATGTACCACTTTAGTACATAAATCTTTAAAATGATTTATAAAATCAACACATACTTGTTGAAATCGAAAGTATGGTATTAATAAAAGTTCTTTAATATTATTTTTGATAGTTGAATTTATTATTTCATGAATAAAAATTTCATTTTTCACACTTTCCTAGTCTCTTTTGACAGTAGTAATAACTAGTCATGAATAAAGCTTTAATGCAAACTAAATACATTGGCAAAGTTAGACACCTTGCCGGTAATTGAATCTAACCAGATAATTATGTATAATAACAACTACTATGTGTTGTATACAATTCAAATTTGCATCCTGAAACTAGCATTTCGAGAGTCCATTAAAAACGCAGTTGTAGTTTGTTATCTTTCACATAATCTTCAGGGCAGGTTTATCTCAATGTAATGTGTAAATTATGTATTCGTGTATAAATGTGTTGTATACTAGTATGACTTATATGAAAAACTACATTTTTAACTGTAAAATAGTCATTCTTTGAATCAGGAATGTTATAAAAGAACAATATCATTTAAAACATATTATTTACTTTGGAAATTTTACAATACTACAAAAAATTACAACCGGTGAGCTTAAGTAACATACATCGAAAACAAACACATGATATATTGTCGACCCAATATTTTCAATGCCATTAAAACTAGTGTTTTGACAATAAGATGATTTTTAGGTTAACTGTCAGACCTGGTGCTTGAAGTGTGCATGTCATAGAGCAGGGCTAGCGAACCTATGGCACGCGTGCCACAGGTGGCACGCGAGACGATTTTGCGTGGCACGCGAATGAGGAGAAAAAATAAAAGTGTATTAGAAAAAATTAAAAAAGTTATAGAAATAGTATTAAAAAAATATTTAAATAGCGACGTGTATTTTCTTCGTTCATAAATAATTTCAGAAACGAAGCATATGACGACATTTATGCATAAATAAATCATATTGTTCAATGCTTCCCGCGCGGTGCTAGTTCCTTGAGGTGTATTTTTTTTTTTTGTAATGAACTTCGCTCCCGGCACGAGCCGTTCCAAAATGTTCACGAAGGGTCACGACATACGCCACACTACGCGCTCTCGATGCGCAATTAGATTGTCAGCTCTCGTGTGGTTTAGGTGTGTAATTGCTACTCTTGTGGATGAATATGATTTATCAACAATTTAAATTTGACGATTTGATGTGTCAGTGACAGAATAACTTTTTACCTGATCGGACAGTTTTGTTATCAATTTGTGCTATAAAAACAATCTAATTAATACATAAACAAACTGTTTATTGGCACCCACAAAGATGGCTGTACCATATAAGAAACAAAAACTTGGTGAAGCCAGCAGTAAAAATTCTGGCAGACAATTTCAAAATTGGTGGACTGAAATGTACGGTGTAAGTGAAAGAAATGACAAAGCAATATGTGTTATATGTTCTGTGTCAGTGGTATCTAGAACATCATCTGTAAAAAGACACTATGAAACAATTCATAAGGAACTTCTTGGCAAAAGCAGAGATGAACAAAAATAATATATTTTAAGAGCAATCAAAATCAAAAATCTACAATCGAGTGCTTTGAATAAGTTTGTTAATAGTAATTCCAATTATGTTGCTGCTAGCTTTGAAATAGCCAAAATAATTGCCAAAAATGGAAAACCATTCAGCGATGGAGACTACATCAAGAATGCATTTTTAGAATGCGCACCATTTCTTTTTGAGGATTTTGGAAATAAAGAAAAAATATTCGAACGAATAAAAGAATTGCCTATCGCTCGAAATACAATAAAAGACAGAATCTTGAATATGGGTAAAAATGTAACATATCAACAAAAAACAGATATAAAATTATGTGATTGGATTTCTATTTGTCTTGATGAAAGCACTGATGTACTCTCTCGGCTCGATTAGCTATTTTTGTTCGATATTTTGTTGGCAATAAAATAATGGAAGAATTAATAAGTTCGGTATCTTTACCAGAAACTACTAAAGGCACAAATGTTTGCAAAGCAGTTGTAGAGGCTCTTTCTAGAGCAGAAATAAATTTGTCGAAAATCGTTTCAGTAAGTACAGATGGTGCACCCAGTATGATTGGTCAAACATCAGGATTCGTCAATTTATTTACAAAGTTTGTTGGCCATCCACTGTTAGCATTTCATTGTATAATACACCAGGAAGCGCTGTGTGCAAAGGGTGGTCTTAAATCTTTTGAAGATGTGATGACACTTGTGACTAAGATAGTCAATTATATTGCTGCGCATCCTATATGCAAAAGAAAATTTGAATAATTATTAAATGAGGTTAATTCGATGTATAATGGATTAACGATGTATAATAACGTTCGTTGGCTTAGTCGCGGCAAAGTACTTCAGCGTTTCGTCGAGTGCTTTGATGAAATATATATTTTTTTAAGTAACCAGAAAATAATTCAGTATGAAGAATTATCAGATGTTGAGTGGATTTCGAGATTGATGTTCTTTACTGATTTTTGCTCCCATTTGAATGATTTAAATATAAAATTACAAGTCCGTGGCAAAATAATTACTGTTATGTTTGATAATATAAAAGCATTTGAAGCTAAGTTACAACTATTTAAGCGTGATATAATGACCAGAAATTTTAAGTACTTTCCCAACCTAAAAAAATACATGATGGATCTGAAAATCCATGAAAAGCCAGACGTAGGAAAATTAATAGAATCATTTGAAAATGCTTTAGACGCAACAATAGAACAATTTTCAAGAAGGTTTGTTCAGTTTCGACAACTTGAAGAAACTACAAAATTTATTACCCATCCAGACACATATAAGTATCAACAATTAAACTTAACAATGTTTGAATACATGGAATTAGATGATTTTGAAATGGAATTGGTAGATTTTCAGTAAAGTTCGATATGGACACAAAAATTTAAAGACTTAAGAATTGTTTTGGAAGAAATTGAGTGAGATCGATTCGTTGGACCAGTCCAGAGGAATGCCGAAAATGAAGTACTTACAACTTGGCAATCCATCCCGGAAACTTTTTCTTGTCTTAAAAAAATAGCAATGGGCATATTAACAATTTTTTTGTCGACGTATTCCTGTGAATCATTATTTTCTTCGATGAACTTTATTAAATCAGACATAAGAAGTAGACTTACAGATGAAAGTACTACTGCTTGTATTTTATTAAAAGCTACCAGCTATGAACCCGATATAAAATATTTGGCATCTAGCATCCAACAACAAAAATCTCACTAATAAGTTTTGAGGTTCACAATTTTTTTCAAGTCTATTTTTTTTTTAAATTATTTTCTTAGTTCGCCCTTAATAAGTACTTAATTATTTTTCTCAACGTATTAATTTTTGGTTTTATAAAAATTCTGAAGTTACACAAACATTTGATGCATGTTTATTTCCATGGCATGTGGCACGCGACATATTATTTTATTGAAAAAAAAATTTTTTTGGCACTCAGTCTTAAAAAGGTTCGCAGCCCCTGTCATAGAGCGTTTATATGAAATAGTGTTGCTAACTAAACTCCTGAAGTGAAAATTAAACCTAATCATAAGGTTCATCATTTTCCCGGAGTGTATTATTTTTTATATAAATGCCAGGTGTGTTGTAAATGATAAATATTGTTGCTTAGAAATATTTCTAATTAAAGTATGTATTTACTATTTTACATTTCCCATACCGTTTTTCACACGTTTTATGAAAACAAAAATATAAAACTTACCGACGAGATTCATTTAATTAAAAATAACGGTTTTTCTTATCTGAATTGCCTTATTTTAGTAAAGGATCAATTAAACCAGCACGGCTACTTCCTTTCACAAAAGATTAGTTTTATTCGTGATAAAATATTACTATATATCGGAAGCGTTGAGTTAATAATGTGATCTCTAATTTAAATTAACATCAAAGATTTATTTTATTCGTGATAAGATGTTGCTATATATCGGAAGCGTTTGGCTAATAATGTAATATCTAATTTAAATTAACAAATCCACAAAAATATGCCTCAGATACCAAGCTACCGTTTCTTGAAATCCTTAAGCTCTTGCCCTGGAGGTCGTCAGGAACCATGTGTTTTTAGGTGGATCTTCTTCTAAAAAATCTTAGTAAAATGCATATACAGTAGTCACTGACATACGTGAGTGGTCGCAATCATTTTTAACCATGTTCCAGATGTAGAATAAATATAGAAAGAAAAAAAAATGTTCTACTTTCATAAGTGCAAAGAAATTTTGATCAATACTAAAGATTTATGCGATTTGAAATGTTCCCGATGAATTTGACCCGTTCAATTTTTTTCCATCGATAAATATATTTATTTAGAAAGAAAGACATGCTTTAAAATTATGTAGAATTTAAAATATTGAAATGCATTACAAAAATCCACTCTATATTCGCTTTTTTAGTAAAATAACAGATACCAAAGTATCTGTTATTTTTGTCACGAATTGTACACAAATCAATAAAATATCATTATAATCCAAACCTCGAATAATATGAATTTTACAAGAAATATAATTTGTAATAAAATACAATATATTAATAATATTTTTAAAAATATATAAATTTCTTAGTAAAAATTTCATTATTTTTTTGATTTTTAATTTCATAAATTTTTTAAAATTATTTATCGTTTTTGTAATTATTAAATAGTAATGGGTTTCACGAAACTCCTTTTTATTTATTTAAATAAGAAAGATTTTTTTCTGATGAACCGGAATTTTGATAACTAGCTTTTCATATGTTTGTTTATTGAATTGAAAAAAAACTTTTAATACCTACACATCCAACAATATTTACATAATTCGAATAATTTATAAAACATATGTATGTGATTTTTTGTCTGGAAGAACTCTATCTTACAATGTTAAAATAATATTGGATGTGAATATATAGATTATTGTAACACTACCGATGACTAATTTATAGATAAGTATTCGGGACTCCCAGTTCAAGCCATAGAGCAGTGGGCTGAAAACGCTGGGCGTGACAGTTGGTAAGTTTCTTTGCTTCGCATTATTTAAATTTATTTTTAAGAATTTATAGTTACTTTAAAGATATTTTAGCCGACGAGAAGGATGACCAAATTATCATTCAATGAACCATTAAGTTCTACTATCGTGCAAGAAGTTTTTGTTTTGTAAATGAGTTTTAACTCGTATCTTGCTTGGATTCTAATCCCCAACTAATCATTAATATGCTTGGAGTCATAGAATTTACAGTTAAATTACACAATATGTATGCATATTTGTAAAACGTCCACAAACCCGGAGGATATAGCTAAATGGTCAAAGCGTTTGCATGATAAGTGAAAGGTCGTGCGTTCGATCTCCGACGGAGAATAAAATTAAAAAGATTTTTAATCGATTTCTGAGCTTCAAAATACCCACGGTTTGTGTGAATTTGGTCCCTCACCCGTAAAATGCCAGTCATATGCTATTAATTAAAATTGGTGGTATATATAGACGAAAGTCGTCCCATGAAGACCACCCATTCATAGAAAATTCCTGTAATAATAAGGATGGTGCGTGGATGTCGAGCTGTAGTCTATGACGTTGGCGGATCATCACTCAAGTCTCAACATGCAGCGCTTACCATATTTAACATGGTAAGCGTCATAGAATCCACAAAAATATATATTTAAAAAAAACGCATAACTTCAAAATCACACAAAAAAAGTTGCACAAAAAGAGGTTTGAGTGTACATATTTTGACATTTGACATATCATTTATCTGTCTGCCAATGCAATTTCTGAAAGTTAAGCATATTATTTAGTTTTCTTGCGAATTTTAAAAGTATGCTTCTCTAGAAATATTTTGAATAAACGTATAATTGAAACATGAGGATCTCGAAAACAATAATCGACCAAGGAACATGCAAGAGCTATTATTACAATTTTGAGGTTATGTTATTGAGTGTTGCAGAAGCAACTGGGCTGTCAGATAGATATTCTTGCAAATAATGACGATTTCAAACGCAAAGCGGTAAATCCCGTAAAATGATTTCCGCGGTCTGTAAAATGACGTTTTCAATCTTCTGTCCAAAAAAGTAAAAAATTGTTTTTTAATGTTTTTTTTTTGTTAAATGTTTTTGTTAAAAATGTTTTTTTTTCTTAACCGAAATGAGTTATTTGAGTTGGTTTAGGTAAGTTCAAATTTACTAGGACAGTTATTTCCCTTTAAACTGTTATTTTCACCGATAGATATTACTATTGCCAAAAGTGGGTAAATCTTAGAATGAAAAATGACACCATTATCCAATACTTATATCATACTTCTGAATATAAAGTTTGTATTGATTTTATAAAACGTTCCAATGTTTCATACATAATGTTACATACCTTATTTTGAGATGAAATACTTACAATATGTCTTTTGAAGCCCGAAATATCTCTGATGTTGATACTGATGCTTAGAATGGTGAAACCATAATGTGAATCTTAACGAATGGTATGCTGGAGCCGCCCCTTGGAACTGAACAGTTCAGACCTCGGGTGAACTGGATTAATTACTTTATATCCTATAAATAGCTGAAAATCAAATGCCCAAATATATCTCGTATCTACGTTCTCTTGATGGCACTGGTTTTCATCTCAAGTCCCATTGGAAATTATTCCTAGTATGTAGTCGGCAGAACTTCAGGTGGTGTGGATGACGCATGAATGAAAGTCGAATAGTCAAGTGTACACTTTAGGGCAATGATACTCAACCTTTTTTTTCTTCGGGCCACATACAAATATTTGTAAAGCTACGCGGGCCGCAGCACTATACTGGTATGACAAAAAATATGAAACCCCCACCCCTGTTTTTTTGGAAAACCATATAAGATTTATAAAAATATAACCAAAACAGAATAATAATTATACATATCACTAGAGACCCGTATTTTTAGCATTTTGAAATAGATGCGAAATAGATGCTGAAATTCGGAATAGATGCTAGTAAATGCGTATTTCATAGAATATGAAAATAGATGCTAAAATCTCGATTTCCTTGTTTTATGAAACTAATTTCACCGTTATAAATTATGTGTGTAATTGCCAGGCCGAACGTTAAAGGCAGGTCACACAACTTGTGTGTGATCATACTGCCAACGCTTAGTGGCCAACTATCACAGCTTGTGTTATGTTTTTCAAACGTTAGTGACCGATCACATACCATATTTTTTATTTTTTTATTTAATCAAATATAATAGGATACATTTAAGATTTTTTTGATAGTATTACATTCATTTATTTTTTTTTCTGGAAATTCGCTTTCCACGCCACTTAAAGGTAGATCTTGTGTGTGGCGTGGGATTCATCTTTTGATTTAAGTGTTGTATAATTTATATTATTATTTTTTTACATTTTTTAAATAATAACATATTTTTTTTTAGAATATAAAATAATATCATTAAAATTTATAAATTTTTCATAATCGAAGTGACAATTTCAGCATCATTTACATATATATTTCGATTCTTTAATAGCCTCGACCCATCTAAGTCTCAATTTCCACCAGACACATTTTAATGAACTTAATATAATCAATACCTTTTTGACAATATAAATATTTTATACAATTTATATAAATTCTATACTTATTATGCTTGGATCATATACATACAATTACTACTTAGTACCTAGCTTGAATCATATACAGAGAGGTTTTACATTAGTATCATTTTAATAATAGTAACATTATAATGTAATAAAAAAATTTATATACATATCATTTATTTCTCATTTTTGTACAATTACGTCAGATCTGATTTTTTATTTTTGAAGAACCGTTTTACCCTTTTATTCATTATTTTCATGTCACTGATCGCTTTTATTTCCGGAGGAAGATTGTTGAAATTCACTATTCCGTTGTATTTGTAACCATTCTTTGCATGTTGTGTGTTAAATTTTGGTATTAGTAGATTATGTATATACCTAGCAGAGTGATGAGTGTTCCAGTTTTCAATTCTCCTTTCTTTTATTGTCTGTAGAACAGTGTATTTTTGGTATAATGAATCTACCGTTGGCACTTTAAATTCATTGAATAGGCTTTCTGTTGGGTATGTGGGAGGTTTTTTTAATATGATTTTGATGATAAGTTTTTGTACAGTTCTAATGGGGTTGGTGATATTTAGGTATGTTCCTCCCCAGCCAACAATGCCATATTGCAGTTGAGATTGGACAATGGAGTAGTAAACCATTTTTAAATCTGCTCTAGATAGGATGTTTCTGAGTCTAATGAATATGTAGATGCATTTGCGTATACGTTTCACTAGTTCGGCTGTGTGCATGTTCCATTTTAAGTTACTGTCAATTAATATACCCAGGTATTTTATTTTTTCTGTGGATTTGATCATTGAGCAGGTTTTATCACAGTTAGAATTATTACATCCAGGGCAATGTATAAATAATTTAGTAATAGGTGTTTTTATTTTATTTTTGTTTATGGAGAATGGGATTAGATATGTCTTTTCTGCATTTAATGTAAGTAGATTAATGTCAAACCACCTTTTGAGACAGTTAATGTCATCGTTAGCTAATTTTATTGCTTCCTTCCAGTTATTACTCTCAATTATTATTGCTGTGTCGTCAGCATATGATATTATTTTACCGTTAATATTCAGTTTGAATATATCATTAACATAGATAATAAATAGTAGTGGTCCCAATACCGTTCCTTGCGGTATTCCAAATTCACTAGTTTCTTTTTGACTCAGTATTTTATTAATTTTAATTTTGTTAAAATTAAAATTAATAAAATTAAAATGTGTTGTTTTTATGTTCGACCATAATTCAAAGATCTCAAACCATTTCAGTGAAGGTAATATTTAATTTTATTTGAACACATGACGATAAAAAAATTAAAAGAGCATTTTTTGTAAAAAAAAAATTTTCTTTGTGAGATTAGACCGTAGGTTCCCAAACTTATTTCACTCGTGGACCCCTTGACACGATTTTCGGTTATCCGTGGACCCCCTGATCATCATCATCATCATCAGCCTGTGTCCGTCCACTGTTGAACGTAGGCCTACCGCATGAGTTAGGCCTCCCGCATGAGTTAGGCCTCCCCCTGATGATATTGTGGCTTTTCGGTTGAGCCGTGTGTGGTGAACTTCTTTCAACCACCATAGCAGGGGTCTTCTTCAGGATTAATAATTTATTTAGTTTTAAGTTGATTTATTCAGATTATACATTTTTTTTATTTTTAAAAATATATATAATCTGAATAAACCAACTCAAAACTAAATAAATTTATTAATCCTGAAGAAGACCCCCTGCAATGGCGGTCGAAATATTGGTTGAAGGAAGTTCACCACACACGGCTCAACCCAAAAGCCACAATATCACTTCAGGTACATATCCTTGTTCTCATTGTTATGTGACGACGTCAGTTCTGTTTGTTAATAGTTTATAGAACTTTTTTACCTTTTCGATCACTTTTTTATATCAGTGATCGCTTTAATTTCCCGAGGCAGATTATTGAAGTTTACTACTCCATTATATTTGTAACAATTTTGTAAATTAAAATTGTAACGAACCCAATCATAATTTACGATCTGTTACAACTAGGCGAAAAATAAATGCATTTAATGGGAGGGATGAACTTGATGATTTAATAATAGTTTTTCAACATTTGGCATCAATTTCGTGAGATTTAATCTCAAATCTCCTCGTTTGATGATATCCAGTTTGTTTCTTTTTTTTGTTATGAGATTGGCAACTGCACTGAAACCCCTTTCCACTAGGTATGAAGATGGAAAAGCAAGTAAAAACTTTCTCGTAATATTCCACAATGCGGGATAAGTGACAGGTATGTCTTTTTGAAGCCAGAATTGCTGATATCCTTTATTAAACTGTGCTTTGAGTTCTTCGTTAGTTGATATTCCGATTATTTCCTCTTGTAATATGACAATTGTTTCTTCAATGTCACCACCATATGGATTTATTATCCACTGTGGTATTACCATAGTCAAAATATCCTTAAACCTTGTTTCAAAGTCTGAATATAGGGCATTTAAATGTTGAACGTAGGTTGAAACATCGTCTTCTTGGCAGCTTATCTGTGACAGATTAGGGAACTGGGAAAATTCGCCCCGTCCAATATTTTGCTTCCTTAGCTTTATTCTGGCAAGAAACGCTGAAATGATGGACTTTGTTTGAATCAAATTAAGACTGTCACCTTGTAATTGCAAGTTAACCGCATTCAATTTAGCAAACAAATCTGTTAAATAGGCAATGTCCGTTTTCCACATCATTAAGTTTTCTTTTAAAATTCTATCTTTATCATCCAGAAACTCTAAAATAGTGTCAAAGAGAGCAAAAAATCTTGTCAAGCACAATCCTTTCGACAGCCAGCGCACTTTGGTGTGAAGGAGTAAATGATGAAAGTTCTCATCATTTTCGTTACACAACTGCGCAAATAGCCGCGTATGCAACACATTGATTCGGATTCGGTTTACAGCATCAATGACTAATTGAAGAGATTCATGTAATCTAATATTCAGATTTTTAGCAATTAAATGTTGTCGATGAATGACACAGTGTATTGCTAACACCCCGGGTACATTTTGTTTTAAATAGCTTATAAAGCCACGATAACGCCCAACCATGGCAGGAGCTGCATCTGTAGCAACTGACATAATATTTGACAAAGGAATTTCTTTTTCTGTGAAGTAATCCTTCAAAACATGAAATATTGATTCGCCTTTAGTGTCGGTTGGCAAAGTTCTCGCAAATAGCAGTTCTTCGTGGATTTCTTGATTCATAATAAAACGAGTATATGCCAATAATAATGCTTCATTATCAGGTAAAGTTGACTCATCCAGCTGTAGAGAGAAATGAGTCGTTTGCAAATAATTGCACAAGAAACTTTCAATATCATAACTCATTTCATCAATACGTCTTTGAACTGTTTGTTGCTTAAAGGAATTTTGTTAATTATATCAGATGCAGGTTGGTGTAAAACAGTTTTTAAAACCTCTTCGACTGCTGGCAAAATTAACTTTTCTCCGATAGTATGCGGTTTTCCAGATTTTGCTATTCTTCGTAGTATCAATCCGGAGGATTGGTTTGCAGCAACAGAATCTTGCATCTCGATCTCCATTCCTCTCGGTCCTCCGCAACCCTTTTCGGCTCAGCATAAGCGCTACAGTTCATGTCCTCGAATACTTGCTGCAAATACTCCCGTCTAGGGCGCCGTTCTGCAGTAATGTTCGAACATTCCAGGTGGCATATTTTGTTGGCTGAAGGTTTTTCTTATTTGTCTTGGTTGTTTTGTCTCGAGCAGTCCCCACCCGGAGATCCGATTCGGGGACTATTTTATCTCCGGAAAATTTTACTTGAGATGCAATCATTTTTTTGCTGATACGTGGGATGTCTTTAAGACCTTTAATGTGGTATTTTCCCCTTTATTTCCACATCCTAATGCCATTGACCATAAAGGTTCATCCGCCTTAGGAGGGCATTTACTACCTCCAGGACAATAGAGTGCCCTAACCAGCTTGACCTGATGAGGTTAGCTGGGTGTTAGCTTATTCCGGCCAACATTCGGTCCAAAAAATCTGATCTTTCAAATTATCATCAACCACAACGCAAATTGTTTTTCTGCGTAAAATTTCGTACAAGAAAAATGATTCATATGAGTTGCCATGGAGATATAAATAAAAAAAAAATGGCCGACATCGGCACGTCACGAGATCTTCCGCCAAAGATGTTGCGCGTCGATGCTGTTTAACGAGCGATCGCTAAAGATGCATATAAACCATAATGCACGTTTTGTAGAGAATTTGATGACGATTCTGATGGTGTTAGAGAATGTTTATAAGTTTTATTTTTAAGTGCGATTTTGCTATAAGTAACGATATATTGTACGACGCCCGCAAACCATCATCGTTTATTTTTGACGTCAAGCCGAACATTTCATGTAGCGAAGGTACCATCACTTTATTTTTGAGTGTTTGAAAGTATTCCAAATCTTTATCTGTTTTATCAGGGTGACATCATTTCAGGTGAATCTCCAGCTTGGATGGTTTCATAGATTCATTGGTTAAAACTTTGTTGCATAAAAGGCACAAAGGCAATTGTTTTTTCGACTGTGATGGAATGAAGCCAAACTTCAAATAATCGACATTGTACTGTCTACATTTCTTTTTAGATTCGGCCATGTTTAGTATCAGTTATCTGTTGACAAAATAATTATATATACAAATTAGACATAGCAATAATAAAATCATTTTAAATATACGGAAATATTATAATATTGATCGTGTAAAAGTTAACTATTGAGGAGTGTGTGTATATTTGAATATTAAACTTACATTACGAGAGTTGATGGAAAACTGGGGGCGGGACGGGGGCGGCTGCTCACGTCTTATTAGTCGATCTTATATATATACGATCCTATAACCCAAAGTACAATGGAAAAGCTTTGTGGCTTAGTATCGCAAAATATAAGTATACTTATATTAATCAACTTGTAAAGAACAGAATAACAAGAGCGAGTTATAGGTCAATACAGTAGGTATCAAAGATAGATTCTGTGTCCCAATTGTAAACTACCCTTGTTTATATACCCATGGACCAAATAACGTCAGTCTCGCCTTTCTTGATTTTGGCGACAGGCACATTTTTATTGTTTCCTGTCCTAAATAGAATTTCAGAAAAAGGGCAAGTTTTATTTATTTATTGTTTTACAATAGCCAAGCTTTCTCGTAAAAACATACGTGATAATCATGTGAACACATAGTGCAGTGTGGTAATTAGAGATACTCATAATACTTTATTGCATTTTTATGAGGGTGTTATTTAAAAAGAGAGATGTACCCTATTGTATTAGTTCTCCTCTAGGGCTCCAGAAGAAATCGCACTTCAAGTTCGTGTCAGAACATTAAAGCTGCGGATTATAATTTAATAGTATTTGAAAAAAAATGCACTTTACTTATATGTAATTGCTCAATAACATTTAACTTTTCTCTGGAAGCGAAAACTATAAAGCAATTAAAATTAAGTAATTTGTGTTCTTCGGTGTCGGCGAGTAACGAGATCCTGGCCAGATAACAAAATTAGACGGAACCGGCGGTGAGATGCGATTCGCTTTGTAGACCTCCATTTAAATAAGGGTTGGACTCCAACCCGTATTTTGATTATTTTTGTCTCAGGCTAAGAAATTAATTGTATGCACTTTAAAATATTTACATCACACATATCTCATTTATATATTGCTATTTATTGTAACTTCCAAATTAATACTGATGTGTCAAAATTTCTAATAATTTTATATTGAACCCTCCGTGGACCCCCTAACGATGTTCATGGACCCCCAAATCAATTTTAATTTTCCATGGACCCCCTGGATGATCCCATGGACCCCTGGATGATCCCATGGACCCCTGGGGGTCCATGTGGACCACTTTGGGAACCACTGGATTAGACTTTATCTCGCTTGTTATAAATATTATTATTAATAAATTGGGAAAACGTTTATCGTTTTTCTCGATCAATATTTCAATTGTATGCATTTAAATTTAATATGTTTGTTATCAAAATAAGTATTTCCCAAAATATAAACTGTTTTTTTTTAATTTAATTTTATATGCCAATGCAATATATTTTTGGTTAGAATTAGTTGACGATATACGCAGATGCTTTGTCCGATATTCCTGATGACGCCAAGGAGATCGAAGACAGCGACGATGATGGGGGATGGATATACCTGTATATAAATAAATAAATGCAAAAAAAAATTGTAACCAATTCTTTAAAATAACTAATGGCCTTCGACGTAAGTTTAATCCCTTACCGCGCGAATCTTTAGGAAACAATATTTGAAGATACATTTTAACAATTTTGAAAGTATTCCTTATTTTTTTAATTAACTGATAAATTATACCGTGAACATACTCACAGATCAGTACTAAATATGTTGTATTGTATCTAATGTATAATTGATGTATCAATTTTTTAATGTCAGTTTTAAATGTATTTTTAGGGCGTGCTATGTGTATAAAATAGTGAGGAATAATCTTATATAAATTATTACATTTTTAAACGGAAGACAAAACAACAAAAAACATGTTTCAAGTACAGGGATCGACAAAAAAGCTGACTTTTACTGTCAAAATGAATATGAAATATGTACTTGTCAAATTATTAGTAGGAAATATATCCCTCACGATACAATAAACACCTATCCCCCGATTTACACGGTACTTGTTTTACACGTTTTCGCTTTTACACGGTTTTCCAAATAAGTTTTTTTTTTGTTTTTATCGCACTCTACTAAATGCTACTGTGTTTGAACACGTGCGTACACATCTCATGGGGAATCCTGAGCTAGTTGTGCTGACTTGCTGCACACGCACACTGTGTCTGTATTTCTTCGCATAAAATTAAAGTTTTATCTACGGAAAATTGTATTTGAGTGAAAGTTTCACAGTTTCAGAAAGATTTAATTTTCCATATTCGTAAATTACAAGTGAGTGCATAATTTAGATTATTATAAATTAACATAAATTAAAAAAAATTATAGGCTTATAATGTCTAAAGAAGTTAAAAGAAAAGTTATTTCTTTAGAAACTAAAATCGAAATTTTGGATCGCTTACGAAAGGGAGATAGAGTAGAAGATGCTGCAAAATCATATAGCATGAACGATGCTACAATAAGAACTATTAGAACAAATGAAAACACAATTAGAAAGAGTGTTGCAGCTGGCAATACCACGAGTATGGGCACAACATCATACACCAGAAATATCGCAATGGAAAAAATGGAGAAAGCGTTAATGCTTTGGATAGAAGATCAAACACAAAAGAGTACCCATTGATACGGCCGCTATAACAAATAAAGCATTACGAATTTACGAAAAAATTGTAGAGCAATTACCATCTTCTTCTTCAACTGAAAAGAAGCCAAAGTTTTTGGCAAGTCATGGCTGGTTTGAAAGATTTAAAATAAGACATTCTTTACACAGCTTAAAATTAAAAGGTGAACTGGCTTCTGGCGACGTAGATGCAGCCCAAGAATATCCAGCAAATTTTGCAGAAATTATTAACGACAATTCATACACCCCTGATCAGGTTTTCAATGCTGATGAGTCAGGGTTTTTCTGGAAAAAAATGCCTGAAAGGAATTATGTCTGAAAATTTTATAAATCGGCTAGTGGTCATAAAGCAGCAAAAGATCGCATAACAATTCTTTTCTGTAGCAATGCTTCAGGAGATTATATTATGAAACCATTAGTGATTAACAAATCAAAAATGCCCCGTGCCTTTAAAGGAGTAAACATCAATAATCTTCCCGTTTATTGGAGGGCTAATAAGAAAGCGTGGGTTACTGCTGCAATGTTTACTGAATGGTTTCATGAATGTTTTATCCCAGATGCCAAAAAATATTTAAGTTCAAAGGGATTGCCTTTTAAAGTGCTTTTGTTAATTGACAATGCGCCGGGTCACCCACAAGATCTAGAATATGAGAACGTTGAAGTAAAATTTTTACCAAAAAATACAACTTCATTATTACAACCATTGGACCAAGGCATAATTTCTACTTTTAAAGCTTTGTACATAAAACGAGCCTTTACATATATTTTGGAACAAATGGAGAACAATGAATCTTTAACAGTTATTAGTGCTTGGAAAAATTTTACAATATTAGACTGTGTGAAGCATATCGCCTTATCATACACTGCGATTAAGCAAACAACGCTCAATAGCTGTTGGAAAAAATTGTGGCCAAATGTAGTCAAAAATGAACATTCCATTTCAACGTTAAATGATGAATATTCGCAGATAGTACAGATGGCGCATTCATTGGGCGGAGAAGATTTTGATGATTTTACTGATGATATCGCAGAGTTAATGGCTGATAAAGAACTAAGTGAGGATGATTTAGTTAACTTAGTTTGCGAAAGTGAGTCTGACAAATCTGATGAAGAGGAATTAGTACCAGTTACATTCACTGCTAAAGTCATCTGCGAAGGACTCGCATTGGGAAGAAAGCTGGGTAATCATTTTATACAAAATGACACAAACGTTGAAAGGGCTTTACGATTCCAACGTGACATAAATCGCTGCTTGGCTCAATATGAAGAAGTTTACAAAGATCTTACAAAAAATTCGAAGCAATTGTTAATAACCGATTTTATTACCACCTCTCAGAATGTAAATATTTCTGCTTCAAACATCGAATCGGCACAAATAACTTCGACTGATGAAAGTGAATTCCAACCTTCGATTCCGAAAAAAAGAATGAGAGTAATTTCTGATAGTGACGAAGGATAATAAAACACCTTTGGTTTTATTTTTTGTTCTTCTGTTTAATGTATGTATTGTAATTAAATAAAAAAACAGTGTTTCCGTAATATATTACATATTTTAACCTGTCAATGCATTTTATTTTTATTTATGTGTACACCTAAAAATATTTAAAAAAATCACTACTGTTAAATAGCAAAATTATGAATTTTCTGCAAGCTTTTCGATTTACACGGTTTTGACTTGAAAATTTTTAATTTTTGACTTACACGTTTTTCTCAGGAACGTATCTACCGTGTAAATCGGGGGATAGGTGTACTAAATTATACTATTGTAAACATGCAGAATTATAACTCATCAATGATGTACCGAAATTCAATACTTTAATAGAGTATTAAAAAAACAATTACATAAAGTCATTCCATGTGTTATAATGTTTTACTTAAATAATATAAAAAAAAGTGAACTGTACAATATTAGAATGTTGGAAAGTCGAGAGTGGCATTTTATCCTATTTTAAATGTTGAAATTTTTTTCAGATGGCATATCCTGCCCTCTGGAATATAAAGTAATACAAGACAACCAGTGCGCCGCAAGGAAGAACAAGGTGGTGCGGACCGGGGTGCGAGTTGGCAAGGCTAGAGCAAGGACCACGGGGGTATGAGTGGGAGCCAGGGAAGGAGTCGGGGAGGCGAAGGAGGGAGTCGGGGAGGCGAAGGAGGGAGTCGGGGAGGCCAGGGAGGGAGTCGGGGAGGCCAGGGAGGGAGTCGGGGAGGCCAGGGAGGGAGTCGGGGAGGCCAGGGAGGGAGTCGGGGAGGTCAGAGAGGGAGTCGGGGAGGCCAGGGAGGGAGTCGGGGAGGCCAGGGAGGGAGTTGGGGAGGCCAGGGAGGGAGTATAGGTGTTAATATGGCTAGCCAGGGTACGAGTGGAGGGGGTCAGGGTAGGGGTGGAAGGGGCCAAGGTAGAAGTGGAGGTAGGGGTGTAAATTACAGTGGGAACTATGGCGGGAACAATGGCGGGAACTATGGCGGGAACTATGGCGGGAACTATGGCGGGAACTATGGCGGGAACTACGGTGGGAACTATGGAGGGAACCACATGGTAAATAACTCGAACATTGGCATGCACAACAGATCATTAAATGCCCATCTATCAAATGCTGATAAACCCAATATGAAAGTTACTGGATTTGGGTTCAAACGTCTTCAGGAGCTGAATGAAATGGAAGCAGAAACACTGGTGTTGACTCTCAGCTCACAAAATTTGAACTTACAAGCTTTCCTTGCCAATGATGACATCCAGCCTGATTTGATTGTGTTATTTGTTAAATGTATGGCTAAAGTGTCTTGTAATGCATTTGATAACTCAACACTAAGACTCCTTCTTATTGTTGTCGACTCCAAGTTTGTAGAAAACTTAATCAAATATATAACAAGCTTGCCGTACGTGAAACTGGCCGCTAAAGGCTCAAATTCACTCTTCTGGAAAAACGTTGACGGATTTTGGTCCAACCTTGTCCAGCTGCTTCAGAAGATAGTGGAGCTGTCTCCGAGCACTGCCGTGGACAAGCTGTGCGAGCTGCTGGACGTCGTGCGCTTCTCCCTGGAGGGACTGCAGACGTATCAGCAGGAGACTCCGGTGCCAGAGTTAATCCAGTCATTTGAAAAGTTGCAGTTAAACTTTGCTGCTGAAAAGGAGAATATAGAGCTCAAGGCCACCGTTAAGGTGAGTGTCCTTTTTATTAATTGTTACTTTTTCTGACGCCATGGAGAGATCCTTACTTGGAGTGTCTCTAAAATATAGAATACGAAACGGGGATATCCAAAGAAGAACTCAAGTAGTGGAGGCTACCCAACGAATAGGCACACTCAAGTGGTAATGGGCAGGACATATATGCCGAAGAGAGACGGTCGATAGGGAGGAAAAATGTTGGAGTGGCGCCTAAGAACTGGCTAATGAAGTATTGGCCGACCTCCCTGCAAGATGGACTGACGACAAGAAGAATAGCGGAAGTGACCTGAATACGGAAAATGAAGGATCGAAGAGGATGGAGACTCATGCGGGAGGCGTACGTTCAACAGTGGACAGACAGAGTGATTATGATAAATCCCTCGAAAGAATATGATTTCATCGTTGATGATGTCTGACAAAGCACATCAGGGTCTAAATATTTTTGTTCATAAAGAACCTGATCATAAGAAATGATTGCTGAGGACTAAAATGATCAAGTTTCATAATTAGTTGATAGCGAGTGCAAACAATGAGAACAGTTAATATTGTTTTTACAACCCAATGTTTTCACTTCAGAATTTGAGCCTTTTTTATTTCACCAGGTATACAAATATAAATTTTCTTATGTAATAGTTATGTTGAGAGTCCTCCCAGAGCAACACTCAATAAACATGATGTCCCTCGCATGTATGCAACAAGAATGTATTGTACAAGAAACATATATTTGTATTAACACATTCACTGCCTTAAAAAAAATGTAATTTCGTTAAAAAATGTGAGATTTTTTCTTGTTTCCAGTAGTAATAAGTGAATTTATTACCAATTTAATTCATTACAAAAAAAAGAAATGTGGTATATTTGCCTATTTATACCTATCACAGGGATCCGTGTATCCGGCTCCATCAGCAAAATATTCATTGTAAATGCCGACTACACGGATCTGTGTTTACCATTAATATCATTTTTCCATCTATATTTAATATTGAATCGGTTTAAATAGAATATAAACATTTAAGTAGTTTAAATTAAATTTATTACAACAGTTTTAGTCACTGTCAGATCCACTAAAATCATTGACGGCATTTATTTCTAAAATCTCAACCAACACATCGGAATCAGTGGATAAATCCTTAGACACTAGGTTTTCTCTCTTTTTCTTAGTATTTGTTTCATTTTTGAATTCAGACTTTCGTTTTAATGGACCAGATTTAATAATGGTCCAGGCCTCGGGAGCGTCGGACTAATCATATGATTTATTAAGAAATCCGAAAAACAAATGATTTAAAAATTTGCTTCGGATACTACAGCACCCCCTCTATTTGTGGTGACCGTTATTTGATTTGGAAATTTGTGGTGACCATATGTTTTAGATATGAAGCGGATATGGAAAGAAGAATTCCCATTATTTCACTTACACAACCTTTACACAACCTTCCTACACGCAGCGACCAGCTGACCCGGTCGAGCGTCAGTTGTTGGATGTCTGAAGCCCTTTATAGAAACTCTCCTTTGGTTTTCGAGTAAAAAGTTGAAGGTAAGGCTAGAATGGTTTTTGAAATTTCAGGACGTGATAGGCGTGCCCAGCAGCAAAATCAACATCAGGTACAATGAAGACCCTCCTGACTGCTACCGGGAGCTGGAGGTGCTGCCCACAGCGGAGGAGCTGACAAGCTGCCACCGAGGCTTCCTGCGCCCCAACATCGTGGAGGGCGCCTACAGCAGTCCCGGGCACTACCTGGACATCCAGTTCCGCCTCCTGAGGGAGGACTTTGTGGGGCCGCTGCGGGACGGCATCCTTAGCTACAAGAAAGACCCGACCAGCAAGAGGTTCGACAACGTCAGGTGGGCTAGTGATAATGCTACTGCTAATGTTATTGTTACTCCTATTTTTTTTTATATCAAATACATTTTATCTATTTTTATGATTTATATTTTGAACCCCACTTGAACTGATTATCTTTTGTGGGGGAGTTCGTATGTGTATACAATGATATTCAACTTGATATAGCCCTTTCAGGCTGGTGCCAAAAAGCCTCAATATGCGATCTTTCATCTCTTATTTTTGTTCGCTCGTCTGCCACGCTCATATAAAAACGTTAGTTTTAGATTTAGATAGTTATAAGAAGTTCAAGTAGTTAACATGCGCTTTTTTATTATTGTTTTGATTTAAAACAATAGTGTAAAGAAAAAAGTAAAATGCAAATTTCATTAAAATTTACCATTATTTAAAAAGTTACAGCTCTTTTACACCAACCTTGATCTTGCACGCTAAAGTTAGTGGGAATTTCACCCACTCCCCATGGGTGAATAATAAATACTGTTTAAAATGTGATCAATTTTTCAATAAAACCAAACATCGATGCCTATCCGTATAATCGAAAAACTGGATAATTAAGATCCAGATAATCGAGGTTCTCATGTATTGTTATAAACCTCATGTTCATAAAATGAGAAGATATTACCAAAAAATCCCAAAACCCGAGATCAGACATAAAATATGTACTTTATGTTTTATTATATTATTTCAATTATTATTTATCCAATATTATATTATTGGAATAAATTATTCAAATACAATCACATAGATTATTGACCTTTGCCCTTTTATCTATCTATCTATTTTAGTGACGTGTCTTGCCATCCTGTAGATAGGATGACAAGACACGTCCGCCCGGTTTGAGTGTCGAGCGACGAATGGGGAGTCACAGTCAGAAGAAAACTAAAAAAACTTAAAAAACCATATTCAAAAGTAAAACATGCAAAAATAGCATTAGTATATAATAGCATAGTATTCTTCAACATTGCCTCAAAAACCTCAGAAAAAGTAAATCACTATTTATAAAATAAAATAAATTTCAGAATTTACAAGAACACAAGGTTCCTTCAGTACAGTTGTATAAATGGGGAAGCGGGAATGCTGGTCTGCTTTGATGAGAAGTTAATGTCAACACAGCACCAGGACAAGCACAAGGCGAGGGTCCAAGACCCATACTCCAAGCGGTTCATGTATGGCTCGTTGCTCTGCTTCACTGCAGATGACTTCCACACTATCTTCTTCTGCACAGTGAGCAGCCGCGAACACATCTCCGCCGGACTGGTAAGAGCATCCATCCTTTGTAACTATCAAACATTTGGCATATTGCAGCGTTACTCAATTTAAACAAAGTGCGTCTATTCAGCACCTGCATTATCCCCTATATTGTATACTTCTGTACATTTATTATAATGGTTTTAGAATAGATGTCCATGCAGAATATTAGGTTTACGATGGCTTTACTTTGTGAGGAGTAATGAGACTAGGACGCGGACTCTAGAGCCTCCTATCATACAATCGGTCAAGCGACAATTGTGGACGTGGTTGGGACATGTATTCCGCAGAAGAGCATAATCTACAGGTGCCTTCTTAAGGCACCTAAGCTACTGCCATCCTGGAAGGCCATCGAAAATTACATATAGAATTACTTGGTGGAACTCCGGGAGCAAGAACTGATATGAAATATATATTAAAATAGGAAGCAGGTATAGAAAGAATAAGAAAATAAGCGCCGTATGTTCAGTTATTGGGAATACCTTTTATTTGAGCGTAGGGCTTATCATCCAATCACTGTAATAATATTGCCTTACACACACTTAACAGTTGATATGGTCATAATGGAAGAATGTGATAATGGTGCATATCTATTACATCTATCAACTCAGTGATCTAAAAACTCCCAGAGGGAATTATTTAGTAAGTATTTTTTTATATGGAATGTTATTGCTTTTTAAAATCATCTCGGAGTGTGACACATAAGGGTCTGGTTTCATAAGGTATTGAAAAAATAGAGTATTTTATCGCGTTCAAAAGGTGAAATACGTCATGGATAATAATACATACATAGTCTCTTAAAGTCTCTGTGCTCTAGGCCTGCGGAGCATCAAGAACCATATACACTTCTAGGTGACCATCATATCAGTAGAATTGCTGACAGTACAATCCAAAATTGTATAATTTGGTAAACTTCTGATGTTAAACCATCACCTTTGAGTTTATGAAACACCTTTATAAAACATATATACCAAGCACCAGAATTATCTTGTTTCAAAGTCCGATCAAAAGAAATGTAGACATAATTGTTAACATTCAAAAAAATACGCCGTTAGAGCGACATTAGAGATTTTTTTTCAAGAATTTTTTTAAATTTTCATACCCCAGTTTAATACAAAGCAGCTTAAAAAATTTCCAGCTTTATAGACTTCTTCTTCGTAGTATCAATCCGGTGGATTGGTTTGCAGCAACAGAACCTTGCATCTCGATCTCCATTCCTCTCGGTCCTCCGCAAACCTTTTCAGCTCAGCATAAGCGCTACAGACTAAAACTGGTTAAATAATAAGATTACTAGTGTTTCTATCCGGCTATAGGTAGGGGATTTGGAGTGGGGGAACCAAGGTACACTACAGAAATGCAAATCGAAACTTATTTTACGAACCACCCTCGTAATATATTAATATATAATTGACTTCAGAGACTTAATTGAACTTTTATCAGTTCCAGGTATCACAGCACATCGTCATTTAGCTTCAATTTCTTCATCTCTAAGAAAGAAAAAAAAGAAGAAAATTTTAATTCATTATCGAGTTTAGGTAGAAGTGAACCTATTTTATTATAGACCTGCACTTGAATTATGAATGTTGGCATAAAATTGGCAAACTCTGGTCTTCTTCTTCGTGTCAGCGACGTCAAATTATTTTTTCTCTGTACCTGGCAACATCGATAGCCCGTGTGTTGCTCTGCATTAGGTCCTGAGAATGTGCAGCTTGTTGGGCACATGGAGCAGGATCTTAGGTGTGAGGCGGTCTGCAGGTCTCCACAGTCGCACAATAGTGTCACTCTCTGCTGAAGCATACCCCACCGCTCGAGGTTGTCCTTTGTTCTACCAACTCCGGTTCTTCATCTGTTCAGGGATTTCCAGGTTCGCCAGTCAAGATTCTTGCCAGTTGGGAGGCCTTCCTTTGGAGTAATGAAATCCACTGATGCGATTTGTTGCCAGAGCTAGAGTCTCTCATTTTCAGGGCCGGATGTGAGAGGTTGTGTGGATCTCAGAAAGCTGCTTCGCGACTTCAATCTCTGTGTTGGGGGAGTATCTGATTATACAAGCAGTGGGACGGTTGGTTGATTGCCTTACGCATTTCTTTGGCGCATATGACTTTACGTCTTATGTTTGGTGGTGCGATACCAGCCAAGGGGTATAGTTTAGAAATGGGTGTTGGTTTAAGGCAGCCTGTGACGACTCTGTATGCATCATTCAGGGCAGTATCCACTTGATTACAGTGGGCTGATCGACCCCACACTGGTGCCGCACATTCTCCAGCTGAGAAACAAAGTGCCAAAGCTGAGGTACCAAGAAGGGGTGTTTGGGCTCCCTAGTGAGTGTTGGTCAGTTTCTGTCAGACTCTGGTATAGAAGGTACAGAAGTTCCAAAAGAGATTTTCTGGAAATTACAATTTTATTTGCGAATGAGTTCCAAAAATCTTTGGATTATGGATGTTCGCCTTTCTTAAGTGTACATAATGGCTCTGGTGATTGTGGAAGTTCTGACAACAAAACCTGTCCTCTGGAACAGCACAATTCTAGAGTTTCACCCTTGAATTTTAAAACATTGTAAAAACGACGTTTTGAAGACATTATACTGATTGCAATAACAGAATAGTTAGAATAGTCAGATTTCGGATTGTATCTGAATGCTTCGTTTTTCAAATGTATCCACTTTGCTGTCGCTGCATTTCTTATACGCTGCTGAGTAAATCGCGTTTCTCCGATTTCAGCAGTTTCATCCCTTCCGTTTGCAGCATATTATGAACGCCGCCCAGAAAGTTATACAATTATGACTTAACTTTATATGGCCTTAAGGGTTATGGTTACTTGCATTATTTAATCTATGTTTTAAATATATGATGATTACATATTCCTCTGTATTATTACCCCCGCGGGCTGCAGTTTGGTGACAACTTATGTAAACGTGTGTTGGAGGTTTGTTTGATTTCTTCAATCTATATATATTTGATAAACTGCGTAGATGATAGTTTGAGAAGACCAATGGTAACCGAACTATAATTCGAGGAACGGATCCGTCCCGTGAATGGCCGATGATATCTATCTCAACACTCACCGGTAGCCAACACTTGCAGGTGCTGGTGCGCCAGGCCGGCTTCCGGCCTAACTCCACTTTGTTTGGTCCACGCTTCCTGATGGTGGAGAGCGATGTGTTCTTCCCGCCCTACTACCACACACTCAAGGCCTTGCAGAGACCGAGCCTGGTTCAAGATTTTCCAATGGAAGATTACATCATCCACATGAAGGTATGTTTTTACTTCCAATAATGATTTGAAATAAGTGCACTGAAAACTTTTGGTAAATAAAGCTGCATCATTATTATTTGAAATAGGGTTTTTCATTAAGATATAACCGATAACTGTATTGTTACTCGTTAACATTTAAAATTTAATTCTAGACAGATGAAGAGCATCCAGCTTATCTCAAAAATATGACGTCTTATATGTTGTCCAATAACCAGAGGGTAGACCCCCTGAACCTGCACAGCTGGCCCACAGCCGAGCAGCTGGAGCTCAACGACTCCCAGTACCGAGCCTATCAGATGGCCCTGACGCGCGAGTTCGTGTCCATCCAGGGCCCGCCGGGCACGGGCAAGACTTACGTCGCTCTCAAAGTGGCCCGCACTCTTCTGCGCAACCACTGCGCCCGCGGTGGGCCCATCTTGGTCGTGTGTTACACCAACCACGCGCTGGATCAGTTTCTCGAGGGGCTGCTCAGTGAGACCAATCAGCTCATCCGCGTTGGAGGGCAATCCAGGAATGACAACTTGAAAGAGTTCAACTTGAATGAGATAAAAAGAAAAAAGAGGCATTATTATACACATCGAACGGCATTTATTATGAAACATGAGAAATTGGGGAATGTGGTGAGCAACTTGGGAGTAATCGATTCGTTTGGCATAGTCAATATTCCCCAGGTCGAAGGCATAGATTTCCAGAAGTTTTTTAAGAATTTTTATAATTACTACAGTTTTCCTATCGCTAATTGGTTGTTGTTGAGAGATACTGAAACTTTCAATTTGAAACGAGTCGTAGAAGATTTTATAGATTGTACAAGAGACCCTGAAGACTCGGATGACGACAGAGATGCGATATATAGAGAAGAAGACTTCTCTTCACTGAGTGAGGTGTTGAATTTTTTAAGCCCTAATGACATTTTGACCTACATGAGAAAGCATAGTGAAGCCATGAAAGAAGCCGAGGCCAAGGGTGATTCTGCAAACTATGATCTACAATTCGCTGCTTGCTCGAAGCTGAAAAATGAATATGATTATTTGCAGGTGAGGATATTTTTCGATATTCTTTTTTATTATTCTTTATTTTGTACCCGGAACCTGTCAGGATGAGGGCATTTATTATTTATGAATATATGTATTTTTTGTAGTATGCATTTGGAGTATGCATTGAAAATGAGCGTTTTGTATTGAGACTCATAATTCGGTAGGTATATATATCCGATCGGGCTGAAATAAATTTTACCTGAAAGATAAAACCCTAGGCTACAAATAAAAGTCCAATTTAAATTGCCGGAGTGTAAAGACGTTTCGATCCGAAATTTTAAACATGGCTGAGTTCGTGCCTACAAAACCGGTTTTGCGGGGAATTCTTTTACATTACTTCCACCGAAAGACAACAGCAGCTAAAGCGCATATAATACTAGTAGAATCTATAGAATATAATACAGTCGATTCTGTTTAATTGGGACACATCGGGACTTGGGCATTTTGTCCCAATTAAGCGTCTGTCCCAATTAAGCGAATTTCACATTTTTTTAAATTCATTTATTTGGTTTTGGCAACTAATGCCATTAACCAGTAATACATACATTAAATTAATAATACTTTCGGTTAGTCACAGGCACAGGTGACTCATCATCATCATCTAATCTTTCATATTTTGACCTTCTACAATTAAATCCTCACAGTCTTCATTATCATGGTAATATGGTAAATTGTTATCTGTTCTTGAAAATTATTCATAGTTAATAATAGGAACTTGCAACATATCCTGATTTTCTTCAGTGCTTAAAATTTCGGAAATATCTAAGGATTTAAAGCTCCAATTAGTAAAACAGTTCTGTATTGCGGTGGTTTTTAATGGGAGGTGGCTCGCCAACTGTCAGCGATAAACTGTATTGCTTACAAAAGAGAACTAATCTCTCTGGCTGTTGTGTAACTTGTTAATCAATTTTCATCAATGGATTCTAATATGTAATTAACTAATTTTCCACGTCAAAGTCTTAAAATTTTTGTGATCTAAAATTTACTGTCCCAATTAAGCGGAATGTTGTCCAAATTAAACATAAATTTACTAGTGGTTTCTTGGTTTGGTTTCTGTTTTTTGAGATTTGTCCCAAATAAGCGGCTTTCCCAATTAAGCAGTGTCCCAATTAAGCGGAATCGACTGTATCTTCATAATTAAAATACTATAATACAATCTATATGGGGTTGTATGGTATTGTTTTACTGTCTAAAATTTTAACCTTATTTTTTTCCTTTAAGGAACGGTTAGCTAATAATCGACATGGCTTCGTTCCCGTAACTTTAAACCGAGATTCCAAAGCAGAAGACTTTACTCCAGATGAGCGATGGTCTCTCTATTGGAATTTCTTGAAAAGGACGCGGGAAAAGCTACTGAGAAACATCAGTTATAGAATGGTAAGCTTTTCACTTGACTTTTCACAATATTTTTTTTTATTAAATTAATTATCAATGAATTAGTGATGATGGTCATAAGTCAAGGTGGTAATGTGTGCCCTGTGGCAAGCGAGGCAGCCCTTAGTCCGTGCATTGACATTAGATATATTTAAAGATAAAAGATGGAACTGCATGTATTCATTAACATTTTGCATGTAATCAATTGGAAACCCGAGTATTTATTTTATTAAATTATTTTTGGATACTCTTGCCTGTTTCGGATTGGTAGTGCGCACGTGTTCTGGATGCATTTGTCTGCTTGAGACTCGAATTGTTCTCGAAAAACTCGGTCAATGCTGTGTGAGTGAAAATAAGTATTACATGTCTGTGAAAGCACATAGTGATGTGGAACATGGTCTTTTTTATTATTTTTATTTATTTTCAGAATCGGTTTTATTTGGATAAGGATGCTAAGGACGACTTGGATGCTTTTTGTGATGCCAAAGTCCTCGGGGAGGCCGCTGTGGTGGGGATGACCACCTCAGGGGCGGCAAGGCTGCAGAACACACTGAGCATCCTCAAGCCACAGATCGGTGAGAGCAGCTGTAATGCTGGGATCGTTGCTTGTTTGCTATTAACACTTGAGCAAAGAGCGACAGACACATCCCAGTGTTCAAGTGAACCACGTTTAAGAAATCGGAGACACATGCATGTGGTTTTTATGGAATAATGGTAGAGAGCAGGAAACTTGTAAACAATAGATATTTAAAGCATCCGTGCTAATATATTTCGTTGCGTACGTCACTCAAAGGATATACCTGACACTATTTTGAGTTTTTTCATAGAAGGTCATAAAGACCATCATAAAAGTGAACAAAACATGTATACATATTGTTAAAAATAAGGTGGTGGTTAACCTAAATAACTTCTTAGGTTTTCACGGATTTGATATTGTGGCTTTTGGGTTTAACCATGTGTGGCGTATAATAAAAAATAAATATAATCTGAATAAACCAAGTCAAAACTAAATTAAATCATCAATCCCGAAGAAGACCCCTGCAATGGCGGTCGAAATATTGGTTGAAGGAAGTTCGCCACACACGGCTAAACCCAAAAGCCACAATATGGCCGTTAACCTGCTGCGTATAACTTAAATACTTATTTAAAATTTTGTTTAGTATTTTTTCCTCAGTACTTTTCCCTTTCAGACATCTTGTTTTTAACTCTTTGTGTGTTTAAACATATGAAACACTTTCAAAAATAAGTTTTAAATTTATATGTTTTTTCGTAAAATTTTGGTATCTGGTAGTTTTATATCTCATGTAAAGAACGTTAAACAAATATATTTTATACAATAGATAAATAGTTTTATATAAAAATACGCAAATTTCATTCAAATTCAACCATTATTTATAAAGTTACAGTTCTTTTACACCAGCCTTGATTTTGCACAGGAAAATGAGAAAATCTCTTGCTTTATAATTAAATAGGCTGAAATCTCTCCTGCATCCTAAGTGTTAAGGAAATATGCAACACAAACGGTCGATCCTGATAATATTATAAAGGAACCACTAGAGCTATCTAAAGTAATAAGTAGCTAAAGTAATGGATTTCTTCTTACAACCCATCCACTCCAAATCAAAACACATGGTCAGCACAGCTACTAGCAGCCTGTCATTTGGCATGTTGTCTGCACTGTTACAGCTCAAGTTCTCATCTTAATAGTTTCCTAGATGACTAACTCTGTAGCTTGTTGAGAAAAGCATTAAGCCACCCATCACACTGTTCGGCAAACAGTTTTCTAGAGCCACTATAATACTTCCAAGGAGGCTTATATCTGTTTGCTTCCAGTTATAGTTGAGGAGGCAGCAGAGGTGATGGAGAGTCACATAATCGTGTCTTTGACCAGCAGCTGCCAGCATCTAATAATGATCGGTAAGTTTGCTTCACTGTCATCCAAGTTCTCACGGGTTCGACTCCCAGTTAAGCTTCTAACATTTTTATAAACTGCGCGATACTGTGGCATGTGCGTCAATCTGCATCGTACATCATGATCCAACCAAAAGCTAACCGACAGCGCCAGGCTGTCGATATCAGGAACTGCGCTTTACAAGCAGTGTTACTTTTGGCAGTTGATGAAAGACTCGTGCTTCCCTGTGGCACCACTCAAGATGCAGTGATCGGGGAAGGTACCACTTCCCTAAATGTATATTAACTATGTTAAAGTGATGTGATGTATGATAGGTTAAAGTGATACTGAACTTCCTATATGGAGCCAAAAAAATTTAAAGAATATTAAGAATTGTGCCGGTTTGTATTATTTAGGCCAATGCTCCGCAACCTTTTTTAACCCACGGCACACCAAAAGTCTTCCTAGAATTCCGCGGCACACCAAAAGCTAAGATATATAGGTATTAAATTAATACAAAATTTTACAATAATTTTTAGTTTTTTATTTGAAAAGTATTCATACTAACATCCTCCTCTCAAAAGAAGAGGGGCGTAATTACATCGCGTAAGGCAGGATGAGGAGCAGGGCAGCAGACAAAGACTTTCTTTTTTGAAGCACAGATTATATTTTTCACGATAAAAACATTACAAGCTTTGTGACCACGCGGTATGATGCCGCGCGGTCGCAACGCGAACCTTGTCACGCTTAAGGCTGGGGACCCACTGACTTTGTCCACACTTCCTTGGCGTGCGCGCGGTCAGCAGCGCCGCCAGTGGTCAAACTATGTAACTCGCCCCAGTGTGGCCACATACATAAAGGTGTGGCGCGCGACAAAAATATAAGACGAAAGATTGTCTGTCGAGGTTTTCGGTAACAGTAAGCAAGGACTACATCATGCTGATGTCAACTGCCCTCCATTCAGAGACAGAAAACCGCGATAAACGATCTTAAGCTCGCTTGTCAATATGCCCACATATGTATTTCAACATTACACAAAATTACACAATCAACATTACACAAAGAATTACAGAAAAAAGCATAAGAGGTACAAATACAAAATATTACAAAAAATATAAAAAATTCAAATACAAAATTATACTTAAGACTGACAATCAATGGCCAGTCGTCGGGACAGATGGCGAAGGCCTTAAAATAACGCCCAAAAGTAACAAATTACTTAAAAATAAAAACATTTAAAAATAATTAATTAAAAGAAACATTCTACTGGAATAAAAAAACGTCTTTTCTGTATCCCTGGCGGAGGCGCGAATTGGGTGTAAAATCTTATTATTAAATCAGAAGCTAACTAAACTAATGTGATACCTGCGCTTGTACACAAAAGTTTTATATTCGGCTCGATTTTTGACAGCGCAACCCGAAGTTCTTGGTCAAGACCTTTTTTAAGCATGACCGCTTATCATTTTTGATTAATACAAGCGTTGAAAAACTTTGCTCACATAAATATGTTGTCGAAAATGGAAGTAGTGTTAAAATTGCTTTGTCTGAAATGCGAGGATATTCTTTTTTAACGTAAATCCAGAAAACATCTAATGGAACTTCGGAGAAGTGAAGTTTTAGAGTCATCATTACTTAAATCTGTAAATTCCTCTCGAATTTGCAAGGGCAGTGCTTCCGTAGAAATCATTGCATTAGTTGCAAAAGGATTTCGAATCCAATCGTATTGTTCCGTATTAATGGAATAAGAATACTGATCAAATTTCTGCTGAAGCGTACTTAAGTGTTGTTGGGCCCCAGATCCACAATTAATTGTTTGTATTCAATAGTTGGTCCTTTGGTACATTTCTAAACATCCTTTTTGCAACTCTTTCTGCCAAAGTTCGAGTTTTTTTTCCACCCTTGTAATTTGTCGGAGCTTATCAATATATTCTCATTTGGACCTTGCATTTTTTTATTAAATTCATTCAAACGCTCGAATATATCAGCCATGTATGCAAGTTTGGCTATCCAGTAATCATCATCGAGGTGCTGATATAGTTCGGGCATATTTTGATTTAAAAGGAACTCACGCACCTCGTGACGAAGCTCAAACAATCAAACCAAAACTTTGCCTCGGGATAGCCAACGAATTTCAGTATAAAACAATCAGGATTCATATTCGGCTCCCATTTCTGCACAGAGTATTCCAAAGATTCGCGAGTTTAGGGCTCTCGGTTTAATTATGTTTACAATTTTAATGCATTCATTCATCGTGTTCAAAAGTTCCTCCGGCAAATTTTTGACCATCAATGCATCTCGATGTATGCAGCAGTGTGTGAATTGTAACGTCGGATTTTTTCTTTGACAAAAGAGACAAAACCCTTCTTACTACCCGTCATTGCCGCAGCGCCATCCGTGCAAACAGCAATGCAATTGCTCCATTGAATATTATATATTTTGAAGAAATCATCGGTCACTTGAAAAATTTCTTCACCGGTAGTTCGCTCTGGAACCTCCTTACAAAATAAATAATGTTCTGTAATAAAGTCCTCGTCAACGAAACGTACAATAGCGATCAGCTCTGCTTTATTTTTAATATCGGTTGTTTCATCGATCTGAAGCGCAAATTTTTCAGCCAGTAACAGTTTTCTAATCAGTGTTCCTAATATATCGCTTGACATATCGTGAATACGTCTTTTAACAGTATCAGCAGACAACGAAACTTTATTCACTTCCTTAACTTCATTGGGCCCAAGCATAAGTCGAACAATTTCCATGCATGCTGGTTTAATAAGTGTTTCGCCAATCGTATGTGGTTTTTTTTGACGTGCAATTAATTTTGCAACATGGTAGCTAGCTCCTAAGGCTTTATCAGAAACTTCAACGGCCGATTTCATAAATATCTTCTGTTTTTTATTTTGTTCTAAGTACCTCTTAAAATACTGTCTGTCTTCGTTGGCGTGGCTGGGATGGTTTGAATGTAGATGGCGATTTAATTTACTGGGTACTATTGACTCGTTTGATAGCTGTTCGCTGCAAATGATGCACTGTGGCTTTGGAGCTATTTCGTCACCACACCACGAGAATCCATATTTAATATATTCTTCATCGTACTTTCTTTTAACTATCTTTTTTAGTTTTTTTGTCACACTTGTGCTAGGTTCTTCATTCAGATCTTTTCCACGTAAAAAAATATCCATATTTAAAGGGGTATAAAACTAAATATGTATCACACGAAGAAGGCTAACCACACACAATTAGGGTAATTATCATAAATGGTGAAAAGTTGTTTACTTAACTGTGTGTAAAAATAGTGACAGCTCTGCACACGTCAGTAATATTAGAGGAGTGCACGTGAACTGACTAATATATGTACTAATATAAATTATTAGTACATTATTATATTTCGCCCGTCACTAGTTCAAAAGGCATGAGTCTTCACCGGTGCGCATAAGGGTCATTTTTCTTTGTTTATGACTAATACTGCACAGTTTTCACACCGGTTGCGGAGCACTGATTTAGGCTATACCCGTTAAACCTAAACAAACGAAACTTCAGAATCACCATCACCATCTGTCGCTAGTCTCCTGTAACATGTTGTAGGGGATCACCAGCAGCTGAGGCCCTCCACCGCCTCGTACCGCCTGGCACGAAACTTCCACCTGGACGTGTCACTGTTTGAGCGAATGGTCAACAACGGCAGGCACTGCAGCCAGCTGCTGGTGCAGCATCGCATGCGGCCAGAGATCGCTGCACTCATCACGCCCTCGGTGTACGCGCACCTGGACAACCACCCCAGCGTGGAGCTCTACCCCCCGGTGCTGGGCCTGCACACCAATCTCTACTTTGTGGACCATCGCATTCCAGAAACATCTGTGCGTTTGTCAATCAATCTATGTACATTTATTAACACTTTAACGACGGCAGCAAATCAAAGGTAAAAATCCCCTAAACTCGGGGCCGATTTGCGAAATAATGCGTTAGATTTCATAAATTGACAATAACTTGAAAACTTATAGACCGATTTTGATAAAAAAAATAACATTACATGTTTGAATATTATATGTCTGAATATTAAATGTTATGTAGAAAGAAAATATATCTACTTAAAAAATATTTATTCATTATTTTTATTGATATTAATTAAAAATATAAAAATAAAATTAAATCTGCATTTGTTGGGAGAAATAAAAAAAAAGTCCTGGGGAGATTTTTTTTTCTGTTTTATTTACGTGAAACAAATGTCAATGTGCTTCTTGACAAGTTCTTTACTTGCTGATCTGCTCTTTATCCATCCACTGTGTATCACGATAGATCTTGGCGATCTGCAGTCGCTTTATTTAGATGGGGGTTGTCACGCCACTTTTGTAATCAAGGGTACAAATAATGAGGGGTAATGCAAAGACTCGTAAATAAGATTGGAATATCAAATGCTATTATTTCAGAATAGAGAAGTTGTGTTGTCTAGTTACTAGTGATTAATTGTGGTTGGGTATCTCTTGTAGGTTGCGTCCATCACTAGCAAGATGAACTCCCACGAAGCCACGTTCCTGCTGTCGCTGGCGCGCTACCTGGTGCAGCAGGGGTACCGGCCCGAGCACATCACCATCCTCGCAGCTTACTCGGGGCAGATGATCCATCTGCGACAGGTATTTATATATATTTTTTTATGTTAACACTACCAGAATACCGAAAGATGGTGATAGTGATTCTGAAGTTTCCATCTGTGGATTCGATGACGCTTACCATGCTAAATATGGCTAAGCGCTGCGTGTGGAGTGTTGATCCGCCAACGCAATAAACTACAATCGAACATTCATGCATCATTCAATTATTACAGGAATTTACTATAAATGGGAGGTCTTCACGGGATGACTTTCGTATACCACCAATCTTGATTAATAGGCATTTTACCGGTGAGGGATGAAATTCACACCGACCGGGTATTTATAGAATTAAGAATTTTATTTTCTCTTTCGGAGATTGAACCCACAACCTTTGGTTTGGCAAGCAAACGCTTTAACCATTAAGTTATGTCCGCTGTCGCATTCTTGGTAATTGTGTGGTTAGTTAGTGCATGCTACTTCTCAAGGAACTTGTTATTATTATGTAGTTGTCATTTTCATAACAACCTTCGTAAATCGGAGGAAAAGAATCATCGGAGAGCGCTATGCCCTTGGTGAAAAAGTTAAAGTGCTCTCGGCCCAAGTCGAGGGACTTATGAAGATTCTTGGGCAGGCACCCAAAATCTCGCCGTCAGCAACCTTAAAGTCCTCCGCCAGAATACCAACTACCAGAGCAGCCTCAGTTTTCCCCACCCTGCCTCAACCACTGCCGACGGCTCGCCCGACAGTGTTAATTTACCCATCAAAGGAACCAGTCTCATCAGATGACACAAAAAAGCGTGTCCAAAACGCTGTTGACCAGTCCGCTTTAGGAGTTCGGATCTGCAGTGTTAAAAAGATTCGCAACTCGGGAATTCTTGTCCACCCCAAGATAAAAGAAGACGCCGCAAAACTTGTGGCGGCTCCTGAGCTGGTGGCAGCCGGCTTCAGGGTCGAAATGGCAGCTACGCATCACCCGAGAGTCGCTACTTATGCTGAGCAAGCCACGCCATCCAGCCTCATACTAGAGGCAATAGGAAAAATAGTGGGGAAGAAAAAAGTGAGATTCTCACATAAATCCGGATCTCGCATGGGATCGTGCTATCACATATTCACGATTTCCCCTGATGCCAGAAACTCCCTGATGGCAACGGGAGAAGTTCACATTGGCTGGCAAAACTTTCGCTTTCGCGACTGGCTGGACATTCATAATTGCTACAAATGCCAGTCGTACGGCCACTTGTCAGGATGTTGCGACCGGCCAAAACAAATATGCCACCACTGCGCTGAAGAAGGCCACAGCCGAGACAACTGTCCTAAAGCGGCAGACAACCCTCGCTGCGCCTCATGCACGAGATTTGGGCAGCCAAACGCCCACCGTACTGGCTCCAAGGACTGTCCAGCGCGCCAGGCAGCCGAAGCAAAAGAGCTATCTAGAATATCGTTCGAAACAAATGTCTCCAGTCTTCTGAAATGACTAATTTCGGACAGATAAATCTTAGTAGAAGCCGCGCCGCAACATCAGAGCTGAGGCGGCTCATATCAATTCACAGTCTGGACATAGTCATGGTGCAGGAGCAATACGCTTCAGGCGGCAAGACACGAGGCCTCGGTGGCGAAGCCAGGATCCTGGAGAAGGGACCCAACCCAGCTGCTGCCATAATTGTGGCCGACCCGAACATCAGCATCCTTTACCTGGACCACCTCTCTGAAGAACATGTAACGGCCATCGAGGTTTCTCAGCCATCAGGTTCCTTGTACGTTATCTCGGCATATTTCCAATATTTGGAACAAGTTTACAGAGTCCTTTCGCTGCTGGACAAGGCACTAGTGACTCTTCGCGGAAGGAATGTCATAATAGGGGCCGATGTCAACGCAATGTCGTCACTCTGGGCCCCGACAACTCGGCAAAGGGACGCTAGTCGCTGCACGGCGATTGAGGACTTCATCGTGCAACATGAGCTTGTAATTATTCGTCGTTCGACCATTACAGAGTGCGGACGTACTTTACAGTAGCTCCAATAAATTCGGAGTAGTGGCGTGTGTGCAACAATAATAATAATAAAAAAAACTGATTTATAATAATTTCTAGTGAACATCAAAGTGTGATTCAATGAATCAAGATAGAATGCGATGGAGATGGAAGAATTAATAATTAATACTAAAGAGCTGATCAATAAGATCACCTCAGCAAAAGATAATAAATTAAAAATTCAACTGGAAAAAAATATTCAAGAAATTGAAGAAATTACAAAAAATCAAAAAATTGACTTACAAGGAAAAATAATTGATTTACAAAACGAATTAATAAATAACAACAAGAAACAAATGAAAAAGATTGAAGAAATTATCTCTAAATCGAACATATCTTATGCAACAATCACAAAGAGTTCACCAAAAGAACCAACTAAATTTACAACGAAACAAGACTCAAAACACGCAATCATAATAGAGTCAAAAAAGAATGCTAGTGCTGAAATAATTAAAACTAAAATAGCAAAAAATGTGAACCTAAACAAAATGAAAATGGGAATAATTAGTTTCAAAAAAATCGGAGAAAAAAAGAATCTAATAATCTGAGCAACAAAAGAGGAAGCTAATTTACTGTGCAATGAAATAAATAAGAGAATCGGAGACGAAGTTACCGCTGAAGAAATTAAAAAAAAACAACCAAACTTAATTATTAAGAGACTACAAAAAGGCATTACTGAAGAAGAATTAATCAGTAACATAGTCAACCAAAACGGACTAAATGAAGAGGACGAGACTAAAATTAAATTAATCATGAAATTAAAATCAAGAAAAGCAACGATGGAAAAGAGTGGGATACCACAAACTATATCATACAGACAACTCCTTCGATTAGAAGACATCTGATAGAAAGAAAAAAAATTAACATTGGATACAACAGAGTCAACATTGAGGACTGTAACCCACTAATGCAATGTTACCATTGTCAAAAATTTGGACACACAGCACTACGATGTCTGGCCAAGGATCAACCACCAACCTGCTTGCACTGTTCACAAAATCACAACCACATAAACTGTAAAATTAAAGAGACACCAATTTGCATCAATTGTACCAATTCAAACAAATTTCACAAAACAAATATACCCACTAACCACAACGCCAATAGTCACCAGTGCATGATCAGAGAAAAAATGCTTAAAATCGCAAACAGCCGGATTGATTTCGGCTGAATTCTGTATTTATTATCGAGGTTAATTATTCAAAGTATACCTACATCATTTACAATTCCTGTACTGTATTTACTATCGAGGTTAATAATTTAAAGCATACCTACATCATTTACAATTTATGTAATGTATTTACTATCGAGGTTAATAATATAAAGTATACCTACATCATTTACAATTTCAAAATTAATGCTTACCAATGAATGACTTTACATGCAACAATATTAACAATAAAATTCAAATAAAAGAACTCATACATGACTCGATCAAAGATCTCAACCAATTAGTACAAAATTTTGAAAACACACTTACAACTTACCATATGAATAAATTTGAATGATATTATTTTATATTCTAAAAAATGTATATATGCAACACTTAAATCAAAGATGAATCCCACGTCACACACAAGATCTACCTTTAAGTGGCGTGGAAAGCGAATTCCAAAAAAAAAAACAATAAAAAAAAAAAAAATGAATGTAATACTGTCAATAAAATCTTAAATGTATCCTATTATATTTGATTAAATAAAAAAAAAAAAAAAAAAAATTATGAACGACACGTCATCTCCACCCACTTTCTCTGGTGCTATGGGTGAGAGTCACATTGACATCACACTTGCAACTAAAAAAGTCTCCATATGCTCATGGCGTGTCCATCCTGATGAATCATGCAGCGACCATCGTCTCTTCACATTTAAGTCACTGTCAAATCCAATTCCAACCATCACATCACTTTTCCGGCATTCTCTCCAACCTCCTTTCAAAACATCTAAAGCAAAGTGGGATTGATTTAAAACCCTTTTCGGGACTGAACTGGATCGTTTTGCCAATTCCCCTATTACAAACCCGCACGATGCCGCTCGTAGATTAAACGATTGTATAATTTCAGTAGCCGAGGAAGCCCTTGGCCGCATAAAAAAGCGCCGTCCACAAACTGTCCTATAGTGGTCACCTGAACTTTCCCGCCTAAAGGCTCTTGTAAAAAGAACCCGCAGATTACTCCAGGGCGCTCGCAAATCCGGTCTCGCTACAGAGACAATAAGCTGGCTTAAGACTGAACTTAAATCTCCCACATATATGTATAAAAGCTCCATAATGAAAGCGAAACAATCCTCTTGGCGCAATTTTGTAACATCCACATCTAATCCAGATCCTTGCGGAAAGGCTTTCCGTGCAGTCAAGGCAAGCTTACAGCCGGGCCGCATGCTCTATGGTATCGCCCAGCTCTTGGGTGATACACCTACATCCACACTCATTGATACGGCTGGCGTCCTTGTAGACTCCTTACTCACAAAGGACGACCCATTTTCAGACGACGATCACACGTTGCAGGTTAGGCGTGTATCGGCACTTCCTCTTGACACGCCCTCGTGCATGCCCCCTTCAGAGAGCGAAATCAACACAATAATCTTGTCCCTTGACCCTGGCAAAGCACCAGGACCGGATCGTATTGATAATCGTATTGTCAAAATGGTCTGGCTCATGGCCAAGCCAGAGATCACAAACCTTCTTTCTTTATGCATCCAAACAGGAACCTTCCCCGACTGTTGGAAGGTGGGCCTTCTGACAGTCATTCCGAAATCCGGAGACAAACCCCGCACCGACCCTAAAGCATATCGTCCAATCACTCTTCTGCCAGTCCTCAGCAAAATCCTGGAGCGTATTGTCGTAAGTAAACTAGAATCACATCTAGCCACTTCAAATATGCCAATCTCCAAGAGACAGTTCGGCTTCCAACCGGGAGTCTCAATGGAAGATGCCATTCTCACGACAATCAAGACAACTGACTCCAGGTGCACTTACGTTCTGGGTGTTCTTCTGGACATCTCAGGCGCTTTTGACAACGCATGGTGGCCAATGGTCTTGGCTAAGCTTCGCCTTCGACAGATTCCCGGTAACCTATACGCATTGTTACAGAGCTATTTCCAAAACCGTAAAATTTTCGCTGGCGCTCGAAGCGTTCTTATATCACGTAACGCCTCTAGAGGGTGTCCTCAGGGTTCCGTTCTTGGCCCAATGCTTTGGAACATTCTTTTCGACGACATCCTTAGCTTACCGCTGCCTCCCGGATGTGGTGTTGTAGCATACGCTGACGATGCACTCCTAACAGCAGAAGCTAATAGTGGATCTTCACTAGAGCGCTCAACCACAGAAGCTCTAAACCAAATCTCATCCTGGGGCCAACGAAACAAACTATGTTTTGCGCCACATAAAACAGAAGCTATTCTTTTAAAGGGAAAATTATCTCCACTACGTCCACCAACTATTTACTTCCAAGGTGCTAAAGTAAAAATTTCTACAGAAGTTACATACCTTGGCCTAATCATGGATGGTAAAAGAAGTTTCGCCGCTCACACTCGCCATGTTGTAGATAAGGCGCGGAAGGCTTTCTTCTGTATTTCTCGCCTTACGGGAAATTCATGGGGACTCAAATGTCGAGCCCTTAAAACAGTGTATGATGCGATCTTTCTCAGCACCGTGACATATGCAGCGCGGTGCTGGGTTGAGCGCACTCGACTACTCTTCATTAGACGCATTCTCTTGAGCGGTCAAAGAACCCCACTTCTCTCACTTACTAAAGCCTATCGATCCTCTGCCACTGAGTCATTGATTATCCTTGCGGGGGTGCTGCCGTTGGATCTGCAAGTGCAGGTGAGCGCCGCTATGTCGTTGCTTAGACGTGGTTTCTATGCGGAGGTCGGGGGCACTTGTCTCAATCCTCCGCAGGGTAAGATCACGAAAGAAACCGAAAAAGAAGTAAGACTGGCGGCGCTCACAGCATGGCAGAGCAGATGGTCGACCTCGCTCGAGGGTAGACACACATATTCCTTCTTTCCGTCTTCGATAGAATGGAGATGCCGTGGCTTATTCCTAACCACTGGACTAGTCAATTCATGACTGGACACGGCAATTTATGGCTAAACTCTTCAAGTTTAGCCTCGTTGATTGTCCAGAGTGCCCATGCGGCAGCCCCTTGCAGGACGCTGAACACGTTCTGTGGCATTGCCCAATATTAGATTTAGGTAGGCAAAGGTCCTTAGCGTAATCCAACAGAAGTCTGGACCGGTTGGATATATCGATCTCTTATCTACGGAGCCCAACTACGACCTTCGGCGAAGAAGTCAAAAAGTCCAAATTTTAACATCTGAACTACTACCTTTTACACCCACGTTTGGTGTTGTTCACCAAAACCCGTTACTTGTATAACGAGAAAGTACTCTGAAAACAATGCCTTGGTAAGTGCTTCCAAGGAGCGCAGGTACAAGGCGACCGGCCCGGGGGCCTAAGGCCCCAAAAAAAAAAAAACATTTGTAAATTTCAAAGGGTTGGGACAAGTATGTAAATAGCAGTGCTGGTGTTTATGGAGGCGAAATGTTACACATTTTATTTTGTGACAATAATGCCTTGTTATTTGTGAGTCAATCATGATATACTTATGACAGGGTTTTTGTTGTTACAAGTCAAACTATTTATCTTGAGTCTCCTGACGCTAGTTCTGAATGTGAGGTCAGTGATACTAAATGTGTCAATAAATTTACATCACCACATTTATGTTACCTATTGTATTTTTATTTTATTATTATTGTACTTCAGAAATGCATTGAGTTGATAAAATTTGTAATGTTTCTGCAAGGAAAAATAAAATAAAATTGAAATTGAAAATTGAAAATTAAAATAAGTTGTAAACTTCTTGGCTTTGACAAGTCATTGATAATATATGAGAATTTCAAAAAATACGCAAATATTAATTATTTAATTAAAGTAATTTTTTTTAGTAAGGTTAACTATTTTTACTTTTAACCTGAAAAATTGAATTTATGTTTTCATAATTGCCCTGTTTTAAGATTTTGTTTAATATTAAATATGTATATTTTTTAGTATTATGAATAAATAAATAAATAATAAATTAATTGGAATTATTAATTTCTTGCATCTTATAATAAGAATAGATGCTAAAAAGTTATTAAATAGATGATAAAATCAGCTTAACATGCTAAAACCAAACTTTTAAATGCTCCAAAACGCTAAAAATGAAAAAATAGATGCTAAAAATACGGGTCTCTAGTAATGATATTTTTAATTTTGAAAAGTTAGATCAAATTTAAAGAACATTTACGAAGTTGTGGACATGTATTTTCAATGATTGTTTCTCAAAGGCACAGTGACGGATGAAGCAAAAAGATCTTTCCCATTGTTAAGTGATAATCAACATCCCTTTCAAACATCCAACCCTTTCAATTCAATTTATATATTTCTTTCAATAACATTACAAATTAAATGCGATACTGAAATATTAAATGGATAAAGGACCTCACATTTAGCACAAGTGGTGTCGTTATACGCAGCGCCAATAGTTAGAAATTGTGACGGCAAAAACCACGTCACAAGTATATCATTTTTGACACACAAATAAAACAAGGTATTTATGTCACATTATCAAACATATAACATTTGGTATCCGTCCACACCAGCACTGAATCTGAAGAAACATTACACCAAATATTATATGTCAATATCTTCATCTCAAGTTGGTTTCAAGCACTGCCACTGCGATTCTTGCTTCTCATACGGCTCCAGGGCTGAAGGATAGTCCTCGAGCCACAGTTCAGGCTCCATGAGAGACTCGCCACTTACTCTATCAGGAACCAATATTACAAAAGTGTATGCTTGGCTGTATTGATGTTGTCTTTCATTCAAAGAAGCAGTTAAAAAGTCAATTAATAAGGTCAGGTGATCACCCGATGTTCCACGGGAAGCGTTTGTAACAAATAATTTGTGGTAATTGCAGGAACAAAGGAAGATCGCATTACTGTCCATGGTGAACATTCAGGTGCTGGACAACTACCAGGGAGAAGAGAACAAGATCATACTGTTGTCTTTGGTGCGGAACAATTCGGAGGGAAACATTGGCTTCCTCGCCACTGCCAACAGGGTCTGCGTAGCTCTGTCCCGAGCCAAAGAAGGTAAGGCCACTGACAGCTGCAGCCAGCCTCTATCGGACCCTCATCACTCAGCTCCTATTGTGTGCAGTCGGCGGCCTTTCAGGACATACGGCAGAATACCGACAGATTCTGGAGTCTCACCTTTGGAATTCTGTGACGCTTATCACGTTGCATGTGGAGTGTTGATCCGCCAACGTCATAGACTACAATTACAATAGCCCAACATTCAGAGAGAAGGAGTACATTTGTAAACACAGTAACAGATTTTGCTGACAATATTAACAAAATAATGACATAATAAGGAGGTAAAATGGAAGGTTTTTTAATTAAATGTGATGAAATTATGGACATCGAAGGGGCAGCTTAGTGAAGTGTGTTAGTTAAGTTTTCTTGCTTGCGACATGAATTTCAACGTTGCTTCAGAATTATTAGATAAAGTGTTCATGTTTGGTAGTACTACAGGGCAAGATATATATTATATTGTATAATAATCTTGAACGAAAATACAATCTATCTAAAAAACAAATACATCAGCAACTCAGGGTCTTTTGAAGAATTAAAAGAAAATATATTAAATGAAAGGTCCAGGTTGTAGGAATGTAAAAGAAAAAAAAAATTTTACCAAAAAATATCTTCAAAAAATAAAACCCTATTTTATGTGTTTTAAAATAAATTATGCAATAATTGATTCATAAAGCGCCTTTATTTTGTACAACCATTTTAAATGTTAAGAGGTTATTGGTTCACCTGCAATTTGATGAAATTGAGGAAGATTTTTTTTTTTCATTTTGAGTTTGACACCCTGGTAATACACCATATGACAATGTCATTTCAAAAGCGAAAAAAATTGGAATATTCCAAAATATTGTTTTGATTGAATACGGTTGAAGTTGAAATGTATCAATTTTTGTGTACTGCAATTACCCGCTATAGCTACAACAAATTCAGCACGCATGTTTACCGGAGCCCATCTAAAATCATTCTTATAGAATGTTTGCGAATCCGTATGTGCCTGTTTCTGTCTGCTGTTCAGGCAAATTATTATCCCCGATTATTCCACAAATTATTTATTTGCATCGCTACAAATGAATAGCTGTACATTATTATAATTTTATTTACTTTTTATAGTATATTAATAATATTACAGAAGAATACAAAAATTGTGAACTCAGTATTTATTATATTTTGTATGGATATCTCATTATTAGTGTTTTGACTTGTAGTAAATACATTTCATCGTAAAGGGTGGAATATATGGAGGTCCCTTAACAGACTTCGGACCGGAGTATGCAAGACGAGGACACAAATGAGGGCCTGGCAGTTTTACAGCGGACCGACTGAATGTGACTGTGGCGTGGAGCACACCCTGCCACACCTTCTGGAGTGTGCGCTGTGCTCGAATAGCTGCACCCAGGAAGACCTGATATTAGCTTGAAGTAACGCCATCGACGTCGCCCACTTCTGGGCAGACAGGATCTGACCCTGTTGTTTCCGACACGATTATATATATATAGTAAAGAAAGGATTAAATTGCAGGTTTTTACATCATGGGCAACATGGAGATGTTAACAAAGAATGAACTGTGGCAGCAGATCCAGCAAACCTTGCTGCAGCAGGGAAACCTAGGCCCCGCCCTGCTCCTGCGCTGCCAAGTCCATCAAACTCTCACAGAGGTGAGGCAGCTCGGCACCTACAATACCAGTCTAGATGCTTCGAAATCCAGTCCAGGTCGCCCAATACTCCGCTTGGAAGTTCTTAGGATTCATTACAACATCTTTCTTTCTCGTCGACTGTCATTACTGTTAGTCATAGAATTACCACAACGTTAAAAATAATTGATCATTCATTCAGTAATATATTGACCTAATTTTGCACAAACTTTGTTTTAATAGTAACACAAAGTTTTAATATGAGGTTAAAAAATACATTCAACCTTCCAGCGGGCTGAGAAGTTTTCCTTTACGACAAGCGCTGTTTTCTCCATGTAAATGGTGTTTTCTTTATATAAGTGTTAATGATTTGCTGTAAGGCTGAAAAATGATGAATGACAGTACTTACTAAATACAAAAATTTACTTTCTTGAGGGCAAATTATTTTTAATGGGGTTTTTACAAATGTTTTTTGGCAGTACACCTAAACCTTTCTTTGTGCGATGTTATTCGGAGTTGTTTAATAAGGGGTTCGCCTGTATATTTTAGATCATATGTACATACGTTCATATGATATCAAAAATATATTTAAAAAAAAATGCAGAACTTCAAAATCGCACAAAAACAAGTCGCAAAAAAAGAGGTTTGAGTGTATTAGTAAACAATACATATTAACGCCCGCCCTAGTGTCGGGTTTATTTCCAAAAAGTGGTCTTAAATAAATCACCTTTTTTTTTGCTCAAATCATGTTAACAATGTATGTAAATAATATATCCGGCTCACAATAGCTTTGTTTACAACAGTTTAAGTGCTTTTAAAATATCAGGGGTTGAAAACTAGTGGAAATAATTAAAACAAAATTATCTTTTAAAAGTTTATTTTACATGTAACATTTAATGGTTACATCAAAATACATTTTGGGTATTGTAACTCTTAAAACAAGGAATGCATAGAACTACATTTCTCATCTTACTTTTTTCCCCTTTTCATTCGTTTTGAAACAGCAAACGGCGCATCGTCTTGTGGCACTTGTTTTATTTGCTGGTGGAATGACATCAATGAAATGCCTTTCAGTAATGCGCAATGAATTTGGAGTCGCAGAGGATTTTTTTTGGATGCAAATTCTGGTGAATGGTATTTCTCCAAATATTGCATTATGATTTTTTCTCGGAAGTTTTGAATTGTTTTCAGTTCCTCTTTTTTATTTAAAGACAACAAATGCGTTCCACAACTCTATGTCAAATGGCTAAATGTAGATCTCCACGATCAACACCCCTCATAGTAAAATTGTATTCATTGGCAACAGTTAGTCTTAGTCTACCGGCGGCCACTTCAATCATTGTACAACTATGTACAGTGGATAGAAAGAAGACATTCTTCTTGTCTCGCCACCTCAGTACCATCACTTCCTTTTCTATATGCTTTTGTAAACCCACAGACCACTTTTCTTTGAAATGTTATGTTTTAGGCACACCTTTGCGCCTAGATCTACAGAGTTTTTGTCCAGTTCATCATCTCTTCAGGTTTCTTGATTACTCTTCCACTTGATTCATTTTCAAATTCGTTTTTCGCTTGACATTTTACGGCAATATAAATAGTTCAATATTTAAAAAAACTCGAAATAAAAGTAAATACGTAAAAATAAAAATGTAAAAGTGAGAATAATTCTAAAAAAAAAATCACAATAAAAATCCCAGTTCAAATTACACAAAAAATTTCAAAATGACGTAAGCACGCAAAAATAAAAGGTTCAAGTATGAAAGTATTCACAAAAAATAAAGAGTTCAATAAAAAGTTCACTTATAAAACTATTCCCAACTAAGTAAAAAGTTCAAAACGTTCACGTATAAAAGTAATCGCAATAGACGTATTCACAAAATGTAATAAAAAGTAAAAAAAGTAAACTTATTCACATAACGATATAAAAGTTCAAATATAAAAATCACGATAAAATAGGCAAGTGTTGCGCTCTCCTGCTTGTAGTACTAATTATTATGAACGTCACAAAAAAACAGGGAAAGAACGGCTTGCTGCGACTGTCTTTGACTTATTACTTACAAAACTGTATCCCTACATCGTATGTACCTCCAAGGCATCAAGTTAGTTGTAAATATTTAAGATATGTACTTTTTTTCTTGAAAAATAGACTGGCTTGCGCGCCCCCAGTCACGTGTGTTTAGGGCAGTTAAAGAGGAATGTGGATTTTTTTCATTAAATTTGCTTAAAACATACAATTACAAAATTGTGATCTTTACTTCCCACCGACCTTGGCTGGACCTCAAAAAAATAAAAAACATTTTAGATAAAACCATATTTATTCAAATTAAAGTTACAAAATAAAAATGAAGAAAAAAAGCACGAAAACGAATCTACATACACATATAAAAATAACTTTACAGGTTGTCCTCGACTTACGACCGAGATACGTTCCTGGACTTTGGTCGTAATTCGAATTGGTCGTAAGTTGAATTTCATACAAATATGTACATATGTACATAATTACATATTAAAATAAAACATGTGTATTTATTTATATATTGTTTATTGTTATATTTATACTTATTTATTAATCCAAAATAAAATATTTACTTCATTAATATCTAAAATATTTACATCAACAATATTTAAAATAATTACTTACTAATATTTAAAGTGTTTCGTCATCTGGACTTATGTAAGTACAATCCATTGGCTCATCAACAGTAGTGGAAGAAGAAGCAGTAGTAGTCTTTTTAAAAAACATATCCAATTTTAATTGAGTTGTTTGTTGTTTTTTTTCCCCGTATATTTGTTTGTAGCAAGATCTTCCTGAGTACGGCGGTTTATACTCAAAAATCTTTCGTTATCCGAATCCATTTTTGCAAATTTTTGCATTTCTTGGTTAATTTTAAGGAACGCTGCTTCCATTTCTTTCAATACAAATTTTTTTGGAGATTCCATGATAATTTTTTTTTTTGGTCTCTTCTTCAACCCTTTCATTATCGATGCATAATAATTCTTCATTTGTAAGATCTTCCGAATCATATTCTATAAGTTGGTCTAAGTCTTCACGATCAATATTAATATCAATTTTCATGCAAAGCCCTACAATGAGATTTGTAGTGTGTTCAATTTCATTTTCTTTTTCAAATTGAGACTGAGTTATGTTTTCAAAGCGTTTAGTAAGCTTCTTCCATATTCCATACATGCACAATGATGTGACCTCTTGAAATCTCTTACCAATATTTTTAATTGCTTGGTGAATATTAAAATTCTTCCAAAACTCTTTAAACGTTTTTCCCTCGTCAAGCGCTATTATTGCTTGGGCAAATGTAGTTTTTAAATAATAGGCTTTAAATGTGGCAATAGCTCCCTGGTCCATGGGTTGCAAAATACTGGTGGTATTAGGGGGTAAATACACGATTTTAACGTTAGGGTGTAAATTTCCAATATGTGGTGGATGTCCTGGTGCATTGTCTAGTATTAAAAGTATATCGAATGGAATTCCTTTCTGATTACAATATTGTTTTACTTCTGGAATAAATAAATTCAAAAACCAGTCTTCAAAAATAAATTGTGTCATCCACGCTTTTTTGTTTGAACGGTAATATAGTGGTAACATATCGATATTGATTCCTTTGAGGGCTCTCGGATTTTTAGAGTGATAAATAATTAATGGTTTCAATTTATATCCAGCAATATTGCCACCCAATAAAAGTGTAAAACGATCCTAAATGCCTTGAAGCCTGGTATACTTTTTTCTTCCTTATTGATGTAGGTACTTTGAGGCATTTTCTTCCAATAGAGCGCGGTTTCGTCAACATTAAAAATTTGTTCCTTGACGTATCCTTCTTTCCTAACCATTGCGTCAAATATATGGACAAAATCTTCAGCAGCCTTGTAATCGGCTGCTGTAACTAGCTGCCTCTCCACTTATTTTCACATTTTGATAATTCGCCCGTTTTCTGAATCTCGCAAACCAACCATTACTAGCAGTAAATGTTTGCTCGTAGTTAGTTTGCTCCTTTAATTTTAGGTTTTCAAAAAGACTCACCGCCTTTGTCTTTATGGTCACAAGGCTAAGGGGGATTCGTTTTTTTATCAAATCTTCCATCCAAATCACTAATAGTTTTTCCATTTCGTAAATGGGTCCAAGTTTTTTTTGTTATTATTGTAGATTTTATGGATATTGCTCCTTTAACAGCTTCACTGATACTTAGTTTATTCTTCAAAATCGTAGAGATCGTTGAATGTGATAAGTATAGATCCCGTGCTATGTCCTTCACTCTTTTACCACTCTCATATTGTTTAATTATTTTAAGTTTTATTTCTAAATCTATAGAATTCTCTTTTTTTTTGTCACTTCTACTCCGTTTGCCAGTCATTATGGGCTCGATTTATTGATATATTGATTTAATCTTATTATTAAATTATTTATATCTTATTATATTAATTGTATATATGTCCGTGTTCAAAAACACTGTGTCAACTGAATTATGTATATATATATTTTTTATATTAATTCATAATTTTAAAACAACGAAGGGAAGAAGTGAGAAATAAACAACATTCTTTGCGCACGTCCCGTGATCTACTGACCGGAAGGAAGTTTTTATGGCATCATTATTGCGTCATCTTTGTTTACATATGACTCAGGTTGACACGCGCACCGCAATACAATTTTTTTGGTCGTAATTTATAATTTTTTTTTTTTTTCAAATTTTTGATTGTAAGTGCGAATTGTTGTAAGTAGAACCGTCGTAAGTCGAGAACCACCTGTATATGTCACTACTTTTAAATATTAAAAACGTGCATCCCACGAGGTTTTTGTATCGATTTAAGTCACTGGGAAACCGTATTCCCACGCCCCGCGAAAGGGTTTTAAACAAAAAACAAAACAACACAACACTCTAAATATTTCAAAACAAAATGTTTTATCGACCTGTTAATCAGAATGAGTATTCACCTTTGGTTTCATTGTAGTCCAATATACCCTGAGGCTTTCTGGTCTCAGAATCCATTTCGTCATCATCATGTAATGTTGACATAATTATTATAGATTTATTATTCTGAGGTACATAGGAAAGCATATGTTTTTTTGCTTTTGGGAACAAAAAAGAGTGGATCCAACAGTTCTGTTTTTGACCGGCAAGAATTTTTTTGCGATGGTAGGTTAGATAGCCACTGTCCTTCATATAGCTCGGAGCTCGATGCGTGTGACTAAGTGATAAAAGTGGGGGAAGCGATAAGCTGCATTTGTCGTAAATTTTATAACAGCGCGCCCTCTGGAAGGTTATAATTCATGACCATTGCAGATGTCAGTCACAGAAAGAGCTAAGATTCTTACTGGACAATATTTTCATAGTTATAAAACCTTATTTTTAACATATTGTTTGCGGGGGTTTTTTTTATTAATCCACCCCGTAAAGCGGGCAATTTTGTCAGATTCGCGCGCCAAATTACGTTTCACGTAAAACAGCTATAACTTCTGAACTATTGATCATATTTAAATAAAAAATTGAGTACTTTACCTTAAATGAAATTTTCTATTATTATGCGGTCACAAATGTTTATATTTTTGGATAAAAAATTATAATATTCAAGGTTAAATATAAAACATTTGAAAAAACTGCACTTTTGTCGTATTGTCGATTTAGTCATTTTATGCACGGTCAACATAATATATATTTTGTAAAATACAAAACAATAAACACTTATATTGTTTCAAAGTATGATATCGTTGGAAACAGTTCCCTTTATGTAATGGTACAGCACAGAATTTACACATATACCGGGTTTCGCTACGCACTTTGTGGACCGTCCTTACGGACTTGTCCCATAAGAATAATAAGTCCCAAAAATTTCTTCATGTCTTGTATTGTAATGTCTTTCCATTTGAGAGATTTCTTGTATATTTTAAATTTGTGCATATTTTGATAATAATATCTGTTTGATTCTTGTACAAGGAATGCAAAAAAATCCTCTCCTATGAATAAATTTGTTGCTTCCGTTACACTATTCGGAGCATTATCGGTATTTATACCTGGGCGACCTAAAAACTCTTCCAGTACTGTTGTATTATCTGCCGATGACCATTCTTCTTCATATTCATCTGAGTCTGAATGCGAACTGCTTTCAATTGTTCGACGGAAAAAAGTTTGGGGACGCGCTGTAACTTCATCATCACTAAATTCAAATTCATCATCTGTATGTTTCTCAATGTCACTATCACAAGAATAATTTGATAAATTATCAGCACACAATTCTCCGTCACGTAATGTAGTCCATTGTTATTAGGTATTTTTTTATAAAAAAAAAATGTAACAAATAACTTTAAACACAACAGCGATCGATTACGAATATATCATAAAATGATAGGTATTTTATACGAAATTCTTAAAGCGGAATGTAGACAGAAACGAAAATGGAGAACGTCCTGAACGAACAGTATCGCTATAACACTGAAGAAATGTAAAGACAAAAACGAAATGTTTATCTTACAGCTTTCAAGTGAATGTTTTATGACCACAGTCGGCCACCCGACCCTAATTCCACGAATTGCCGGGTTTAGGTACCTTATTGGTTTAGGTACTTTATATGAGATATTACACGTCTCAAAGGAGCTGGCGCCTAATTTTTAGTTCACAGAGTAACCAAGAATCACATGTTTCTTGTAATATGTTGTTACTCTAAGTGTCAACGCGTTTAGGCGTCTCCCGCGCTCTACCAACAGTATACAAATACAAAAAACGCTTTTAAGCGTCTCCCGCTCTCTACCAACAGTATGGAAAAGACGCCTTTAAGCGTCTCCCACAAACAATGTGTTAATGTAACAATACTTTTATTGATGATACCATCCCCCCTTCAAGATCACTCCAAGAAGATCAAAATATTTTTATTATTTACTTTTCATTTGTAACCATTATTATGTTAGCACGAATGTAGCAATCCATGTTGGATCGTTAACAGACTATTGTTGAAACTGCATAATTCAATTTTGATTAATTTCACATTTTTATTTTGACCGAAGGCTCGAATCTTTTCACATGAAATGCATCCAGTAGAAATAAGTAAATCAATTTTATGATAACATTACAGGTTATTATTTATTACTATAACATTGTTATTTATGACACCATACTTATTTACCAGGTTATAACGGCTACCGATTTTCTGAAAGTTCCTGAGGGTGGCTGCAGTGTTCTGTGCGGCATGCTAATGCCCTGCGCCCACACCTGCAAGAGACTCTGCCATCCCTTAGATCGTGAGCACAAGACAACTATGTGCAGGGAAGATTGTGACAGGTAAGTCACAATCCGCTGAAATCACCGTCAATCAAAGACATGTCGCCAGGATTGTCATTGGAACGCGTGGTGAAGAGGTGGGGAGCAAGTCACCAATCAAAGAACCTTTCAAGAAGCACATTGTAATTTATTTTAGATAAAAGTTTGACAAACTTCTTTAGTCCGTTTGGGCTCAGCGCCAAAATTAATGCTGTAGCCATTTATGGAACTATGTCGTGCCAATGACAGGACTTGTCAAACAAACAAAATGGCGACGCAACGCCATGTCTTATATTACTAACATTTTTATTTATGCGTGTCAGACGAGCGAACAAAAATTAGATACAAATGATTGTATATGGAGACTTTTCGTCACCAGCCTGCAAGGGCTATATTGAGCTGATGTCACCACTAGCAGAAAGATGAACACTTCGAACACACTAGTATGTTGAAGATAATTCACTTAAATTTTTTTTTTTCAAAATACGAGGGTTATCCGTAAAATAAAGTTCCCATGGTGCTACAGTCCTGAAAAGCGCTGTTCAATTCTTTATTTCCTTCAATAACATTACAAAATATTTTACATTTTAATTAATTATTGAAGTATTTACATATAAGTGTGGCGTTGTAAATGTATTGACACATTTATTTTTAAAGACCTCACTCAGAACTAGTGTCGGGACACTTAACGCAAATAGTTGGACTTGCAACAACAAAAACCATGTCATAAGTATATCATGTTTGACACACAGATAACACGGCATTATTGTTACAAAATCAAACGTCCAACATTTCGCATCAGTCAACACCAGTACTGAATCTTTTTTTTTTTTTTTATGTAAACGCATGCAGGAGAGCACAACCGGTCAAGACCAGTGCACTCTATGACGCTCAGCCAGGGAGGCTGGACGCTGCATGCGGGAAACGTGTGTTGTGTTCGTGTTTGTGTGTGGGTTGGGGAGATTGCAAGTGTATATTTATCTGTTTCTTGAAGAGATCCAGATTGTAGGAAGGAGGAAACACAGACGCTGGAAGAGCATTCCATAGCTTACCGGTGGCATTAAGGATCTGAAGCAATATTACACTAAATATGTCAATATCTTCACTTAAGTTGGTTTCAACCACTGTTCACTGCGATTCTTTCGTCTTACACGAATCCAGGGTTGAACAATGGTCCTTTCAGACCACACTTCAGGCTCCATGAGAGACTCCAGCGATGTCGCGATGACCTCGACTTTGAAAGATGTTGACATTGTCCATCTGCTGACAATCCTGCTGATGGTCATCCAAGAGAGATTGAATGCAGCCGTCGCTACCAAGAAGCTCTGCAAGTCATCAGCCGATGTATCTAGATGAAGACCCTTGGTGTGAAAATACGCCATCTTCACTCCAGTAGAGGAAGATGGCGTCCACGGAGAAAGCATTCAGGTCCTCCAGTTCCTCGAACGATGACTCGTCCTGGCTTAGAACGGAAGTCCTTGGGAGCCTTGCTCGGAACAGCAGGGGCTCCTTGGATAGTACATTCTGAGGATTCTTCTTCGGAGGCCACACTTGAAGTAGTGGCTTCACTGACGGCAGGCTCGGAGTTTCTGCTATCACAGTTGAGCGACGGCGAGACTTGGCGAGGATTGGTGACAATTTCAGCGACGGTAGCCGGACTTACTTTGCACTTCCGAGGCCTTCTGCGGGAATTCTGTTATGGTGGATCCCGCGATTCTGTAGTGTAGCTTGGTTCCCCCACTCCAAATCCCTTCCCTAGCGAGCTGTCTGAGGAGCTCAGTCTTGGCTTGGCAGCCGTATGTGATGGATCTCACCCTCGCTTCGCCTGCCAGGTGTGAGCTGCGCTCGGTGATCCGTTTCCTGTCTGCAAAATTGCGCCGGTAGAAATCGATTCCCAGCTATGCAAAATTAATGGAGACAAGTGTATGAGCATACAACATGTGCGCAAATGGAGCAGAGAGTTCAAGAACGGACGTATTGACGTCCATGATGAGGAGTGTTCCAGACAGCCATCTGTTTCTCACGAAACAGTCGCAAAAGTGGGGGCAGCAATGCTAAGAGTAACAGTTCGTAAGCTCTCCGAAATGATCCCTGATGTCAGCAAAACCTCCATCGACAAGATTTTGACAGAGCATCTAGGGTATGCTAAGGTTTGCGCGAGGTGGGTGCCAAGAATGCTGACCGAAGACCACAAACGGAAAAATTTGGATGGGGTATTGTCCAACACCTACCCTACAGCCTGGACTTAGCCCCAAGTGACTACCATCTCTTCCCTGACATGAAGAAATACCTGGGTTCAACGCATTTCGGCGAAAGAGAAGAGCTGGAAGCAGTTCTCAGGTTTCTGCGTGGCTTGGTGGCATATTTCTTTGACTCAGGCATTGACGTAAACTGCATGCAAAAATGCATTGACCTCAGTGGCATCTGTAGAAAAATAGGTAAAAGTCTGAACTTTCCAAAAAATGTACGCATTCATGGAATTAAACATGTTTTACTCGCTGGGAACCTTATTTTACGGATAACCCTCGTATAACAAAGGTACTTGTGATTCATATGGTGTGTCTATATTATTCAAACTTGCTAGTGCAGCTTGGAATGACTTCATGGTCTCTCTTTCCCTCTCTCTATATGTAGATAAAAGCTGTCACCTGTTATGGCTTTCAGGAAAATATGTGAAATGGAGCATAAATGTCCGCTGGTTTGCGGCGTGACGTGTGAACCCTGCAAGGTCATCGTTGAGCGCCAGCTGGAGTGCGGCCACAGCATCAACCTGCCTTGCTCTGCCGACCCCAAGAAGGCGCTGTGCATGGTGTCATTGCCTGTCACGTTACCTTTATGTCAACACGACGTAAGTTCAGCATTCAAAAGCCTTTGTATGAAACTGTTTAAGTGAATGAAACATTTTTAAAAAAATGTTTCAATTAATAAAAATTAAACTTTAATTAATTGATCTCAATTAAATGAGATATAATATTTGGAAAATAGTCTCACTTGTAGATGTCTGTGTGGCATGTTTATTGCACCTTAAAAGTCCAAATATTTTTGAAAAAACAATCAGAATACAGTGGTACCTTGACATACGAGTGCCCCAACATACGAGTTTTTTGAGATACGAGCCGTCAAGCGAGCGATTTTTTACTTTGAAATACGAGCAAAATTTGAGATACGACCAATCGGCTTAGTGGGTCGGCCGGTTGCACACGAACCGCGTGGCACGCTTTCCCCCGTGAGTCCCCCGGCCACGGTCAGAGAATCAGTTATCAGTGTGCTCTCGCTGACAAAGCATCCTTGATAAGTTGTACTCGCGTTTTGTGACTTTTGTACATTTACAGTTGTAAACTGGTCGTGCATCGGAGCTGTTTAACCCTTTCCACTGCAAGCATTTTTTTGTTTTTTTCCACCAGCTCCAGGACGAAATTGTAAATTTATTAGGTATATGTGTTGTTTTTTACTAAATAAAATGTTTTTTTTTATTTAAAATTTTTATTGTGTATAATGAAAGAAACCTTTTATATAGTGTACAATGAAAGAAACTTTAAATATCAATTTTTTAAATCTATTTTAGTATGGTATTTTTCAAAACACAATCCGGGTTGGAGCGATGGTTCTGCCTAGCATGTTTTGCAATAATAGCATGTTTCTTTTGTTTCACCTTTTATTTTTCTGTTAGAGCACACAACACAATCCTTATGCTTTCCTTCTGTGTGCAAATATATAAAGTGTGATGTCCCATCTAATCGTTGCTCTGTATCGGCTGCGGACGAAGTTCTGCGTGAAGGAATGGGAGCTCTGAAGTCTACGATCGGTGACATCAATAATTTTGTCTAAAATGTTTATGGCTCGGCGGTGTATTTCCATTATTTATTGCACATATTAGTTTCTCCGTAAAAAATAATTGAAAAAATAGTAGAGGTGTTGTACAAGATGCTGCAACTTGGGGTCCTGGTTCTCTATGTCCAGTAGTCAAATCAATATCACATAGTTTGCGGGCAATGTTTTATACTGATTGCCGCCTGGCGCGGGCGCGGGCGCGGGCGGTATTTGGGTTCGCGCGCGACTTTTTTAACATTTAAAAAAATCTATAACTTAAGAAATATCCGCGATAATTTAATGAAATTTTAAATGTAACTTACCTTATTGTGCAGCAATGATAAAATTATGATAAACAAACACAAAAAAAAACAGAGAAAACAGTGTGTCAATGATGGAAGGACCACCGAACGAACTGTTATTTTGTAGAAATATGAAACATTCCTACCCTTTATCTCCTCATCTCTTCGCCGATAGAAAGAACCCCATTCAATTGTTTCGCATTGAAGGTCAAAACAATTATCAACCCAAAGCGAACTGCGTCAAGGTTTCTTGGAGCACACAAAAAATTATATATTTTTAGACATGTTTTTGCGTAGTAATAAGGCATAATAAGTTTTCCTATTTATTTGCTTACATAAAAAAATACATTTGTTGTATGTTGTAACATTTTATGTAATAGAAAAATAATAATGCTCTGAGGTTGAACTCGAAAACAATACAAAAACGGTTAAATGGTCTCTAACGTCTCAAAATAAAATCATGTTAGTCCACAAATCACAAAAAGTAAAAAAATGTTAAAATCACTAATAAAATATTAGAAAATAGCGGGGTTTTCCCCACACGCGTTTATTGCTTTGTAAGTACCAGCTGCCGACTAAAGTAAAGGTCAATGATCTTTGTATTTTATTTCATTTTAGGACAAACAAAAACACGCACTATCTGTATCCATTGTTTAAAGTTAATTTGTAATATTTCCTTCAAAACAGATTACGACCTTTAGCTATGTTTTGAACCAGTAAACATCAGTATTATTTTTTATATTACAACGACATCTATCCACTACATAACAAAAGCAAAAAGGCCAAGAGATTAGAAGTTTATGACGTGTTTTTTGTATACTAAATTGAAGGAAGCCGAAATGCACAAATATGTGCACACCGCCACCACACAAGGTTTCTGAAACGCACACATTTTTGCACACCGTAAACAATGTGATATTTGGCCAGTAATTATTCTCATAAGTAACATACACCCATGAAGATTGATCGTCATCTGGAATATTCTGAACATCGTTTTCACTACTGGAAAGTCTTCAAAGTCTTCGTTGGCGATAAAATGGAAAAATCTCAGAGGAATCAGATTCCACAACAGCTGCAAATGATGGTCCCGGATCTGATCAGCTTAGTCCTCTACTTGCTAATAACGGAACTGGAGAAATGCTCGCTTCACTTTCACTAGTTATATGACAATTGTCAAATATATTGTCCAATTCTCTCATATAGTCACTATCGTCACCACTATCAAATTCATTATTAAACTGGGTCTTTTTCGTATTAATTCGCAAGCCCAGTCGCAGAGAGAGTTCTTTTGCAAGAAAACTCTCTTTTTGATAAATACATTAAATTGTGTAAAGTCATGAGAATCATTCCATATCCGCTATGCAGCTACAGGTACCCACGTGTGTTGGCCTCTCCGAGATTATTCTATGCATAGTTCCTGACAACTACAAGTCGCAGGAAACAAAATCCAGGCGGTTAAACGTAAATAAAAAATCTGCTTAAAAAAATATTTTTATCCAATTATAGAAAACATTAAATTTGTAGTGCATGCGATTTGCATTGACACAGTGCCGCTAATGTTGTAGACCTCCAAGCCGTGCCATCAAGCCCTGGAGGCCGCGGTGTGCCCGCACCCGTGTGAGGACCGCCTGCCCTGCGGCCATTGCTGCCTGCGCAGTTGCCACAAGAAAGACGATCCACAGCACGAGCAGGTAAAGTGCACAGTGTACAGATGCAGACACATTGCTAATGTTGTAGACCTCCAAGCCGTGCCATCAAGCCCTGAGGACCACCAGCCCCAAGAAAGACGATCCTCAGCACAATCATTAAAAATCTGATTAATTTCTGATTACTACTTACTGATAATTAACAACTGTTGTTGCTTAGGTTTAAAAAAACAGTTTACTAATGAAGCTTTACGTTCCAGATAAGGATGTCTTTGATTGTAGCCATCCATTGTTCCACATTCCAGTTTGTGCCTGTGGGACTTTTTGCGCTGATTTGACTTTGAGTTTGTTGGAGTTGATTTGATCATCCGATTGTCGTCTGGGTCGATAATCATATTTCATAATGTATTTTTACGTCCATGGATTTCAATATTTTCCAGTATCAATGCAATGAAGACTGCCCACGACTAAATAAGGGATGTGTCGAAGATCACCGATGCAAGATGCGCTGCCATCAACCTTGCGGAGATTGCTACGTTAAGGTAAGTTTACTTAACACATTGTTTGCGGGAGACGCTTAAAGGCGTCTTTTCCATACTGTTGGTAGAGAGCGGGAGACGCTTAAAAGCGTTTTTTGTATTTGTATACTGTTGGTAGAGCGCGGGAGACGCCTAAACGCGTTGACACTTAGAGTAACAACATATTACGAGAAACGTGTGATTCTTGGTTACTCTGTGAACTAAAAATTAGGCGCCAGCTCCTTTGAGACGTGTAATATCTCATATAAAGTACCTAAACCAATAAGGTACCTAAACCCGGCAATTCGTGGAATTAGGGGTCGGGTGGCCGACTGTGGTCATAAAACATTCACTTGAAAGCTGTAAGATAAACATTTTGTTTCATGTTCATCGGCAGATAATACACCAGTACTAGAAGAGTTTTTAGGTCGCCCAGGTATAAATACCGATAATGCTCTGAATAGTGTAACGGAAGCAACAAATTTATTCATAGGAGAGGATTTTTTTACATTCCTTGTACAAGAATCAAACAGATATTATTATCAAAATATGCGCAAATTTAAAATAAACAAGAAATCTCTCAAATGGAAAGACATTACAATACAAGACATAAAGAAATTTTTGGGACTTATTATTCTTATGGGACAAGTCCGTAAGGACGGTCCACAAAGTGCGTAGCGAAACCCGGTATATGTGTAAATTCTGTGCTGTACCATTACATAAAGGGAACTGTTTCCAACGATATCATACTTTGAAACAATATAAGTGTTTATTGTTTTGTATTTTACAAAATATATATTATGTTGACCGTGCATAAAATGACTAAATCGACAATACGACAAAAGTGCAGTTATTTCCAATGTTTTATATTTAACCTTGAATATTATAATTTTTTATCCAAAAATATAAACATTTGTGACCGCATAATAATAGAAAATTTCATTTAAGGTAAAGTACTCAATTTTTTATTTAAATATGATCAATAGTTCAGAAGTTATAGCTGTTTTACGTGAAACGTAATTTGGCGCGCGAATCTGACAAAATTGCCCGCTTTACGGGGTGGATTAATAAATAAAACCCCCGCAAACAATGTGTTAACATCCACATGTATCCAGGTCATGGCAACCTTCTCATTCGGATTCATTCCAAGAAGGATGCAAATGGTGTAGTCGTATAATAGTAGCCGTCATGCCTTCGTATTAATTAAGTCTAGTTACTCTCTATCGCTTCTATTATTCTTAACATTTGTCTTTTCGTTTATATTTTTTTTGATGTCTATTTATTTATTTGTTCAGTATATAAAATAAATTGCCAGTAAATGAAATAAATTCCCAATAAATTAATTAAACTGGCTGTAGATTAAATAAATTGTCAGTATCCACTGTGTCAGTACGAATGTGGTCAGTTATAAAATTACAGTAATATACTAAATACTGACAGTAATTAGTGTAAAATAAATGAATAATTAGTACATTTAATAGAAACCTAACTTAACTTTTTTAATTTATTATTTTAACTGTAATTTATGTATTTATTACTTACCATTTCTTAAATATTTACTGGCCATTAATTGAATTAAATAGTCGCAAGATAATTAGTTGCCTTTTTCTTTGAATAGTTCTTATGATGTCTCTACTAAAGTGCTCGTTGACAATATTGAATAATGGTCTTGATGTGTTTTTAAAGGTGAGCAAGAAGAGAAGTGACTGCGCTCACAAAGACAATGTGGCCTGTTGCGAGGACGTGAATAAAAAACCGTGTCTCGAGAAATGCAAGCGGATCATGTCCTGCGGCCACCACTGCCTCCAGCTCTGCCACCAGCCCTGCACCGACTGCAAGATCAAGGTCAACATGGACACCGCTTCTTATATTATTTAAAATTTTAAATCTCTAAATGTTTTAGGCAGACTTGTCTTTACCAGGCCAACACTGCTTAAAAATTTTTTTTTTTACGTAATCACGTTTAGCCAGGCAGGCCGGACAGGGTTCATGTATTGTGCCTGTGTGTGGATTGGGGAGATGGCAAGTGTATATTTATCTGGTTCTTGATGAGATCCAGATTGAAGGAAGGAGGAAACGCAGACAAATCCGCCCTATCCTTGAACACGGTAGTCACCTTTGGGTCAGAGCCCCAAAATTCCTTCTAAACTTAATTGACTGAGTTTGAAGAAGAGCAATTTGTTTGATAAACATTAACACTCTTACGTTTAACCTGCAATCAATTTGAACACAGGCGTAAGGTTGGTTCACTTAGTCTTTTCTACCGTTATTACCACGGTCGCTGCTCTTCGGAACTTAAAGAACTAATTCCTCCTGCACCCACCCACAACCGACAAACTCGTCTTACACTTGCCGAACATTCACACAAGGTTAATGTGTATCAACAAAGAACTGGCAGTTTCCAAAGTTCCTTCCTTAATGCCACCGGTAAGCTTTGAAATGCCCTTCCAGCGTCTGTGTTTCCTCCTTTCTAAAATCTGGATCTCTTCAAGAAACAGATAAATATAAACTTCCCGCAATCTCCCCGACCCACACACAAACACGAACACAACACACGTTTCCTGCATGCAGCTTCCAGTCTCCCTGGCTGAGCGTTATAGAGTGCAATGGTCTCGACCAGACGTGATTTATATAACATGCCTTGTTTTTGGATGCGAGAACACATTCTACTGATCTATCTGATCTATTTGTATGATGAAACTTAATGAAATAGTACAATTTTTGCTGTCGTTCATTTAGGTGAATAAGAAAAAAGAGTGCGGGCATTCTGTCAAGACGGCGTGCGGCCAGCCGGCGCAGGAAGGGATCTGCAATAGCACTTGTGGGCGCCCCCTGAGCTGCGGGCATCCCTGCCGCCTGCGTTGCTTCCAGCCTTGCCGGGACTCCTCGTGCACGCAGCTGGTCACCAACCCTTACCCCTCCTTCTGCCAGCACGCCTTCAAGGTGCCCTGCAACCAGACTACCATCAAAGGTGACTACATTGCTGAAGGAATTCGCTTCCGAGTGTCACTCCGAGAGGCCAAACTTCATCAAAGTATATTTTAGAATTAATTTTAATTAAAAAATAAATTTATTAATTTTTTAATTAAAATTAATTCTAAAATTATAATTATGCAGCTCGCCAAGTATTGTCAGTTGATAACCTTTATTTTATTCATCAAAGTAGACGATAGTTATTTAAGAAGGCTGTCAATGAATAAATCTGCAAATTTAACTGAGAGGAATTGAAAAGTAATTACTCAATCTTCACCACTGTGTACTAAAATTTTTAATATATATATATATCCTGGGCGGAATAGTCCAGTGGTGAAGCATACGTTTGTCATTCAGATGCCGTCGGTGCAAAACTTGACCAAGCCAGATTTTAAAAAATTGATTTAATCAAATCTAAACTCTATACATACCCCAGGTAGGGTTGACCAACCCCGTAAGGACAATAAAATATTGTCCAGGCCTCGGAAGTGTTGGGCTCATCGTCTGATCTTATTTTTTATTTATTTTAAATGTAATCACGTGCAGGATAGTACAACCGGTCGAGACCAGTGCACTCTATGACACTCAGCCAGTTTGTGTGTGGGTTGGGGAGATTGCAATAGTATATTTATCTGTTTCTTGAAGAGATCCAGATTCTAGGAAGGAGGAAACAGACGTTGGATGGGCATTCCAAAGCTTACCAGTGGCATTTAGGAAGGAACTTTGGAAACTGCCAGTTCTTGTTCGACACACATTAAAATATGAAGCGGATATGATAAAAAATACATAATGTGTGTTAGTAACCCTGCATTACTAATTACTTGTTGGAACTTCTTTGTCTCAATTATCATTTTATGATGGTTTGTACTGTTTATAACAGATAAGATGTTAGGCAGCTTCCTGATGATGAAGTATTGCCACGTGCCGTGTTCCGTTGTTCTGCTCGGCTGTGAACATCGCTGTGAAGGCAGCTGCGGGTCCTGTCGGGCCGGGCGTCTGCACGAGCCCTGCCAGAACAAGTGCAGCAACATCCTGGTCTGCGGACACAGGTAAGGTCGTCAACTAGACTCTAAAATTAATCTTATTTAAACATGCTTCCTTAAAAAATGTCTCGGTTAATGCGAAATTGAATCTCATTCCAATAAAATTCATTATCATTAGCCTGTCTGTCCACTGTTGAACATAGACCTCCCGCATGAGTCTCTATCCTGATTTTTATTTATTTACTTAAAAAACATAACAAAAAGTGGTTATTCGCTTTTAACCCATTCCGACACCAATAATACATATTTTGTTCATAGACACTTATCGACCCCTTGATCCGATAACTATCCGGGTGACGTGAAGTCGTCTTTTTTTTTCATAAAGGGATGTTAATTTTAAAGTAAAAATATATTTTTAAATTCTTAACACATTGTTTGCGTGTATTGTTTTATGCTAATTGTAGACTGGCGATTTTTGGATTCGTGCACGAGTGTTTTAAACATTCCTTAAAAGCCTATGACTTGAAATATCCAACATAATTTTGTTCTTTGTAATATTCAACGTTATCTAATGGTTGGATTCCTCGTATTCATATATATTTACATGAACGCTAACATTTTGTGTAAACAAGAACAAAACATTCCTACCATTCATCCATTCGTCAGGTATAAAGAGAAATTCTCTGTGCGAGTTGAAAAGAACTGTTGCAGATTGAAGGTTTAACAAAAACTAGCTATGGGAAACTGCACTAAAGAAGGAGCATGACAAAGAATTGTATATTTTTTTCTATTAATAATTCCATAATAAATGAAATATAAATCAAAATAAATAGAAATGAATTAATAAATGTGTAGATTGAACTAAGATATACAATTAAAAAACAACATCCATTATTACGAACCGTGACGTTCACCACCAGATAATAAAAAAACATAGTTTTATGTTTCCCACATTTTAACACCTGAGCTTCATTCTGCTGATGTTGGATCACCAGATAGCTGAAGGTTGTGTATCACTAATGAATATGATGTTGCATTGTTCCAGCTGCTCGGAGCCTTGCCGGGAGTCTTGCCCGCCGTGCAAGCAGAGGTGCCAGGTGCGCTGCGTGCACTCCAAGTGTCCAAACCTATGCGGCGTACCCTGCCCTCCGTGCAATGTAATCAAACCTTCATTAATAACAAAAATTTATGAGACTGACCCATAGAATTGCCTGTATCGATCACAATCACGGGACTACAAAATGTATGGTCCCCAGAATAACATAGTATCGGAGAAGAGAAAATCAGTGTTCCACTGTGTATAAAAAATGCATTCATTTCATCAATATTTTTTTTAGAAAATTAGCCAAAAAATCGGCTAAGGTTATTTCTCACCATTCTTTTAAAATATTTATATGTACAGGTTGTCCTCGACTTACGACCGAGATACGTTCCTGGACTTTGGTCATAATTCGAATCGGTCGTAAGTTGAATTTCATACAAAATATCTATGTATTTACATATTAAAATTAAACATGTGTATTTATATATATATTTTTATTGTTATATTTCTACTTATTTATTAAATACAAAATAAAATATTTACTTCATTAATATCTAAAATATTTACTTCATTAATATTTCAAATATTTACTTCACTAATATTTAAAATGTTTCGTCTTCTGGACTTATATAAGTACAATCCATTTGCTCAACAGTAGTGGAAGGAGAAGCACTATGTAATAGTCCTTTTAAAAAACATATCCAATTTTAGTTCAGTTGTTTGTTGTTTTTTTTCCCCTGTATATTTCTTGTTTGTAGCAAGCAAGATCTTTCTGAATACGGTGGCTTATACTCAAAAATCTTTCGTTATCCGAATCTATTTTTGCAAACTTTTGCATTACTTGGTCAATTTTAAGGAACGCTGCTTCTATTTCTTCAAACACAATTTTTTTTAGTCGTTTTAAATTTTAATAATATTTTTTTTGGTCGTAAGTGCGAATGGTCGTAAGTAGAACCGTTGTAAGTCGAGAACTACCTGTATACGAGTATAAACACACAGAAGAGCACCTGCAGAGGGTCTCGGTCCTCCACGGATAACGCTCAAGCAGATTGGCTGTGGGTGTCAGAAGAATGTATACCACCGGCTGTGTGCATTTAGCAGTTTGCTGTTTTCACATGAATCTATAAGCCACCCAGAATGCAGCTGGAACTACCTTGTCTTAAGCCTCCAGGTTCCGATGCCGGCACTTCTAAAGATTACTACAATTCTTTACTCTTGCAGATGAAATGCAATCGATGTTGCAAGCACGGTGCCTGCTCCAAGCTGTGCTCCGAGCTGTGCTCGCTGGCTCCTTGCTCCGAGCCGTGCACCAAGCCGCTGAAGTGCAAGCATCCCTGCCGGGGCCTGTGTGGGGAGCCGTGTCCACCGATATGCAACCAATGCGATCCCAAAAACTTCCCCGCCTTACTGTTCGGCACTGAGGACGAAGACGATGCCAGGTGAACCAGGCGTATTCTCTAACAGTGCACGGATGTTAAATATAATTATGTAGATGCCTGTAGAATCAGAAATGATCCCTATTTTATAATATATTTTTTTTTTACCATATCCGCTCCATATTTCGAGCATATGGATACCACAAATTGCTCGTTTTAACAGTTCCGTAAGCTCAGATTGTCAATACCTTGTTATACCCGGAGGTCCGCATGGGAACATAGTTCCCGGGAGCCTCTAAGACAAGAGTCCGCAACCTTGCATAGATTGCGGCTGTAGTAGCAGAATTTTTTTTGGGTGTTCAATGATTACATATTTTTTAAGGAGATCTGATGATGAGCTTGATGATTCCGAGCCCTGGACAATTATTTTGTCATTAAGGGGTGGCTCAACCTACCGGGGGAAGGTGAAAAGCTTTGATTAAAAGAAATAATTTTTAAAAATCAAGCTCCGTCTGGTTTTAAACGGACAGCGTCTGAATGACAAATGCTCTTACCACTGGAATTCCCATTCTTCTTTACAGCTGTGAATCTTGGCATCTCACCGATAGCTAATCCAGCCATATAATGGGGTTTGAGAACGGATGCCTGCGTAGAATACTGCAGTCGTGTTTGACATTGTCAGGAATAATGAGTTGAGAGAGAGGACAACGCAGCCTTCCATACTATAGTCGGTCAGGAGGCGAAGATGGGCCTGGTTGGTACACTTACTAAGAATGTTGCAGGAGAGCATAAACCATAGCAGTGGTTTCTTCAAGCCCCCGGGCTTGCGCCGTCATGGCAGGTCATCGGGAACTATAAATAGAGTGATAATGGTGGCTATGAGCTTTTCGACGGCAGTTCATGAATGCCATATGCTCCAGTTAGGAGTGCGGACATGTTAATGTGTAATGTATGTTATATAGAAGTCTGGTGCGAATTAATTTTATATCATGCACTGTATAGATTGTTTCCTATTTGTGGTTTGTGCAGGTTTGTGTTGCTAGCGGATTGCGGCCACAGTGTGGAAGTGTCGGGGCTGGACCTCTGGGTGGCCAACCAGGGCGAGGGCGCTCCCGCAGAGATCAGCATCCGCTCCTGCCCTCTGTGCGTCACGCCTATCATCAACACCGATCGTTACTCGGACTACGTCAAGAAGGCGCAGCGCAGCATTGAAAACGTCAAGAAGAAAGTATTCGGCGATTTTCAAACCAACAAATCCATCCAGGAGAAAATATCTGAGGATCTAGATGAACTGATTGAAAAACTGCCCACACTCGAGGGTATTTTATACTTTTTGATTTATTGCATTGTCCACTTTCATTTCCTGATAAAAATAGTTTATACAATTTAACCCATTAACCCATTCCCTGTGTTTGACGTCTATAGCGGTAACGATCTTTACATGAAATTTGTAGTCTCATATTACAGCTTTATTCTACTGTTGTAATGTTCAAAATTAACTTACTTTATAACTAAAGATATTGGATCCCAGATAAAAAATATTAGCAATATCTGATATAATTAACTACTATAATAAATTCCCAGATAAAAAATATTAGCAATATCTGATATAATTAACTACTATAATAATTTATATAATTTATTATAAAATAAAATTTATTTTATAATAAATATATTACAGCCTATATTAATTGCCCGAAAATCAACTAACAAATTCACCATAAAGGCGCCGCGTTCAAAACATTATCTACGAGTTAATGTTTTGAACTGCGCCTACACTATAGTGATACGGTTTTAAGTTGTCACTACGCAGGGACCACATATCTATACCATGGATGCAAAACATTATCTACGAGTTAATGTTTTGAACTGCGCCTACACTATAGTGATACGGTTTTAAGTTGTCACTACGCAGGGACCACATATCTATACCATGGATGCAAAACATTATCTACGAGTTAATGTTTTGAACTGCGCCTACACTATAGTGATACGGTTTTAAGTTGTCTTATTTGAAGCATTGATAATTTTAGCACAAATGATGAAAGGTGCGATACGGTGCAGCAGGTGTGCAATATCATTTGTAGGATTCATTGTTTTCGATCTGGAGAAGTGCGGTTTGCATTATGGTGAACTGAAAAAAATCCCAAAGTAACTCAAAGAAACTTCCGACAATAGGTGATCAATGGGTCGGTGAAAAATTACAAAAAAGCAGGAGTAACAAGAAAACATAAACGTTTCTACGATCTTTTTCGATCGATATTCATTTTTAAGTATATTATGTATACTTGCATATACAGTGGTACCTTGACGTACGAGTGCCCCAACATACAAATTTTTTGAGATACGTGTCGTCGATCGAGCAATTTTTGCTTTCAAATACAAGCAAAATTTGAGATAAGAGCAATCGGCTTAGCGGGTCGGCCAGTTGCACATGAACCGTGTGTCACGCTTTCCCGTGTGAATCCCCCGGCCACGGTCAGAGATTCAGTTATCAGTGTGCTCTCGCTGTCAAAGCATCTTTGATAAGTTGTGCTCGCGTTTTATGACTTTTGTATATTTACAGTTGTACTTCATTTATTTTTATAACCATGGATCTGGAGGATGTTAGTGGAAAGTTTAGTGCTAAGAAAAAGGATGATTGGTATTGAATTAAAACATGAAATTATAGAAAAGCATGAGCAAGGTGTGTGAGTTATTGACTTGTCGAGGCATATTAGCGTAGTACGTCGGAGCTATTTAATTACACTTGCCTAACTCAATCCCGGAACATTCTGAAAAGCAGGAAGAACAAACCTCCTTGGACATGGTTTTTTAAACAACCTACAGGTGAAAGTGAGAAAAGTGTGGCGAAAAAGGCAAAGACCAATGAAGAGAAAAGCAGTGACGAAAATTAAGCGAAAGTAACACTTTATAAATGTAGTTTATTTCTTTATATTCACTTTTGTTATGTTTTTGTACAATATTTGTCATTTATAAGGTACGTTAGGCTGACGGCTAAACTACCTACAGACACCATCTCATCTCTAAGTCATCAACCGTAAAGAAGACACCTGCAATGGCGGTCGAAATATTGGAAATGATTAATTCGCCACACACGGCTAAACCCAAAAGCCACAATATCAAATCTGGCCGTGAAAACCTGAGAAGTTTTTTTACATTTTTCTTATTCAAAAACACTTAACAAACAATAACTGGGGTGACATTTTGGGGCTGGAATGGATTAATGGCAGTTCAATTAATTTCAATGGGGAAATTTGCTTTGAAATACGAGTTATTAGAAATCCGAGCAAGGTTGCGGAGAATTAGCTCATGTGTCGAGGCACCACTGTATTTGGAATGCTATTTTTGAATTGTGTGTGCACATAACGTAACATCCTCTCCGACACAATGACAGCCATTTCCAAAATTGTTGAAAGTTAGAAATTTCTTAATTTTCTTAAAAAAAAAAAGATTTTTTAGTATGTATATCAATATTTTGGAGAGAGAAAAAACGGCAGACGTTGGGACTTGAACTGGGAACTTTGTACTTTTGTTCTATTGTATGCACAGCGCTGGCCCACCTTGCACATTGCTTCCTCCTACTGACTAGAGAAATAAACATGTATTTGTCACATTGATGTTTATTGATAGTACGAATGCATCTTAATTTATGTAATGTGTCAATTTGGTAACATTCATCTATTTTTATATCAAGGGTTAAATGTAAAATGATGTCTCGTTCAGTTCCAGGATTGGAAGGAGCATTATCGGCCATAAAAAGTGGACTGACGAAGAAGTCTAGCAAACAAGACTTGATAACCCTGCAATCCAAATGCGATATCTTGGTTAACTTATGCGGGCTGTGTGACAATAAACCCGACAGCGATTATCTGGAGAACCAGCTCGTCAGCATCACCTCGGCTGTGGGGAAGTGCAGGAGAACCATCAGCCAGCAGCTGGCGACAGACTTCTCGAGTGAGCACGCTCGCGCCGAGCTGCTGGCTGGGCTGACCCGGATCAGTATCTCTCCTCTGCTGGCTTCCTCGGCCGATGCTTCTCTACACGCCGCAATGATGACTGACGTCATCTCCATAAACAAATTATCTCAAGACTTGGTCGCCGAGCTGAGATTGAAAGTCAAAGCGATGGCAAAGGCTTTTAATTCAATCGTTACCGGTAAGGAAAAGAGAATGATCGTCGCTGCCATGGGTCTGAAGCAAGGCCATTGGTTCCAGTGCCCTAATGGCCACACGTACTGCATCACGGAGTGCGGCGGGGCCATGGTGCGGGGGACCTGCCCCGAGTGTAAGGAGGAGATCGGAGGAGAACGCCACCAGCTGCTCGCCTCCAACCGTCTGGACTCCAGCATGGATGGCGCCACTCACGCCGCGTGGTCCGACACGGCCAACATGCTCAATTATGAAGACTTATAGAGAGTCTGCCTACAATAGCGGCTCCTGCACCAAACTTCTAAAGATTAACCCTTATTACGCGACACTGTTTCAGTGGATTAGTTAATATTTTATTTTTACTTTTACTTTAAATATTATAATATATATTTTTTCAAGCAAACAAATGTCAGTAGTTTCCTATAGATTTCAACTTAACCCCCAGAGGCTTGCGTGAATGTGTAGTAACTATTGTGTACTTATGTAGCTATCACTTCATGTCGGATAAGAAGGGTCTACCACAGTTATCCTGCAGCCGTGGCGATGCCGACAACTACTAAATACTTTATTTATTTTAATTTCTGTTAAATTATTTACATCAAAATGCAGATTTCATTTGTTTTTCATTACCAAAATTTACAATATGCGACCCTATAAAGAGGAGCGACATAGGCATTAATAAAGTGTTGTGTATTTACAATATGCGACCCTATAAAGAGGAGCGACATAGGCATTAATAAAGTGTTGTGTATTTACAATATGCGACCCTATAAAGAGGAGCGACATAGGCATTAATAAAGTGTTGTGTATTTACAATATGCGACCCTATAAAGAGGAGCGACATAGGCATTAATAAAGTGTTGTGTATTTTTTAAATATTTTTTATCTAACATTCTTTTTTACTACAAAAACTTTCCTTTCTAGAGGGTTTATTAGGTTTTTTTCATCATTAACTATTCAAATAATTTTTAAATAAATACCTGTTCTAACTACATGTTATTGTTATATTAAAATACATTTTATATCACATTTAAAAAAATATATTAAATATTTTTAAACATTTACTTCTACCCAAACTTTTTATTTCACTACTATTGCTCCCGCTCCAATTTCACCAGTGTTGTGTTAGGCGTATTTTGTAAAAAATTTCAAAATGAATTTGACTTTTTATTGTAGTTCTTAAAAAAAAAACATTAGACAAATCACACATTATACGCCATATTTAAAAGCAAATTAAACTAGTGAGTCTTAATCATTATATGTCATCATCAATCAATACTTGTTTTAATCAGGGAGATTAATATTTGAAAATAAAACAAAGCCATTACTGGCATGTCACAAGGAAAGTAACACTGAGTATGAAATGCTTAGTAAATAGTCAGCTTTTTGTACACATTTTTTTATACTTCTCTCACCGCAGGTAAACTATGCAGTTTAAGTGCAGCAATGTCAAAGATCGCCTCGAACAGCAAACGCTGTAGTTACGCCACTGCAGCCAAACTGGGTACGTTTATTTGGCTACGTATATGAGTTTGTAGGAATAGCAATCTAAGTACTAATATAAGATTCAGATCCAAAGTTAGTTTCGTACCTAGATATTTGTCATTTAACAAGTATTTTAAACCCATAGATAGAGATCTTCAGTATAACCTTTATCAGTGGCGTAACTAGGGTGCTAACAGCCAAAGTGGTCTTCGACTTTGCTTCCCATCCATAAAAAATCGATCTTCTCGGCACAACGTTTTCGCTATCAGAAATTTAAGAGAGAAAAATAAAAAAAACGTCTTAGAAAAATTTAAAACCATCAACCAAACTAACTAAAATGCGCTCTTTATTTACAGGTATAATATTATATATATATTTGTTTATAGGCACCTACATATGTACGAGTATATAATCCTAACACAAAAAACCTAATTTTATTTTTATATACGTAAAAGTTAAATATGTAAATTTATTTGCTGTAGATACAGCCACAGAGTACTGTGCAACAGAAAACATATAAAATACTTCCAAAAAGTGGAAAAACCTTGATTTTGAAATTATGTTTTATTTATGAACAAACGAAAAATTATTTATGTAATTCATTAGAAACTTCATAAATTGTCAATTCTGTAATATCTTCCGTTGTCAACTATTCAAACTCTTATCCAGTGTCAGCTTTAGAACTTGCGGCGTCCGGGTCAGAAAAAAATCTGACATCCCTGTTTTTTTTGTGTGGGAGGAGAAATCTTTATAAAATACCTCCTGTAGTCGCTAAGGCTGCCCTTAGCGCCCATAGTGCATTCGGCGCCGTGGGCAGCCGACCCACTACGCCACTCCCTAAAACCGGTGCTGCCTTTTGGGTGGGAGGAGAAATCTTTATAAAATACCTCCTGTAGTCGCTAAGGCTGCCCTTAGCGCCCATAGTGCATTCGGCGCCGTGGGCAGCCGACCCACTACGCCACTCCCTAAAACCGGTGCTGCCTTTTGGGTGGGAGGAGAAATCTTTATAAAATACCTCCTGTAGTCGCTAAGGCTGCCCTTAGCGCCCATAGTGCATTCGGCGCCGTGGGCAGCCGACCCACTACGCCACTCCCTAAAACCGGTGCTGCCTTTTTTAATTTACATCTGCCAATTTGATGTGATAAAGTGATGATGTCAGAATGCAAAACCATGTTAAGTAAAATAAACACTAAGAAAATCGGGTCTCTTTTTCAAGACCGTGCAAAAAGTGAATTTGCTGTACCTAGTTAAAATCAGAACGAAAAACCATATTAAAATGAAAAAAAAAAACAGTAAAAAATTGAGTTTTTTTCTCTAGCTAGCCGTGTTAATTCAAAACCGTGCAAACAGAGAATTTGGTGTACATAGTAAAAATAGGATAATCTCGTGACGTTCTCCCAGTTGGTACTCTTGCATCAATATTTATAGTATCAAATCAAGGCGATAGACAATGTCTTACTCCCCGTGAGTCTGGATTTATACGCCCTCGAGTGGAGATGGGCGTGGCGATGATGGGCTCGTGGGAGGGCGGGGGGTGTTGTGCCTCACGTAGGTCTAAATTCATTATTTGATGAACAATACGGGTGCAAAACGCTACATTCATTACTTTCAAAGCAAATCTTGTGAGTAACTACTTCCCAAATATTGTCATTTCTGGGACGAGCGCTAAATAAAAATTCATATATTTTTCGGCGTAAAGACGGAATATTAGAGCTTCGAAATGAAAAGTGTCAAAAATAGGACAGAAAAGTTAATATTTTTCAGTGGCTAGCTTCATATCATTATTAACATTAAAATTATAAGAGGTCACGGAAAATTTGGTGTAAATTAATATTTTCATGTTAAGTCCAGCCTTGATCATCCGTCACTTGGATGAAAAAAACCATTCGGCTTCAAACGGAGATTTTCTATGTCAATTCAAAGGCGAATAAAACAATCAACCAACGTAATTATTTAAGATGGCAAAGTCAAAGATTACATAGTGTTCTTTTTAGTACAAATATTTGCACCAAAACGATGGCTATGTATGGATGTTATTGCCGCACCCACTGACCTGCATACATGGTTGTAGTAACTTTATGAAGACTCCAACTTGCGTTGTCTACAGATGATGTGGTATTATACATTTTAAAATTTTAAAGCTATCATTTTTTGTCACAGATGTCTCAAATTATTTTGTATCATATCAGGTATGATGATTTAGCAATCATCAGTGACGGATAACTTTAGAGGTCTTCTCTTTCGAATGATAAAATCGGCTTAAAAATCATTATCGGTTTTCAAAAAACTGTATTTTTTATATTAATCAACAAAAGAGGAAAGGGGGAAGACGAGGTCCGCGTCAATAATAGAACCCGAGGTTTTTTTTTTTTTTTTACAAATTTATGGTTATTCGAAAACTCGTTTGCAAAACACTGCAATAATCTCACGTAAGTTGCCCTAATAATGTCTCATTTTTCTTTATGCATGCAAATAATTTATAATCAAATAATTCATTAGTTTAACCCTCGCCTTACTATGTTAAAAACTTCCGCGCGTTCCGATGGTGTGTACTCGTTATACATTCTGATTTAAAGTGAATAAAATGAGTAGAAATTCGAAAAAATTAAAATATTTAAAGATATCGCTTAATTTTATAATTGTTGATGTCAATAAGCAGTAATAATTGACATTTAATAGCTAAAAACATGAAAAACATCAGACGAAGACCTCAAACGGCCAGACGCACCTTGGCGCGTGAACTTCCGAGAGCTACTAACACTACTTAGCCTGTCGACATATCGATGAGCCGACGCGCATCGATATCATTTCGAAGTAGCCGACCAACTGAGGTTTCCCGTCTCGCTCACTCATATTAGTACGTCAGCGAGAGTGAGGAGTATAGATGCCGTCTCATCTGGGTATTTTTTAATTTTATTTTCGCACACGATTCCGACAGGTCGAATGATTCATGACAGTTGACGCGTCTTGATTGTAGTGGTGAATTTATTCCGGATTTTAGAAAAATATTTCCTGCTCCCGATGAGTGCCTATTATTATAAATATATATTTTTTTTCAATACGTAAATGTATTAAGGAGGAATACCTAAAATCTGAACCCTGTGTGTATTATATTTACAGAGATATTTAAGTTATTAGAAGCAATGTGTAGTCGATAGACATCACCGGGGAGGAGAGGTTAAAGAAGACGTTGGTAAAAAATATGATATTTACGAATGCTCCCCGAGGCGCGTAATTGTTGTAATAATTTTGTTTTATTTTAAAACCTCCCCCTAAATATATGCAAGGGCTTTGTTGGGTCGAATAATGGACTTGGCTAGTATTCCTAGTGTTGATTCTTTGGTGGTCATGTGCAGCATCCTGCGAGCTGATACAAAAGAGAGAGAGAGTGGTTGTCTAGTTATATGTTGGTCGGTAGTCCTTTCTTGGAGGGCAGGTATGTCAAAATGAAGGAAGGATAGTTGCTTCATTCCCGATCTTTTGATATATTTAAATACTGATTTCGTTGATAAGAGTAGTATGTACTCTCGATTGAGGTTTTGGATAGTTAGTTTGTGTTTGGATTACGAATATGTCAAAATGAAGGAAGGAATAGTTGCTGCATATGTGACCGTTTGATATATTTAAATACTGATTTGATAGAGGAGTAGTCCCGGCTGAGGTTTTAGATTGCCCCCTTCTTTGTGTCCGAGGGTGCACCGCCGCCCCCGCCTAGCCGGGGCGGGGCGCCCACGCCGCTGCCACGCCCTCGATCCGCCTACAAACCACTACACCTTCTGATCTTCTGCCCGAGATTATTTCTGCACCACGGCTCGGTCCTGATCTAATTATATAAGTAAATACATATAAACATACACACTTAAATAATGGACGTATCCAGTGTGACCGCTCACGTCTGGTCGCGAGGTGGGACATTCGGTAATTGCATACATGCAATACAACTAAAGCAATCGTTTCTCCAAATCTAATTGATACATATGTTTATCAATAATTTATTTACGTCGGACACCTAATATAATAACGGAAGTAAATTCTGGAGGGAAGGGGGTTTCATCGGTTCTTTTTATTTATAGGTAATATATAGGTAACCTATTTTTCTTACGGAGCACCTTACTTTTTATTATTTTTCGCTATTTTATTATTGTAATTATTCGCTGTAAATGGGATGGTATTCACTGGACCACTTTCGTCTAACACCGATTTTAATTAATAGGCCATGACTGAAATAATACCCACCGAACAGGTATTAATAGAGCTTAGAGTTTTTTAATCTTTGTAGGGGATCGAACCCACGACCTTTAAAAACAAAGTCATATCTTTCGACACGAATTACCATATTATATTGATTAAATAATGAAAATATATCCATAGGTAACGAATATTCATGCACAGAATAAAATTATGACAGTAATTAAGAAAATAATATATAAATGTTGAGGAATCATATAATGTAAATAAAGTATGATCCCTATGATAGTTGCGGATTGTTTTCAATTGATGGTAGAAAAATATTTTCTTTATTTTTCTTGATTTTGAAAGTGTTCTAAAATTAAGGGTAACTCTAATTGGATGGAGTAAATGCTAATACATATTTAAAAAAACGAATCATTTGAATTTACGTTAAGATTTTCGTATAATATTTACTATGATTTCATTTCTCACTGATTACTAATATTTTTTTTTGTATTTATAAAACTAAAAAAAAAAATCGAACACAGTATTAAATGCATATCTAAAAATATTATTTAATTAAAAAAAACTATTTTAGAATAATATTGATCAAATCTTTCAAACGTAATATCCATGATACGAATTCTTGTAAAAAATCGTAAGTACCTAATCCACTGATTTTACTGTTATAGTACGAGTATTCGCTCCCCTAACTAGAGCATATATGGTCGTTACGTATTACCACTACAAAGCTCTGCCGCCATGGTCCTAGCCTCGTCCTAAGTCAGCTCTGCCTCCAGGAACTCCGCCAACTACAGACTATGTATTCTCACCGACGGTCATCAGAGACGGCGCGGGGGCTTCAATAAAAGGCAGCCGTAGTTTATAATCTCCTGCGCCATCCGAAGTACATATTCCAGCCTCCCAGGCGGGTCCGCCCTCGCCTCTTGACCGACTTTAGTATGAAAGGTGCTTTCTCCGTTCCCTCACCTCGCCATTCCTCACAAATTCAACCCATCGTATCCCTAATTATCTACGCCGCAAACATCTTCTTTCTAAGCCTATTATATGGCTTCATTGGTCTTTGGTGAGCTGACAATATTCACAGCCGCAGATAATAATGGGGACGACACAATTAACCAGCAACTTTCTTTGGAGGTCATCAGTTCCATATCCTAGTCCTAAGGCAGCTCCCCAAACAAAAGTTTTACCACAAGCGTTCAACAGCCGACGGTCTTCCAAAGCCATGAAATGAAAGACTTATTTTGAGCTAATTAAGACTTACATACATGCCCCTTTCACTTGTCCCAATACATAGCACATGATCGCCATATATACATGTAATTCAGTACTCAGATCCAGCTGTTGATAGTCTTTCAATATTTTGAAAGCCTGGAATCTTACCGTAAAAATGCAGGTTTGTTGATGTCCTCTCTAGACAATCACTCCAAGAAAACTCTGTTAATATGTTGAATACACTGCCCACGTCTCCATTTTTTTTTTTTTTTTTTGGGAGCACTTACCAAGGCATTGTTTTCAGAGTACATTCTCGTTATACAAGTAACTGGTTTTGGTGAGCAACACCACACATGGGTGTAAAAGTTAGTAGTTGAGACGTTAAAATTTGTACTTTTAGACTTCTTCGCCGAAGGTCGCCGCGAATACAGAAAATGCATGGTAGTTGGGCTCCGTCTCCACTCACGTCTCCATATTATCCTTAAATGTTATAATCAATCATTTCTAGATACTTACTACTCCATGTCTGCTTCCGTATGGTCCTGTCGTCGACTCACGTCAACTACGCATCTCGAAGCATTACGTAATACTCATCTGTGGCGTTCTATTCATGGCAATGCTTACTACTTTTACATATTCTCCTCCTTACTAATTGTCGAATCGTCGAGATTATTTTAGCTGCCAAATTCGTCGCCTGGTACCACCAATTCAAATTTGCATCCTGAAACTCTAGCATCTCGAGAGTCCATTAAAAACGCAGTTGTAGTTTATTATCTTTCACATAATCTTCAGGGCAGGTTTATCTCGATGTAACGTTTAAAGTATGTATTCGTGTATAGATGTGTTGTATACTAGTATAACTAATATGAAAAAATACTTTTTAAACTGTAAAATAGTAATTCTTTGAATCAGGAATATTACAAAAGAACAATATCACTTAAAACATATTATTTGTTTTGGAAATTTTACAATTCTACAGAAAATTACAACCGGGGAACTAAAGTAATATACGCATAATATATTGTCCCAATATTTCCAATGCCATTAAAGCCAGTGTTGTGACAATAACCTGATTCTTAGCTTAACTGTCAAGACCTGGCGATTGAAGTATGCATCTTCAGGGCAGGTTTATCTCAATGTAATATGTAAAGTATGTATTCGTGTATCCGAAACGCAGAGCATCGTATGAATGTGATACGTCATGAACCTGTGGACAGTATGCTGTTACCCAGTGCCGGTTTTAGGGGGGGGCGAGGTCGGTCAACGGCCTAGGGCGCCGAGTAATCTAAGGGCGCTGAGGGCAAACTTGCTTAGTTTTTTTCTTATTGCGCCCTTTCGTAGATTGTGGAATTTGAAATGAAGCAAAAGATTCCAAATATTCCCACACTTTTGTTAACTACGAAGTTTTTCGGAGAAGTAATCATAAACAGTCTTTCCCCACACTTTCTTAAACATCGATTCATAAATTGTTTTCGTAGAAGAAAATATGAAATAACAAACATTGTTAAAATAGAAAACAAAAAATGCACTTTGAATCTGTTGACCCATTTATGACTCTGTCGGCATTTCAGATATTTTTATTACCTACCATACCTAACGTCGGGTTACCTTTGGGATTAAAAATCTATTGTTTGCAAATAGGTGTCCTTTATTACTCTGATGTGAATGGTGTAATTTCTCGTGTTATATTTTTAAATGTACAGAGTATTTTAAAATTATATTTTACTAAGCTTTTTTTAAAATAATTACAAATTTGGTTAATTATTTTTAATGTGCAATTTTTCACACGTTTTAATTTTTAGATATAATTTACTTATTAAACTTAAAACTATTTTTTGTACTATCTACAAATAGCTTTTTCATTTATATAAAACTTATGTTTTTGATACACTTTTTTGCTGTATATTCGACTTAATTATTGTAAATATTTTATTTCGTTAAAATTCTTTGCTGGTTATTATTTTTTACTTTGCATTTAGTTTAGTTTTTTTATTATTTAATCAGTTGATTTATTGTTTTGAAAATGTCATTCTTCATATATTTATATTATTAGATATATAAGTTAAAAGTAAACTCAAAACTATTTTATTAACATTTTTATTTAAGCTTTTTAATTGTTGCGAAGAGGGTTGCGGAGGACCGAGAGGAGTGGAGATCGAGATGCAAGATTCTGTTGCTGCAAACCAATCCACCGGATTGATACTACGAAGAAGACTTGTTAAAAAAGTTAATTCAGTTTTGAAGACTCATCGTCTTTAACAGGAAGCCCAGTGATAGTATATTATTTTAGCTAGGGAAATCTTCAGTCACAGATATATTATTTAATATCTAATATAATATAAAGAATTATACATTATATATATTAAATTTTATATACATTTTTAGGCGTATCTGTAAATACGGTTATATTATTGTAAATATCAATTAAATTAATTCCAGAGTTTTACAAAATTATATTTAGAATAAGTTTCTTACTTTATTTTAGATTTTATTTGTTTTTATCTAATTGAAGGGTCTAAGTAAAAATCTGATAAGGATTTCAACTTAATTTGTACTTGAAATCAGAAACTGTAGAGGTCAATAAAAAAACATTTTTAACGTCAATGCTTTGGATTCATATATGACGCCATATATGCTTCGACAAAACGATGGAAAATACTAACCGTTATTATGCACACGTATCCCTTAAAGAAACCTAATGACACGCGTTGGGAAGCAAAACTAACTAGTATTAAAGCACTGCATTAACAAATTGGGGATGTCTACGATGCTTTAATTACGTTATCTGATTCAGGTATAGTACACGAAGCAATTAAACTGACATACCAAATAAAATAATTTAGTTCTGTTGTTGGACTTATTGTTTAGAATGATATTCTTTTTCAAATAAATGTCGTTAGCAAAATGTTTCAAGCAAAGAACATATCACACATAACATCACGAATTGCAAAACATTCAAAATCGCTGATTTTTTTTTGCTCGCTTATAGAAAGTTATAAGATTATATATATAAGAATTTAAGCCTATAAGAATTTTATTAACATTATCTGTGACCGTAGCAAGCGGTGAACGTGTGAATATCAACCTGGGTTGATAACTCTAAAACTAACATTACTAAACTACAGGTCATACAAAATAAAGCCATTAAAATCATTTTCAATACACCTTTCAGAACTAACCTCAAGCACCTCCATATCCAAAATAAAATCCCCATTATCCACCAAAATATTCAAAGACTGAGGCTGAAATTTCACAATAACACTAAAACACACACTAATCCCCTGACCAGAAGGTTAGGGGAATCAATGGCTTTGCGCGGTTCTCACCATCAACAGCTCTAAGCGGCTGAACTTATCATGTAATTATTATTATTATATTTTCACTGTTTTCTTTATTTTTCTGTGTTTTTAATTGTTAAGTATGTTAACTAGGTTTAAGTTTTTACTCATTTAAATAATATAATACTTTTCAAGGATTCTATAGATTTTATATCTTAGTGTTTTTAGAGAATTTCATGTAATATTAACCAATAAAATTAATGTAGATTAAGTAAAAGATAACTCTGTCTGTAAACTTAATATATATATATACTCAATTTAAAATTTTACGTGCATGTATCTCAAGTTAAATTAAAGATTTATAAAAACAAAACAAAAACAAAACGTTATATATAATTAAAAAAAAGTTTTTTTACTGAATATTGAAAATAAATATACAAGTACAAATATATAATCAGTAAATTATTAATGTGAATATATAATAGTCTATTATTTAATGGTGTATTTAATCTTGCAATCAATGAAAAAAATACAGTACAGACTATTTTATTTTTATTTATTACTTCATACGTATATGTAATACCATCATTTTTAGATTATTGATTATCAAAATGAAAAAAAAATGTAACAAAAAAAATATTCCTTATTCCGTTGAAAAAAAAACAACAATTAGACCAGAGATCGTACAACATTGTATATATGTAAAGTATAATCGTCAAGTTAATACAAAAAGTACTGTGATTCATACTTCCATATTTTCCCATTTAGTAGTATTGTTATATGTCGCGGTTCGATCTGTAATGAAGTTTAAATTTAAAAAAAAGCTTTTAAATAGTAATAGTTTTTTATCTAAGTTGCCGAAGATCGTGGCTTCCATCCACGAAAATTGTCATAAAAATGTTTTTTAATAGATTTCTAAGCTCTATACATATCCCCGGTTTGTGTGAATTTAATCTATCACCCGTAAAATTCCAGTCATAGCCTATTAATTAAAATTGGTGGTAGACGACGTAAGTGAAGACCAGTGACTATAGCTCATTGTAAGCAGGCCTGGATCGAGCCGCCCCATAGGACCAAATGGTCCAGGCCTCCGAAGCGTCGAGACAATCATCAGATCTCCTAAGTTCCGCTTAACAAATCACCCAAAATATGCCTCGGATAATACAGCTACATAATGTATTCTACGTCCCCGGGCTCTCACCCCGGAGATGGTCAGGAACACCGTGGAAACTGACACAAGTAAATGACGGCTATTTGTGGTGACCTTATGTTCCAGATATGGAACGAATATGGGAATAAAATAAAATGCTTTCAAATCACCCTTTGACAGTATCGCTCTGTTTGTGATTATATAAAAAAAAGCCTCCACACATTTTACCAATTTGGTTGATCAAAAAATTCTTAATTAACCTACCGATTATATAAAATGATATTATTTACCAAAAGAACGTGTACGATTATATATAAAAAACGCTTTCGTACACTGTAACAATTCTTTATAAGTATAGTATTATTCCTTAATTAATAGATACCGATTGCGCAATATTTAATGGAATCGTGAAATATTACTCACTGTATTATATGCAAAGAGAGCAGTGAGCAGTACTCCTCAAGCTATAAATATAACCTAATTATGAATATGTACTCAAGAAAACGACGTAATGGTTAAAATATAATTTAAAAAAAAAAAAACAAAATTTTAAATTGTACCTAAATTCGCTCCATTTTTGAATGATAACGTTTCATAATATTTAAGTGACTTTATCTGAATGTACATAATTATATTTTTAATCCAGTACACCCACAAATTTTATATAATAAACAGGTTTACAAATTATAATAAAAGTATTGTCAAATTATTCATAAAAAAACCACTGTGTGGACTTACCTTGCTGGAGGCTCTGCTTCGATGATACTCGTAATCGGCGAACCAAGGATGTTAGATGCCTGGATTAAATGTTTTAGTTGTATATATAGTTCAAAAACACTTAGGAAACACACACACTAAGTTCGTTAATATACTTTGAAATTATGCCATTACACACAGAACGTTATATAGTGAGAAAAATACAAAAAATCACATCCAATAGATTATTAGTGAAAGTCAAATTAGCGTAACGCTTTTATTTAATGTATTAAGAATCACATATTTTATTACTAGATTATATTGAAGTTATAATGTTTTTATTTTTCTCTTTTTAAATAATATGTATCACCAAATAAATGCATGATGTACATTATAGGTTTTTATTTATTATCATTAATTGTTTTGACATATTTTTTCAAATAAACTTTACGAAAATATATCCTGTTATTTATACATTCCAACATTTGGTTAATTTGTGTGCTTATTATTTTATAACTTAATTTTCAACCACGAAAATATACTAATTAAATACAATTTATTACATTCTTGTAAAATATTTAAGTAACACCATAACTACGCGTATATCACCCATTTTACGTATTGCATCACATTTTGAAATATCACTAAAATTATTATTAAAAATATTTAATAAATTATAGTTTTCGCTCTATTATTACGATTTTACATCATATATTTTCACGAAAGACAATATTTTAATGTTGAAAACGTAAGATGTATTTTTTCATCAATTTTCGATTACCATACGAGTACCCGTTGTATAAAATTATATTATTTTAAAATTAATTACTTTAAACAAACCTCTCCACGCGAATTACAAGCGTATACTAAATGTTACACCGTATTCATTTAATAGGTTTCTTTCAAAACAAAACGTCACGCATTTCCCGCTAAAACCTTGTAACAATTTTATTACAACCCGATCGCCCTAATAATGTTCATTTGCTGGGATCTATTATTTAATATACTCGTATATGTACCTACCTCAAACATCAGATAAGAATACATTTTTGAAATGTAATAATACTTCAAGAAATAACGCTTGGAGAAATTATAGAGAAAACTGTTCTGCGAATAATATGAAGTTTGACATTTTTATGTTAACTATGAGTTATATGTAACGTAGTAGTTTTTAAACTTTTTGGCGCCTTGGATTACATTTGATTTTATTGACAGTTCACATAGCGCCATTATTATTGTGGTATAAATACATACTCCCGACCTTTTTTTAACATATCCGTCTTATATTTAGAGCACATTTTCATTTAGTGAATTAAATAAAATTACGGACCATTTTAATAAGGTCAGACATTTGTATGTAGCTTGAAATAGGTCGTACCTTTAATCTTATTGTACTATTAATTTATTGATTTATTTATTACTAAGCTTTACACTATGCGTATAAATGCGCTGGCGAAAAAAAATCATTCCGTCATGATATATGAAAAATTGCCAGAGGGGTTTGAGTTCCAAACTGGGAGGGAAAATAGAATCAGATGTAACGAGCCCAATAATTTTGTTTTCTCTAAAGTACAAATATTCATTCCCGAATATTTTCTAAATTACATATTTAGGGAATTTACATAGTTAAGCAGGTTATTAAGTATTATAATAATGTATTACCAAATCAACTTTATGACTTGATTTTTTTGTTTGTTTAGGGGAGGGGATTGATTCTATCAGATTCAGGAGCCATGAAATGAATGTAATTGGGGAGCACTACTCTACAAACTGCCAATTGATATTCTGAGTTACCTTAAAACAATATTATGATTAAGATGATGTTTCATACCTGATTTTTAATTAAGGTGGGTGCGCACCAACAATAAACTTAAATAGTATGGGCTTTGAGCTGATGTCCAACAGACGCATAGAAAATATGCTCGCGATCATTGTGCTCGGAGGGTGTTTTTTAAGCCCCAGTTGAAATTTCGCGAAAGGGCTAACGTTTCAGGAGGGGTGGTCTCATGGTCGGCCAGCCCTCGTGGGGCGGCCTGGGCGGTGGGCGGCCCCGCCCCGCCCCACAGCGCGCCCTATCGTCATTATTATTACGTAAAATAATGCTTCAGAGTGCCAGAGGCGTGTCCATGTCATTGAGTGGATCTCGCGAACTTATCGGTTCTTCAGTATAGTCACGACGACTGATGCAACGCCTACACAATGTCTAATAAGTTAACAGATAACATCTCTTTTTATCGATTTTATCGCATTTATTTTGTACTCTCATGTGACATATCATTGTGTGCATCCATACAATTCCGTAAATCTTGTGCTCCTTTATTATATAATTGCCTATAGTAGGTATTTGTTTATTTTTTATTCGAAAGTAATATGTGCCCACGATTTGAAAGTGGTGTACGTCATGTTTCATTTGTTCTGAGATATTTAGAGGTTTATGTTTTGTTTGGTGTTAGTGGAAAACCGATGAAAGTGACAACTTCATGTTGCATAAAATTCTATATTTAGATTTTTGATAAGTATGTTCTGTTAAGATTATAATTTTCATTATTATTTTTTTTCAATTTCTTTACTTACACCACTTTCATAATAACGGGTACATATATTATATCATTTAATTCCCGTGTTATTTCGTGCTCCCTACATATTTACTTAATAAAATAATAATGAAACACCAAAAACGGTAGCCGATTAGATAAAACCCTAATTTGCATAAAAATAAAATATATGCCCTATCTATTTACGTTATAATAAAATATACAAAAGCACATAGCAATATTTTTCTAGTTCGAGTGCCTTTACTCGGTAGGTATTTTAGTTAGTTATTGGTATTTTACTTGGATGGGTTAACGATCACAAAAGACACCTGAAATCGAAGAACGTCAATAGGTAGTTAGGTACCTAAAAAATCCACGCACGTTTTCAATGCTGTATTTTTGTTTGTATATAAATATCGGTTTTGCATTGTTGTTTTAATACGTAGATACATATTGGGTGCATATTTGAAAAAAAAATTGGCTCAATACAAATTGAGCTGAAATAAGTTTAAAAAATCAGATATTCGGGTACGAGTATAGGCGAACGTTAAATGTACGGAGAGGACATAAAGAAGTATACGCTGTCATGAAAACTGTAACGAAGCACATTATGCAGTATTCAACACCGCGCAAGGGCGGGCATGATTGATGCGCCAAGCTAGAAGCGGCCTTATTTGTTATTTTGTACAAACCGCTCGGTAATAAACTATCCGCTATCTGTTGAAGTGAGGGGAGCGCGGGGCCCCGCAGCTGCAGAGACCAATGGCAGATACTCGCGATCGGCCGGCGGCTTCACCCCGGCGCTTGGCCTTAAAATATTGCGCTTGCAACAAAAATAGTCCAACAATCCACAAGATGCAATAATTATTTAAAGATTTTTAATTTTTATTTTGCCGGTTCAATTAATTTTTATTCGAAAACGTTTTTTAAAAAAAATGCGGTTTCGTTTTCGTTCCGTTATTTGAAATTTTAAGGAGGCGGAGTAATAAAAGCCGAACGCTGCCGAATCGCTTCGGGTCGGCTTCGGTGCGCCGATCTCCAGTCAGTCGCTGGCGTTTCTCGTCGCGGAGTGCGTGCCGTCCCTGTTAAAAATGCTGAACAAAGACGCGGGTCCGCGCGTTACGTTAGCCAGTTATCAATGATGTCGTCAGAGCCCGCTGTTAAAACGGAGTATCTGAAATTGGAGAAGAGCGGCAAGGTGAGTGTTGACGAGGAATGCCCGCGCAGGGCGGAGGCGGGGCGACGGGCTCGAGGCGGGCGGCCGTGACGCCAGCGCTCCTCCTGGCTGCTGCTGCTGCTCACCTCCCGGCCCCCGATACACAACTGATGGGAGTGATTGTTCAGTGCGGTCTGCGAATATCAATATTCAAAATAAAAATAAATGACAGTCGCTCCTTTACGTCGACGTTCATGTTTTTTTAAATATTTTGTTTTTAAAAATTCGATTTTTTCACCACAAAACAGGAACGTAAATTTAAAAAAAAAATCAATTTAATATTCCATTTTTTGTTTACTTTAAATCAACGGGCCGTTCGTATAATAATGTATCAAAAACATGTAAGGCGGGTGAACAAAAAAAAAATAGAGGGTGACGTGAATAGTGTAAATGGGACGTAACCTCGTTTGGTATTTCGGTTCTCCCGCCCCCGCCCCGAGCGTCAGCCCGCCCCCCGGATAGGCGTGGCGCCGCCTAATCACGCGCCCGTCTGCAGACTCCGATGTAAACAAAAACAAAGAGAGACAAAACAAATGCATCGAGCCTTGTAAAACAATAACGAAAATCGGTCATAGAATTTGATTTGAAAAAAATTGATGTTTTCGTCACACATTCCAATGCTCAAATCCATTTAACAGTTGTGTGTTATTGGCTGCTCATTTCTTATTTTCATTTTATCATTAAACTATCCTGTCCCAACTGTCTTCTTTTTTTAATAAAATATATCTATATGCCTTCAAATGTTATTTTTCGTAATCCACGTAATAAAATGAATATTGGAAATATGAATGAAGTTTAGGCGCATATTATTTAATATATATTTTTTTCAGCAGAGATATTACATTTTGGAATAATAATATTGGAAAAAAACTAAAATAATTAACAGGGCCGGGAACGATATTAAAGATATTGTTTTTGAATTGGACACACCTGCACACACATTCCAAATGTTACTTGTCATCACATTGTGGTTTCTCACAATCCCTATTAAAGAAATATTGACAGTTATATCTTTAATCCCCGGCATCATCCCAGTGCGACAAACTAGAGTTCGTGTTTTATTTGCTGCAGTTCCAGATTAAACCAAATATTCTTTGTCACTCGAGACGCAGCAGATAGTTACTACTAACTATACGTAAACGCGTATCTGTGCCCTCTCAACATAAGTCCACCACAGAAGTCAAACCAAATATGGCCACAGGACTCTAGAATATGTCTTTATAATTCATAACGGTGCGTCCATGTTCTATCGCTGCATGAAATTCTTAGAATCCTTCTCTAGCTATTTCAGATGCATACTCTGCCTGTCTCTTGCTTTAATATTCCAGGTTGTACGCCAGAATTGAAAGAGAATATGGAGAAACATTGCTTTTCTGTTTATAATTGCCACATAATTAAATTTCAAAATTATTGTCAAAGAGAACGCAATGAATATAAATAATCATTAGCCATACCATAATGTAAGCTTCAGGCCTTGCCGCCATCCCTCCTGTCCTGGAATGTGATTCTCCAGTTCTTGACACTGTAACTATTATGTATAAAAAGCAAAGCAAATATCATTACAGGAAGTTCAAGTGACCCCATCTCCCCTGGCATTATTGGCAGCTACTTGTAGCAAAATTGGACCAAGTGCGGTTCAGATGGCGCCGGTCAACGGGGCCCAGCAACAACAGCTACACCAGCAGCACCAGCAACAACAGCAACAACAGCAACAACAGCAGCAACAGCAGCAGCAGCAGCAACAACAGCAACAACAGCAACAGCAGCAACAGCAGCAACAACAACAACAGCAACAACAGCAGCAACAGCAGCAGCACCAGCAGCAGCAGGATGCCAACTCTACGGACTCAAAAGAAGCCGTACACTATACAATCTCTGGTAATTTTATATGCTCTGCAGGTAGACCAGAGAACAATTGAACAGGAGACTACAATGAGATCATCGCTTCCACAATCATCAGTAAAGCATTAGTAGACTTTCATGTTTCTGGCATTGTCTGCTCCTGTCTGATTGGAAAAGACTTTTCCCACAACTTTATACCTGCATCATACCGAAGGACATATGATAAAATTCAGATTATATCTGAGCAAATCGACACCTTGCTGTAATCGATCATAACATACCTCATGACAGAAATGACAGAACTTAAGCCTAAACTTAAAAACTCAATTACTCAATTGTTATCTGTGAGAGTCCTCTCTGAACAGTAAAGATAAAGAATCCGTAAAAGTGATTAGAATTACAATCGCAAGCGTTAAAAATTATATGGAGAAGGAGGATAAGATTCTCTTACTAAAAATTCTTTTACTCTGGCTAGGTTGATGAATAATGTAAATATCTTTTTTGTCTTATTTAATATGTTTATTTAATTTCCAGCGGGTCAGCAAATCGGGCAAAGCGCCGATGGAAGCAGTTTGCAGATGGCCCCCATGGCGCTACACGGCCAGCCACCGCAGCTGCTGCAGCTGGCCGCGCCGCAGCAGCAGGTCCGGGTCATCAGCTCAGCACTGGTGCAGCAACTTCAGGCACAGGGACTTACCGTAAGACTAGCTCCCTTTATTGGGTGTCAGGATGTTACTTATGGTCGTGCACCGCTCTCCCCTGTATTGAATATTTTTTAAAGTATCAATGCATGTAATATTCCAGACTTCTTTGTTTTGATCTGCACTGCTTACTTAACCGTGTGGCTGTCGTCTCCATAATATCACACACAACTTTCTATGCGGATGAGTATAGATAAGTTCATCGATAAATCTATTTTCTATACAGTGATCTTAATACAGTTAGCCGTTGAAACGAAATGCGTCGCCACATTTAATAACGGAGTACAGAAAATTCTTATTAATCCATTAAAAATGATCACGCTTGTTTTATAATCTCCAGGGAAATGAACTGAATGCAGCCATTGCCAGCGTAGCTCAGTTGCAGACTGTGACGCCTCAAACTCAGCAACCCCAGGTATTTTTTTTAAAGTGATTTTCTATTTGATTATTTGAGAACGTATGAATAAAAGTTAATTAATAAAAAACTGCTATACTTTACAGTTGCGATTGCAGATGAAGAAAAAGAGATGCACCCAAAGAGATATTCATCTCCAGCAAGATTATTTAACTATTGTCATTTTACTAAACCTAACTATTATAGTATAAGTGAAATATCCATCTTAAATGAGTTTAGTAATTTGTAATTGATATATTGTTCATAACGTTTCAGGTAATATCCTTGCAGCAGCTGCAGTCAATGTTTCCTGGCGGAGTGACCGAGGGTGTGTCCGTGTCCGTGTCGCAGGCCAGCGGCCCCAACTCGTCCGGCAACTCGGCTTCTGGGAAGCACCCTGTCAGCTTCACGGCGCCGCAGATCTTGTCTGTGCACTCCCTGCACCCGCAGCTGCTGCAGCAAGGCGGCATGTACAGCCCCTGCGTGGTGCAGGGCGCGCAGGGCATGCAGGCCATGCAGGGCATGCCGGGCGTGCAGGCCGTGCAGGGCGTGCAGGGTGTGCAGGGCATGCAGGGCATGCAGGGCATGCAGGGCATGCAAGGCATGCAGGCTGTCACAGTTGACGGCCAGGAAGCTTTGTTCATCCCGGCGTCTATGAATCAGGTATAGACTAAGTTTACTGCTTAAAAAAAAATACTCCCGATTATTAACAGAGAGCATAATTTTGAAATGTTTATTTACCAAAACATTGCTTCTTACATTCTTTTGTTACATTTTGCATGTTCGGTTCCTTACAATTAGAATATCTCATATCACTATATCGTTAGAAATAGTACATTAATGTAAAATGAATGATTGCTAGATGTGAATTTATTTGTTCTCTAAAGTACAGATAACAATAAATAGTATTTTATTTTGTCATCGTCCACGATACCCAATATCATCTCTTCCACTATCATGCTAAGTTACTAATGATAATTGTGTTTTATCTCAGAACGTTGGAATGGGAGGAGTCGGCATGATGGGTGGTCAGCTTATAAGAGGTCCCACAGTTCTGCCCGCTGGATTGTTACAGAATTTGGTGCACCTACCTTCCGGTAAGTGAAACCTGTGTTAACAGTGCCAGTAGGTTTCTGCATTAAATATTAATTCACTCACCATAAACGTTCCAAATATCTGTTACATTTAAATTTCGCTAGTAATTGATGTCGCTTTTGTATGACGGCAAACATATTATTAAATCCAATATAAACACATTTAAGTTTAACCGATTGGATTTAAGAATGTATTTTGTCATGTGTATTATATCGCTTCCGTTATAAATAAACAAATCATAAACATGAATGATTAAATGGTCCCGTGATAAATAAACTGTCTCGGCTTTCTGCATGTTCCGCTCTTTTTATTGATTTATTTACTTTTTGTCACTTTCATTAATAACTAATTATTTTATTTTTCTTTTTTGCCCTTGATTTCTCCGCCTCTTCCTTGTGACTGTGGTGTCTGTCTCTGTAGTGGAATCCCAAGAAACCGTAACCATTCCCGGCACTAATATAACTATTCCGCTTTCTTACTTCACGCAACAAAGTCCAGCTTCCGTCGGTTTCTCTAATCAGGGTTCCATGTCCATCTCCAACACGAGCCTAGCGACGTCCTCTAACCAAGCGTCCTTCTCCATCCCCGGCTTGAACCTCGCCATCCCATCCAGTCAATCTTCTGCCCAGGCTGCATCGTTCACTATATCGGGGACTAATATAAGTGTCAGTCAAAATAATGCAACTCCGGCAAGTCAGGCTTCAGAGGCGCGCAAGCAGAGCGCAGGAGCGCCGGGTACTAAAGGCGAACCGCAAAAACAAAATAACACTACACAAGGTTGGTAACATCGCTTGCTTCTCAATACACTTCATTCGCATGTTCATTTTAACCGTATTCATACTATTTTTAATTTAATATTTTTAAATGAGAGTCAATACCAATGTCAAAAAATAAAATAATACATTGCTACGTATTACCGGCGAGTATAGTTTAGTGGTCAAAGCATTTTATTTCCAATTCGCAGGTCGTGAGTTCGAACCGTGACACAAATTAAAGAAAGATTCTTAAAAAAATATTTCCAAGCTCTAAAAATACCCCCGGCAGGTGTGAATTTGTTCCCTCACCTGTAAAATGCCAGTCATAGCCTATTAATCAAAATTAGTGGTAGACGAAAGTCGCCCCGTGAACACCACACATTCATAATAAATTCCTGTAATAATGATGCATGAATGTCAGGCTGCAGGCTGAAGTTGGCAGATCAACACCCACATGCAGCGCTTAGCTATATGTAACATGGTAAGCGTCATAGAATCCACAGATGAGACTTCAGCATTACTATCATGATCTGTCAGTATTCTCCTGTATGTGTTTACACAAAAAAATAAAAAAACATATCAGCTATTTAGAAACATAAAAGTAATAACATAATCATTTTGCTTAAATGTGTTAGCATTTGTAATTCAAGAATCTATTATTGCTAATGAAAATATTTCCTAACAAAAGTTATGATTACATTAGAATTTGTCGCTTCTAGGCCAAAGCGTTCAGCTTCGGGGTGCGGCGGGCGGCCAGGCGCCGGGCTCCGGGCTGCTGCAGGTGTCAGGCGGGCTGCTGCAGCAGGCCAGTGTGCCGGTGCAAGTGCCCATCACTACGCCCAACGGCCAGACCGTCTACCAGACTGTGCACTTCCCCATACAAGCCTTCCAGCCACAACACCAGCCACAGATGATGCAATCGCAGATGCAAATAATCCCTCAACTGGCGCAGGTATTTCTCATCTATATAAAATAGCGGGCGTAGCCTGGATGCGGTAGGAGGAAGATTGAAAAGAACTGGGACTCATGTAGGAGGCCTACGTTCAACAGTGGACGGACACAGGCTGATGATGATAAAATAGTTTCTTGTTATTTTAATACATAAAATAACCGCTTTGTAATAAAACATTCATTGAAGTAATCTGTCACTCGGTTCCAGTATCACTTGGAAAACTGTGTAACTGTTCAAAGTGACAATAAAAGCTTTAATGGCGTGCAAGGTCACTCATGTTTTTGTGTTAGTATTTTTTTTTATAAATTGCCACATTAAACTTTAATTTAACCTATATTTTCTTTCTATATCAGTAACATTAAAAATAAAAACCACGAGATCCTAAATATATGCAATATTTCGAAGATAGCAATAGATTTTAACCCTATTTAATGTATAAAAAGATAATTATACCAAAAGGCTTACAATGGGAGATTCATATAATTCACAGCTGTTAATTAATCTATGTATATCTATGTAAAGTGATAATTTTGTTGCAATCTTACCATTTTAATTGCCCCTGCAATTAAGATGGTAATATTAGGAAGTGTGTGCTCAAATTACTTCAGCACCGGTGGAAATGTCTAGATTTTGAAATAATAGATTTCAGAACTGGCGGAGTTTATCTTTAGGCACGGATATTGGGATATTATTGTTTGTTTTTTATAAATACATACATAATTTTATGATTTTTTAATATTCCATTTTAATTTTTCCAATTTATTCATTGGATTGCAATATTTCAGAAAACTGAATTAATTTATGTGCAGATGCAACAACAGCAGCAAGTAGCAAATGTCATCACTCCCAACGGACAGATCCAGCAGATTCAACTGTCATCTATTGGGAACCTTCAGGTATAATTAATACTTATTTTTTCATAACTATTTTTAATATTTTGTGCTTGATACTAATATCTAACATTACTTTAATCAAAACATCTGACATTCTGTTCTCCTTTCATAATGACTATTTTATGCTTCAATAATCTTAAATAATTAAATAAGCTTAAATAATTAAATATATAATACTATATTTGTCTTGTATTCTAACACCTGTATTTTTTTATGTCAACTTAATAGATTTCTTAAAACTTCTTAAACTCCAATACAATATTTTTATTAAATTCAATGTAAATATTAAATTAAATTTTTGTAAACATAAAGAATGAATTAAACAAATGTTAGTTTTACTTAATCTGTTAATAATGGAATAATGATAAATAACCGCTCAAAAATGAATGATATTGGCTTATGGATGTGGTGTTTGAATGCTAACTAACCTGGTGTGCGGTGGCGGGTGTGGCTTGCAGGCGGGGGGCGGGGCGCAGCAGAACAGCGGGGGGGTCACGGGAGGCTCGGGGACTCCTACAACAATCACCCTTCAGGTGTGTATTTTATTACAAGACAAAACTCGCTCATTAGCAATAACTTATTATTTATTGGCCATTGATTAGACGAGGTCAGTTTAATTTACTGTCCCTCCTAAAAATATTGATTATATCCTCATCATAACAGTCATCAGGAATATGCCTAAAATATGTCATTCAGGTTATGGTGACCGTATGATCTTTCAAGGAGTGGTTGTAGCAGAACACAGTTCGAAGTTGTCTTTTTTTAATTTCAAAACCCAAGCACTTGTTATCCTTAATAACTGTGGACTTATCAGTCTTAGGAATATCTTAGCAGCTAAGATCTTAGAGCTGAGGTTTTATGTATTGACCATATGCTCCAAAATGGGACATCGTAGAGAGAGAAAGATTCATAAAGAGATGGTGAGAGAAGGAGGAAATAGTTTTAAAGAAGTATTGTAAATGTTATAAATATAAGACTTATGTCAGCATACAATTTTAAATGCTGATGATTTTCCTAGAGTCATGTGTATATATTATGTGGTTGGGTGTAGGCCGTCGCGGCACCAAACCAACAGACTACATCCTTGGGAGACTCCGGTCAGCAAGGGACTCAGACAATAAATATAAGTTCTGCCCCCAACGGACCACACCTGACTGTTATACCATCCAATGCATCAAGTGTTCGGACGGGAAATGTTATTCAGGTACCTAACTGATATTTCGGTGTAGTTTGTTTGTATTTTTGATTATTCATAGTTTTGCATTGCTAAATCTGCTTTACTTACCTGTATATGTTGTAAAATATTACATTTTTATTTTATGTTGCTTATTTTTTAAAAGCAAAAGTGTAAATTGTATGTGATTATTGGTTGTAGGTGGTATTGTGAAAAAAAAAACTTTAATTGTAGTTATTTCATAACTTGAGATTGCCCCTCAGTTATTTCTGTTGGATCAGATGTTTTTCGTAGGCTTAAAGTATTTATTATTATTTTTGAAACACTGAGAAGCCTTAGTATTTTTATCTTATTATTTATAGGAAATAATATGCACATTTTATTTATATACCTACCAAGTTTGTGGATTTCTTAGAAATAATTTTATTTTAATAGTTACCACACTTCATGGTAATCGAAGGAAAGTTTTTCTAATGTAAATAAAATTATTAAAATAACCAAAAAACGAGATATTTCGGGCTATATTAGAAAATAATAATTGCTATTTCATCTATAATACATCATTTGTATTATGAATTTTTAATCTTTCGTTAATTATTTTTATGTGAAAATAGTCATCGTTTTAATGTTTTTTTAATTTTATTTGAATTTCGTTTGTATACTTTTAGATTAGGTATTTTAAGTTCAATGTTTTACTGTTAGGTATTATTATTTTTTGCGCTGGCAACATTTTATAAAATGGCGCAACTGTCAGCGTGAAGCTTCATTGTCAAATAATTTTATTATTATGTCAAAATACGTTAATTTACATGTCAATATCTATGTCTTTGGTTTCTTATGTTTAAATAATCACTAACAATGATAATTTATTACCCAAATATAGAGAACATAGTTAAATTTATTATAATTTATATGAAAATATGAAGTTTAACAATTTTGTGCCATCCAAAATTATTTCAATGTTTATCATTTCATGATAGTTAAAAATGAATGCTTTTAAAGTAAACAGTCACTTATTTCTTTTTATATTAGTTTGTATATGTAATTTACACAAATTATACAAAATATTAATATTACTAACTGTAGTTTAAAAATATAATAATTCGGTAGTTATGAGCTCATAAAGCAATATAAATGGAAGTTCTAAAATCAGCAAGAAGGAAGCCACGAATCTTTGTTCCAAATGTAGTAAGTACTATCTATTTGTTTTGCATGACTTTTATTTGACTAATAATTAAAAAAAAACTTGTATTATTTTACTTATTGTTTAAATTGTTATTGAAAACAGTTTTTTAGATTAATAAAAATATATAATGAATAGTAATAATATTTCGTTATTATCTATTTATATATATGATATTTAAGTAAACGCTTTGAATGTTTAGTTTTAAGTGGGAGCAGCATAATTTTGGCAATAAGCTTTTGATTCAGTACTATATAATACAACCAAACATATGGAAGGTTTCCCGAAGGCCTTTATTATACATTATCTTGAATAGTGCTATCCGATTCAAATGTGTAGTGGCGAGTGGTAGTATTGGAATAAGAAAAAAACACAAAAATCACAAATTCTTTAACCACTTCTGTGGTCAACCTAACACTAGTAATATCATGTAAGCCGTATCTAAGCTGTGCGTGCACACATGTACTATAACAGTGCCCAAAAACCTTACACCCATTTACATTAAACAAATATTAAATATATATTTACATTATATAGTGTTGTTTTTTTGTCTTATTAAATATTAACTGTTTCATGCAGTTGGTCTATATAGCATTGAGAGTTGCACAAATTTTTTATTTTTCTCAAAGTTGCACAGCCAATATTTTTTGGGCACACAGCCCATATATTACCATTATATGAATTAAAGGGAACACCGTTCGCAATATATATTTTTAATTACAATGTCATTTGTTTTCAGATGCCAACACTGCAGTCGTTTCCGGTGCATAATATTCCTGGCATCGGCAATGTTCAGGTCATCCCGGCCAGCGCCCTGGGGCAGCTAGGCGGCCTCGGCAGCTGCAGCAGCTCGGGCAGGTCGCGCAACTCTCCGCCATCCAGCAGCAAGCATCGCAGCCATCGCAAATCATCGGTGAGGCTTTTTTCATCTTATTATTTGCCTATTTAGTACGTCATTTGACATCCCCATTATCAAAGGTCGACTTCATATCGCCGGGATCGTCATCGGAAAGAGTGTTGAACGGATGAAGAGCAGGTCACCAATCAAACAACTTTACGAGAAGCACATTGGCGTTTATTTTCAATAAAAGAAGACTTACAAAATTGGTAGTCGCTGCCTGGAACAAAACACTCTGTCCATTCCACGACCTCCGGGCAACGACTACCTGTCGTAGGGAGTTACTGAGCCGAATTCACAAAGTGGCCATTTTTTAAACTAATGGAGCTTTCAATCATGGGACTTGTCAATCAAACAAAATGGCGACGTAGCATCATGTCTTATATTACTAACATTTTATATATGCGTGTCAGACGATTGATAAAAATAAGAGACGAAAGATCGTATAATGAGGCTTTTCAGCACCAGTCAACAAGGGCTATCTAGCTGATATCACGTTATATTCAAGAGAGTTTGTTTTAAGAATAAGAATTTACAGATTTTAACCTGTGCGTGAGTGTGGCTGCAACGTTGCGTCCTTGGCTAAAATTCAAATTCTGTCAGATTTATAAAAAATAAAAGATTTGTTGTGCCATCTAATGATATCTGAGCATAGTTTGACAAAGTTTTAAGACACCGATCTATAATGCTAGCTGTATAGTCTGAGCCATTATAAAAGTTGACAATCACTGAAAATCATAATCATTTTAATTTTTTTACTTGTATTGATGTAGATTATGTTGTTATTCAAAATAAATAATATAAGAAAATATACAAAAAAAAAAACAGTAATAATCTCATTCACGGAGAGGTTAAATATTATATTTGTGAACAAATTTAGAGCTTATTGTTTTATATAAATCTCTTAAACTTTGTTGTTGACTCTTTGTGATTCTCGGTAATAATTCTCTGATGAAACTCTTTGGGAATGTTTGTTTTTTTATATGAGAAACTGCATAAAATGGGATGATAATATCTCTGGGTTTGGTTATATTCAGGGCAGCAGATACAGCAGGACCCGCAAGACCCGAGCAAGTGGCAGGTGGTGGGCGCCGTGGGGGCGCCGGCGGCCGCGGGGGCACCCGCCCGGCCCGGAGACTCCGGCCCCGGCGGCGCCCCCGCCCACTAGCGGCGCTCCCAAGAAGAGGGTGCTGCGTGTGGCCTGCTCCTGTCCCAACTGCACCCAGGGAGATAGGTATGACTCCAATATGCTTAGCCTTTTTTTATCTATGATCCTTGTAAAATACAAATTTATAGAACACAGTAAACCTGTGATAATCGCGACTAGGAAAAACGTCATCCTCTTCAAACAAGTGAGATGGCCTACTGCAATGTATAAACTATGTTAAATTTTGAATAAATGTGTTTCATGAAAAAGAATAAACCATATTCCTCAATTTGCACGGCAATACGTGCGGTAATGTTTTATCGTTTTTATCAGCTCAATACAGAGGAGTGCGATGTTACTGCTTGTAAGGATTTTATTTGAAATTATGAGAAAGAACTATCGGTACACGTTTCAAGAAAAGATTTAATTCCTTGCGTCAATTAAACTATGTTCACTTGGGTTGATCACTTTTGATTGACACTGTAATAGAAAAAATCCTAAAGGGATATTGTCGGCAATATCAAAGTTCTTAATTTATTCTAACTAAATTTTTCAGACCAGTAAAACTACTATGATTTTTCAATCAGAAAACAGTATATAGTAATTTTTTTAATTGCATATTTTAGACATCAAATTTTAGTGGTTTTTGGCAGTTTGGTTTAACAGTCATTTTTTAAATTACGCTTTTCAGTCTAGGTACAATTTCTAAAAATGTACTGACAATATTTTTCTGAGGGATGGTTACTTTCTCGTCAGTTATTGACTAACATACCTAACTGTACATAGCTTGTTAATGATGTCTCTAATCATAATTGTTATGAGTAAGAAACCAAGGATTGATATTAAAGTTTGTAATGATAAATAAACATTATTTAGGTTGAGTAAAGCTAATACAAAAAATAATCTTGTACCTCAACTTTAAAATAAATTCCTTTTTTTTATCTATTATGCTGTTAACAGAAAAAATGGGTAATCCAATTTTTGTTTCTGAAAATGTATATTTTTTATTATTATTCAACACTTTATTTATTATAGGAAAATTAAAAAGAGCTTTCTTTAGCTTAATTATTTACGATGTCTAAGTATTCTCGTGTATAGTAAATAAGGTGATGTTTGGTGATCATTTATAATGTGTAAGGGCACAAACTTTTTGTTTCTTTTACATTTTAAATAATTTAATAATTTATTTTAATTATATTTGCTGTTTAGGTATTTTGTTGTTAATATCCTTCATTAAATATGTCTACCTACATTTTGATTTCTTTATAATTGGCTGTATGAATATTTGATGCATGCTACTGACTACTAGTTGTTTGATTGGAATATTCAAATAACATCTTAATTCACTTTCCCATATCATTTGCATCAATAAAGTTTCAATTCACTGCATATAAATAAATACCTCAATGAAATAAGTTTTTTTTTATTTGTAGAATGCCTACATTTATTCTTTAGGTACACATTTTTTAGACAGAATATATTTTATTCAAATATAATTTAACGTCTAAAATAATGTTACTCTATTATCTCATTTGTGTGATAAGTAAAGTATGAAGTTTGTATACAAATTATTATAATAAATAATAGGCACTTGCATTATTGTAATAGTGAAAGGGAATAATGATATTGATCATTATACTTTCTTTTTTATTGAAAGCCAAATTCATCAAAGGTATTGATTGATAACTGTAATATCGAGTGAACTATTAACATATTTTGTTATTGGAAAATGAATGATATTTTGTAAGGTGACACGACAGCAAATTGCTTGAATTGCTTTTGTTTTGCATTTTAGAGATATTTTAGGCAATCGCAGAAAACAACACATTTGCCATGTGGCTGGGTGTAACAAGGTGTATGGTAAAACTTCCCACCTGCGCGCCCACCTCAGGTGGCACACGGGGGAAAGGCCTTTCATATGCAGTTGGCTCTTCTGTGGAAAAAGGTGTGTTGGCTTCCATCTCAAAATTGATATTCAAAAATATTCCTCAATGTTTCACTATATTAATAAAGTTGAATAGCTATTATCTGTCATAGTATATTATCATTATACATTATTTATTTACGCAGTTATTTTTCCGATCTTTACAATTTATTGATTTTGTTGGAAGTTTACACATTACAAAATTACCAAATTAAACTCGCTTCAATTAAAGAAATATGCTTTGCTCGCTTGTAAAATAATCACGTTCAATAGATAATATTGTCTTGTCCTAGAAACTGAACGCTCGACTCATACTTGCGATGTATAGCAACATTGAAAATGAAAATCTCATAACCTAACATAATATCATTATTTCTAAAGTATCTATATTTTATATAAAAATGCCAAAAAAATATTGAAATACTATATAAACAATATTTTATTATTGGTCAATATGTAAAAACTATAACTAACAAAAAAACATTAAGAATTTTTAATCATCATTATCTCATTTACTAAAATCAAGTGGAAAATAACAAATTATTGTCTGCAAATAACTAACGGTGCCGGACTAACATTGTTATGCTTTCTTGTGTAATTTGTACATTTTTTTATCCTGAACGCATGCATTTTTCATGAAATCAGTCTAGGAACATCACTAAATCATTAAAAAAAATCCTCAAATTCTTAATAAAATGTGCTTTCACATATTTTTCTTATCATATAATATATTTTTTACACTATTCTGCAAAATATTTTATCTAATAGAATATGTTGGGAAATCAGTTTTCTACAAAAATATTTATAATGTTACCTATTTTACGAATACGAGTGGTCATATATATAAATGTAATATAGTAATCTTATATAGTAGCATAAATATTAAATTTCAATTTAAAAAAATCATTTTTTCATACCGAGTTGGTCATTTCAGGTGATAAATTAAAAATTAAATGCTTAACGGGTTTATTTAAAATCGTTTTTATTTCAGCATTGTATTCCACAAAATATCATTGAAAATGTCAAATTTTTCAAGCACACGTTATTGTTATTTATAATGTAATATTATGGTTGGACCTTTGTTTACTCACTCCTGTATAATTGATCTGACTTCAGATTCACTCGCTCTGACGAGCTGCAGCGCCACCGCCGCACCCACACCGGGGAGAAGAGGTTTGAATGCCCCGAGTGCAACAAGAAGTTCATGCGCAGCGACCACCTCTCCAAGCACATCCGCACGCACCAGCGTAGCCGCGTGGAGCCCGGCGCCGCGCAGTCGCTCTCCTCCGACAGCAACGACAGCTGCGAGGACAAGATGATGCTGACCATCCACACGGACGTGGAGCTTCCGGACTTAATTATTCCCGACACGGCAGACGCCAGCTCGCTGTCGAGCTAGTGAAATTAAAGTGAAATGATCCTGTAGCCATAAAAACATTCAACCAATTTGTAAATATTTAAAAAAAGTACTTTAAGCATAGTCGTATACGTACAGGGGAATCGAACATTCCTGTCACTTATATTTTGTATTTCAAAATTACCGCATTTGATATCAAAATGTATTTGGTAGTTTCTGAATTGATAATAATAATTTTTTCTTTACATTTTTACTATCGTTCAAGGTTTTTCTTGTAATGTCTATAAAACGATTAGGCAAGTAACTTGTATATGTGAAAGAATAACTGAGAAACAAATTCTGTTTGAATTTCATTTGTGAGATTGTATTTTCTAAATAGGAAATCGGTGCCTTATAAATAATAAATATTTAGAATAATATTCTGTTGACCGGTTAATAAATACCATAGAATATCGTAGAATTTTACGCAAACAAAATATTTGCCTATTGTGGTTCGTATTTGTACGTTACGCCCCACAAAACAGTTAGTAAATTTATTCATATTGTTAACATTTTTGATGTTGACTAGTAATTTTGTTTGGTATGTGCCATACTTCACTCTGTACTGTTACGGTATTTGTATCTGCTTTCACGTTGATTGTAATTCTCTGGCGTGTAGACTATTGCTGAGCGCCGTCGTGTTGCGGAATATCGGCCATGTTGATTATTATTAATAACTGACAAATAACTTCTTACTGATAAAAGTCTATTGTAAATAAAGATGGAAATGAACATCTTATTCTATTTGCTGTTAATGACGAACATTATCTAATTGTGCAAAGTTGTATGGTATCTATATTAAAGCAATCTAGCTGTTTCTTATTAAGACGAGATAAAAAATATTAATTATTATGCATTTCAAAAAATTATGCATTGATCGAATGTTAAGTGGACCAATATATATATTTTTTATTTTCTTAATATTTGAAATTATCAGATTTATGCAAATCTTATCCTGCATAAGTACTTTGGTGTAGCTTAAAACTTTAAATGATAGTGAATGAAAAGTTATCCGGCATCATTGTTAACAGAACCGGATGAAGAATGTTTTGAAAATCTCATCATTGATTGTGTATTCTTTTCCTTTTTTTATTTTGTGATTTTTATTTAAATTGTACCTATTGATTTATTTAGTTTTGGTTTTACATACATGTGAATTGATTTTTCAGTTGTTTCATTAATTTTTCAATCTATATTATATACTTTCTTGTTTACTTCATATCACATCTTAGTAACAAATTCATGCAGTCATTATTTATTGTTGATAAAACTGATCACTGGCAATTTTTTATTTAACATTTAATATAAGTATAGAAGCTAAGTTTTTTTTATTTAAACAAAATATTAAATTACTATTCTTCTACATTAAATCATGAATTATTGACATTGATTTTTTTCTATAAATATTTTTACTCTGTACCTATATTTGTTTTTATGCAATTATTTACATTTATCAATTGTATTTAGCATTTAATTGCTATTAATATTCAAGCTAATACAAATAATTACCAAAGAAATTGTCACCATGAAAAATAATGGATTTCTTTTTTTAAAATTAATATCTACTAAAATTATATATTTTTGTAATACATTTTAAAGAGAATTTCTTTGTAATTTACTTATTGATAAAATAGAATCAATGTTTTATTATAAAAATTATATTTTATCACACAATTTAGCTCTGCAGGATTTTGATTTTTTAACATCTATTTTGAAATATAAACATAGAAATCTAATTATTAAAAATAATATTTTAGAAATATAATGTAAAATAAAATATAAGGTAATATAGAAGTGCCATTTATTTATACATACACAATGTTGATAAGTAAAGTAGGACCCAATCATTGTTATTGTTTTTGAATGTAAATATGTGATTTTTAAGGATTATTGTTTTTATAATAAATTATTTATTAGAAAATTACAAAGGGAAGAATGATGCTGAAATAGTATTTTATATCAGGGGACACTGGTACATAATGTGGAAAAATAAAAAAAAATATATAAATCATTTCAAATTCTAAAAAATATATTTCTTTATATGCATTAATTTAATAGTAAATGCCACTCATATTTTTTGTGCTTGAAATATTAATAAAGCATAAAAGTCACCGTAACGGTGATTGGATATAATAAAAATTTTCTAAAATTTTCATGAAATATAGAAACACATTTTTTTTTTTCGTGATTACAATTATGTAAGTGAGACTTGTCATCAAAGGATGAATCAGTCAGGGAACTAATTACTCGCCTGTCAATTGCTGTAATTGGTGTTATTTATACAAAAATATATACTTTTTATTATATTTTTTCACATTATGTATCAGTCATCTGTACACTTATGAATAAAATATTTTTTTATACAAGTTTTTTTTCTTGTCAATCAAACCATTAAAATATTTAAACAAATTTCAAGCAGCAAAAGGAATGGTAAGAAATATTTATATTTAATTTCCAATTATATAAATTAAAAATATATTTATACTATCTGATTAAATTTCGCAGGTGGATTAGGTGCATTTTGTACTATCAATGCATAAATTAAACAAATTATTGATATTGTGGCTTTTGGGTTTAGCCGTGTGTGGCGAAATTCTTCTATCCGATATTTAGACCGCCATTGCAGGGGTCTTCTTCAGGGTTGATGACTTTGTCATCAACCCTGCAATGGCGGTCGAAATATCGGGTAGAAGAAATTCGACACACGGCTAAACCCAAAAGCCACAATATCAAATCTGGCCGTGAAAACCTAAGAAGTTATTTAAACAAATTATTGTTTTTATGAACACATTGATTAATCATGATTTGTTTTATTTTACTCTATTTTAATCAATTATATATTTCAATTTAATTGCGAACATTTAAAAAAATATATATCTATTATGTTTACTGCCCTTTACATGTGTATTTTTTTTCGTTCATTAAAATATCTATTCATATATGAACTGGGATCCCTTGATTTAAACAAACTAGTTAAAGTGACCAGAAAAAAATAACTTTTTTAACTGACAATTATTGTGAAACTGCATAATTATAATTGTTATTTAATGACTTGACGTAGTGTCTTCAGGGAGATGAAGTGCGCTCAGTCAAATTTATTAATTACATAATTATTAATTATAAAGGATTTTAAAGAAACCTTATTTCAATAAATAATTCCAATTATTAATTAATAAAATTATTGATGTATTGTATAGCATAAGCAAAGAAATATTTTTTTACAGTTTAATATTAATACTTCGTTCTATTACCTGTATTCTTATTATCATCTAAAATTCACCAGATGTCAAACATCAAGAGGTAAGGAAACATTTCTATACATACCTAAAAAATTACAGCACAACAGTACTGTGTCATGACAGTCCACGAAATTTCTCCAAATTATAATCTTGTGAAGACATTCACTTATTTTATTGATTTCATCATCGATAATATAAACCTCACAACATTAAGATATCAAATTAAATAGGTAAAATTCTAACAATTAATAAAATACATTGAAACATATTGTTTCAAATTAGTAAAATTATGTCAATTAAATATATATATAGATGACCCGCATAAAAAAATATTTCATTCGACTGCTCAAGCTTTTTTAGATATTCGGAATTTAGTTTTATTTAAATACCTTTAGTATGCACCAAAAACTTACTAAGTAGGTATAAAGTCATAGTGAGTTATATTTTGGCATGTTTTTTTTTTTACTTTTTCTTCGTCCTTCATCTCCGTAAACTTAAATAAAAAATATCTTATAATTCTTCTAAGAAGACAAGAAAAAAATTGAGTAATAAAATAAAATATTTACTCACCATCTCTTTGAATCAAAAGATTGCACCTGTCTTAGGGACATGTTGTAATTTACGATTTGTTGTTAGTAATCATACACATATAGCTTTACTCATTTTTACTCATAATATATAAGAAAGAATTCCAACTACAATATGAAGATAAACAGCACAAAAACCAAAGTCATGAGAGTAAGCCGCAATGAGCAGCAGAAAATTAACATATCAATGCTAGGAGTACCCCTAAAAGATGCAAAAGAATTTGTATACCTTGGAAGTACGATCACCTGGGATGGCAGAACAAAAAGAGAAGTCAACAGTCGAATACATCAAGCAAAGCTAGCTTTCAATAAAAAAGCCAAAATTCTTGAGTCAAGGAATATTTCTTTAGGGCTCCGCAAGCAACTTGCCAAAACACTTGTTTGGAGCATCTTAATGTACGGCTGTGAGACATGGTGCTTATCTGAAAGTGATAAAAAAGACTAGAGGCCTTTGAGATGTGGTCGTACAGAAGAATTCTCGGAATTTCCTGGAGAGACCACGTCACGAACAATGAGGTTCTCAGAATAATCAAGGAAGATAGGCAACTAATAAGAACCATCTCAGAGAGGCGAGCCCGATGGATCGGCCACATCATGCGCCACGATGGTCTCCTTCACGATATTGTGGAGGGGATGGTTGAGGGTAGAAACTGTAGAGGGCGCCCTAGACGGGAGTATTTGCAGCAAGTATTCGAGGACATGAACTGTAGCGCTTATGCTGAGCTGAAAAGGGTTGCGGAGGACCGAGAGGAATGGAGATCGAGATGCAAGATTCTGTTGCTGCAAACCAATCCACCGGATTGATACTACGAAGAAGATAAGAAAGAACTACTGTGCACTCTCCCATTGGCAGTGCCGATTTTAGGGGGTGGCGCAGTGGGTCGACTGCCCAGGGCGCCGAATGAACTAAGGGCGCTATGGGCAGCCTTAACTGATACAGGGGATGTTTTATGAAGATTTCCCTTCCCACGCAAAAAAAACCTGGTGGCGCCAGATTTTTTTTGCCCAGGTCGCCGCAAGGTCTAAAGGCGGCACTGCCCATTGGACCCATGTGCACTATTTTCAACTTTTCTTGGAAAGTACTAAAGGGATCATTGATGCCGAGATGCGCAATCTTAAATAACACGAATACTATGACACTTCTAATAGTATTTAAAAAAATAAAATGTTTATGGTTTTTACTGCTTTTAGTTCCGACGTTGTTAGCGGCGTAATAATTACGCAATTAGAAATTACGTACCGTACCAGTTTGATAACATCATATTATTAAATTATTGTTAACGCAGCGTAAAAGAACTAAGTTTAATTACTTTACCTTCGATGGAGAAGACTGAAGATCGAGGACAGCTATCAGCCCCTCTCCCTGAACCGGCACCTATGCGCCTGTGACCGAGCATTCTAATCGCACCGATTATCCTAGCGCCTAACGATATGGAACAAGAATGGGGCTCTCAAGTCTCCTGTACGAGTCAGACTTGCCAACAATCACCGCACCTTGACGATCACGAACCTTCTGAAAACTAGACATACGGAGACTCCGACAAAAATATCTTTTAAATGTGAAGTGATGAATAATTAAGTATGTGATTTTATTCCTTTATTTTATTTATGATATTCGTAAATGTTTTGAAATGGCTACAACGTGTTTATCTTCTTTTCAAGACGGAACATAAAGTAAGTAATTTTTGGTACATCTAGGTCGAATAAAATATTAAACTTAATGCAAAAATACAAATAGGTATATTTGTATTATATTAAGGTTCAAATAAATAGATATCTGCGTAAAGTACTGGGGGTGCGATGGTTTGACTCTATTAAAGAATGACGGGGTGAGGGACTCGACGGCTTCCGCCGTCCAGGAAAGCCGTTAGAAACTAAACACATAATATACGAGTACGTTGCGGAGCTGCACTAAGCAGAGCTGACGTGGGATGAGGCGAGGACCATGGCGGCTGAAAGAGCTATGTGCTGAGCAATGACGAAATAAACTATTTTGTACATATCAACCAATATTAGGAGGATTACCATTTGGTGAAATGGACATTTGGTGAAATGGACATTTGGTGAAATGGACATTTGGTCAAATTGACGTTTTATCGGAATCATACACTTAAAAAAATCCATTTTACACACTTGAGCTCTTACTCTTACTAAAGTTCTTTATACATATTTAAAAAGGTCTTCTTCTTCGTAGTATCAATCCGGTGGATTGGTTTGCAGCAACAGAATCTTCCATCTCGATCTCCATTCCTCTCGGTCCTCCGCAACTCTTTTCAGCTCAGCATAAGCGCTACAATTCATGTCCTCGAATACTTGCTGTAAATACTCCCGTCTAGGGCGCCCTCTACAGTTTCTACCCTCAACCATCCCCTCCACAATATCGTGAAGAAGACCATCGTGGCGCATGATGTGACCAATCCATCGGGCTCGCCTCTCTGAGATGGTTCTTATTAGGTGCCTATCTTCCTTGATTATCCTGAGAACCTCATTGTTCGTGACGTGGTCTCTCCAGGAAATTCCGAGAATTCTTCTGCACGACCACATCTCAAAGGCCTCTAGTCTTTTTTTATCACTTTCAGATAAGCACCATGTCTCACAGCCGTACATTGAGATGCTCCAAACAAGTGTTTTGGCAAGTTGCTTGCGGAGCCCTAAAGTAATATTCTTTGACTCTAAAAAAGGTAAAAAGGTCTATACAAAGCAAAATAAGGTTTTAATATTTTATTCTCTTTTTGTGTTTTAATAAGCACAAGAAAGTTATTTTCCGTGAACAAAAATATAATTTTTTTAGAAATAATACTCGCCTACTATAAGCAAGCTTCTTAACATACAACTCGTACTTCTAAATTAAAATGATTTATTTCAGTATTTTAGAGTCTTATATGTTGTGAACTTAACATAATGGTTTTATTGTTGCAGTGTTTTCATGTTATCGCCCTTGAAGAAGTATGGCGTCTATTAAACGATCTACGTGGTATGCGACTTTCATGTTCTTGTCTCGAATCTCACAACTTCATACTCGGAAGAACAATGATTCTGCCATAATGTGGTAGTTGCATCTCGGTCCAAGAGTCCCATCTTGGAGTACAACATAAAGTAAACACATACAGGAGACCACTGCCAGACGGTGGTAAATTGATGTCATCTGGGGATTCTACGACACTTGCCATTTTAAGCATGCATGACTACTGCGCATTCACGTTTTGCCGACAAATGACAGAGAAATAAGTATGTTATACTTCGGTCGTTTTAGGAAGATACGCATAACTCTTGGCTATAAGTCGTCCGATATAACGTTGTAAAAAAGTTCACTTCTTATATTAATTTTATCAACATAAACAAAAGCCTCACTTCTTATAAATAACAAGTTATTTAGGTTAACATATGACAATAAAGACACAATAATAAAAAATGTATTCACAATGTAAAAAATAAGCAAAAATACGGCAATTTGCAAAAAATTTTTTTTTATTATTGACGTGCGTCGATGGACAAATCATACTGTTGCGAAAACCAGTGTTGGAGTGCACATACGATTTGTAATATATACACAATTGGTGGTAGCTACGTAGTCGTTACGAATGTGTACTGGTCAGGGGATTCAAGATTTCAAGAAGACAAATATTTTAAGACATCGTGTATTTGAGGTGTATCGTAGAATATTGATATTGTTCTGCTAACTAATTGTCGATGGAGGAGATATGGCTGGGTCGTGACTCCTTCTCCGTTAGTGGTTCTGCGTTGGCGTGCTGCGTCAGCGTGGTGTTGTCGCAATATAAAAATATTTTATGTAAACTTTATCTGGGTTAGAATCTAGGGCCGCCATCGCCAACAGTCGAGTGATCTAACACTTGGTTATACGGCAATGAGTCTGCAGCAAAATGGAACGCTGACTACAGCCTGGTAGGTATAAAAATACCTGTGGCATTGGTTACGCCGATTACAGGAGTTCTAGGCGGGCGCGCGTCGCCATAGCATCCTCGCTGATGATGCCCCATGACGCGCGATAATGCCGCAGCCATTATCGCCACCAGCAGCGAGCCCTGATTAGAGATTCCTCTCCTCGTGTTCTGCATAGATCTTAGACTACGTGATGCCATGAGGGGCAAAACCAGGACCGCAGCAACTATAACAACCCTAATATGTTATTTACTAGTAGGTAAAAATATCACTTTTAACTAAAAATATCGTCAAATTTATATATATTGTTAAAAATTATCAATTTACTACCTTTTTTTTAATAAATTATATTTTATTCGATTGTTTATGACGGTGGTAGATAATAAAAAATATTTTTTTACCAAATGAAAATACTTTTTAACCATTTTTAAAATTTTCAATTTACATTTTAAGTCGTGATCAATGGTGTCAATAATGATTCTCATTTACGTGTAAATATCAATATTCAATTTAATTATGATTCGACTTTTATTCCAAATATTGAATACAAGTCAACTTGGATGAAATTTTGAAATTCCCCTGACAAGAACACAAGAAAAAATCGTGAAAATCTAATTTCCATCCATGCCCTTAAAACAAAATAATGCACTACCATGCTATGCTATAATTATCATACTATGCTATTGTATATCGTGCCATAATTTTCCAAGTAACATAGTACATATACGAGTATTCGTACAAATAGGTATGTGATTGTAAGGCGAAATTTCTTGGCGTTTTTATTTTCCCAGGAATATGAGTACTTAATAAAATATTAAATTGATATGTAATAATAGTTATTAGCATATTATTTTTTCGTCTATTAACAATGTTTTAAATACATTTTATTATTTTTAGAATCAAGTAATCGCAACAATTTTTTATATTAAAATTTAGGTCGGATAAACTCTTATTCATTAGATAAAACTATTTTGACATGAAATTTAGATTTAGTTTTTCGGAAGTTTATTTCATCACCGCTAGTTTAAAGATGGAATTTATTATCATTTGCAGTGTGACGTGTAGTCGCTGAAATTCTTCGATAAAATAAAGGTGATAATTTACTAGACTGATAGTAAAATTGTTTTCTTCATGATGCGGTTCTGTTGGATGAAAATGTTATCGCAGTCAGTGTCATCATAATATTATCAGGACTCTTGCATTACTCACGTCTAAGTGTAGCGAGAGATGTTTTTACATTACTATGATTTATATTTTGTTACATTGAAATATATTATTTTTGATATTAAATATATTTCGTTAAGTATTCTAGTCATGAGGTTTTATTTTTGCACGAGATTTCCATTTAGTTTAGATAAGGTGATATTATTATGATTAAGCTTCATCTCTGATAGTTTTGTGGCTTAAAAACAATTAAAACTATATTCAAAGGTTTCTATGTGTTTGATGTATGATTAGCAATGACGTTGGTTGCAATTGCTACGAAGATATTGTAATATAATATCCAAAATTCTACGTAAATGCCTGAGTGGAGTAATAATCTGAAATGAATTTACTCGAATTGCGATGGTATGACAATACAAAGAAATCTTGAAAACAAGAGTAATAAAATATTTTAACGCTGAATTGGAATGTTATATTTGACCAAGAAATAAAATTTAAATTCACAATTAAATTCTTATCAAAAGACATTTAATTTCAAACGATGATAATTCCGTTTTACGTCTTTAGCGTATTCTAAGAATGGTACATTAGCAAGATTGCGGAAGGGCGCATCCATTTACTTGTCTTGTATGCAGGAAGATGGATGAATCACATAAAAGGGGTTACCAATCTGACTTGTAGCATAGAACTTAATGTGGCTAATGACCTGAAGAAATTAGCGAATGGTGCACACCATAACGGAGACTCCCGAACACCATGACGCTCAATAGTAAATTATATGGTTACGTCACTAAAAAGGAAAAAAATCTAATTATTTCAATGAAAAAGTGCTGAATATTTAGGTGCAGTGTATATTGAATGATTGTTTGATTGAAATTTATGGTTTGATTTCTTGAATAATGACGAGGTGAGAGAGCGGCCAAGCAGCCTTTATATAATACAGTCGGTCAAGAGACAAAGGTGGATCTAGTTGGGACATGTATTACGGATGCCCTAGAATAGAATTAACTATATTTGCCATTTCTTCAAGCCCCGAGCTCGCCCCGTCCTGGAAAGCCATCGAGAAATATACATGAAATATACTCGGCGGAGCTGCGGAATCGAGAGCTAACTTGGGATGAGGCGAGAAGCAAAACGGCTGCAAAAGCTTTTAGGAGGCCACTGGTGATGTTTTTATGTTCAAGTTAAGGGAGCGGACATAGATATTATGATATTGAATGGAATCTTAGAGTGTAGATGAGTTTTACTGAAACAGGTCGAAAGAAAATAAATCCAGAGCAGTGGCTTTTGGTCTTTATATGTTTCTAATTGGTAGTGGAAATGTCATAAAAGATGTGAAAAGATAAAAAGGTGTGTTAAAAAATCAATAGTACATAATTTCAAAAATATTTACCAATGTATTTGTAGGTATAACATAAAGACACGTGTTATGAACACAAATTATCTTGCATGGTGTTTTGAAGCGATTATGAGATCAGTCGCTCATAGAAGTGGCGCGGATAATGTTCCATTATAAGGTAGTGTGGTGCTTGTTTACGGACGGTGGCTCAGCAAATCTGCATTATGGATCTCTTGGTTGAACCATTATCATCAAGGGCGCAGCTTGCAGGTAAACATCAGCTATCGTCTGTTGGTTTACAGCGAGGCCTACCTGTAAAGTATACCTTCTGTAAGTAAATGCACAAAATAAATTTTACACAACATTCTGCGATATGATAACTACTAACGATATTCAAGAACCCTGAAGTAGTCCTCCTGGCTTCGATAATGTATTTTATGTAAAATTTTAGTTAAATGAATCAGTATCACACACACAATTAGCCATAAATAATAATTATGTTTTTTCGAATATGTTACAAATAATGTATTTGAATATATATTTTGTTTTTGAAAAAAAGTTGAAGACTGTATGTCTTTATAGTATATATATATATACTCCAGTGGGAGACTGTTTGTTTTTGTGTCCATTAGAAATACGTGATATGGAAAAAGAAACTGAAAAGCAGATCAAATATGAATTTCATGAGTTTCGCGTGGAAATGGAGAGTAAAAATGATTGTCTTGTCGTTTATAAATGATTAAACATAAGTGTGTAACTTTCCAAGGTATTTTAATTTTTAAATATTTAAAAGTTGATTATATGTAGCCACAATGAATGCTCGATATGCTTTTGTAAATATGCAGACCACAAAGATTTTGGGTATTGAAAGAAAAACATCAAAAGAACTACTGCGTTGGCGCTTTGAAACATTCGGATCTAAGTGGAAAATAACGATAGCTCTTCTGATACTTTTTGGTTTGAGCTATATACTCCTAGTTGGCATTTATAAATCTGGTGTCTAAATAGCAGTCTGAAAAACTAAAAACGCTACATTGAAATTCAATAATTTACTTCAGGTTAAAATTCAAGCAGAAGAAATTAACGCAACAAGTTAAACTGTTCCTTTGGACCAAATACTTAAGTATTTTGAGACAGAAATTTTGGGTTATATTCAAGAAAATTTATCACGATTCCTTAATATTACTATTTTTTTTATTTATTAGAATATGGGCTAATAAAAAATTAAACTACTTAATATTACTGAAAGTCGGTATAAAGTATTACTTTTTTGCGGCAAACATATGAAACATTAGAAACTGTAATAAATTTCAAATATTTAAGTAAATACTCAGAGATCGCGTTTTACGGTAGTGAGTATAATCATCGCCTTTAAACAGGTAATCAATAATGCCAAAATATGTCTCATATACTAAAATGTATTACTTTTAAGCCTCTTGGCAGTCTTGGGAAGCTGTACGATAATGTGTACTCTGCGCAGCTTTGGATGCAGAGATGAATTGGTACAGAGTAAAGATCGATACAGGTGACAATACTGTATCGCGGAAATTTGTGTCGAAAAATTGGATTTGGAAGAATTAATATAGGTTCTGGGTGTATGTGGTTAATTGTTAAGCTGCTAGCTCGAGCAGGTTGATGGCTGCTTCATGACAGGTTGTTGCCTGATGGTACAGGTTGCTGGTGGTGTGCAGCGCCACAGGTGCCTCGTCTTGTCTTGCAGGGGCCCGCAGAGGCGTGCGCAGCACCGTGACGGGCGAGGGCGGCGGACCGTGTCTCCTGCCTGGCCTCATAGCTCCGGGGACGCTGAACCAGCAGGAATCAACAAGAACAACCAAATTATAATGTAATATAGTATTTTCTGAGATCCACACAACCTCTCATATACGCTTCTGAATCTGAGAAAGTAGCTCTAGCAGCAAATCGCATCATACTCGTAATACTTCACTAGCTCAAACGAAAGCCTTCCAATTGGCAAGAGCCTTGACTGGCGGACCTGAAAATCCCTAAACGGAGTAAGAAATGGAGTCATTAGAACAAAGGGAAACCTCTAGCGGTGGGGAGAGTCACTGCTGTGTGACTTTGGAGACCTGCTGACCGTCTCACGCCTAAGATCCTCTCCCATGTGTCCGACTAGCTGCACATATCAAGACCTAATGCTGGGCAGCACACGGGTCATCGATGTTGTCAGATATTGCGCCGAAAAAATTTGACGTCGCTGAAACGAAGAAGAATAATATAGTTTATACTTAATAAATCCCGTTGTATAGAGTGATTCTCGTTAGATCACCGAAGTAAAGCAACATTGAGCGTGGACCAATACTTTAATGGTTCATTGTTGTTAACTGTGTGTCGCGTATCAGATTGAGTCGTTTATTAGGACCAAATGGTACAGGCTTCGAGAGTATCAACCGATTTCCTTAAAAAATCTATCACCAAAAATTTATGCGTCGGATTACTACAGCTGACGTCTCTTCAAATCCTTGCATTTGTGCCCTGGATATCGTTGGGAACCATGTATAATCCCAGGTTTACCAATATTGGGATGAAGCACAATAGCTACTGACAGAACTGAGTGGCAGAAATTGGTGGTAAGCATGTGTTTTAGGTATAGAACGGATATGGGAAGAAAAGAATAACAATCAAGATTTACCATTCTGATCAATGTCAGGGTACTCGTGTATAATAAACTTAACATTATTATACGGTATGCAGGTCGAATCTTCATATCAACCGTTTCTTTTTCTTTGATTAATTGTTGAATGAAATGTCATATAAGTTGGTATTTCCTATAAATATATATATGCGTCAAATGTTTCCCATATATATTATTTGCACGACTATAATGAAACCAGTCAAAAATTAGTAATTTAGAGTTTCTTAAACTTTTGAACGCGGAGCTTTTTGACAGATTTGACATTTTTTAGATTATGAATATATATTTCCATGTATTTAATATAAAATTATAGAAATATCCCACAAGTCACCTATATATTTCGAATCAAATTCGATAGATTATATAATATATTCAGTAATATATTCTACTTATTTTGAACAATACACTGGTAGATTATAGCTGTAATATGAAGTTCAAAGATCCACGCGAAACTAATGACAGTTACTTACGTCATCAAAACCCCCACAACACTGAAAAATAAGTATTTTTGACGTTGCTTTCATTTTGATTATTGTCACTTAGTTGAATCCTTCAAAAACTGTATTTTTTATTGCCTATAAAGCTCTTTGATATTTGAACTCTTAGTCCAGAAAAACTTGATTTAAAAAAAAACGTTTTCAAAGGTTTGCGTGTCTTAAAATATAAAATTACGTAGATATTAATAGCTTGATGGACCTATACAGCACAAACGTCCAAACATATATGCCTAGATGGAATTTTTACTTTTTCATCGTAGTATCAATCCGGTGGATTGGTTTGCAGCAACAGAATCTTGCATCTCGATCTCCACTCTTCTTGATCCTCTGCAAACCTTTTTAACTCAAAATAAGAGCTAAAAATCTTATCCTCGAACACTTGCTGCAAATACTCCCGTCCCGAAGTCGCACTCTGCAGTTTCTACCCTCAACCATCCCTTCCACAATGTCGTGAAGAAGACCATCGTGGCGCGTGATGTGACCGATCCATCGGGTTCACCTCTCTGAGATGGTTCTTACTAGGTGCCTATCGTCCTTGATTATGCTAAGAACCTCATTGTTCGTGACGTGGTCTCTCCAGGAAATTTTGAGAATTCTTCGGTATGACCACATCTCAAAGGCTTTCAGTCTTTTTTCATCACTTTCAGATAAGCACTATGTCTCACAGCCGTACATCTTGATGCTCCAAGCACTTTTAGAATTTTTACTATTAGTTAGTTAATATTATATACGTATACAAGCGTACAATAATTGGTAATCTTATCATTTTTATGAGCTACTTTATGACATGATAAAAATAGTTGGCCATCGCTGCTTAGGATTTAATGGTCAACTAAAAAATATTTTCTCATTATCTTCAAAATGAAATTTCTTACAATTATTATTACGGTCGAAATTATGATTTCTGTACTTTTGTCTGCCCAGCCAGCCATCAAGTAGTTTATAGTAATATTTAGATGAACAGATTTGACGACGGACTTACATTTTTTTATGATTCGGAAGAGGTTCCATACATTTTTATTACGTTTTACGATGGTATTAATATTTATCAAGCGTAGAGAGTCTTAATTTTTTTTCTGAAATGCGGTGTATTGGCAATGTTTATATTATCAAAATTGTAGAATGGAGGCACGATTACAATATTATTTTTTAAATATATTTTTAATCTTTCAGTCTCATCACAATGCAATTGTCAGGTACGTGTGATTTTCCTTTTCCAATCGTCACATTTTTTTGGGAGGTGTTCTTTCGCAGGATATATCATAAGGATCGGTTTGCTTTAATGAAATCTTGCAATTCATTCTACACTGCACACTATCTTTTGCACACCTATTTAGCTCAGCTTTATAAAGCGCAATTGATGTACGAGTGTAGTAAGGAGATTACTAAATATATAGGTTCTTTGTTAATCCGTCAACGTTATCAAAATATGTTTTTTTTACTACTTCATAAAAAGTAAGGGGTTCCGTCGCAAGTCGTTCCCAGACTATTCGTTCAATGACTCATCGTAAAGACGTGGGGCGCAAAGGATGTCTCGCTAACCTAACTTAACTTAAGGATTTGTCCAGTTATCGTAGATTTCAGAGATCTATAGGTCTCGTTAACGAAATAGGTTAGGTTAGGTTAGCGAGACATCCACTGCACCAGTTGTCCCGTGCACCACACGTCCAGTGCGCCCCACGTAATTACCGATGAGTCGTTGAACGAATTGTCTGAGATCGATAGGTAGTGACACAGAAGTTACGCAATCGGTTTCTAGAAAGTGATCAATCATACTACTTAATTCAGGATTTTTATTCTAAATGCATTTCAAAGCGAGTAAAAGTATGGTTATTTTTTCTTATTATTAATTTAGAAAAAGACCTGAGAGAGTTTCTTATAATATATTATTGGGAATCATTCATATCTAGGTATTATTATATGTATAATTATAATTTAAAGATTTCTGTGTTTATATAGGGTAATTGAAAGCCACTGAAAAACCGCCGGCATCTATTTTTAAAAACGAATCTCTATTTTGTAGAATAATAGATTGTTAGCTGCTGTACACAAGTACGTATCTAATATTGTAAGCGGAAAGCGTTTTTGCGGGAGATCGAAAAAAAATAATTGTCTCTGTTATTTTGTCGTCGCTTGAAGTTTTAGTAATTTGTCCGCCGACAAAAAAGACGAATGAAAATCGCTTCCGTTTCTTCTGTCTGCCAAATGAACCTTACGATTTCCGAAGCGATCGGTCGAGCGATTTCGTCAAAGACAATGGCGACAAATAATAATGATGGCCGCGCTCGGTGATGCGTAAAGGTGGGAACTTGACACATTGTTCATTTCACGGGTTTGCTGGACGTTTAACGCAGCACTTCCTCAACAGTTGTGGGAAAAACAGAAAAACACGGTATGTAAACATTAAACACGCATTTTTTGGGTTTTTATGCCTCTTATGCATATATATATTTATACTCCCCAGCTAGAATGCATAGTCGACACGATATTCCACCACACAGTTATATCAAATGCCGTTACAGTTGCTTCGTACTAAGCCATCATTGCACTCGAAGCTTCTTCTCCAAGAGGAATGGACCAAATGGACAAATGGAAACACAGATGCTGAGAGAGAATGCCAACGCTGTCCTAAAGGAGGATTACAAGCTGTTAGATATTTGTTGACCGCGTAAGTATGCTCGGAAAGGGTTTCAAATGTCTGATGGTGATGAAAGGATGTAAGCAAGAAAATTGAGTAAATTATAAAGAGTAAGTAAGCACTAACTAAACGTCTTTTTTCCAGATAATATAAATTAAATGTAAAAGTTCTGTTGTTTATAAGACATTCTGTCCTTCTTTGAATTGAATCAATCTGTTATAATAGGTATATTATGACACCATTCCAAACGTGGTTATCGTATTCTGCCGATGTATACATATGTAACTATCGCTGAGATTACTAATCCCGGATTTTTATGGAGTGTGCTATCGTTGCGTGAGATTGATTCCACGCGGGGTATTATTTTGTGTATATCAACATGCTTGGGTTTTCGAGTCGTTACATAACGAGGTTTTTGTCATTTTAAATGTAACTCCAAAGCGAAGATAAAACATATTAAATATGATCTGTTTTCGGCATGGCATTTGAATCTAATGCACATTTTTTTTATGTAATCGCATGCAGGAGAGCACAACCGGCCAAGACCAGTGCACTCTATGGCGCTCAGCCTGGGAGGCTGGACGCTGCATGCGGGAAACGTGTGTTCTGTTCGTGTTTGTGTGTGGGTTGGGCAGATTGCAAGTGTATCTGTTTCTTAAAGAGATCCAGATTGTAGGAAGGAGAAAACTCAGACGCTGGAAGAGCATTCCAAAGCTTACCGGTGGCATTAAGGAAGGAACTTTGGAAACTGCTAGTTCTTTGTCGACACACATTAACCCATTAATGTAAGACGAGTTTGTCGGTTGTGGTTGGGTGCAGGAAAAATTAGTTCTTCTAAGTTCCGAAGAGCAGCGACCGTGGTAATAACGGTAGAAACGCCTGTGTTCCATTGATTGCAGGTTAGACGTAAGAGTGTCATTGTTTATCAAACGAATTGCTGTTCTTTAAATGAGTCAATTAAGTTTAGAAGGTATTTTGGGGCTCCAATCCAAAGGTGACTGCCGTCTTCAAAGATAGGTCGGATTTTCCCTTTATATAGAAGAAGAAGTTGTTTATCGTTGAAATACCTACGTGATCTATACAATACACCTAGTTTTTTTGGAAGCGAGACCGGCTTTTTACTTAAATGACTCGTAATATATGACATTATTCGAGATTGATACTCCACATATATTGATGGAGCTTTTAGAAGAGAACAATCGTTGAAAGATAGCAGTCTTCTTGGTGGAGAAAGTGCATGATTGGGCTTTGGAAATGTTGAAACTGACGAGGTTGAGGTCACCCCATCGTGAAACCCTTTCAAGAGACATGTTCATCTTCTCCACCAAGTAAATATATACTCTTATGATGTTGCAGGTGTACCTTTGATAATTCCTCGGTTGAGAATCCTCGGTTTACCGCACCAGCAGCTCACAAATTATTTTAAACACCGAATGCGCGTGCCTTATTACGCCGCATCCTGTTTTGCGGGTCGATTTGTTCGGCCGGCGTGAAATCAACTATACCGACATTAAAATATTTTATTTACACTACCGTACTTTTCTGCTCGCATGCTTCGCGTGGATATCCATCAGAATTGAATCGTCCAAGGTGTAAAAATATGCTGTTTATGAATTCATGCACAATTAACCAGAGGCGATGCCTCTTACGAGGGTGATCTGTCTGTTCAACCACTTCACTTCGAAACTGGACATATATTATTACACGTGAGGAGAGCCCAATTAAGATATCAGCTCAGTTAATTTGTTTGGAGAAATCGCTTGTTTTGTGCGATTCTTGTACTGAAGTTTGAAGTTGTTCTTGTTTAAATTGTTTAAAACTGCTGTGTATTTGTGTGTACTTCTGTATTTGCACTTTTTTCCATATCTTGCCAGCACTCAGTTTTGTCAGTTGCTATTATCCATGTCCCTAGACATTTCTGCACCCAAAAGTCCACCTGGGAACATATATGGTTCCCCACGACCTCTTGGTCAGGATCCCAGAGACATGAAGAAAAGTTATTCGAGGCATATTTCAGGTGATAATTATATCAGTATTTTTAAAGGAAATCGGATGATTACCTGACTAGACCATTTGGTTCTAAACGGCGACGCAATCATACGTACACTGCATTTGTACTATTATACTCGTAGTTTTATTTTAATTCTAAACAAATATCTACTTAACTTTAAGTTCATTGGTAGTAGACGAAAGTCGTCCCGTGAAGACCACCCATTCATAACGAATTCCTATAATGATAAGGATGATGCGTGAATGTCGGAACGTAGTCTTTGACGTTGGCGGATCAACACTCCACATGCAGCGCTTAGCCATATGTAGAATGGTAAGCGTCATAGAATCCACAGATGAGACTTCAGCATCACTATAACCATCTGCAGGTTTTCTCCTTTATGTGCTTACATAAAAAAAAACTGCTTTTGATAAATGAATTTTATTTTATATAATTTACAGTTGCTAACGTACGTATGTTATTATTTATTAACATACGTATTAAATTATTAAGTTTTCAAGTTTTCTTAAATGCAAAAAAAAACTTTAAGAACACTAATTGTATCGCGCTTTTAATCACGTTACGCATCGTCATCATGATTGATAATAACACGACAGCATCAAGCAGAACAACCCAACAGGGTGTGTGAAGTTGCTTCCATTCCAGAAGTTACCAAACACTGTCGCCAACCTGCTGCAATGTTTAGAGTTGTTTGTCCCCCGAACAATGAGCGACAGATTGGATTCGGAATCCCAATAAAGGCTCTCTTGAAGTGTTGTCCATTGTGACCGATGAGAGAGTGACAGCCAGCAGCTACAGGACCACTTTGATCGACACATTGATTACCCGCACCTGAGGTGTTTAACTTTGATTACATCAATTAAGTGTAGTATGCTTTTTTCTTCGAGCATCACACCTATCAAGCCGACGTCCACTGATGGTGGTTTTTTATTTACGAGTATTTAAACGCGTGCACGAGAATGCCAATATACGACTATAGGCAGCAGGAGTTCACTGCTTATTGTTTTTTTTATTTTTTATTTTTTATTTTAACGCTTGACAGAAAACACCCATAGCGGGTTTTGAGCATCTATTTTCTTTGCATTTTAATAAAGTCAGCTACAGCTTTTTTTTTTTTTACATTTTTCGTATTTAATTTACAAATTAAATACGAAAATCAACATCGATAGTTAAAGATTAAGTTTATTAGATGTTTTGTGAAAACTATAATACTTTTTGTACTCAAGCAAAAACATTTACTAAAGATATTTTCAATGTTTTGAGCATTCACTTTGAGATCCATAATAAATTATAAATATTTATTTATTTATTTACCTTGTTTTCACATGGATCACGTAACAAAAGTTCTCTATTAGGAGACTGCAGTTTCGACTAACTCGTAGTCTTTCTCAATCCTTCTCTAGTTAAGAGATAACTGAGCTGCGTTGTACTTGTAAGTGGTGTAACACATTTTTGTAGGGGAGGGGTGGGGGTGTGTCTAACATGAAAGGAGAGGGAGGTAGGTAGTGTTGCAAGGATGAAGGAAGAGATAAATACATAAAAGTGGTTTAGGTATAAATTTATTTTTATAGATTTTAATTTATTTTAGACACACCCCCACCCCTCCCTACAAAAATGTGTTACACCACTTACAAGTACAACGCAGCTCAGTTATCTCTTAACTAGAGAAGGATTGAGAAAGACTACGAGTTAGTCGAAACTGCAGTCTCCTAATAGAGAACTTTTGTTACGTGATCCATGTGAAAACAAGGTAAATAAATAAATAAATATTTATAAATTATTATAGAAGTCTTGGATGGATGAAAATACATTTTCTATCCTGCTAGCTCTCTAACTAAGTCTTAGATATTGTAGAAGGTTAAATGGAGATACTTTTAGATTATATCGTTTGTTTTTACCATATCCTTTTCATATCTGGATCATATGGTCACCTTAAAATAGCCACCACTTAATTCTGTAAGTTGCCTCGTCTACCGTTACCAAAGACCTATGCACCTAAAGGTCCACCTGGGAGCATATATGGTTCCCGAAGATCTCTAAGACAGAAGCCCAGAACTTGAAGAGAAGGCTGCTGTATTATCGAAGGCATTTTTTTGTGTGATTGGTAATAGATTTTTTGAAAGAGAGTCGAATTATTATCCCAAAACTCATGAGGTTTGTACTTTTTTTTTTCTACGGAGCGGCCCAACGCAATTAATAACACGTGGTTACAAACAGGCGGTTATCGATCCAACTTAAGTCAACGTTCAATGTTGTTTCACTTCGGTAATCTTATAAGGCCCACTTTTACGATAAGCTATTGACACTTCAAAGGTAAGGAAAAATTGTTTCCAAGAAGCTGTTTAACACAAACACTGACACGTGGTTACCAAACAGGCGGTGTTCCATCCATGTTTTGTTCAGATTCAAATATTGATTTACTTCGATGATCTAACCTGTCTGATGTGCTTTTGTGATTGGACAATAGTTGCAGCTTTTTTACACAAGTTAAAGTAGATAGTTGTTCCGGTTTTGTAAGATGGCTGAAATATTTCCAGGTGTTTTTATAATATGTATAATAGACTAGAGAGGAGTCAGTGAGTTCATCTGCCGTAAATCAGTTACTGGTTGATCCCCTACTGGAGATAACAGTCGCGACCACCAGCCGTGGCCAATAAGTCACGGTGGTGAACACGCTGCAGAGCAAACACTCTGGGGGACGTCTTATTCTGCTTCAAATCCCCGCTGACTCACAAAACGTGCTCTCATTATATGAGAGTCTAAGCCCGCTTACATAGTGCGGGAATATTAAATGCACTTCGCGTCCTTCAAATTCAAATTCGTACGGAAACACCCGAATAAGAACAATCGCGAGCGAAATATACTAGTAGTGATGGTTGCGAAAAATTATGCTGTTGGTATGATAGATGTGTGGCGGACTTCTGTTCTATCAATTGTACCAATATCTATGCCTGTCTAAAAATCTTGCCTTATATATTCCATATGTATCGATAGAATCGCCGTCACCAGAGGTCGCTTCAAGTACTATTGCACCCATCAAGGTGAGAGTGGACATGGCTCTATATAAGCAGCCGACCAGACGGACCAGATCTCTTTTCTCTCCACTTCGATGCCTCCATAACCGAGCACTAATCAATCCGCCCGTCATAGAAATCACTGTGTCACGTGCCGATCTATGAACTTCAAGTCACAACCTACCTACAACGAATATTTCATTATTCCAAAAATCATTTCTAGAACTTGCCAATAAAATAGAATCTCGTTAATCATTCAATTCAATCTAAAATAAATAATCTGTAACTTCTCACCTTTAAAACTGTTTAAATATTAAGCTTACTTACTGACATTAAATTCCGTGTGACATTATATCGTGTTCTTTTATTTATTTTCTTTCTTGTTCGGAATGTATGGAGTAATTCCAGTGATCTCTTTCCAACACGCATAACAATTCCTTCTCAGCAGTCAACAGATCACAACACATCCACTCCACGACACTCCCACATCTGAGAGATCTAAGAGAGCGTCTTTCGTAGTAGCTAGTAGAAGAAAATACTATCGCTTTATAA